>CM068320.1:31561480-31708980 GCA_034766995.1 Acanthacorydalis orientalis
ATCAATTGTTGTTTCATGTACGTTTTTTCTATACAAACTTCATCCAACATCAAATAAACAATTGTGCAATATGTGCTTCAGGCACGCATTCATGAATTATGAAAAGTTTAAAACAGTTTTTAACCGGATCGATTCACGTAATACATTATGTTTCAGGCATGGTATTAACATTGTTTGCTCTGTACAATATTTCCGATTGCTTTTGTTTGAACTTTTTTTTGCAATATTGTTTATGATGAACAGGTTATGTATGTCCTTCATAAATTTACATGCATATTTTTCATTAATTATAATTAACGTCAACTAGAACTGTTGTGAATGAAAGTAGTCATTACAAAATGCAAATTAAGCTATTGACTATTTTTGTTGTATTTGCATTTTCTGTTCGAATGAAAACGAAATCTGCGAAATGTACAATAGACATAAGTAAAATAAGAAAAATATATTCAAAATTAAAAATGTAATTCAATATAATTATAAATAAAACAATTGCTTACATACAGTTTTAATTATATAAATATTTAAAAAAATTAATTATGTTTTCTTAAAACAATTGTTTTTTTTTAATAATATAAAAGGAGTGTAATAAATAAAATACTGGTTAATTATAACTGAATTGAAAAATGAAATGCACTTATGAAGATAGAATTTGAAATATAATTTATTCTTGTTAAAAAAAAGCTGTTAGTCTAATAACAATATATTGTATCCACAAAAAATGCCAAGAAAAATGTCTATTAAATAACTTTAATTGACTTTATTCATAAAAAATATTTTTTTTTATTTTAAACCTTATTATTTAAACCTTTCACAGTTAAATTAAAATATACTTTTAAAAAACGTAATTTTTTAATTCAAAAACATCAGAGTTTTAATAATAGAAGATAAATGATAAAGACAAATTTCAAATCTCTGAGCAGTATTCTATTAAAAAAAAAACAAATTTTCTTCTATAACTTATAGTATTTATGCTATATATATATATATATATATATATATATATATATATATATATATATATGTTTTATGATGAGGAGAACATTCTATATTTAAGAATAATTGTGTAGAACGAACATCTTTTTTAATAAAAGAATTCAAGCTGTCATTTTTTATATTAAATATTCGACCATTATTTGAAACAGTCTTTTAATTTTTATATTAAATATTTGAACTTTTAATTATGAAAAAATTATAATTATTAATTTCAATTATATCAAATAATCGTTTATATAAATCGATAATTACTTCAATTTGATCGAGTCTATTCTTCAATGATTTAATGTAATCAGAAATAGAAATATGAATTAAAAATAGAATCTTACATTTAAGTAGCGCATATATATATGTATATATATATATATATATATATATATATATATATATATATATATATGTTAATAAAAACGTATGTAAAAAGTAATCAAGTAATTTTTCATTTATTTCAAATGCATACAAAAAAGTATGTATTTGTTATTACTCATAAAATAAGTAAAACGTTTGATGGTGTTATTTTGCGCCTCGAAATGTAAATTATTTAAGGAATGCAGGTGAAGACAAGACGAATATAGACGTGAGAGAGTGGTTAGAAGAAGAATTTCCCTCCAGCTGTATAAAAAGGTAACTGAGGATAAAAACATTTCTATGATCTGCTGTATTTGCTATAATTTATCACAGGTCATGGTTCAAAATGAAAAATAGAAAAATGAATAATACCTATTTAGTGTGTGCTATTTATGTGCATAAGTTATATTTTTAATTAAATAGTTTTATGATAAAAGATTAAAGCGACGATTGAAAAATAATACAGATTTGAAGAAAAAATCATCTTTGGTGATCTTTTTCACAGGGACTTTTTTTTGGGATTATTTAGTTGTAATATTATAACCTTTACACAAAAGTTATAATACTTTTTCTATGTACTAAAATATTTTTCATATAAAATAGAAATAAAACTATAACTTATTACATTGAAATGATTTTTTAATTCATTTCAAATTGATATTTTTCATGGAAAATAAAATAGATAACTTATATCTGGTTCAAAAAATTGAAATAATTTAACAGGTCTTCTATTCTCCAGTTTGAGCTTTTGTATTTTTTGTTACTTACACACACACACACATATATATATATATATATATATATATATATATATATATATAACACAAATTGACACACAAAATATAAAAATTAATATTATAAATATGTAATATCTTGATGCAAAATACTTTGTTGAAAGTAATATAATTGAGATTATTTATTTTTAATTTATTATTCAGAAATAATATATTTAATGACAATTCACTATCAAATCATTAAGATTGTTAGATTTTTAATAAAATCAAAAAAGTATCGCTTCTCTGTTTTAAAATATCAATGAATTTGAATTATTTTCAACTTGTTCTATATTAATGTATTTATGATAAGAGTTTTAAAATTATCAGACATTAAAATAAGAAAAAAATATAACAATTGGCACATTAGTACAATTGACACAATGCAGAATAGTTTGTCTGCGTTTTTTCGATTAGATAAAAAATTTTGTTTAAAATATACTAAGAAGTATATTTTTCAACCGACCATAATAATATTCATTGCTTTCATTTTGTACTCATTTCATTATTAGTGAAGATGGAGTACGTCTGAAAAACGCTAGAAAAGATAATGTAAAATGGAAATAATTTTTAGGAATTTATTATATAAATAACTATAGTCTTTTACCAAATGCCAGTTATGAATTTCATCACTTTATTGATTTGTTTATTGCTATGATATTTTCTTTGTTTCGCTGAAAAATATTAGTTTTTATTTACTTATTTATTATTAATATATCTTCCAAATATCTCCCATATATATATATATATATATATATATATATATATATATATATATAACATTATTTTCGTAAAATATATAGATCTACTTTGATATTTATTTCGCAAAAAACGGAAACTGGAAGAAAATACTTTATATTTTACCAATAACACTTATTCGATATTTCCTTTGCAGTAAACGAACACTTCGGCCAATATATTTGGTACAAAAATCGTAAAATTGATAGAAAATACCATATACTATAAAATAAAATATACATAGTTGGGACGACTTCAAAAGATTTTTTTCTTCATCTATTTAGACGTTTCTCGATAACTTGAAACGAAATTGGATCAAATTCCTCACTGACGAATTAAATAAACATTTCTTTTAGTCTACTACATTTTCTAAATGTATTCTATATCTATTTTATTCGCATTTTCTTGACGTATATTTGATACTGAATGAGACTTAAATACCTTCTTTAACGGGAACTGTCAATTGGTATCACGCAAATGAAAAAGTGTAAACCTTAGTCGGTTCGCATCAGACGCGTCATGCAACAATCGACAACACGCTTGACTACTCGTATAAAATATATGTCATGTGATTTTAACACGCACTGTTTGATTATCAGACTGATAACCAGAATTTATTATGTACAACACACCAGTTCTATGGGACAAACAAATGTGTGTAATCTACAATATAAGGCCTGTGATATTCCCCACATTAATGCATTTATTTATACGTGTGTGTATGTACATATATATATATATATATATATATATATATATATACATATATATATATATAAATACCTGAAATTTTATAATTTATGTCAGTACATGAAAGCAAAAATGCGGGAGCTCAGTCCCTCTTTAACGATCATACTTTATTATCAAATTACACGACACTCGATATTTATAAATAGAAAAAAATGCATATTCCGTACTAAATAGTCAGCTTAAATTTAGGCCACACTGTAAAATGTCTCCGAAATGTCAAATTCACTCTTTTGTAAATAATAATTTAGCATTATTGTAAATTAAGGTCATTTAAAATAATGCACAGAAAAAATATTTCTAATTCTGTATCATGGCAAATTTAATCATAAAAATTGTTATTTATTCTTTTAAGTCAAAATTTTGTAATTTTTCAGAATTAGAAATAAATATTGTAAAAAAAAACAAATCAGAAAACAGGCTAAATTTCAGGAAAATATTAAATCCAAAAATCAGTTGTTAGTTTATTATCTTCGATATGTTATTATGCATCTAATATTCTAGGAAAATCAATAATAATAATATCTAATATTCTAGGAATAGTGGCCAGGACAGAGATTATTTTATATCAAAAAAAACTAATGCAAGTAGCATTACACACATTAAAAGAACAGCATCTAATCATTTGATTTCTTCAGATCATGTAACTTTTGTCTAAATAATTTTAAAAAAATTTTTAAAATAGAAGTATCTGTACAAGAGATCTGTCAATTTACTTGTATTATACAGAACAAGATAACAAGAATTTTATTGAGAGATGAAATTTATGTAATACTGGACATAGTACTTACTGTGGAATGATGACAGCTCTAGTACTGTTTGGCAAATTCTAGATTTTTGTCTTTAAACTTCACATTTAGAAAAGTCTCACACGAAATAAAAATATTCACAATTAGACAAGTCGACATTACATTTACTTTGTCCTGATCAAATTTATTAACACAGATCTAGTGTTCGATTTTAGTATATAATATAAATATGATTGTCATTTCGGTACACTTACTTACACAACTATAAACGTTACACAACTATAAATACAAACAATGCGTATTTTTTATTTATTTACTTGTATAAAAGACAATTATGCACGAAATTGAACAGAGATTTGAACCCTCACTGACAACTAAAACTCCATATTAGTTTTGGTTTTCTTTTTGTCCACCAGATAGTGTGAATTAAATGTTATGTTTTCTAATAATTTTAATTTTTGTGTCTGAAAAGGAATTATATATTGAATTTCATTATTTGTAAAATAATGAAAAATTTCATAAAATTAATAATAAAATATAATAATTAATATTAAAAATTATATAGTTTTAATACGGCATGTTTGTTTTCTCATGAAAATAATTCAATTGAATTATTTGTTTTTCCATACACATATTATTTATTTTATATAAATATTAGAAATTTTATATTACCAGATATATTTCCATGTACATAGAATAAACGAGTATATATTTATAAGATTAAAACAGATAAATCAGGATTAGTTTCAAGTGCTGTAGTCTAATTTTAGTTGTGGACGTTCCGGTCAAGTTAAGACTAAACAAAAAGTATACGATTGTTAGTTCAACTTTTTGTAATTCTTTTTTCTTTTTTAGAGTTCGAGAAAAACATTTGAAACTTCAACAGATTTAAAAATAGATTTGTATCATTTATCTTTAAAATAAATGTCTAGAAATATTGGAAGAATTTAGAAATCACGTTTCGAGTATCAGATTTTAGAAAAATACTTTTTTCTTGTTTATAATTTTTATAAAATTTTCTGTTATAAACTATACGTTACCTAGACAGAATTTCATAGAAGAAACAACTCGAGTAGATATTTTTCATTATAAGATACAAAAATGAAAAAATAGTTATAATAAGTAACATAATGACATTAATATTAAAAAGTAAAAACGATATATTATTTTTAAAAACAAGTTGACAAATTAAAACATTGAGTATATAAAATTAATTGTACACACAAATATATTAATATTACTCACACATATATGATCAAGTATATACATGAACATGCATGAATATAACATATGTATATATATATATGTATATATATATATATATATATATATATATAACCACAGAGCTTGCTTTTAGTATAATTTTCTTTTATGGATAGTAAGGGATCGCGAAAGGCAGGGGTGAGATTCTTGGAACCGATCCAATGTTCAGTGGAAAATTAAGAAAATCACAAAAAAATACTATAGTATTATAGACCATTTCTCTTCAGGAATATTTCAAACTCAAACACGCTGAAAAAATAAATTTTATTAAAATCATTTGTATGTTCTTCTTCAATCCTCAAGAGATTATTTTTTTTAATTTAAAACGTATTTGTATTATTACGTTGCTCGAAATAACTTTATATATATACATATATATATATATATATATATATATATATATATATATATATATATATATATATATATATATATATATATACAAATGTGTAATTATATAACATAAGAATAGTAAATAATAAAATGTCAATAGTACAACTTTATTGTATGAATTCTAAGGGTTATCATGTGTACGGGTGTGACTGAATTGTTGTACTTTATTGAAAATACATTCCAATTTTCGAAAGGTAATCTTCTTCAGTTCTGAAGACGATTCTGTTGAGAGAATTGAAACGCAGACTCGACAAAATATAACAATGGTGTTATATTCGGAAATATTGGAAAATATCAAATTCATACCTTCAGCTACTACATATATAAGCTTACATACATATATACATACATATATATATATATATGTATGTATAAATATGTACATATATAACGACTAGGTAACGTAAAATTTATAGAAAATTGTACAAAATATAATCCATACATTGTTTCTAGTTTAAAATAAATATTTAATTTCAGATCCTCGTAATCAGCTAAATATAATTAAATCTGTTTCTATACTACAAAAATGTTATAAAGGGATAAATAATATTTTTATTGTAAATAAACAATTTCGATTTTGTAAGAAAACTAACTTCATTAACGATAGAATTTATAAATTTATAAAAACATCAAATTATACATATTTCAGTGTACTATTACAAGATTATGAGTTCTGTTAGATGTCCCACTTTTTAATTTTTTGAATTAATAAACGTTTCAGTTCATTGATTCTTTTAAAGTCATAATAAATATATGTTTTTCTACGTTTTAAAGAAAAAGTTATTGGAAATTTAACAACAAACTAATCGGAAAATCATTACTTATACAATTAATTGTATTTATTGAGCTGAAAAACATTTTTTGTTTATTATTATTTCTTTCATTTGGATTTTAGTTTTATGTGTTTTTATTTTCCTTGCGTCAGTAATTTCTAAAAATTATTTTTACTAATATAGGGTGATTCAATTTAGGGTTCCACATGGAACTATTAAAAGGGGCCACAGCGATTAAGAAAAGTCATATTATTTTTTATTTATATGTTAGATCATTGCAATACTAAAATACAATTGAACTAAAATGCTGAATGGAGGATAACATGTTTTTTTTTAATTTTTACGTTTTTTTTAATACTTTTGCATGGAAGAATATGTTGTATTAGTATAGTATAGAAATATTCTGTATATTAACTGAAAAAAAATATTTTAATTTATAATTTTTTTCAGAAAATTGTTTAAAATGTAAGATTGTATGAAATCAATTTACGGATTAAAACAAATTGTTCAGATGACATTTAAAATGATATAATTCCCAAGATTTAGTACTCTATTTAAACTCTTGACGTTAGAAATGAGATTATACTTTGATATAATATTTGTGAATAAAGAATTTTATTAATGCCTAAAAAAATTAATTCTGTACAGAAAAAATCATTTATAAATGAAATATTTATGAAATAACTCTATTAATTTATATTTAAAAAATATACTTTAATGATTTTCAACAAAAAAATATTACACACTTACATGAACAAATATATGTTTATATGTATATAATTCATAAATAAGTAAATATTTTATTTTTAAAATTCCAACAAGGTATTATCAATTCTTCGATCACTTCAAAAATGAAATCAAAACTCAAAAAAGCCTACATTATAAAAGTTTATTAAGTGAAATGAATTACACTCTTTCGTGTACGAAAAGAAACCAACACTGATTATTTTTTTAGTGTGGAAGACTTGTTTTTTTCCACCATATTTCCAACTCACATACATTATCATTACTCTAACGTACACAAGTATATACTATCGACTACTCTAGCCTGAGCTCATGCTCTTTTTTATATCGACTCGTAACAATATCTATTACCACTTTTTTACTGGAACCTTACTGTTTCCGAGATTAATGTTTATCAGCGAACGGTAAGGTGCGTTCTATACCGAAGAAGTAAAGAAATTCGAACGTAAAACAAGACATGAAAACATTTAAACTTTGTGTAAATAAAATACAGGACTTCCGATAATTTACAATACTTTAATAATTTCATGACATAAATAGTTATATATATATATATATATATGTATATATAAATATATATATATATATATATATATATATATACATATACATATATATATATATATATATATATATATACATATATATATATATATATATCAATTTCAATTATATTAATTTTCATATAAAATATAGCACTGTACACCCAAAGCTGTCCACTTGACTCCGACTCCGACTTACAAAAAATCTATTGTCCTTGACCTTCGAAAGAATGTCTAGACATTTAAAAAAACACACACACATATATCAATTTTGTATATATATATATATATATATATATATATATATATATATATATATATATGATGATAACAAAATCATAAATAAACAAAAGATAAAAAAATCATATTGAAAAGAAACTGAAAAGTATTTGTTAAATAATTAAAAAACTCTTCACATATTAACATTAAATTATTTAACTGTTAATATAAAAAAATGAGTCTTAATGATAAAGATGACTGATATTTTCTAAAGATGAAACTTTTAAATTGAAAAATTCAATATATGAAAGTCTGAAAACATTCAAACAGCGTATAGAAAAATGTAACTGCAGAATTATTTATAAACTGTAAATCAGAAGTCTAAGCAAAACAAAGAAATAAAAAATACTTATAATAATAGGAAATAAAAAATAGCAATTCAGAATGATCTAAATAGTCATCTGGTACTTCAGTTTGACTGAAATAATATTCCACTTGTGCTTTTGAAGCAGTAAACAGTGAGAGTCGAATTTCAGAAATTCAAAGAAATAATCAGAAAAATAATAGTTGTTAGTTGAAATAGTGGGAGTTTATGAGAACTCTCCTACAATAGTGGATCAATAAATGTTTATCATTAATATACATATATATATATATATATATATATATATATATATATGTCACCTTTCAACTATGTACGAGTTTAATATAGCAGAGTAATTTATTATATCACATATAATTTATTACATGTCAATATATTGTTTGTGTATATTTTTGACATTATATATATATATATATATATATATATATGTGTGTGTGTTTATATATATACTTGTAAATATAATAACAGAAGATACTTTTGTCAAGTGTATTAATGATATAAATTGGACATGAATAAAACTATAAATTGTCGATTTTAGACATGTAACTTTTAAATGAGTTTCTCTATAAAAACATTAAGTGTAGATGGAAGTTTTAAAACTAATTTATAAATTATTTTTAATATTGATTATTATTAGTGACTTACTTAAACGACAATTGTTATTAATTAAAATTTCATTAATTGATTAATCAGTGTTAAAGTCTTAAAAATAATTGACAATACTCAAAACATTTTTAACTGGAAATCAACACATTAATAATAATAAATAAATAAATTTGAAATCAGTTTTCTGATAGAAAATTGTTTTATGTTCTTTAGTTATTATGATCTTAAATGATTTAAAAACTGAAATATTATTTATTTTAATAATGTAAATTAGTTTCTAAATTAATTATAAAAACAAATATTGGGTTTACAATAAGACAAATAAATATTATAATAATACAGATTTAAATTACGGATTAAAATTATAATTACTTTTTATATTACAAAATTGATATGAATTTTTTCACTTTTGTATATATGTATGTATATATATACAGTGGCGCACTCATGAGGTGGGGGAAAACGGCTCTGTTCTCCTCTCCCAAAGAAAGGGGAAAAATCACTATCCCTTATATATATATACATAGACTAATGTAACCACGACTGAAGTAATTCAAGAGTTTTGTAAAAAGAAAAGAAAATTGGATTTTATTCTTTAAATGAATTTTTATAATCACTTAATGAATTTTATTGAATTCACATTAAATTTTTTTATCCGTTCAACTCGCTCCCCTCCAAGATTAAATCCCGAGTGCCCCACTATATATATATATATATATATATATATATATATATATATATATATATATATATATATAATATTAACCTTGATTAGATCAATAAAACTGTATATAATATTTTGAACAAACATTTTATGTAACACGTATGCGAAAGAAACTTGAAAAATAGATTAAAAAATAATCATCATATATGTATTTGAAATAATTTATGATCGTTGAAATGAGATTACTTATATTTGATATTTTCCCTAGAATGTTTTCTTCGTTTTATGTGCTTAAAAAGTATTATAGCACTTATTTTGAATTATGTATTTTCTCGAACATTTCGTTTCGAATTTATTTAAGTTATATTTTTAATTGATATTTTTCTGATTGAATCTCTTTTTAATTTGTCTATTCAGGATTTCTGGCATTGAAAAAAATTTATATCTGCATAATGTAGATACTCATACATGCATATTTAGTTATATGAAAATATTTACTACTGAAACTACTTTGTTTTGATTTGTCACGTTCAGCAAATAGAATGATTTCGACGAAATTTAAGAAAATAATGGTGATAAAAGCTCTCTTGTCGATGATTTACTTTGTCATATAAATATTTAAGGGCAGCGAAACATAAAAAGAAATATGAACAATCAATACAATGAGAACATACGAAAATTCCTCGTAAATCTTTTATTGTATTTTATCCAGACACTTAGGTATAGTTTTCTTAGATTAATAAATAAATGATCAACGTTTGTCACTGGAAGTAATTTAAGTGAACTCATCTATTTGATTCAATGATTCTTTTCAGTCGAAGAATTACAGTGCCTGGCGATTTGGAAGGAGGGCTCGTCGCGGTATTTGGTCGGAAAAGTACACCACAATCATGCGACATCCAACGAGGATCGTTTCCGGTGTTTCGTGTACGAGAAGACGGCGCCGACGCCTCAGCAAATCGCAAGCGACGTGGCCGTAGATTACCGCGTCGCGCAGAGCGGCGATGCCACGTGCAACGGCTTGTTCAGCGCCACCGAAGGGAGTCGCACGATGACTCTCAAGAGAGGTGAGAACGAAGGCGAACGGGCGGCGGTTGCCCACGTCATAGTGCCTTTTGGATTGTGTGCGTGTGTGACCGCGCGTGCGTACGTGTGTGCGTGTGTGTATGTTTATGCTGAACTTTAATATTGCGCAAAGATATCGTTTGAACGTGGGCAGCAGCAGGACTCGCTTCTTTTTTTTAGTTTATATTATTATACGAGATGATATATTTTCCAATCGTAGAAATATATGTTCAAAGATTTAGATAAAAAAATATTTTATGTACGAATGTATTAAGTTTATATTTTTTATTTTAAAATGAGAATCAATTGCACAACCCATTTGTATGTAAACGAAGCTCGTAAAATCGTACATTATCCTATAAGTTACTATACTATAAAACTTAAAGACAATCTTAAGAATTAATGAAAATGTTTGAAAACCAAACAATTACAAGTATTCTCTTTCAATATTCATTTAAATATTTATTATCCGATCTTTGAAAATCTACCTATCACCTCAAGTTCATAATTCGTACTACTGATCCCTTGTTTCGATACCTTCTCAAGTTCTTCTCTGGAGAGATTCAATTCGTGCTGTTTATTAGATTTTCGTTTCCTCTTTTTTCCCTACATTCACAAAATACAATTTACCACATTTCAATGTTATACCTTGTATGTGCATTTTTTTAATTAGTAAATTAATTTTTTCTTCTTTCTAATTTTCGATTGAATATAAAAAGTCTTAGAATTGAAATTCCTTTCAACTGTTTATTTATATCTATCAAAATTTTTAAAATGATTTAACCATACATCAGAAACCCTCATAGCACTATCTGTTCAGTGTGTCTATTCAATCGTAAAGTTAGTAAGCTTGTTAAGTTTCAATAGTATTGGAAGTTGTATAGTTAACAGCATAGTTATTGATAGTTTCTTACAGTATAAATAAAATTAATTGAATGGGTCAAGAAGGTTTTCCAGACAAAAGTCTTTCAAGCGTATTAAGTAATTATTTGTTGTAAAGGTCCTTATACAATTAAAATATTAAATCTTATATTCAAATTAATCTATTTTATATGTATATTTTCTAACTGATTTTTTTGAGTAATCTTTGTGTGGTTCAATAACCACAATTAAGTGCTAAACTATTACAGATATTACATTTTAAGATCAGAGATTGCTATATTTTAAATGTTAATTAGACTTTCAAGTAAGCTGAAAACTTGAATTTTGGTTTTAAATATATTATTTATTCTATATATAGGTGATACTTTTCCACAGAAAAGTATTAAAAAAACATATTATCCCCCATTTAGTATTTTAGTTCAATTGTATTTTTGTATTGAATTGCACTAAAATACTAAATAAAAAATAACATGAATTTTTTAACCCCTGCACCCTCTTTTAATACTTCTATGTGGAAGCTTAAATTGAATCAACCTCACTCACTCTCTCTCTCTCTCTCTCTATATATATATATATATATACTGCTTGATTAACTAAAATATTATATAGAAAATACCATGACTTTTTTTAACCCCTGCACCTTTTAATACATCCATATGGAAACCTAAATTGAATCACCCTATCTATCTATCTATATCTATATGTATATATATATATATATATATATATATATAAATATATATATATATATATATATATATATATATATATATATATATATGATTATTTAAAGTAGCAAATCCTAAATCTGGATTCTTTTCTAGATGTGGAATTGTTTGTTGATTTATAATTTTCTTCAAAACTTTCAATAAAGTTGTCCACCTAGTTATCATGTAAAAAAAGCCATACATGTAAGTCGTCTATTTGTATTCGGTTCAGTATTATTGAGATTCGATAGATTTTCGTAGATATTTACCATATGCAATTCGTACAAGTTATATTTATGATTTGTAGCACAACAAGTTCTCCCGGACAAACAATGTAATACACATACATACACAGCGAGATTCCAGTATTTACACTCGGTTGAACACGTATTTGACACTCGTTCCACATTCACACGCCTGAAGCATTTTGTACGAAGTTTAGATTCGCCACCAATTCACCGCGTTGCCTTTCGATACGTATACACACACATAGGTAGGAATTGGCTTGGCTAGCTGGCTGGTTGGCTGACTGGCCGGACTGAACGAGTTGTTGGATAAGAAACTTGTGTCGCGTGTTTCCTGTTCGGTAATAGTTTCTTGATGTCCTACGGGAACAGAACGGGGGACAGTTATCTTTATGAACTCGAGTTAATAAAGTTTTGAACTGTTCGCAACATCGACTCGTTCAGTTTTAGAAAGACACGAAACTTGTGTATTGTAGAGGTCATTTAATATGTTTTTTCTTCTTCTTTTTTTTAACACATTTTTCTACAGTGTCCGTTTGATAAATGCTCTTCGTTAGTGTTGTAATATATATTTGTTCATACATTCACACCCTGTAAGAATATGTACGTCAACATACATACATACATATATATATATATATATATATATATATATATATATATATATATATATATAATATAATATAATGGCACGTCGTTATGTTATAACAACAAATTTACGTGGTTATAGCGAAATGACATATTTTCAGACACTGCTGTTTTGCTGGTTGCCATTCATTGTAATTTGTCCAGTAGCGTATTAAATGAATTTTTTATCAGATCATTTGATTACCTGTATGCGCATTTTAATATGAAGTTAGGTTCTACTACCAACTGTTTTATTTGTATTATTTTTTAATTAATTCAACTCGACAAACAAATAATTCGATAATATTTTCTACAGTCAAACTAGCAGATACTACTTTATACATTTTTTATCATTAAATTAAAAATGAAATTAATTTTAATAATATATTATTTATATATAAATGCTGCGTATGTTAGAACAACTACAGAAGTAAATTTAAAACATAATTCACGCATACATATGTTTGTATGTGTATATATATATATATATACATTATTAATAATTTAATTATTACTGGATTAATTAATTAACGTAACGAATTTTAAATTTTTTATCTCCAACTCATCTGACTTAGGAATAAAATATAAAATGTTAGAGACTATTTTTTAATATGTCGATAATAAAACTATTTAACAGAAATTTGGTAGCAAAAATACATTTTCATCAATAAATTCAAGTTAATTTCAAAGTACAATGGGACACCATATTTTTTATAGATATTTTTTTAAAAAAAAACTGATTAGATGAGTTTTCAAAGTATGCTACATTATTCTTATTTTTATTTCTATTCGAAATAAAATATTGCAGCTTTACATACATTTTTTATTTAATTTTTATAGTGTTTTAACGATATATATATAATTAGTTTATTCTAGTAATTAAAAATTATTTATCGTTACTGGATACTAAACAAACAATTTCATTTTCTCAATTAGCTTAATGAAATATCATGAATAAATAAATTTGATTAATTATATGCTAATTAATTATATTATAAATTATTAAAATATTGGATATGTATTTCGTTAAATAACTTATTTACTATTATATACATATTAATGTTGTATTATATATAGCATGGCTTTCATTAAATTAGTTATTTTTAAATTATCGTAAAACCAGTCGGTATTTTACTACGAAATAAAAAATTAAATAATTACTTCGTTAAAATGAAAAAGAAATGTCAATTTATATTGCATATATATATATATATATACACATATATATATATATATATATATATATATATATATATATATATATATATATATATATATATATATATATTAAAAGGAAATAATTACTAGTAAAGACATATAACATGTATTTGAAGTATTTTTTATTGGAATTGAATTTATTTACACTCCTCTTTATTATTTTAAATTATTTTCACCGTTAAAACCTATTTGTTTAATACAGAATTGAATTTTCCGAAAACGACCCAACATATAATCGGTTTGGTTTGGATGCATATTTATCTCTTGAATGATTATATTGTACTATATATATATATATATATATATATATATATATATATATATATGTATATATATACATGTATTTATAATTACGAAAGTAACATTTATTGTCTTCAATTTGTACTATATAACTTTTAGAATAAACAAGTAATAAATGGAAATTTCGACAAAAAACGTTTACATGTTTACCTAGAAATATAATACCTTCCTAACAATCACATTCTGTATGTAATGAAATGTGTTATACTCGTATATTTTATACATAGTTATTTGTTTGTATAATTTTATTACCTGACTGAAAGTTATAAAATTTAGTCTAATAAACATTTTTATACATTTTTCTTCTATCAAACGATCAATTATTATGAGGAAAATAGATTAGAAAAAAGGATAGAATAGAAAAAAGGAAGAAGGATAGAAAAAAGGAAGTGTGTATATTTTCTTCAATTCTTTAGTTTTTATCAATAAATTGTTTGTTTAACTGTCAATAATTTTTTGTAGAATCTTTTTTAAAAAAAAATAATATATTTAATTTCAGTTATTAAATAACTAATCAGAAAATTCGTTTCAGTTATTAAATAACTAATCAGAAAATAAATCTTCGGTATTAGGAATAAATTTACATTCACAAATAAATTTTTCATCCAATAACAATCTACAATTTTTAAACAGAAATGTTCAGTAATTAATCAATGATCATTTTTATTATTGTCCATGTGAGTTTTTATGATGATTTCATCATTTTGAGAGGATTTAAGTTACAGAAATATCTATTGATTAATAAAAGATCTATTTGATAATCAATTATTCAATTTTTTAGCTAGAGTATTTTTCTATGTTCTGTGCGGGAGTAGTAATATATTTGTGAAATTAATCAGTAGCTCAATGAATTACCAATCTCGTTTATTTCATAATAAAAGAAATATTTTAAAAACACTCTTTTCAAACGCCTATAAATTGAAATTTTGAGATAATTAATGAAAATATATGTCAAAAATAATTTTATATTTTTAATTGGCTTTATAAAAAAATTGAAATAATTGTCTATTAATAATTTTATTTACTTTTTTTTATAAAATATTTATAACTATATATATATATATATACATATATATATATATATATATATATATATATATGTTTATCTGTTAAAGGTTCATTTTGATTTTTAATTTTTACTTTTTCGATTAAAATATCAAATAGAAGTTTCAATAATTGAACTTCTTAATTTTTTTCAATAATTATTTCTATGTCCTTAAAATTCACTCCAATACGATCTAGCATCATCTGTATCCACACGAAAAATTCAATTTCGAAATACCAATTTCAATACTAGTAAAAATACCCACTTTTAGATCTACTGATCTTATTTTTTTCAGTAAGTTGAACATAAACATATACAGTTTATAAATATTATAAAAATATCTTCTTTCTTTAACTGATGAAGAAAATAATTTAATTGAAATAATATGTAAATTGTGACTAATTAAGTAGCAAAAGCGATTAAACCGCTTTTAAAAACAGATTTAAATTTACATTACATATTTTCTTCATGAATAACGTTTTAGAAATGAATGTCCGATGAAAATGTTAATTTTATTATAAACTTAAAGTGTGTTTCTTTATAAAACTGTACGATCTTTTAAAAATCGAAATTGTATGTATATATATATATATATATATATATATATATATATATATATATATGTATATAGTTTAAAAAATGAGGTATTATATATTTTTCAATTTAACTAAAAGTAGTCATCCAGCAAACCGTTATCAGAAAAACGAATGAGAAAGATTAGCTTCGTATCAAAAGTCTAGATTTTAATTTAAAATAATATTGTTGTTTAAGTTAATGACAACGGATTTTAAAGTTTTCTTCTGAAATTTGTTATTATAATATTTAGAAGTGCTCTATAAACTTTAAATGAAATAAAATTTATTTATTTTATGATTTATTAAATTACTACAAATGGAGAAATGTGTATTATGAATCGTTCTGAACAAAAGTAGGTTTACTGAATTCATCTTTTTCTATCCATTCATAATTAAACCCGTGCATATATATATATATATATATATATATATATACATATATATATATATATATATATATATATATATATATATATATATGGGTGATTCAACTTGGACTTTCACATGAAAGTTTTAAAAAAAACCCAAAAATTAAAAAAAACGTGTTATCTTCGATTTAGTATTTTAGTTCAGTTATATTTTTGTATCGAATTGAACTAAAATACTAAATAAAAAATAACATGACTTTTCTTAACCCCTGCGCCCCCTTTTATTTCTTTCATGTGGAAGCCTAAATTTAATCACCCTATATAATATATATATATATATATATATATATATATATATATATATGTCTTATCTAATATTTAAATGAAATATTTTTCTCTTTTTAATATAATTCTGTTTCATATTATAATTAATTGTTTTCAATTCTTTGAGAATATTTTTCTCTTTTTAATATAATTCTGTTTCATATTATAATTTTATAGAAAAAGTTTATTAATTTATATTAAGGTCATAAATAAGGTACTTTGTTTATTTTACCTTGTATATTATGTTCAATCATAAAAGATAAAAGAAATCTCACATATATTTCTCTCCGTTTCATTTTTTACTATTGATGTTGACAATGTTATTATTTTCAAAATGATTTTTTTAATATGGACTTGTTTTAAAATATTTCTACAGAAAATTTGGAATCTATAACATGATTTTATATGTCAACTGATAAAAATATTTTGACCATATTTCAGCAGAAATAATTAAGTTCAAAATTTTATTTTGGATTTATAAACACCATCACAGCAAGGATAATGCATCAATTTAACACAGTTTATAAAGGCATCTATATATATATATATATATATATATATATATATTCATCAATGTGTCCTATAGACTAAAACAATGTTTTTGATTTCTTGATTTTTGGCCGAATACCGATCTGTTCATAAATCTGTTATAAATCAAGATATCTATTTCAGTCGTTAAAAATGTTTGATCTATAATTCATAAGATATCAATTCCAAGTAAACAGAAATGTTCTTCTTTTTTTGCGAAACATTCTTATTTCAATGACAATTTTTTTCTATTGATATTTTATCTAAATTATAAATAAAACATGATTCTAATTATTGAAAGTGTTTCACGTTAATTTCTTTCTAGAGTATTAAATCCTAAAACTATTAACACTTAAATAAAGTATTCTTTTTCTAAAGAATACGTTTGCTTTATTTTCTAACATTTATCTTATATATATATATATATATATATATATATTTATATATATATATATATATAAATATATATAAATATATATATATATATATATATATATATATTTGACCAATTTCAATTTAATTTGAAACTATTAATAAATTGATAAAGTGTAAAACATTAATAGTAAATATTATAATAATAGTAAATATAATATTAAAAGCACATAATTTATTTATAAAAAAATCAATACTTCTTTTCCTCAATAAGTTGTACTAAAAAAGAAATGGATTTAGCAATTTAAGAATTATTATTCTATATGGTTAAAAAGTAATAATTGTTTATATTA
Source organism: Acanthacorydalis orientalis (assembly GCA_034766995.1). NCBI lineage: Eukaryota > Metazoa > Arthropoda > Insecta > Megaloptera > Corydalidae > Acanthacorydalis > Acanthacorydalis orientalis. The sequence goes on from CM068320.1 coordinate 31,580,024, forward strand.
AAAATAAGTATCATTTATATATATATATATATATATATATATATAGAGAGAGAGAGAGAGAGAGAGAAGAATAATTGGGATTGAATAAATATGAGATAAATATGTAAGTATGCATACGAAAAAAGTGATTTGTTTTATTTATTCACTTGCAACCCAAATACGATATAAATGTAATCATTAAAACGATGGTAGATTTCAAATACATGCGACAATAAAACCGAAATAAACGAACACATTATTGCAAAAGAAAATTAGAAGTCATTAAAGACCTAACCTGAAACGGAAGCTTTGTAAACAGCGTGTCCTGCTCGCCCCTAACTACACATTGTTGTCTAAAAGGTTTATTCCGTGCGGTACAATATAAACTGATAGGTCAAGTATAATGCACGGTTTACAATAAATTATTTGTTTTAGCACCATCGTTAAACAAGTGTCGTTTTCCCAACTGGCTGGCCAACTATCAGCATTGGCATTCGCTTGACTATTCAGCGACGTACAGCTTCCACCATCGAAATTCAACGTTGCGCATCTCAAACACATCAGGACAGGAGATGAAAGTTGTCTGCGCGCAGACCAAACCAAGTGCACGGGATGACACGACGGCGATGCTGTTAGCTCATTTTACAATGGGCTGGTTAGTTTATGCATCCGTTCATTTATTTATCCTATTATCCAACCGATTGATTTTGTTGTGATTATAAGGCGACACGTCAATACGTATCTGATAAAACTACATATTCGAAACATATTAATGTATACACAAGCACAAAGCACAGGATAACACGAATATATATATATATATATATATATATATATATATATATATTATATATATATATTACATATAAACCAGTTTTTCTTTACCAAAATAATATAATGGTTTTTAATTATAAACAACATTTAAATAGCATAAAAATGTTTTAATAGTAACAAGATTATTTGACCCTCTTGTTTTTTTTAAAGTAAAAAGTAAATTTCTTTAAGGCAAATCTTAACAGTTATAGTTTATCTGATAATAATATTATATAAAAAATATTTTTATTCTTTTTGATAATATCTCCATTAATACATTTTTTAATTGTTAATTTATTAAAAAAAATTCCAAAAGTAACATAAATAATTCGTAATAAATACTCATAATATATAGCTTGATATTGAAAACTCATAAAAATATTTTCCTGATTATCTCATATAAAAATCATACACAGTTATTTACATAATTTTAAATTAATTTTATAATTACGATATGTCTCATTCTTTAAAGACTGTATACAATTTGCTACGCTGGATTTTTCTTGTATATTAATTATTTCTCTACCATATATTTCTGTGCTTTCAATGGTGTTATTAGATACTCAGATAAAAAGATGAATCGCTATTATTGCTTAATAATGATTAATTTAAAAATCAAATTGTACAGATAACATGTTCACTTTAGCACACACACACATATATATATATATATATATATATATATATATATATATATATATATATATATATATATATGTATATAGAATAAATATTTCAATTATTTAAAAAAAGCATCTTATAAAATTGAATACTTACACTAATTATATTTTCAATAAATTAAAGTAATAGCTACCCAATTAACTTTATAAAATTAAGCGTATTCGATCAATTCTATTATTAAGTTTACCAGGATTATTTAAAACCATAATATTTTCTTTACCCGGAACAACAAGTCATACATATTCTCGTAAAATATTCAATTTTGTATATTTATGTTCTTTAAAATTACTATATCCTTTAAAATGAAAGTTTTGTTACTTCAGTACAGTCATATAACAGAAGTTTTCTTTTTATTGCTAACACTATTTCAGACTTGTATAAATATTAATGTGTAAATATGTATGTATATATATATATATATAAATTTATGTATGTGTGTGTGTGCATGTAAGTAGAAAAACATATATTTGGACATGTTTTATATCATCAAGACATATATCAGTGGCTATTAAAAGAAATCAAAATAGTTTGGATTATATTTCACTCTTGCATTAGACATGATAGAATTGCATCATAATACTTTACTTAAATTCTTTTTTAACACAAGTACTGCAATGTTTTAGTATTTAGACCACTTTTTACACGGAAAAAGTATTTTCGAATATATAATAGTGTAATTATAAATAAATTAACTTCACTTTACATACATTTATATCCTAGCACAAAATAACATAAACTTATAAGAAAAGCATTAAAAAAATATTTTAGAATTTTAGTTTATGAGCAGTTTCTGCTGCTTTACTATCCGATTTGAACTCGTACAAAAATGCTCTTATTTACTTATTTTCTATCTTTAATTCAATAGCCTAATTTGGAGCTAAATTAATAATAAAACCAAAGTCGATGTTATCAAAATACAGATTGAAAAATGCACTTTAGAAGAATATTAAAATGAACACGATGAAATGACACTTTCATTGGAAAAAATTAAGGTTGGATTGTGACTTGAGGCGGCAGATAAAATATGCTTCGGACGGCCTCTCTCAGGTCTTTGTCTAACCCCTTAAGGGTCGTCTTGGGTGGATTTTCCAAGGCTAGAAGAAACAAGAAGTGAGGGATGATGTACATAGTCAAGAATTTCAGTTTCTGGGGAGGCTTCAAGGGTAAGCTTGCAATTCTCTTGGCGCATACCCGAAGGCCCTCCACTGCGCTTCGATTATCGAGCCCCTTCCAAGGATTAAAGTCTACTCCCAGATACCTAATCCTCTCCGTGGCTTCACAAAACGGACGTCTCGCCCGAATAGCAGGCAGGGCTTACGCACATGCTATGTCTTCTTAATGGCACGATCTCAAAGGAAGTGCATTTTGGTAACGTGCCCTCCATGCCCAATTCCTTCAAGAAGTGGCAGAACATTCTAATCAGACCATCCACCTCCTCCTCACTGTCCTTGGCGAGCAAGACCAGATCGTCAGCGAACGCCAGGAGGGCAACCTTTTCCTCACCGAAATTCAGAAAACAAAAACCGCAGTTATTTTTCTACCGACTTAATAAATAATCAGGGACAAGAAAACATCTTTGTATTTAATCAAAATATGCAAAACTATTTTTAAACGCCTTCAAGTGACCTAAACTACATTTATCCATGTAATAAAATTATTCAAAGATCTATTACTAGATTCTTAATTTAAAATAACAGCGACAGTTATTGGTCGTTTCAATTATATTTTATTAACTGAAAATGTGTTTAATATTTAATATAACTCAAAAATATTCATTTATAAACCGTATTTATTAGATTCGACATTTAATATATGCCTGAAAAATTATGATTATGAACCTGCAATGAACATAATTAATATGTGTATATATATATATATATATATATATATATATATATATATATATATTAATTTATGTACCAAATTATTGAATATTCATTCAACTCATTCATACAAAAACATGTACATGATATATAATAATTAGGTAAATTAGCTTAGATAATATATATATATATATATATATATATATATATATATATATAATATTTTCGTACAAAATTGTATAAATTTATATTACATGAAGTTAATAAATTTGAACCTTTTAGATAAGATCTTCACAAATAAATGTTGTTTATCTAGTTTGCCTGATACAAATTATTATCTACAAAATAATCTTTAGTATGCATACATAAAATACAAATATTGATAATAAAATTTATGATGCATGAATTAAAAATTTAATAACAGTTCCTTTTTACTGGAATTTTATTATCATTGATTTGTTTCGTTTTTAAACAATGGTATTAATTTGGTTTTCTTATCATTGATTCTTTAGAATTTTATTAGTTCTAACAAGGTGTTTTTTTTTTAACTTAGATATGTTATTTGTTATGTTTGGTTCATGAATATTTTAATTATTTGTAACTTTAATAATAAAACAAATGTTATATATATATATATATATATATATATATATATATATATATATATCAAAAAACTGCGAGTCGATCGATTTTTTGTATATTCAATTTTTATAAATTATCGTGATTCATTTTCTGTATAATATTTAACAATTATAAAAAGCGTGTGGATGAGTTTTCAATTTTTTATAAATTTCCTGAAATTAAGTGTAGTTCTATATATTAATTCCAGTACATTCATTAGGAAAAGCTTTCAAATATAGATTAGAAAACAAATTATTTATGTTTTGAATAAAACTTTGTTTTGGAAATCTTTTCCATAAGATTGAAAATTCTAAACAGGTGTATTTATAATTATTAATTACATCAATTTTTAAGGTTTATATTATTAATTAACATAAAAAATATAATTTTAAAAACGAAATTTGTAGAAAATAAAGCCTTTTTATATAATTTTATCGGTAATATAAACTGTTTAAAACAAAAATTTTCAATACAATAATTAAAACACTATTTAATTTAACTTCTCCAAATTCTCCATTTCGGAATTGTCATTTATCTATATCATTATTTAATAATAAAATATAAAAATCACAATTTCTTCATATGTGTTCATTATATTTTTTTTTGCACCAAAAATAATTCTTTCGTTATATAACTGATTTGAAATATATTTTGTTTATAATAAATTCATGTGCTAATTAGAAGCACTACAAGTTCATTTATATTTCAATGAAAATTATTTTTCATAAAACGTGCGAAATTAGCTTATATATATTTTTTAAAAAACACTTATTTTTCATGTAGCAAATTGTCGTAGTGCTTACGATTGAATTAAACCCTAATATCAATAAAATTGAATAAGAATAAACTTATTAGAAATTCAATATTTTTCAAACATGTAAAAATCGAATTACTTTATAACATTGCTTTAATAATCAAATAAAAAATATACATGGGTATATAAACTGTTAATTAAAATAAAGATACTGATCTAATGTTTGTTTACATGGTATTTAACAAAAAATAACAGTCAAATTGATTAACTTTCTCAATAAATAAATTATTCAAAATATATAATATACATATATTAATTATGCATTACGTATCGTGTGCTGTGTAAATTTTTTTTGTACATGAAGGCATGCTTGCGTGTTATAAAAATTAATATATAATCAAAACATCATCAATAAAGTATACAATACGTGTAATTAAACAACAGAACAAGGAATACAATGTACACAAACTGTTCGGAATGAATCAAATAGGAAACATAAATAATGTGTATTGGCATGGATTGATTTTTTCGAATTGATTACATTGTTCCATTTTATCTTTTGAGAATTGACGTCTTTCAAACAGTGACACTTGAATTATTACTATATCAATAGGAATATAACAGACTGATAACTCATATATACAACTCAATCAGATAATGAAATATTTAAATATCAGATTAAATTAAAAAAAAAATCAATTTGATAGTAAAACTAAAATTTAACACAGTCACGGGTCATAGTGAAATAACTGTTGACATATAAATAATAAATATTAGAACGGTCATAATTTTCATTTCAATATCTTATCAGTATTAATATAGGTGATTTCATAGGTTCTCTATTTTAGACTTGAAAAAATTCTTTTCTAATGAGTAACTTTCAAATATTAGGTGTAAAAATTAATTCGTTGGGTTTAAATTGAATCAATTATAACTCTAGTTTAAATTAAAATATTATATATATATATATATATATATATATATATATATATATATATATATATATTGGCCAAGTAGTTAACTTAACCTCACAAAACAGTAGTGAACACAATGGCGTCCGAAAAGCAGTATATTGATTAGGCATTGAGTACTTTGCACACTTTTATAATTTTATATTGAAAAAAATACTACCAAAATCGTAGAAATAATTACTTCAGGTTTGAGGAAAGTGTTGTGATACATGATGAAACGCAAAAAATGGTAAAACAGTTGAAGAGGACCGAAAATGTATTATGATTTCATCGATTCAAAGCTGCTATCTTTTTTCCGACGGCGATTCGTTAATTATGTGACAGATAGAGCAAAGTTATAGAAAATAATGAAAAATATTTTGAGGATTGAAATGTACTTAATTTTTTCTAAAACATTCAATTTCTATAAAGTGACCGAATTGATTTGTACACCTAATAATAACATTGATATAAATAAGGGGGAAATAATTCTGTAGTTTAATCATAAGATGTATTTTTATGAAAATGTGAAATATATAATTGTTTGAGGTATGTTTTGAAAGAAATCATTCAACCTATGTGAAAATTCTTCAAACGATTTAAAAAACAATTAATTAATCTTGAAAATGAGAAAAACCTATAAAATTTTGTATAAATTTGTATAAAATCTAGGAAGTTACACCAAAATAATTAAAATTATAGGTTGAAAACGAGTAAATATCTCAAATAAGATCATTGAGAATAATAGTACATTTTGTATTTATTGAAGAAAAATTCTTGACAGTACAAAAGTATGTGAAATTGAATAAAAATTGATCATAGATACATAAAAGAAAAAATTTTAAAAAATAAAAGAAAAAATGTAAAAAATAGGTACATATTAAACTCATTAGAATTTTTTATTATAGAAAAAAATAATTTTAGAAAAATAGACTATAATCCTATAAATAGAAGGCAATGTCTGTCTAAATATCTTCTTGTGATGTCTAAAAATCAAAAAATCAAGACACTAAAAGGTTAATATTTTCCATGGAAACTAGATATAACTTGAAGATAAAAATATCAATTTTTATTTCTTCCAAAATGTTCCACATTTTAATTACTAATGATTCAATTTTAGTCTCCTCACATTTTTTTTTGTAATTTAAATACATTGTCGTACTAATGGTTTTGTTTATAATTTTCCAGTTAATGTTGTATAAAAACGGTGTTGATTAACCTAAGAATCTGCTGATAATCTCTTATTTTTATTATAAATGATATATTTATGCTCATATATATATATATATATATATATATATATATATATATATATATATATACAAATGATCTAAATCAGTCATTTTCAAACTATTCCAAGTCGAAACCAGCTTTTTATTATAAAAAATTGGAACACTAAAAGTAAAAATGTAGATATAAAACGACATAACATTAATTTCAAAAATCAAGTCTTACAAATTAGCAGTAAAAAGGTGTTGAAAATTTTATTTTTCTTGATATTTTTAAAATTGAATAAAAATACATAAAGCCATGATTTTGTACTAAACAAGCACTCTAGAATATTTAAAGAACACTTGTAGTAGATGTGTGGATCATCAGTGAGGTTGCAGGTATCGAGAATCGTTTTATTTTAAAAATTAGGTTGGTAGGAAAATAATTGCGGTTTTATTTTCTGAATTCTAACCTTAATTTTTTCAATGAAATTGTCATTTCATCGTTTTTATGTTAATATCATTTTAAAGTGCATTTTTCGGTGTACATGATGGTAACATCCAGTTTGGTTTTATTATTAATTTTGCTTCAAATTGGGTTATTGAATTAAATATGAAAAAGAAGGAAATAATAGCAATTTTCTTGTATGAGTAAAACGAATGGTGAAGCAATATAAGCTGCTCATAAACTAAATAAATCTTTTGATGTCGGTACTATTAAGGAACTACGGTGTAATGGTGGTTCTAAAAATGTCGTGCTGGAGACGAGAGCCTTGAAAATGAAGAAGATCCCGGTCTTCAGTTCATAACGACCAACTGAAGGCGTTAGTTGAATCAGAACCACGCACAACAATTCAATAGCTTGCACAAAACTTAGGTATTAGTCACTCAAAAATTCTAGGACCACTAAAAACCACTAAAATTAAAAAATGTATATGAATTTGAAGTTCATAAACCGCAATTATTTTGATATCAACCTAAAACACTTTCACTTTTTATCTTTATTGATCTATAATATTAAACATTAAATATTTGTAAAAAATTTTCATTTTATTATTTTTTAGAATTTAGTTACTAAATAGTACTAAAAACTAATAACTACTCTTAAGAAGTTGCAAATCAAAATCGTTTAAAGTAAACTACTACCGTTTCGAACACATTAAGTGAAAAATTGAAAGAAGCTTCAGTAAATTTATATCACTGTATTCTTCTCTTGTTATCGGAATATTCAATAATCGTTTCAAGATAACGAATAAATTTTATTTAAGAATAAGTTTTAAGAACATATAGAATATATAATAAAATACTGTAAGAAACTTTGCTACTGTGCATTGAAATAGAGAGAATAAATGATTAAATGGTAGCTTTAGGCTATGAGAACGAATAAAGAACAGAACTGTCAATTTTTTAAAACATAAATTGGAGAGAATTTAAAGAATGTACTGTGTTAAAAATCTTATATATTTTTAAAAAAAATTAAATAAGTTGTACAATATTTATTTGGGCTTATTAATTTTTTTTATAAATTATATTATAAAAAAATATTATTTATTTATTAGAATATGAGTTTTTTATAAAAGAATATAATGAGAAAAATGTTTAAATAACTAATTTATTAATTAATATAAGTCGTTAAATAAAAATTTCAGAAAGTATGAGTTATGAAGAAAATTAAAATCTTAAGCTTTGATATTTTACTTATATAATTCTTATTTTTTAGAAAACAGAATTTAAAATGCTTTCATATTTTGAATTTTCAAAAAATAATCATACTCGATGATCCTAAATTTTTCCCTTTAAGTTCTAAATCATACACTTCTACACACAGACAAAAATATATTTAAAAAATAAAATAGACAAAAACGCACGATAGGAATTCATGATTATTTATAAATTTATTTGTATTTAAGACTAGTGCTAGCGTTTTTGTTATCAACGGTTTATTGTTTGTATGAAGAAAATATAGACTGAAAATATTGATCACGGAATAATATATACATACTATATAACGTGAAAATACATATATGCCAAGTAGTGTCCGGGAAGCGAGAATTCCCGTTTCCGATTTCCGGCAAAAAATAATATTAGTTATCGATTCTCCAAGATAATATTTGATCATTTCCAGGAAAATATATTATATGAAGTCATTATGTAATAAAGAAAATAAATAAGCAACCAACTTAATTTTCTTGTTAGAGTAGCAGGCATATGTTATCATTTTGTTGAATATTATTATAAAAAAATAAACGAAGAAACAATTTCCTAGAATTTAATAAACTGTACTCTATATATATATATATATATATATATATATATATATTATTATTAATAATAATAATATTTTGGGATTCTTTTTATTAATCAAGATGTATCTTGTTCTGTAAGAATGAAATGTGACAATTCTTTTTTGAGAAATATTGCAATTTTAATATGGATATATGCACACATATAGACACACACACACACACACACACACATATATATATATATATATATATATATATATATATATATATATATTATTACTAGGAAGTTGTGTCCCCTATTCGCTGCACTGGCCAAACCTGGGGCTTTTGCCTCTCGCTCGCTCCCTCTAAAAAATAACAGAAATTAACAAATTATACACAAAAATAATCCGTTTAACATGTAAGTCGGAAATTTTTTATTAGAAAAGTGTATAAAAATTAATATAACAAAATACAATGTTACAATTTGTTACAATTTTGTACACTAAATCTTCAGTGAGTACGATATTTTGAATAAATTTCTTATCATTTTTACACCGAAGCCTTATACCCTCTTTCATTATAGACCGTGAGAGAGCTATATACATGTGACTGATGTCAACCAATCAGAACAGAGACCACGCGATCTCCATCATCCAATCAGATTACGAATAAATTCACTCAAGAAAACCTGTTTCATTTATAGAAAGATTATTATTAATAATCTGTTCTGCATTGAAGGATAAAAATTAAATTTTAATGACATATAATAACAAATATTTTTATTTTATCGATTCATTAATATTTTTCTAGTCTTATAATTTTAGGTCCTTAATTAATAAGTTCTGTTAATCGTTTATCTTCATGTATTTCTATCATTTTCACTTCAAATTCTGTACTCTGTACTTATATTTAATATTCCAGTTTATTTTCTTGTTCATACTGTTAGGTGTAAAATTAAATTCGGTGCCTTTAAATTGAATCACTCATAACTCTGTTTTAAATTAAAATATTTTTTCGTTATTTTAGGATTTTAAAATGCCAGAGTTAGCATTAAAAAATACTGTATATTTTGTGCAAGCAGTTGGTTTAACATTACAAAACAGTGATGAAAACAATAGAGTTCGAAAAATAGCATAAAATGCATTTTATACTTTTCACATTCCAGTGAAAAAAATGCTTCCGAAGCCGCGGGAATGATTTGTTTAGCTTTGGAGGAAGTTGCTGTGACTTATAAAATATACAAAACAAACTAAAACGGGGGAAGAGGTCCGAAAATGTATTATGGCTTCATCGACTCAAAGCCGCCATGTTTTTTTCGACAAGAGATTCGTCAGTTACCAGACAGATAGAGCAAAGTTATACAAAATAATGGGGGATGTTTTGAAGATTGAAATGTATTCCATTTTTCCGTAAATAAACATTCATTTTCTATTATAAGGGCACCGAAATAATTTGCAAATCTAATATTTTTCGTCTGTCAGTTCTTTACACATACACACACACACTCACACATATATATGTATATATATAAATATATATGTATTATATATATATATATATATATATATATATATATATATATATATATAAATTAGCGTTTAAAATAATTTTAAAGCCCTGATATTTTACAAGCTCATTAAGCGTTCTAAACCGATTTTCTAAATGAAAGTTTATTCAATATTTATATATTTAAAATATACATACATACATATACATAAATGCATATCAAATCCGGTTTTATAACATACATATTATTTTTCATCAAGAAAGATGGTTTCCTAGAAAAAAGACTTAACAAGTTCTGATCTTAACAGTGTAATAAAATAACTTGTATAAATTAAAATAAAAACTTGCGCATACGTTTTAGAGAAATCTATTTTCGCTGTCTAGTATACAAAACCCTATTTAATTGTGTATCGAGATTACATTACTACGTTTCGTTTAGTTTTGAATGAATATTTTCTTTTTCAGTTTGTTAACATAATTGAATTAAATATATTTATATTTCAGTAGAAAGAAACTTTGTTGAAAATTGTATTAAAATAATTGGAAGACATGTTTTATATTCAAATAATTTATCCAGTACGCATTAAATGTTATTCTTATTTATAAGTAGAATGTTTATGAAGTTTTTATAGCCAGTCATTACGAATCTGTCTTATAAATGCAGTTTAATTACATTAGCCATTTTGTAGCGGCAATTATACTAACTTATTTAATAAATAAATCAGTTATATATTTTAGACCTATATATTAGCTATTATTTTTGATTTATTGTCCATTAAATCTCCGAGATTCTTTATTATGGATGTCATAAATAATACATTATATTTTTATTATCATAGTAACACCTGTTTGAATATTATTACCGAATTATTAAACAAAATATCGTAATATATACTTTTGCATCTTTTTTACAGTCAAAGTGGTTACATGTGTATGATGTTCTACCGACGAGATAGTCACGTAATTGAAGTGCAAGAAGGTCAACACGTACGAAGACAAGAAGATGCTTGTCTACCGGCTTATTTCAATAGAAGCACGTTACCTTTCATAACACTTGTCAGTAAGTAATATCAACAGTATATTATTATTTATATAGAGATATTTGAGAAAACCGGTTGTAAGGGTGGGCATATATATATATATATATATATATATATATATATATATATATATATATATATATATATGTGTATGACTGCTTAAACATGTATTATCTTCAAAGAACGCGCATGAACAATAATTAAATTTTTCGAAACGAACATATTTCTCAGAACATCAAACCTTCTCACGTAGATTAAATAAATAAGAGAATACATTCTGAACTATTTATAGGTTGTCTAGCGAGTTTATTATGTTATTTTTTATTTTTGGTAATTAATAGTAAACCAGCCATTAAAAGAAATATTTCTCAATTATCAAACGAAGACAGGTACAAAATATAGCTTTGTTTCGATTTAAAATTATAAGTATGTGTAAGTTTTTTTAATGATTCGGTTTTTTTTTGTAATCTTGAAGCTATCTCAATCTGTTTGTTTTTAATTATGGTTAAAACAGTTTGAGGTAAATATTTGAAACAAGAATCTAAACATGTATACCAATCAATCTTGAAAAGCAGTTCATTGATTTATTTTGAATGTGTGTTAATAAACAACTTACAAGCTACTTTCGAACTTAAACAAAATTTATTCAAGAGGAGGTAGAGTTAAACGATGCATTAGTTAACACCACTTGTGATCTGAACGATTTTTATGTTTGTTTTGTGTTGAAAATGGAATCGATGATTAGTAAAATAAGTAAGTTATGAACAGATGTTTACTAATAGTTTTTAAAAAAATCACAATTTTAAATTCTTACGGCCTATAAACTATTTACGAATTATTTTAGAAATATTTCAAACAATCTTTTAAATTCTCTAGAAATTACTAAGAATTCGGACACTTTATATAAATCAAAAAGGTTATAATTATATAAATATTGATCAGCACTATTGGTAATATTAATCATGTATTGAAGTTAATATGATTTATAATAAATATTATTTTAGAGAATATAAAGACAAAAATGTTAAAAAAAACTTAAAGATAAATGAGTGGCAAATCGATCGTGACATTGCCGATTCATTTTATGTTAAACTAATGTATCCAATCGATTTTTCTGAGAAATAGGATTGAAATAAAATTATTATTTAAAATTATATCATTACTACTCATTAGTACTTATTAATAATAAAAAGTTCAAAATCAATTTACAGAAAATTATTAAAATATAAAAGTACATTAAGAATACATTTATTACATTTTTATATAATAAAAACATTCACACTTTAAAAAGATATTCGTTTATTTCATATTAATTAACGAAGAATATGAAGTTCGGGAAAAAATATCCAAAACTCGCATGTTTTTAGGTAATATAAAACATCAGAAAATAACGATTATGCCATCATTATCTTCAATTCCATATCTTAGAATTATAGAACAATAAGTATCGTTCTGTATGCGTCTCTAGTTCATTTCTTATTAAATAAGTATGCGTACTTAAGAAAATATCATTTAATTATTATAGATAATATTATTAATAATGTTGTTAGTGTGCATCTGTTTAACTAGTGTATGAAATCTACGAGTATTCTCGTTCTAAGTAATGTTTATCAGTGTAATTCATATTTTTATTAGCAAAAGGAAACGCATATTATTAATTATATAATTATATATAAACATTGTACTTATGTTAGAATAGTGAAATATAAAAATAATATACATACTTAGTACCACAATACATACTTAATACATACTTAGTACCACAATGAAAAGGTATATTTCATGAAAAAGTAAATATTAACTGTTAAATTGCAACTAATTAACAATTCATAATATTTTAAGCAAATCTTCAATCTATATTTCTATCAAATCTTTTAATTCATAATTGATTTACAACTCAGTAATGAAACATTTTTGATTAGTATTTTTTTTTATTATTATATTACATTTATATAAGAAAACTGTAATCCGTGATTTGTTGATTCATTTACTTTTTATACAACAGCGTTAAAGAAACAATCCACGGCACATGGACTCTTTCTGTCACATAATACACTTTATCTTTAGTGGTACGTGAAAAAATTCTAATGGTTTACATCATTTCTCTGGCATGTGACACAAAAATAGGTTTGCAGAATTAAAGTCCATCCATCACTGTACTACAGTCCGTTTCAACTTTAGATAGAGTTTAAGTTACTCTGTCTATCTCGAAACGTTTCTCGTTAATCTGTTTTCCTCATGCATTTATGAATCGCACGAGAAACGTATAAATAATAAGTGTTTCAAATAGAAAAAGAAGGAATTATTTATATATGACCATTCATACATTTGTTATGACGACATGGTATTTTTTATGACGTGAAATACAAGAAAATATTATAAATAAATAAATATGGGGATTTTTAGAATTTCACATACAATTTACTATTTATAATTAATTAAAACTACTTGAGAGTTTCTTAATTACAACAATAGCTTAAATAGAAAAATATGCTAATTTTTTAAATATAACTTTTTAGGAAATACAATGTAATTTGAAAATTCTTTTTCAAATTAAACCTCAACACTATTATCATAGATATATATATATATATATATATATATATATATATATATATATATATATATATATATATATATATATATATATCGGCAACGAAACATGGATGTTTAACGCCTAAATTATTTAAAAACTCCAAATAACACAAAGAAGTATGGAAGAATGCATGCTAGGAATAACAAAAAAAGAAAAGAAAATAATAGAATAGATACGGAAACGGACAGGAGTCACAGATATAATAAGAAGGGTGAAGAGTCTAAAATGGAAATGGAGGGAGGGCATATTTTAAGAAGAGAAGACAACCGATGCACAACAGAAAATATTAACTGGGAACTAAGAAATATAAAAAGACCAAAAAAGGAAATTAAAAAAATATTAAAAATCGGTGGAAAAGAGAGACATTAAATTGTACAAAATGGAAAATCATTAAATAGGCTTTTACCTTGCAGTGGATTTACAATGGCTGCCGTTGATATATATATATATATATATATATATATATATATACATACATCCACATACAAATTAAAGAAAACTGTTATTAATTTTTTCTTTCAATTTTTCTTTAAAACGCTAAAAAAGAATAAGTACAATAAGCAAGTAATGAAAATAGTATGAATAATAAGAAAGTCATATTAATAAATAAATCATAATATAAAATAATCATCTGTAAAATGAAATTGAATTAATATAATATTTTAGCAAGTTTACATATATATATATATATATATATGTATGTATGTATGTATGTATGTCTTCTTAATTTATAATACAAAAAATCAAATAAAAACGTAAAATTTCCATTAATTGCTACATTTGAAGTTATCGCTCATATTTTATTTATATTATGGCTGACATCGATAAACAATAATTTATATTTATATATATATATATATATATATATATATATATATATATATATATATATATATATAAATACATATTCATACAAACAGTAAAATTTATGTGATTCTACGCGTCGAATAGAGAAGAGAGATTTAATAACCTATTAGCAAACCAAATGTAATAAACATATTAATTAAACGAAAAATAATTAGTTGTATGAACTTAATGTTATATATGTAAATATTGTACGAAATTACATACAATAATTGATTGTACTGTTCAACAACATTACGTTATTTATTATAAATATCATTTATATTCATTTTAAACACACCACAAGAGGGATGCATGTAAATGACTATCGGTATTTGTAGAAAGTTCATTGCTGTGGTATCACATTTTTAATCATTCAATGTTTGTGTAATTAACTGGTGGTTATCTATTCTCTAAATCGGAAAAAAAACATTTTATTGTTTAAGTCAATCATGATTTTATCAGAGATAATTATAATTGAATCGGAAAACGTTCTAATAAATGAAATGTGTGCATGAAGATAATTTTTCATATATTATAGATTTATTTGCGATCTATTAAATTAATATAGCAAGTAATTACAAAAATAAAAATTTAAGTAAAAAGTATTCTTTTTTTAGTATACAAGTTAATTATTAATTCTTGAACCATTTTTTGATAAAATGACAAATTTTTTTGTAGAAAATAAATAAGCTGCATTCTAAATACTGATAGTGACAAAAAATATGTTAATACACGCACACACACATATATATATATATATATATATATGTATATGTGTATGCATATGTGTAAATATATATATATATATATATTTATATATATATATATATATATATATATATATATTAAATATAAATATATAATTTTACATATTTTATACTTGTCCAAATATCAAATAAAAAATTAAAAAACCCTATACATTTAATTATATTTTTAATTGACATTTCAGATTCTCAATGAATCTCAATTTCTAATTGAAACATAACGGAATAATTTCTAATAATATTTTATAACAATATTTATGTCTAAGTCTTGTATTTTAACATAAAAAAAAACAGGAATATGTATCATTATAAGCTAATGTGTAAAATATTACATCCACAGATCACACAATCGACTTCAAATTTGAACATTTGCTACATTTTCACTTTCGATAAGAAAACAATGTCTGCAAAGTTATATAATAAATAAGATTTATTATATAAATACTGTTCTAACGTAGATCAAAAAATAAAAATAAGAAATCTCGGAATAAAGAAATAAGAATTGCCATCAAGTACAATTAATTAACTTCACTACAATTAATTGAATTACATTTAATTTGGAAATAATTTCATAAGATATCGTTATTTAACGAGATACTAATCATTCTTATTTATTAAATTTGTGTTATTTGTTAAGTTTATTTTGCTAATGTACCGATTTAATTGTTATTGAGAGGTTTTCTTATATATAAAAACCTATATTTCTAGTCACCCACATTATCTGTGACAATGAGAATTTATACTTTGTCAACTCATAGATTTCAAGTTTAATTATATTTCGTTCTTAGATACTTTTATGTTTAAATATATCGTGTTGTAAAAATATTATGTTGTAAAAACCAATAAACAGTTTTTTCTTTCTGTTTTCCAGTTAATTTTGACGGGATATTTATTAGTATCAATAGAATGAATTATTTGGCTTAGATATTGATTGGGGAAAGTCTTACGTTACATACATTTACTGCCTATTATATATTATTAACCGAAATATTTTTGACAAATAGACTGTTATTTTTTATGATTTTACTACAAACATTAATTTGAAGAAGTTACCCTATTAAGTCCATATTTAAGTTTAAAAAAAAGAATAGCAAATATCACGTTAAACGCTTTATTTTTACAAAAGAATATATAGATTTTTCTTGAAAATTAATTACTAAACGCAGTATATTTTATAACAAATTCATTTTATTATTGGTAATTTATAGAAATGCACAGGAAATATTTTTATTCTAATATTAATTTTAAAAGATAGATTTCAATTATTTTTTTTTCGAAAAAATAAACTCAAAAACAATCCTGAAAATACAAAAATACAGTATTTATAATAAATCATCATTGTATTATATATTTGTTGTACTTTTTGTGTTTTCATTCTATACCGTTTTCTATTTAAACCATATTTCTATCAAACATATTCTATTAAATCATTGTTTGGATTTATTTATTTAGTAGACCGGATGTTGAAAAAGAAGCCTTGAAATGTAAATATTGTCCGAGTCTCATTGTTCGAAAGAACTTGGTATTTGAACGTTAAAACTATTAATATTTTAAACATATTATATATATATATATATATATATATATATATAAATAGGAAAAAGTGGAAAAAATATTTTTAGGATCAATAAGATTACCTTACATTGATACTTAATAATTTTTACTTTATCCGTAAATCAATTTTTATAAAAATATTTTCTAATATCTAGTTATTAATTGAACTACAATATAATAAATTACAAAATCACTTAACTTGATTATGTTTTAAAAGTAGCTTACATAAAAATATTAAAGAAAATACTTTTACAGCGAAACATTTTATAACTGTTAAGCTTTTGACGGTGCTTTAAATTATCCAATTAGCTTTAGAACAAAAGGGAAAACAGTAAATGAAAAGAAATAAAATCGCAAAGGTTTTTAATTACTTTTCTTTCACTGTATCCTTCCAATTCTGCTGTTCATCCAATCAGATTTAAAATCAAAACATGAGTAAAAAAAATACATTAAAGTAATTACTTTCGTAAAAAAAAATCGAAAAATATTAGTTTGTTTTTATTTATTTTAATTTTTTATTAAATTTTATATTAGTTTCGAGATATGATCGATTTGGTTGTTAACGAAATATACAAATAATAAATTTTATTTAATTAAAATTTAATTAAAATCATTTGAAATTGTTTAAGAGTGAGGTGTTAATAAACAGATACACGAACTGGAAATCAAATTTTGTGCTTTTATCCTCAGCATGTATAAATCATTGAAAATAATTCGATTAAAAACAATTTTAATATTTTCAATTTACGTTGTTGAATTGAAAATTAAAATTATCGAAATGCAAGAATTATTCTGAATATTTAATTCGCGACTTAAAACAATGTCAGGGCATTCAAACTGTTTGACATAGAAACAATGTAAGAATATTTTAATTTCAAGTTTAGATTTATCGTTCAATTATATGAAATCAATCAGTAAGAGAAATCATAATAATATTTGTATTTTTTAAATTTAAAATTTTTCACAGACAGTGCTCTCAAAACAGACAGGTTAGAAATCAATTCTGATTTACTGTTATTCGTATCATAAATAAAACCATTTCCATTTCAATTACAACTTTTCGAATTAGATTTCAGATCATCATATTTCAATTATATCCCAAACATTTCTCAGACAAACAAAGTTTTTTACATACGTACACATACATACATTTTTAAATCTATATTATGATATCTGAAAATAAATGCGAATAAACATAGATGTATTTAAAAAATAAGATAATCAATTAATTTTCAAAACTAAAAAGTTGTTAACAAAGTTAGATTGGAAAATATAAACATGCCTGCTCAATAATTGAATCGGATTTTATATAAAATTTATTCATAATTACATTTTTAATTATTTTACAATGAATACATGAAAAAACTTTTTGCTTTATTTTATTCCTACTTTTTTTGAACGACTATATATATATACATACAGGGCCGAATTTACTTTAGGCGTCGTCCTTGGGCTACCAATCAAATGCCGTCTTTTGCCTTCTCCTCCACCCCAAAAATAAAATCTGAACTATAAAAATTTTTAAATTTAATTTTTCATTTCACATTTCAGCTACCTGTAAATCGAAATTATAATTGAAAATAAAATTTCCAGCTTTTCAATATATATATATATATATATATATATATATATATATAATTCTCTAATAATTTTTAATTTAGAAAAAAATGATTCATCAAATACTAACAATTCATGTAACAGCAATTTTTTAAAAGTGATAAATAAAACATATTTAAATTATTTTTAATGGCAGTTACATCAGTGAGTGTTTGACAAAAGGTTTAAAAATGCAGTTTTAACGCAATTAATTTGCAAATGATGTTGCAGCCTCGGTCATAAGTCCCAACATTGCATACTTTCTTGTTGCTTTTTTTTTGTTTATATTAAAATAACCATGTACAAGTATAATCATCTAATCGAAACTTTATATTATTTCAATAAAATCAATATAAAATGCTTTTAAAATATATTTAAAATTTATATCTAAATTTGTAATCAAATTGTAATCAAATTTGGTCAAATATTTATTTAAAACAGAATATTTTTTATTAAAAAAAACAATGGTTTTAAAATACATTTTTTTGAAATTATTTCTTAGTGACTAGTTTTTGTCTAATTTGCATTTTATAAATTATAAAATAATATTTTATTATTAGTTATAAAGATGATTAAAAGAACGTAAGTAAAACCCTAAGCATACTTAAATTATAAAAAGAAATAAGAATCAAAAATATATAATAAAATAAATCAAAAAAATTCACTGTTGATTATTCTAACCACTTTCATCTTACATTATGATAAGATTCTACACGTTAAGTTAACCGAACCGTACATTTTTACAAATTTTAGACTGAAAAACACTGCAAAAAACTTTACATTTCACATGTAAGAATAAGATAATTTATTTAAACCGAAGACATGAAATATAAATGAAATGTTTGTTTCAGCATCAACATTAGAAGCAAGACAGTGTCCATATTTAGGAAAATTCGCTGTGACAGGTCTTTTGCGCAGTCAACGACACGCTCGCTCATTAAATCATGGTTCTCATATCGTTTC
The DNA here is from genome assembly GCA_034766995.1 of Acanthacorydalis orientalis. NCBI lineage: Eukaryota > Metazoa > Arthropoda > Insecta > Megaloptera > Corydalidae > Acanthacorydalis > Acanthacorydalis orientalis. The sequence continues at coordinate 31,599,949 of CM068320.1, forward strand.
GCACGAAAGAAGAATAAGTCATAGGAATAAGAATGGCGATATGTTTGAAAGACGGAGAATAAAACGTGTAATGGACACGTCAAGTGGCAATAATTGTGACTCGGAGCAATTTTCGAGTTTAGTTGTCGGTTGTAGTACAGTCGACACGATGGAATTCCATTCGGACTGTCCTGTTACCGACTTAATATCAGGTGGGATATTTACAATTTATTTATTTATAAAAATCACCTATATATACATATACATATATATATATATATATTAAATAAAACTAGAACTGAAATTTTAATTATCTGAATTAAAATTGAAATTTCAATTGAAATAATTCAATTTAAAACATGATTTCCTAATGTAATATTTAAACATTTTCTAAACAAAACTGACTTCAATAACTAATTAACTATTTATAAAATAACAACAAATAATATAGTACGAAGTGGATCAGTTAAAAAAAATAAATGGAAAAAGTTGAAAATTGGTTTTATTTTCAACTTTTTTCATTAATTTTTTATCGACATATTTTCTCGTCCCTTATCCATGACTTTCTTATTTAATTCTAACAGGAGCTAGTATATAAATGGTATACTATGCTCGTCAAGGGAATTTATCCGTTTACCATCAGTTTAAAGTAAACTTGATAGAAAAAAACGAGTTATTTTATAGTAGCAACAAAATGTAAATGTTTACGATTGAAATAATTTCATTCTATGAATAAATGAGAATTTAAAATTTTATGTGTAGAAAAATTCATCTTATTCAAAAATGTTTATTATATATTTTTTTATATAGCTCTAATCAAATGATTTATTCTTATAAATTAATTTCCCCACAAGATCAAAATATAATAGTGATAATTAATGGTTAACAAATATATTAATAATTTGATAACGAATCTATGAAATTTACCTTCATGTACTCAGAAAACTATTACTGAAAGGGTACTCAGTAAATAGTTAACTAGATGGAAAATGGTTTATTTTAAAGGAAATGGCATTTTTTATATTAACATTTTTTCACAGAAATATTAGGTTGGTACGAAAATAATAAAGGAAATCTAAACCTGGTTGTAGCATTATTCTATTAAGCCAAGGATGGAAATTTGAAATTTGTTTTGAAATATTAGGCTTGTAACTACGTATTATTTGAAATCAAAAAAATTCATGTTATAAAACCACACAGACAAAATGCCATATTTATACATATGAGGAAGAGGTGATTAAAAACATTTAAAATTTTTTTATATGTATTTTTTAAAAAAATAAAAAAACGCCAAGAAATAACATTAGACTTTTTTTCTAAAAGTACTAAAACATTTGCATTTACATAAAGGAAGTCTGTCAGATCCACAAATAAAGAAAGTATTAGTTAGCTTCCCATGAACTTTGAAGACTTTACAACATTTCTGTGAACATTTTTTGATTCGTGAAATTTTAATTCTTTCCCAATAACGCCTATAACCGTCTTCATCCTCAAATCTTTCATCATCAGCATGAAATTGCATTGTAGTTTCTTTAACTGTCCACACCAAAAGCATCGTTTAGTTTACGAGCAGTTTCTGCTACTTTACTACGCGTTTTGAACATATAAAAAAATGCTCCTATTTGCTTCTTTTCCATCTTTAATTCAATAGCCTAATTTGAAGAAAAAATAATAATAAAACCAATGTCTATGTTACCAAAATACAGACTGAAAAATGCACTTGCAATGGTATTAACATGAACACGATGAAATGACACCTTCACTGAAAAAAATTAAGAGTAGAATTCAGAAAACAAAAACCGCAATTATTTTCTTACCAGCCTAATATAACAATTGTTAAATAGAAGTCTAACGTTTAATAGAAATAGAGAAGTGATAGAAAACCTATAATAATCATAACCAAATTATTATTTTGAATAAAGACTTTTTGAAATTTTTTTCATCTTGAAATGTGATTTAATAAAACAATAATTACAATTTAAAACATTATTCAGTTGATATGAAGTAAGACTATTAATATAGAGCATGTATTGACTAATTAGTATCCAAAAAAATATATATGTGTATTAAACTAGTTAATGTGTATTTATTTTTGTTATCATTATCAAGAGTGTTTTATAATACTTTTTATGTAGTAGTTGCATTCCTTTTATGTATCGAAAAAATATGTATATATTGTATTTTTTGTTTAATATTACTGTGTCGGCGTTTTCTTTTAATGATAAGATTGAGTAATCATTATTAGTTTCCATTAATATAAATGATAATCGTGTTATTTCGGAATGGGTAGTAATTAATCTTTTTGTGAAATGATATTAAAACATTGAATAAATCACAATACAAATAAAAATCATTACATACCATTAAAAATCATTAACCTTAAAATATAGAACACAAGTATAAAAAATTAGACTTTAACTTAAATGAAAACATTTATTGTTTAATTTCCTTACTTAATCTATTTATAATATTTTAATACTTGTAATATCTCTATTATTTTTTATGAAAAAACAACATAAAATTAGAGCTACGTTTCCGACACTCCTAAATTTACTTTCATTAATGAACTTTTTTCTCCCCAGAAGCTACAATATATATATATATATATATATATATATATATATATATATATATATATATATGTTTTTCTAAATATATATATATAGATATATATGTATATATAAATATATATACTTATATATATATGTAAATATATATATATATATATATACATTTATATATATTCAATTTAGGCTTCCACATAAACCTATTAACAAAAATCAGAAAAATTAAAAAAAATCAAATTATCTTTTATTTAGTATTTTAATTCAATTATATTTTAGCATTGAAATGAACTAAAATACTTAAAAAAATAACATGATTTTTTTTTAATTTTTATTTTAGTTCAATTTGTATTTTATTTGTGTTTCACTTTTATATTTGTATTTTTTTAATTTCTATTTTAATTTAATTCAGTACTAAAATACAATTGGATTAAAATACTAAATAGAAAATAAAACTCTCTCTCTCTCTATATATATATAGAGAGAGAGAGAGTTTTATTTTTTATTTAGTATTTTAGTTGAATTTGTATTTTATTTGTGTTTCAATTTATATTTGTATTTTTTTTAATTTGTATTTTAGTTTAATTCAGTACTAAAATACAATTGAATTAAAATACTAAATAAAAAATAATACTCTCTCTCTATATATATATAAATAGACAGAGAGAGAGAGAGAAAGCAGAAAATTCCATTTTAAAATAGATTTTTCTCTACCTTGTCGCTATGAAGATCACAGATTGTGATCGAAATTCATACAAGCAACAATCAAAAAAATAATAAATAAATGATTTTTGAATATTTTTGATTAAAAAAATGTATTGTTTATGGCGTGAATAAATAATTAATTTCTGAAAAACAACATTTTTTATAATTTTTCGATTATTAATTTTAATATTTTTTGATGCTAATTTTTTTGTAACAATGATTGTAATTAAAAATAAAAAATCGACTAGTAGTAATCAAAAACAGTTCTTAACATTTTCTTTTGTTCGAATTGATTTTCAAGCTATTGTGATTATGAACTACTGAATTTATCATACTTTTTACTTTAAAAATGTAAATGTTATAATTTAGAAAAAGGTAAAATAAAATACAAAGAATTTACGATTCTCATTGGTTTTACATTATCTTGTAGCATATTCGTGTCATGGCCGATGGGAAGACAACGGTACCAACTATTTAATTACAACACCACAAAGCAGATCAAGTCATGGAGCAAAAAGATATTGTTTCATCTACAGAGAAGTTCAAGATATAGTACATTTTTCCAGTTCCAGTGATAATTGTGATCGGAGCATACGGCCAGGAGTCGAAGGTGGTCTAGCCTTTAACGTCACTAATAACGGTAAGAAATGTTTCTATTTTAAATAAAATTCTATATTCTTTCTCTTCTTTTTTATATTTATCCTATTCAACGATTTCATATTCAGAATTTATTTTATCGCTGAACTCAAATAAATATTGAATACTTTTCTAAATATGCATGCGGTATTCAGGAAATAATTCCGAAATATATAATTTAAATATTTCGAAACGATTTCAATATATATATATATATATATATATATATATATATATATGTATAACTATTGAGATAAAAAATTATTTTATTGACAATACTGTCGAAATCAGAAAATTGTGATTTTACTGTTCGCTAGAACGTGAAATCGAATTTCGATTTAGATGTCGATTTGTATTTATATTGTACATCGGTTTAATACAATCGTTTTATAATTTTTTTTAAATCTATTTGAATTACTTGTTTTTTATTCCTTTAAGTCCATCATTAATTTAATACTTATGCAAAACAACTGTGCACAAATTGTTAAAAAAATTCGATAAAATAGAATAGTTGTTCACTCTTTAATATTAAATCACTTGTATTTATAAAATATATTTGTGTATTTTTGAGATGATTTACAACGAGTTTTTAAATCGATATCAACATATTTGTCATTTCAATTAATTATAGAAAAGTTTTTTTTTTACTGAAACTATCTTTTTTATGAATTTTTAAATCGTTGGAATATATTAAAATCAATATTATAAAACATTGATTTATTAAATAGATAAGTATTCTGTTAAGAAATCTATTTTTTAATACTTTTACAAGAAACAGTCAATTTATTTATGAAATTACATGCTTGGAACGATTTCAGTCATCTTATTTCTTTATAATTTATTAATTTCAATTCTGTGCAAATCACTATTTAATCAGTACATTCACATATTCTATTTTATTATTGTAGGAATATTGGATTGATAATTTAACCACTTAAATAGTGATCACAGTTAAATATCAATTCCAATCCAGTTCGTGCTTCGATATTTAACTATTCTTAAATTTTTATTTGTCATATATTAATAACAAAAAATGTACACATCGACGGTGAACATTTTTATACTTTATATACTGTTTGGACTTTCAAGGCCTATAAATAGAAACCGATATTAAGTATTCAATGATTCATCATTGAATATTTAACCTCTCAGAATTGAATACTTAACCTCGCAGAATTTCTATATTAGAATTAGAAAATCTTTTCTAACACTTACATTTTAAAAAAAGAATTTTTATTATTTATACATTTAAATGTTAATAAATTTTTGATACAAATTAAAATGTCTCATTTTTACATTTTAATTAATTCAATAAACAAACGATAAACATAAATATTGTGACTTAATTCATTTCATTACACTAATTAATTTTTTTATCTACAAACCGTATTCATAAGACATACAAATAGTACTATAAACAGACCTGACCATTCTTCTATCGAAATTTTAAAATAAACAATCACAAAATTCATTAATTATTTTGTTTAAAAATGAACGTACCTATAAATACTTTCATGTATTGTTTTGTTACAGGGCAATGTATTGAAGTGAACAGCGGACATCAAAACTGTGTAACCTTGTGGACATTGTTGCTTTCGTTGGTGTCATTTATTTTAAGCACTATTATTTTTCAAATACAAAGATGATTTGGGAGGCGTTCAATAGATTAAAACAACCCATTATAAAAAATAGAATAAATTCGAAACAAATTGTTTTTAAAGCTGCAAATAACATTAACAAAATATATATATATATATATGAGAGCAATGATATGGTTCTTATACTATAAGACATATAACAAGTAACATTTTAAAAAAGCATATACTTTTAAACTGTGATTATATACATTTTAAAATGAAAATTAAATATTATTAGTATCTTATCTACTTATAAATAATATTTAGCACATTTCAACTGTCTAACCTCAACACCTTTGTTAAATTAATTTTTAATCGTTACCTGTAAATCAAGGTTTATCCACGCTAATAACAATGTTATGTAATAGTAATAATAATAATAATAATACAGTGATCTGTGATTTATTTGAAATTTTAACCGAAGCAATCGTATCGTATTGTATTAGTTGAATAATTCATACTTGTTTACTCAATTTATTGCTAATATGAACACAGTTTCATCGACGTTTGCACAAATAGACAAACATTTAAAATAAAAATACTTTTCGTATTTTCATTGTTGGTTAAATTCGTTATAGGCGATGTCTGTATCAAAAAAATACGTCATGATTGAGCAAATTATATCTTGTTATAATTATTTATTTAGTCTCAAATAGAAAAAAGAATGAAACGAATAACAAATTCAAAATAATATGTATTTTATTGATTGACAAAAAAGATATTTTCGGGAACCAAAATTATTATTCAGTTGACTATCAATACAGAACCTATCTTTTTTTGAATTTAAAATATTAATTAGTTACTATTTTTAATTCATTGTTTTTAATGCTACATTTAAATAATTCACAAGGATTTAATTTTAGACACAGTTCTTTTTCGAAATTATTTAAGATAATATATTGTTTATTTTATAAACTCTTTATACATTTTATTTATTTTGATAAATAAGAACAGTGTAATTCTGATTTAAAAGTTTTTTTTCAGAATATTTTAACGAATGATCAGATTGCCAGAATAATTAATTTTATCTTTGGAAAAAAATAACTTTTTAATAGAGTTTATTTTTATATAAGAGAGTAACATTTTGGAATTGTTAATTTTTCCAAAATATGAAGCTGCCATTTTCTTAGTCGAAAATATTTTTTATAAAAATATTAATTTAACATTTTATGATAAAATCAATCATTTCATTTGCTAATCATATATTAACCAGAAAAAATATGCTTTTCAACTAATTTTCTTCTCATTTTACTTAAATATAGGGAACAGAATCAGTACAAATATGATCAAATTATTATTATATACTTTACTGAATAGTTTATTTTATAATTTGTTATTTTCTAAAACCATAAGCATTATTCTGTAAAGCAATGAAACTTTTTTGACCAATTGTATAATAGGTTATAATCTATAAATGTTTTTAACAAATAAATAATTTCTTTTAACATCGATCTTATCTATCTCCAGGGTTTTAATTTTTTAGCAGGATTGAGATTATTTTCCAAATATTCTTCTCAATGTAATCATACTGATTTTTTTTGTAATTACTGATTTTTATGTATTTTTAATATATTATTATAGTTATTAATTTATCGTTTTTCTTTCTTTAAAATGAATTTCTTGTTCATATAATTGTTCGCTTATCTTTACGATTTTTAGACATGCTATTTTATCATAATTGTTAATTAAAGGATATAAATATTTTTATTTGTTGAATATATATTCAATCCTTTTTTGAAAAAAATATTGTATATTTTTTAAAAATGTATTGACAAGATTAAACGGATTTGTTTAAACTTCCTGAATAAAAATAAATTTCAATAAACACAGTAGAAAGAACAAGATTACTATAAATCAAAAATATGAAACAATAAATTTAAAAATTCTTTTTCGTCATATTATGTAGTATCAAAACTCTCAAAATCTAAATAATTTTTCTAGTGTTTATTTATTTGATGGATTATAAAAGGTATATTAAAAATAAAGCATATATTTGTTAAACATATTTTTAGCATAGACTCATTTAGTGACATTTTCATATTTAATTTCATGATAATCATTAAAGTATTCTGCATTAACTGATAATATTACATTCTCCATAATAAAAGAAATTAATTAATGATAGAATTTATATACAAATATAAGTATTTATACTCTCTTTTATCATTACAAAACATAGTTATATCAGAATTAATTTTAATATTTGAAAAATGCTTATTTATTATTTAAACAGTATTTTCAGCATACATTAAATTAATTCAGATTTTAAAATTTAATATCTTTTTAACATATTCTAAGTGTGACTTACATCCTCACATTATAATCATGTTATTCACAATAACAGTATGGTCATATTTTACTTTTCATTGAAATATCATTTTGATGAATTCTAATTATATAATTTTTTACGTTCTACATATCATTTAAATCACAAGCATCCGTTCTTTTAATTTAACCTAACACACCTACATAAAAAATAACATGAATTAAAAGCAATAAAAACGTTTGAATTAACCTATTAATTATATTCGTACAATTTTATATCTGTTACAATCTAATTGGGACAATTATTTGAATAAAAATCGAATAACTTTTTTGTCAATGTATAAAACACTAACATTTAACTGCATTAAGTACCTTTTAACAAAAAATGTACAAAAATCAATTCAAAATAATATGCTTTATAGAAAAAAATTAGGCCAAAAAATCACTTTTTATACAAATACTTCTTTTTTTAAAAGAATGCGAAATTTAATTTTTTTTTGTAAAAAAAATCAAATTTAGTACAGTTATAGGAAAATTTATAGGTCATTTCGTGTATTTAATTGGTTGGTTCAGTGAAATGTATAATTTTGAAAAATTGCTATAAATATTTTGCAACAAATATGTATAAAAAAATTAAAATAAAAAAAATATATATAATATTAATACAATGATTGATAAACAATTTCGTACTTCCATTAATTTTTAGAGTTGAAATAATTGTTTAATTAATTTTGAAAAATGTAAAAAGTATATAGTACAGCACAAATAGCTAAATTAAAATAAATAGAAAAGATGTAAAATAAATAGCTGAATCAAAACTCTCCTTCATTGTACATTCTTGTACAATATAAATTTATTATTTTTTTTTAATTAATACTTAGATTCTGTTTTATAAAATATAATATACAATTGTAGTAGTTGAATAGATAATTTATTAATTTACTTTTACTACTTATATTCCATTTATTTTAAGCTGACTTTAAAAAAAATAAATCTAACTTAAGGCTATAGTAAACTATATAATATTAAATATAATAAGAATATTATACAAAAGTTAAGTTTTTAGTCTTATTTCTTAATTTCTATTTTACTTTTTATAATTGTACAAATATAATTATATATATATATATATATATATATATATATATATATATATATATATAGAATCAGATTAGAACTTCGGCTAAAGTAAAGTATAGAAAAGTTAATTTAATTTAAGGTTCCGCTATTTAACTAAGCTGGTTTGTTGAAATACTGACAAAAATCACTTGAATCATAAAGCAATAAATTTTGTTACAATAAATATTTAATATTTTTTTATCTGATGTAATAAAAGTTATTCAAAAGATGAAAACACTAAATACGCTCAATGAATAGGCAGTGTTTGTTTTAATACTGTCTATGATATTTAGTGAATGTCTTCATTTTGTTGTATGTCAAATGTATATTTTTAGAAGATAAATTTCTGATACATTTCAACAAAATCTGGTGAAATTCTAAAAGAGGAATGCGTTTGTCTAGCTGAAGATTAAATACGTACGTTTAGGAAATAAGTTAATCTGTATTGATAGTTTATATCAATCTATGATATAGCGGCATCTTAAATCAAAACGTTCATGAATTAGCTACATCTTCCTTACATTATACATATATACATTTGAATAGTATATGAAGTAGCTTGCAATACAGTATCAAAGTATAATAATTATTATGTTCGTGTAAATAACTAATGTGAATAATGTTTTTGTAAGAATTTGTGCAAACAAGTATGAATAAACAAAATTAATTTTTAAATCGGTACATTACATACAATGCTTGCAATTTTAACAAAATATCACTAGAAAGAAATTAATCATATAGCATGGAGAATATCTACAATTTATTTTCATTAGATTAGTATATTGTAAGGTAAAGAATACGGTGATATTTTTCATAAACCCTAAGCAATACTTAATTTATAGTTTAGATTTATGATTTGTATTTTTCAAACTATATGTTATTGTAATTCAGCAATAACATTCGCAGGTGATTCTACCGGCTAGTCTAGATAAACCTAATTAAAAGAAAATAATGAAAATGAAGCATATTTTGCATATATATTACATAATATAAACAGCTTTTATCAGACAAACTTGTGTTGTTGAAATATCAAATGAAATTTTTATTAAAGTAATTAATTATATTAGAAATGGTGATTCACTCAAGTACGCGAAACAGACAAAATGTTCGGCGAATAAAAATAACAAAAAAATAGTTAATTTTAACATCTGCGAAAAGCAATCATTGTAATGTATAGTAAATGGAATTCAAAGATTGCGAACACGGTATGTACACATAACGAGGGAAGAGACGACGAAAGTAAGAACAAAATAAATATGAACATTTTTAACATAATCTTTCGAAAAAAGCACAAAAAAAATATATATAAATAGGTACTTGATATTTATAACTACTTTTAGTAGATTGTTTTTAATTTTATCATATATAGTTAACAATTGATATATGGACAGTCGATGGGTGCCTTGGATGACTTGTAAACAAAAAAATAAAAAAATAAATAAAAATAAAACAAAATGTTTACAACAATTTGATATTTGTTGTACTGAATTGCACTGTACAATTATACGAATAAATGTTTCAGTTATGTTTTCTGATAATGAAATGATTAAATTAATTAATTCCATTAACTATGTTTTCTTTCTTTTCCCTAGCAATAATCTCCGTATCAATTCTGAGATCCAGTCCAAAAATAATCATTTTTTTACCGTTCCTTGCATTTCATTTCACAGCGAATTATAAAACAGAACGTAAAAGAAACTATTTCCCTATCATAAAAAATCACTTACATTATCTACACCTACGTTCTTAATATAACATTGAATAGATTTCAAATCGATTGCAGCGAAAATTAGTTTTGAATACATTTTAATAAATTTACAAGCTGAATAATAAGAAATCAATTCTTTAAAAAAATTACAAGTCTCTCCAACAAGAATCAGGATACATTTGTATAATATTTTTTTAACTTTTTATCAAATAATACAATTCATTTTCTACAGTAAATTTAAATCAGAATATTTTAAATTCTTGTTTTAATTTGTTTTTGTCTTAATAATAAAATGTTTTCTTTTTTAAAAAAACAAAATATTTTCAATGTCTTGAAAAATGAAAAGCGTTTTTCAGCATAAATTCTTCAAGTTTCTATAGAAGATTTCGAATAAAAAAAAGACACTAATATTACCGAATACAAAAGTTTTACAATCTAGAAATAATATTTTATAAATATCTCATTATAAATCTTTATGTCTTATAAGTCCAATATTTTTATATTTCAGATTAATTATTCCTCTGTAATTTTATTGTTCAATAAACATTTTAACAATAATTTTAAACAGATTTGACGCTCTTATTTCAGTCTAATATATTCAATTGGGTTTACAAATGCTTTATTTCAATTGGGTTTTCGGAAATGCAATAGTTTTATATTTCAATTATTTTAATATAAAAAAAGTATTTAAATTAGTACTTCTACGTATTCACTTACACATTTTGGTAATAAGTTTTCTTGATTTCTAAGCTCATATTTTGTGTATGTTTTGTATATTTATATATTGTGTGTGTGTGTGTGTGTGTGTGTAAAGAAGTGTGTATAATATTAATGAATATTTTGTTATTTTAGGTCATTAAAAATAATAATAATATATATATATATATATATATATATATAACAATTAATTCTAGATCTATTAATTTCTTTTTTATAATCTATAACAAATATAAAATAAGGTTTTCTAAAATTTTATATTTCTCACAATATTAGATAGTTAATTTCAACATTTTTTAATATTATTATTATATCAGCAGCAGCATCACCAGCCTCTGTCAATCCACTGCTGGATAAAGGCCTCTTCTTTGATTTTCCATTTTGTACGATTTAATGACTCACTTTTCTGCTGATTTCCAATAAAAAATTTGATTTCCTTATCCCATCTGTTCATTAGTCACTTTATTGATCTTTTTATATTTGTTGATTCCCAGTTAATAATTTCTGTTGTCTCGGTTTTCTCTTCTTGCAACATATCCAGGTCATTTCCATTTTAGACTCTACTCTTCTTACTACATCTGTGACTCCTGTCTGTTGTCTTATCCATTCTATTCTTTTCCTATCTCTTCTTATTATTCCTATCATACATCTTTCCATACTTTTCTGTGTTGTTCGGAGTCTGGATAATTTTCGCATTAATCACCCATGTTTCGCTACCATAGGTAAAGATTGGTAGTATATATTGATCAAACACTTTTTTCTTCAAACAGAATGGAATTGTAGATATAAATATCGAGGCGTTTCATCCAAATGAGCTCCATTCCATTTTTATTCTCATGTTTACTTCTTCAATCAATGATTCATCGTTGTCGATAAACTGGGCTTGATTGACATACTTCGTAAATTCTTCTATTTTTGTTCCTTTTATTTCAATTTTCTCTAGGCAGATAAACTCATTGAACAACCTTTTTATTTTTACGTGAACCATGTTTAGGCCATTTTTTTACTGGCATCATCTAATTCTTCTATCCTCTTTTGTAGTTATTTCGAAATATTTGCGAAAATAATGATATTTGTTATATATATATATATATATATATATATATATATATATATATACATGCATAAGCATTAATTAACAAGTCTTAGAATAAGAGGAACAAGCACCATATTTATTCACTGACTGAATATGAACAAACTTATTACATATTGACGGGGTTGTATTCAATGTATTGGTCTTTTTTGAAAAATAAATATACCATTTCAGAGACAATCTTCAAGCCTTTTTTACTTTTCTTGTTTAGTTTCAATACTTGAAACCATTCTAGTTAGTTAATGAGTTTTTTTAAGGCCGCATCGATAACTAACAAAAGATCAGTTACATCTGTCAAATTATTTAAGAAGTACAAACTTGTGTGTATACTCGGTTGTGATTTCAGTCATATTTTACATAAAAGCATAATAAATATCCTTTCATATACACATATATCTATGTTATCTATGTTTATTTAAGTTTTGTACATCTGTAATAACTTTTCTTCAATTAACTTATGTATATATGTATATATATATATATATATATATATATATATATATATATATATATCTTTCATCTTTCTCTGATTCAATAAAGAATAACTACAACGATTTTATATTTAATAAAAGTTCAGTTCTATGGTTTAATAAAAAGCATGTTATGAAAAAAATTGAAATAATTGTTTATACATGTGACGATTTATTATTTATTGTACCTTTGTTAAATAAGATTTTTTTAAACATTTAATTTCATATTACTTAATCAGTGGTTAAAAAGATAGTGCAAAAATATATCTTAATAATTTTTATTAAGAAAGTTTTAGATATAATATTTTCTTCTAAAATATGTTCTTTGAACAAAAAATCAACAATGTTCTAAAATCTTTAGAGCGTAATTTCTGTGTTAATTGTGTTTATAACGTTCTAATACATGAATTTATTTCCAATACTTTCTTTTTATTTTTTCAGGTATTAAATTTTGAATTTATTTTTCATTACGCACACATTCGATTTTATCATATGTTTAATTATTTTGTCTTGCATATAATCTTTATATATAGAAATTTATCTTATAAAATGTAAATCTGTTAAGAAATATACTAATTTATTTATTGTCCATTTGTACGTTTGTTTTCAAAAAAAAATTAATTTCTCTTTGAAATATTTTTAATCAAAATCGTATTCTTCTATATAAAATAGAATGAGAAATAATTATGATTGATCTATTTTTACGCAGTCTAGTAGGAATTCATAATGAATGTAATTTAAATTAAATGAACACATGGAAAAAGTTCATACCATTTTAATCACTCAATTAAATGTAATTTTATGTCTAGACAAAACCAAAATAAGCTTACAATATCTACGTATCAATATATTTATTATATAATAAAAATAACATTATTTTACTTATTGTAATCTATCAATAATTTTAATTGTTTACTTTGTATATAAATATAAATATATTATTTATACCTGAATAAATTTTATTATAATGATTTTTTTCATTTATTTGATAATATAAATATTTATCAAAAAATAATAATACTTGAACTATATCTTTGAAAAATTCCGGTAGCAAATAATTATACCATCTAATAAAAAAAAAACACTTTAAAACAGGTTAATGGTTGTATACAGTGATAAAAATCTGATACTATTTTTCAATGAAATATTTTTAATACGTATAAATTATGATAATTGAAAAATTTATTATAAAACTTCGTTATCAGTCAAATATCCTCTTTTCTATGATTTGTTTTAATTATTTTATCTATTAGAATTATATTTTTTCTAAAGATTTCACAAGTACTCGAAATATATGATTACATATAAAGTTACCTGAATAGTAATAGTGATTTATTTCAGTGATAATAAATCTAATTTTATAAAAAAAAATATTATTATTCATTTTAAAACGCTTGTGTTTATGAATCTAATAGTTTCAAATAATATAATTTTGTTATAGTAAATTGATTTAAAATAATAATAATCAGTGGAAGCGGTATAATCACTGAGATGAAGTTTTGAAAACTTATTTATAGAGTGTTTGATCTATTATTTTCAGAGGGGCAGTACTGTTTTCTAATCGGTACTGCTATTATCAAATAGATAGTACTTTTATCGTCATGCCAGGTAATTTTGATTTAATAAATATAGAATTAAATATATTTAATGTTATTTTTTATTACTTTTACTTCTGTAAATCTATTAGGTTGGTAGTAAAAAATAATTGCGGTTTATGACCTTCAAATTCATATACATTTTTCTCTTTTTTGATTTTCCTAGCTGTTTTAAATGGTCCAGAACTGTTGAATGACAAACCCCTAACTTTTGTGTAAGCTTTCAAATTGTTGTGCGTGGTTTTGATTCAACTAACGCGTTCAGGTGGTTGTTATAAACTGAAGAATGATGTTCGCAACCTTCTTCATCTTCAAGACTCTCCTGCCCAGCTCGAATCAACATTGCATAGTACGTTCCTTAACAGTACTCTTATCAAAAGCTTCGTTTAGTTCACGAGCAGCTTCTGATGAGCAGCTATGAAATTTTTGGAACCATCATTATACCGTACATTCTTTAACAGTACTCACAGTAAAAGTATCTTTTAGTTTACAAGCATTTCCGGCTACTTTACCACCCGTTTTGAAGTCATACAAAAAAATGGTCTTATTTGCTTTTTTCCATCTTTAATTCAATAGACCAGTTTGAAGTAAAATTAGTAATCAAACCAAAATCGATGTAGACTGAAAATGCATTTTAAAATCATATTAACATGAACACATGAAATGACACTTTCAGTGAAAAAATTAAAGTTAGAATTCAGAATACAAAAACCGCAATTATTTTCCTACCAAAGTAATAACAAACTGAAAATTTTTTTTTTTCAAGACTAAAAGAAACGCAAAAATTTAATTTCGATACTTAAATAGAGTTTTTTATAATAAACAGCGAAAGTAGAATTATATAAAACACTCTCACCCTCCCTTTCAGGCTGCTACGTTTATTCTTATTATTTTTTACTAGTTTTACCACTTGTACCATCATAAATAAATCTTGGTTAACTTTCGTTAATTTAAATAAAAGTGACAATTATCTGAAGATGGATAAGAGCTGAAACTGGTTATAAAAAAAGAATAGAAAATTCAGCAGTCGTAAAAGAGATGTCTGTAACTTGTCGCCCTTAAGATGATGGCAGTATTTCCATTTAAATAAGTATAAGCAACATTTAAAAATTATGAATAATGATTACTTGATCATTTTCTCTCAGGAAAAAAATTTTTTTTGTTTGTGAAGTGAAAAAGAATTAATTTAGGAAAACAATAACACGATCGCAGTTAAATTATCCGACTGGCATGAAATATAAGGATTTTATGAAACGTATTTGCTTAGAAATGAATATCTACTTAATCAGCATATTAAAACAATTTAAAAAAATATCTATTTAAAGCAGTCTTTGTAGTAATAGTAATTTAGTCATAGTTTCGCAAATTCATTTGCAATATTTTATTTTATTTATTTACCTTCTTTGCTAGAACAAAAAAAAATAAAAATTCAGCATAGATTAAAACAAGCCATTAGAAGGTGCATATGAAATTAATTTCGAGTAAATGAAGAGACCAGTAAGAAAAATATGTTATAAAAATGGAACATTTAGTTCATTAGAATTGAGAATCACTGATTAAGAAGATTTGCGTCTCAATTAATAAAATCATAAATTATCACTTTTATTAAAAAATATGTATTCATATTATTCAATAATAATTTGCAAAAAGAACCATTTTTTTCATTTAATATTTACAATTTCTCTATGCTAAAATATTTATTTATTTGCATTTACAGAGAATTTCATTTTAGACACAGAGATTTTATTCCACAAAAAACAAACTGAATAAGAATATATGTGAATTTATTGCTAGTATCTCTGTTTATCAAAAGATCAGTTTAGTTTTTCATTTTTAATATTAAAAAGTATTCAAATATATGATGTTCATACATGTCTAAAATATTAAATAATATTATACAGTAAAATATATTTATGGAGGCATGTCAAAATATGTTTTAAATAATAATTGAATATAATAATGTAATTACAGTGTTATTATTTCATAACATGATGACTAAACGTTAGAATATAATTGAAAATTGTAAATTATTTTTAAAATGAAAGTTTTTTAAAGTCCTTATTGAAGTAAAAAATATTGAATAAATTTATCTCGATCTTTATTGTGTGCATATATATATATATATATATATATATATATATATATATATATATATATATACCCAAATTTTGAATATAATTTAAAAAAATGTGATAAATAGATATTTTTTCTATTTGAAAACAATTTCCCCTTTTAAATTTATTGGGATTATATTACTAGATATAATATATAAAAATTACATTTTTGAATATCGTATATATATATATATATATGATTTAATTATATTTAAAAATCTTACAGTTTCTTTTCCAATATATTTTTTCCGAAATCTCCTATCTGGAAATATAAACGAAAATGGCTAGTAAAAGATAATCACTGATTGGAATTTTAAATAAGATTTAATATCAATCAATTGTATAGTATATTGATTTACATACCTCACTTATTTTATAATTAAATATTAGACCGTATTGTATGATTTATAGTTTTTCAAACAGTATATTTTTCTGTACTTTAATCAAAACTGAGTTTAGTAAACAATAACGTAATTCATATTTATTGCATACAAAGAAAATTTGTACAATGGATTAATTGCTATTATGAAACACTTTTTTTAAGAAAAACAAACAATACGGGTATGATCATCATAAAATTTTCATTGTTTTAAATACTTTTATTGGCAATCAGTAAAGTCATTATTTCCACTACATATATTGCTTTTTTATGAACTGTGCATGTATATAAATATTTTCAGAATTTAATTTATGTAACTTCATTTATAATACATGTATTATATACTGATTTTGATAATTTATTAATATATAATTTATTTTTAAAATAAATAAAATCAATAAGTTTGTATCTGAAAAATATTTATGTTAATAAATACATTAATTATTTTTTTAATCTTGATATTATTTGTAATTCAGTTTTCATATTACTTTTTTTCATGACTTTCGATATTTGATTTAAATATTAAAATTTTATTTTCATTATAACTCTTTTTTAATATTTCCTTATTAAAGACGCACAGTAATTTTTTGTATTATAATTATAAGTTGAGATTGTCTCTAAATCTATTTTCATACATAATAATAGTAGTAATAGACCTGGTTAGAATACTTCAGTTCGGCGGCAGAGGCTTATTTGGGAACAAGATCATCATCTGTCGCATATTTTCAATTTAAGTTCCCAATTAAACGAATACAGATATTTGTTACTAGAATGTTTATTAAACGACTATTTTATTATTTTATATATACATTTTGATAACAATTTCATCCATCTTAAAGCATAGACACAGTCTCTTAGGATTTTGGATATTATTTGATTTGTAAAACTATTTAATTGTAGCAAAATATTTGAACCACTTTTTCTGTATTATTTTTAATCTCTGGTTTTTAAAATTCAAACTTTCAACAAAATTTTTTTGTACAATTGTTCAATAAATAATAAACTAAGGACATAGTGAAGGTAAACTTATAAGTTTATTTATTATAACATTACACATAAAGACACAAACAGTTTCTTAATATTTGGAATATTATTAATAGATGTAGCAAAATATTAAAACCATTTATACTGTAATATTTTTAATCGCTGGGTTTTCAAATTAAAACTTTTAACAACCTATTTTTTCTACATTTTTTTCAATAAACAGTCAACTAAGGACGTAGTGAAGACAAAACTATAAGTTTATTTATTATAACATTACACACATAGACACAAATAGTTTCTTAAGACTTGGGATATTATTTTAATGGATGTAGCAAAATATTGTAACCATTTTTTCTGTATTATTTTTAATCATTGGTTTTTCAAATTAAAACTTTTAACAAAAAAATTTTCCTACAACTGTTCAATAAACAGTAAACTAAGGACATAGTGAAGGAAAAACTGGATGTTGATTTATTATAACATTTTTCACTTTAAATAATAATAGTGAAAGAAAATAAATTATGCATATGTTAGAAGTTTTTATCATTCTTCTAAGAGAAATTTTATACAAATCTAATCACAGCACGTGATAAATATGATTCTAATCATATTATTTCAATGATAAATTATTTTAATCATTCAGAAATTTTCTAGATATGCATTCAAATGATAATAGAATAGTCAAAAAAATACTCTTTTTTGCATGAAATTAGATAATCATTCATTGTTAGATATTCGAATAATAAAAAAAAATATGATATGGGGTACTAATTCATTTGTATAAGTAGGTATACTTTTGTGTGTTTTTTTTATTTCTAAATTTTGAGATGGTGAAAAATCTTATATTTTTAAATTCATATTTTATAGATAAATTCAAATTAATTTTTTCGAATATAAGAAAGCTTTCATATCGGGTCCAATGATTATTTTCTTATAAATCGAATAGAATGTAAGAAATTTTCTGTTATGACGTATTTCTTTTAAATTAAGCTTCAGCTCACGTAATAAATCTGTTCAATTCATTAATCAAATTATATTTAGTAAAAAGATATCTATGATATTCAAGTAGTTTGTCTTGCAATGTCATTTGAATTAAAGGTGCAAGTATTGCAATAAATAGTTAAACTAATATTATACATACATACATATACATATATATATATATATATATATGTATGTATGTATGATTTCTTGTGGCTTCCGGTTCGTAAATTAATTCTTGTGGTCAGTATTAATAAAATACTAAATTAACCATTTGATATTTATGAACAGATTTTCAGAAAACAACTATCTGTAAAATTTCCTAAATTTTAAATATAATTCTGATAAAATATTGTGATAAATATACATTTTTTTGGTTGGAAACAATTTCCCTTTTTGGTTTTATTGGAATTAAATTACTAGATGTAATCATATATAAAAAATACATTTTTTAATACCGAACACAAAAAAAGTACTATTTTATAAATAATTTAATGTATTTCAGATGTTATCATTTTTTATTATTACTAAGTTGTTGTTAGGTGTAAATGATTTTATTCACTTTAATTTTTCATACTAATGTTCAGTATTTATTTTTATAATAAAGGTTTTTTGTAATTATAATCAAATATAAATTATTCTATAAAGTCTGCTACGTTTTTAAGATTTGCTATGTTTGATAACTGAGTATTTTAAACATGCGGAATAGTTTTTTTTTGATATTTGTCTATGTATAATAATATTCTCCTAAATACTAGTTCTGCTAGTAATAAACAGGTATATCTAATCAAAAAGATTATATTAAATTTTATGTAAAATAAAATAATAATTTGACTTGAAAAATAACAGACAGATTCATTTTTTTAATAATTATTCAATTACTACTGATTATATTTTTTAAAAAAAGTCAAATTCTTCATTACTTACAATATTTTCAAAAAAAAAAAATAATGTGATTTATAATTCTTTTTTTAAGAACATGCCACAATAGAAAACAATTCTGTCCTTGTGGCTAAATTCTCTTTAACACGTGAATATTTTTTTACTAAAAGATTTTTTTACTCAAAAATGTTCAATAAATCATTATACATAATTTTTAATTCCTGTTTATATGTATTTTAAGGTCAGTGCCATTAAAAAGAATTAATAATGATTTATTGAACATTTTCGATAAGGAAAAATTACTTGTAGGGCTATAAAAGAATTATTTGTGAAAATTCTGAAATATCTTAGAAATTCTCTTCTAATAAATTAGCTTTACTTTTAAAATATCAATATCTTTCAAAATTAATTTTCTGCAAATCATTTTTCTGATCAAAAATGTTCAATAATTGATTATTCATAATTTCTGATAGCAATTTATTCACATTTAGATAACATTATCGTTAGAGCGCTTAAATAAATACTTTTGCGCTTTGAGCGAAATAATTGACCATTTTTTATCGGAAATGAAGTTTGTACATTGAGTGAAAAATTCATTTATTTACAATTCCTGAATTTAGCCACAATACCAAAAATATATTTTCAGTGTATATTTCTAGATTAAATATTGTTTATTTGATTACACATTAATTTAGATAGGTATTCATTCTTAAAACTATCGATATTTAAGTATTTTAAAAGCGTTTTCATTCTAATATTCATTTTGGTATTTTAAAATTATAACACACAAATTGACTTGATTATAAATTTTAGGATTTAAGCACATTATCTTTACAGTTCTGATACCGTGGCTAAGTTCATTTCACAAATCAGTCTTTTTTATCTCTCAAATCATAAAAAAATTTCAAGGCAAAAATATTCAATAAATAATTATTAATTATTTTTAATTGCTATTGCTTACGCGTATTTTAATAACGATCCCATTATCTTAAGACTACAAAGTTATATACAAATTTTAACCAGAAATTTTTTTTGTGGTTTGTGGCGTAAGAGGAGAATTAATTTATGAAAGAGAACTCTTTTACATATTGTATTTCTCACAATCATGGTATTTCTAATTCGATGTAAACTTTTAGTAAAAAATAAATGTATGAAAGTGATTAGTCACATTTCTGTGATAAATTGCGTTGCAGTGATTATAAATTTCAATGACAATGACTAAAATTTCATACAAAATAATTCATTCTCAGAAAAACTTTATGAAAATATAGAATGTGTAAAACAGCAATTGGTAAGTAAGTATGTATGAAATTCTATTCAAACTTAAAATAGAATTATCATATGCAGACATTGTAATTTGCATCGATAACAAACACCCAGTACATGTTATATCGCGATGCAAATATTTTATTAGACTCAAACCTAACGTCCTTGCTAACAGAGTGGGGAGACGATTTACTCGGATCTAAAGTATGGCATGAAAGCAACAGAAGCCGCATGGTTTTGCGTATATAGCGTCAGTCCAACATTGACAGTATCTGCAATGTGAGGTGTAAACAATACAAGTTAACCTAGTTTTTTAATATTTTTTTAAATATATGTTTTTATAGTCAATATTATTAGATCTCGTTTTTTTTTTGAAGGTCAATTTAATAAATTTATAAACATACAGGTATGTATAATACACATTAATATTTATATATGGTAGGAAATGTTCTAATTTCTATTTTTATTTCAAATCATACTAAATTTGTTTGCTGTAAAACCTTGACTATTGTTACATTCTGTAACAATGGTATTCTCTTTTAGGATTTTTAATAATATTTCAATTATATATATATATATATATATATATATATATATATATATATTTATGTATATTTACATATATGTATATATATACATATATATATATATATATATATATATATATATATATATATATGTATATATATATGTGTATATATATATAGTATATATATATGTATATATATATATATATATATATATATATATATATATATATATATATATATATTTACATGTATGTATATGTGCACAAATGTACATATAATAATATAAAATGCAACTTTAAAAAAGAAACTGTTTTTAATTTATCTTATAAAATAAATGTAAAAATAAAAAAAAAGTGAATTTCAGTTCGTTTTTTAGTAAAATTGGTATATGAGTGCATATAAATATTTTTCTTATGCTTATGAATTTGAATAAATATTAATTTATAATCTGTAGAATACCAATTGTTGTTAAAAGATGTGTGTTATTGATAGTATTTTAATTAATATAATTATTTGTTATAAATTAATAACATATCTATAGTCATATTCATCTGAAATTAAAAAAAATCAAGAATATTAAAATTATTAAATTGATACAGCTGAAATTAGTTTAAAAATAATTCATGTATATATATATATATATATATATATATATATATATATATATATATATATCGCGTTTATAGAAATGTTTCATAATAAAAATAAATCGTTTACCTGCTTCTATGAAGTACACTCAAAGTAAACAAACAGAAAGGTTTTCATAGTAGAGCATGCACTTCGTAATAATTTCCAAAAATTCAAGCAGAACGATTAGTAAGTCCTGGTGTTCGGTACTCGTTTCTACGAAAAGATCTCAGGTCCTTAAAAATCATATACGATTTCTTTTATAATTATGTATGACTATTTTTCAATTTAAAAATTTTATTTTTGTACAATTGAAAAATGTATCTTAAAATTACAAAACTTTATTTCGGTGTTGATAAAACTTAGTTGAAAAGGTTATATTATATTTAAAAAAAGTCAATAGTTCAATAATCGATGAATTTACTGAAAATATATACTGCAAATGTATTCTGTTCAATAATATACAGTCTTGGTGTTTGGTACTCGTTTTTTCGAAAGGATCTCAAGTCCTTAAATCATACACGATTTCTTTTATAATTATGTATGACTATTTTCAATTTAAAAAAAATATTTTTGTACAATTGAAAAGTGTATCTTAAAAATTCAAAACTTTATTTCAGTATTGATAAAACTTAGTTGAAAAGGTTATATTTTATTATATTTAAAAAAGACAATAGTTCAATAACCGATGATTTTATTATAAAAATATACTACAAATGTATTCTGTTCAATCAAGCTTAATATTCTTTTTATGAAATTAGTCGTATATTTTTTTAAAAAACGAACGTTTTTCAGAAACATTTTTTCTGAAATTATTGAAAAAGATTAGTCATTCTAATCCGTGTGTTATTTATTTAAATATCAATTTCTGTTGATAAGAAATATTTTAGAGTATCATGTTCAAGAATTCTAGCAGATAAGTTATGATTATTATATATATATATATATATATATATATATATATATATATATGTATATATATGTATTCATGTATGTATATATATATATATATATATATATGTATACATATATATATATATATATATATATATATATAGACACACACACAAACACACACTAAGACCTCGATTTGCGTTGTTAATTGGTACCAAAGAACGGTGATGCAAATCGAAATGACGCAAATGGAAATAATCTATTAAACAGTATTTCTATAGGACTTCTTTGAATTCGTTCCATCTAAATAAATAATACATATCATGAAAACTGAAAATTAAGCCAAACTGAAATGCATAATGATTAAAATTTTTTAAAAAAATAATTTAATATTCATAGTAATAAATAAAAAAAAATAGTCAAACAAAAGTAATATGTAATTCATTTGTACATTAAACGAATACGATAAATATTTTTTATATTGAACTAGAAGACGAGTCGGTGTTGATTGCTGTCGACTGGGTTTGGTTAATTAAAAATTTATCTAAAGTTTATTGAATTCTCACGTTCTTTTTTTCTCGATAGATTTATTTGTAGCAATTTATGACTATTATTCATGTGATAACAACTTTTGATGAAATAATCTGTCTTGCATAATAAAGATGAAATTACAAATTAAATGTGTAATTACCAAAAAAAAGGAAAAAGGTAAAGAATTACCTCACAAATTAAAAAAATCCCAAAACGACGCAACTTACGTCACAAATCGAGGTCATGGTGTATATACAAAATATATGTATATATATATATATATATATATATATATATATATATATATATAAATACATAGATTTTTATATTAGGTACTAATTTGATAAAAATTCATGAATAGTAAAAATATCAATTTTGCATTACTTTCCTCTAGATTTAATTTGCCTTTTTTCGGTACTTTCTTGGTGTTTATGTATATATATATATATGTATATATATGTATGTATATATGTATGTATGTATGCATATATACAAATATACTAATGTAAATATCTTGAATTTAAATGAATCGAAACAATACTAAACTTGTCAATAAAATATAACAATAAGAACAGTCGTACTAATTACATATTAAAGTGTAAATAAATATGCGATTAAAGATATTACACTAATAAAAAATCATTATAAATCTATTCATGTTTTGGAATTTTTTAAATGCGTATGTTATCAGCGTTTCAAAATGTGTATAAAAGTTCGGTGCATTATTGGCGATCATAAATATTAAGCATTTTTGTGTTAGCAATTAAATTGTGAAATACTAATTTTTATAAATTTTCAAGTGCGAATTTATTTTTTTTTTAATAAATAATTTTATTGAATAATAAAACACAATGAAATATATAAAAAAATCTTTCTTTTTTCATTTATAAACTAAGTAGGATAACTTTATATTTAATATTTATTTCTTTACAGTTTGCATAATCATTTTTGTTACATTAAATTCATTTTAATGAAATGTAATTAAATAAACATAAACAGTTCGACACACACGGAACTTATAAATGGTGAATCATGTTCTCGTAATCAAAAGATTAATTTGAATAAGGTTGTTGATCCTTAAACATTATTTTATACATTTGTTTTAAAAAAAAACACTATAGCAATTAAAATAAGTCTATAAAATATGGTATATAGTAATTAGTTGTTCAGTCGTGTTGCAGATTAGTTTCTAGGTCAAAATAAAACTATTAATTGTTATTCAAAGATTCAAGTTAAAGTTTTGTTATGAAAAATCTTTTGTTCTT
This sequence comes from Acanthacorydalis orientalis, assembly GCA_034766995.1. NCBI lineage: Eukaryota > Metazoa > Arthropoda > Insecta > Megaloptera > Corydalidae > Acanthacorydalis > Acanthacorydalis orientalis. The sequence goes on from CM068320.1 coordinate 31,624,890, forward strand.
TATCAATTTACTATTAAAATTAGCTGTTAAATTACAATTGTAGCATTTATTCAGTCAAAATCTATTAAAAAATGCGCGGTATAATTTTATATGCAGATTATTATTTATCAATTTTATTTCATTTATATATATATATATATATATATATATATATATATATATATATATATATATATATATATATGTAATAAATACATATGCAGTCAGTTACACTGAAAATTGCGACAATATTTTCTCATTGCATCAGAAATAGATAATAAAAATGATTTTTTCTATATATCTTTATAATATTTTAAGTAGCATTATGTATATGGTTATAAGTGAAATTTTTTTCTAAGAATCCAGTAATTTAACATTATCTAAAATAAAGATATTCTTGTTGTTATCACCTCTTTTCTATGTTTTCTTATTTCTTATCTCTTTTAATAAGGTGTAATACAACAAATATTTTATATCAAAACCCAAACCATTTTAGTCCAGAAACGTTAGATTTAAATTCAATAAAGTTTGTATTTGCAGATGAGCAAGACGTATCTTATATCTCTTCCGAAAAAGGAAGTTTTATCATCAATTAAAAACAAAGAATAAAGTTTGTAAAGAGAAACGCATTTCGCAGACAGTTTTCTCAGTCATTGTCAATTATTATCCAAACATTTTTATAATTAGTACCTGCTTTTACAATTAATTTATTAACCAACCTATTGAAAACATGAGTTTCTATTGATTTCATAATTAATTCTGATCTTAATATTACATCATTATTGTATAATGTTAGAATTAAAACTGAATGATTAATAATTAGTCTTTTTAGAAAAATACATTAAAATTATAGATTTACAGATATTCTGACTTGCAATAATTATTCTGATGTGAAATTAACTTATCAATTTTATAAGTTATTGATAACTATATGTAAAATCTGATATTTACTTGTAATTTAGATAATTTATTGATAGTATCGACTGAGGATTTTCTCAGTAATTAACTGTTTTTTTTTGATATTTATTCAACTGTAATTATTTGAATATACATTAACGACAAAAAGTGTGATAAAAATGTGTTACTTTTTTAAGTAATTAACATTGTTTTAACCGTTAGTTATTTAACTCATTTTAAAAATATATCTCTAATAGTCCAGTTTTATTCAATTTTAGTCAGTTCGCCTATATATATATATATATATATATATATATAAACATACATACATTATGTGTATTCAAATAAAACATAGTTCAATAATAAACACACTAAAACTAATAAATTTATAGTCGGACTTTGGATTTATTCGAAAGTCATTCTAATGTTTTATTATCTTCGAAGGTATATTATTTTTAGAAATTTATTTTATATTTTTTTTTTATTTTAAGAAATTTAATTTGAATGTACAAATTGAGGTTGTTAGTAAAATAACAGTTTGAATCCAATATTCCAAAGTTCTAAACAAATCAAGTAATTTATATTTAATATTCTGTCCAAACAATGGTATCAAGTCTGTGATTTGTTAGTATTCCTCACATGTTTAGGACATTGAATTTGTTTTGTCAATTAGATACAGCTTTGGTATTATTTAAACAATGTTTATACGTTTGTTTTCGATAACAAATGTTGATAGCAGTCAATAAAAGCTGTTTTCAATTGTGTTATTGAATAACTTTCAGAATGTTATGGAAAGGTTGTTTACATAGATATATATATATATATATATATATATATATATATATATATATATATATATATATATATATATGTCATTAATATTTAAATAAACTGTTTTTTTTTTTTAAAAAAAACTCAATTGATGACATTTTAATATAAGTGCTGATGAATACGGTGTAGAATTTTAATAACATTTTTTCTTATTTAAAAAAGTTTTTAATTAATTAATTTCAATTTTTTATCTGTTTATATATTTTGTAATATTTATATTATTTATTTAATTTAATTACATAATCCATGGTATATATTTAATACAAATGTGAATAAATACAAAGGAATTCCATATTTTTTATGTTGCTTGCTTTTATAAGAAGAATGGAATGTAGGTATCGCACAATATCAATAACTTAAAACAATGTTAAATATTTTATCGTAAAAAAATGTATAACGTATGAAAAATATGTCATAAAATTCGGTCTCCTTACATTTTTATACCATGTTTTCGGTTTTATAAAAGAAATCTATTTTTCATGATTTTGTATTGTCACATCTCATCGCAATTTTAATTAAATTCAAAATATAAATAGTACGAAATATATTCGGTTCCTTTCTTATCACAGGCTAGAAAGGTTTATAACTATTTTTTATCTTTAAATTTGTTACAGAAATTTCAAAGTTCATTCATCTCATAGCCTATTAATGTAATTTGATACATTATTAATTTTTATGTCTGTGCATTACACATCTGGCATCTATGAATTTATTCTTTAATCTATCTTACTTAAGCATTCATTGACAGCTTAAGAGATCGAGTCATGAAGAAACAGTAAAGCGCTTTATATAGTATAATTATTTTACAAATGCTTTGTGTTCATTTTTGACGAAAATGTTATTTCATTCGATTAATAGGAAATTTCTAGTCGCATATTTACAGTAATGAGAGCAATTAGAGCAAATTCCAAAAGATTGTAATAATTATCATATGTGTAATTATGTTTAGTTTTCTCTTAAAATTTATATTTTTTACAATTAAATTATGAATGAGTTTAATTTCTGAATAAATGTATCTACAAAAAAAGTGAATTTACATTAATTACTAGGAATTCATGTTAGAGAAGCAAAATATTAATCATTAATCAATATATGTTTCATGTCACTATTGTGTATTATATATAGATGTTCTTAACAATTTATTCATTTTTAATTCAATAAAATAATATTGTGTATTGAAAATAATTTCGTCTAGAATGAATTCTTAAGTATACAAACTGACATAATAATTAAAATATCTTATTCAGAATTTTACTGTCAACAATTGAAAGATAATCGGATAAAAGTAAACAGATAATTAAATAAGTAAACGAAACATAAAAGATAAACAGTCTGTATTAATTCGTCTAAATATGTCGTTCAGAATTATGATAAACATTCACATTTCTTATTATTATTTCATGTTTTGATAATGAATTAAATTGTGGACATACATGTTTGTCTTCTCGTTTCAGGTGTAGGTCAACATATTCATACTTATCATTTCATTTAATGGTTTATCCTTTATATTTCAGTCGTTTAAAAACGGTAAAAAAGTATTTAATAATTTACAGTAAAAGATCTTGCTTTTGTAATCTGGTATACATATTAAAATACTTTAGTAATGTATATCTGTTTTTGTAAGGCTTGAATCGTAAATTTGTCATACAAATTAATAAGTAAATATTAAAAAGGAAAATAAAATGTGACTATTTATTTGAGATCAAACAGTTTTTATGTTGTATTATGATAAGTCTTAAATATATTTTAATTTGTTACCGAATAAACATCTTTCCCATTTTTATTATCATAGATTAAATCAGACTTTTTTACAAAGAACATTTCTGAACATTTGACATTATTTTCGGATGATTAAAAAGGTCTCATTAGTATTTATGATTTCACTTTCAACTATTTGTGCACATATGCGTGTATTTAATATGTTTTTTATCGTAAAATTCGATTAATATCAATTGTTATAAACGATAACAATCAATCTATAATTTAAATTATTTAACCTAAACTTATGCAGATTTTTATCGGTACTAGCCTTTTTGTAGAATTCAATTATTTTAACAAATGCATACTGCGGTCAAGGTAATTCGTAAAATCCGTAAACATGTACAGAATATATCACGGCACTGCCTCAAAGAATTTAATTGATTATTTATCTTTGCAAATATTCGATAGAAATGACCTTTACAATGTTATCAACATACTGAATGCAAATTGCTTACTTTCTATAAATATTCAGATTTGTAACATAAAATGTAATCGATCAATTTTGAATATATATATATATATATATATATATATATATATATATATATATATATATATATATATATATATATATATATATATATATAATAAGGACATATATTTGTATGAGCAAGAAATTGACCTACATACTGTCTGAACAAAAGTAAGTAGTTAAATGCAATAGCAATCATCCAGCGAAATTCAATATTCGATTTGAAAGTAAATTTTTAATTAATAAAACACATGATTGATTTGTACAATTGGCATTTTTTTGCTGATTCTTTTGCACAGACATCATAAACTCGAAAATGGAAAATACCTTACGATGTTTATGTTTGTAATTATTGTTGACCGATTTTATACCATGTAATTATTTTTAAAACATGTTGCAGCATATATATATATATATATATATATATATATATATATATATATATATATATATATATATATATATATTATATGCATGCATGCATGCATATGTGTATACATGTTTGTACAGCAGTGCACATTTGTGTGTACTTTTTTTGTTAAAAAATAATCCATAAATGTCTAGTTAATTTAATACATATTTATAAAAGAAACGTTCAAAAATTAATAATTAATATTTATAATTTAATGATTTTAAGATATACTATGATTAAACAGGGGATGAAATATTTAACTCGAATATTATGTCTATATTTTAAATATTTGTTAACTCATCGTTGTTTAATTCATCTGTTTGATTATAATTTTAAGCGATACCATTAAAAGTGTCGGCCAATTATTAATTGAGAATGAAAAAAAGTATGTTCGTAAATATACTGAATCTTTTTTCAACATAAAAATTGATTATTAATCATACATTGAGTTATAATAAAAATTATTATTCATTAATAATGAATGATTGTTCAATACATTCCTTTTATGTAATTCCTAGCTATTATTTTGAAACTGAAATGGTGTTCTAAATGTATTAAATTTTATTGATGTATTGATATATTTTTTATTGAAAATGAAAACACTTGAACAAATGCAAACAAGTAATTATTTGATAAATTTCATGCTTACTTATTTATGTGTAATACAGGCATATAATACAATTTTTCCTTGTCAGGAATTGCAAAAAAAATTTCTTACAATGAATTAAGTAAATATAAAACTTCTGCAATTAAATATGACTAAATTATATATATATATATATATATATATATATATATATATATATATATATATATATATATATAATTTTTCTATGTGTAAATAGTGTCAATGAGTCACAGTTGATTAAAATATTGCTTTTTTTAATTTTACGTATTTATTTTACCATTTAAATGTAATTATCAGGGACATGTTATGTATATACACTAAATATAAATGTAACGTTTTTATATAATTATTTTATTCAATTGTTTGTTTCAGATAAGTCATGTATAGATATTCTTTCAAATTGAAAGGGATTTTATTAATTTCTGTGTTATTTATAGGTAAGTAAATAAAGTTCTTTTTTAGGATGGGATTTTCTATAATTACTAAATTAAGGTTTTTCCAAAAAATAAACATTTTCGAATTTTTTTTAATTAACTGAGAGGCATGATATATACATTTGGCATTTTTAAAGTATGCTCAATTAAAACTAAGAAGCTTTTTAATTGTTCCGCAGATATAAACGTATTTTTAACAATATCAAAATTGTAAACTTGTTTAAGGAATTTGTTTGTTTATAAAAACTTGTATGTCAATGACCTTAGATATGCACAATCTTTTTATGAAGCAAGTGCAACATTCTTGCATTTATGTATTCTTTTTTTTGAATTTATTTAACCTTCAGAAGAGAGCATTATTTATTTTCTTAATTAAATACCTTTACATAGATATTTCTTTGCATGAATCTAGTCAGTTTATAGTAGTTTTGAATAAAATCACAAGTTCATCCAGTTTTTTAAGATTTTAAAAAGTCTTTGTTTCTCCAGTATTTATTTTTGTTGAATGAGTTTAAACAGATATCCATATTCGCATTTGTAATTACGTTCTTTTATAATTTTAATCGACTGAAAATTTTGATAATAGATACTTATACAAAAATATAAACAGTATAAAAAAATTTTCTTAATGATAAACATTTACAATGTATGTCATGTTTAATCAATTAACAACTTCTTTCAAATTTACTCTATTTTTAAGATAAAGTTGTTTTTATTAAAAAAAATATATACTAAATATTATTTTTTAATTTAATTTTTCATTTATTGTATTCATTAATTCTTTCTTAATCATCAATAACTAAGAATATTTATTAAATTCTAAAAGCTATTATTTATTAATTGAAGTAATGTACATGTATGTAAAATTTTATTCACGCAAAAGAAATCTATTAATATTTAATGCATATTTAGAAAGAATATCATGTAGTGCTGGAAACATTATGCAAAATGATGATTCAAAATAAAGTCAAGTTCTGAAAGAAAATTATCTTATAATGTAGGTTCAGTTATTATTTTTGTCCTTGTGCTCTTTATTAAATGTTTTTTAAGTTGAGGAAAACATGCAAAAAAATATGTGTTTATCGTAGAAGTCCTGCATGATATTTATTTTTATAAAATGTAAATTTATCATTAAGTAATTCAAAATGATTTCTAATGTATTTTGTAAGATAAGTTCTTTATACAGCAATAATCTGTTAATTTATTTCAGTCATTTTTAACGTTTCATATAAATATCATTTGATTATTTTTTCATATAATTTTATTTCGATAAATGTATAATCTATATCTTAATAATATTTATTATTGATATTTCCAAATATTTTTTGAAAAGATTTTTTTTATTTATAAATATTGGAATACAAGTTGTGAATTTAATTTTTATTTTCTATTACTAATCTCATTTAGATTTTTCTTATTTATATTTTATGTAATATAGAGCGTAATCAAAATTGTTTAGATTTTAAAAAAAATAAATTTAAGATTTTAAAAAAAATTTACAGATATATTTTTATTTATTGTCTTATCTTCATCTGAAACTTTTTATATACACCCAATGCGCATATAATTTACATTTTTTCTATAAAAAAAGTCAAAAAATACGGAAATTGTAAAACCAAACTGACAAGTACAAGGGTTCTTAGAAACAACCAAAACGCAAAATCATTTATTTATTTTCATTATCGTTTGACCTTTTATGAGAAGTATATTACTAATTTTTTTTTATGTATATGAATCTTAAAATCTGTTTTTGTAATTATATTTTATCTTAAAAGCGATAAAAAATAATTTAATTTTTCTAAGTATCAATTATTCTGATAACTTTTTTTTATAATAATATTATTCAATAGAGAGTATACATTTATTCGTATTTCATAAAAACGACATTTTTTAGTCTATAGTTTTTGTCAGATTATATTTGTATAAACAAAGATATTTTTTTCCTTATTTCAGTCTTGAGAAACTACTTTAAAATGAGTTTTTTTAAAATATATTAAAGTTAATTTAGGAAAACAATGCCTATTATTTAGATAGGCTCAAATATCTGTTTGTGCATATATACATATACATACATACACACATATATATATATATATATATATATATATATATATATATATATATACATACATATATATATATATATATATATATATATATATATATATATATATATATATATATATATATATATATATATATATATATATACACGCATATATATATATATATATACACACACACACACGTGCAGTTACATCATATATGTACTGATTACATCTATTTTTTGCATTTTTAAATTCAGTTTTGTTGGTCAGTGAAATACTTGGTCACCTTGAGCTAGCAGCATCAAATAGATAAAAGTATAATTACAAAGAATTGAACAATAAATGCGTCAAATGCAAATAAATACATGTAAATTTAGTTAATATGAATTCTTTTAATCTTTATTTTTCCTTATAGATTAAACGTATTTGTTGTATGTTTATATATCATATTTGTTGCAATTAATAGTTTATACTCTATTGCTCATTAATTATCTAAAATATCACATAGATCCATTAAAAACAGTCTAATAGAGTCGTTAATGTATCAGTGTTGAACAGATCTCATTTTTTTAAAAAAATAAATATTACTAGAAAATAATTGATGATATTTTTAAAAATCATTCAATCACACAAATACCTGTTATCTTAGGTATAGACTGAAATGTTGCATGCATATTGTTCATGTTTAGTACATGCCAGATTAATTATTCATTTCAAAAGCCTCGATTTATCACAGTTCGTTGATTATTACCAAAGCAACGTGTTTATTGGATTATAAACATTGATGGGAATGAACGAAATTTGATACATACATTGATATATATATATATATATATATATATATATATATATATATATATATATATATATAATGAAATAATTCATTTTTATAAAGAATATAATAATTGTATAGTATATTTCTAATAATTACCTTCTAGAATGTCAGAAAAATAATTAAGTTAAGAAACTAGAAAACTATGTCGAATAAATTCACTTTTTATTTAACAAAATGAACAATAAATCCTATACCTAATTCATGTCATAAAAAAATACCGATAAAATCAATACCATACTAAAAAATGAACATTTACTTCAGTTATCTGACTTGTATATTTAACCTACTTTTTTTACAATTTTCTAAATAGTCCCTTTTATTTTACAACCGTATGTTATTTTTCTAAATACACAATTATCTTAAATAAATAAATTGATAATTACGTTTGTTTCATTTGTATTTATGTTAGATTCATCATTATGTAAATATTTGTTTTATGATTTAATCTTCATTTTATTTCTAAGCACTTATTTTAATTAGGTTCTGGGAAGTAAACATTGTCGAATTCTTTTCATAAAAATAAAATTAAATACATATTTATTTTATAACATATTAAAATATAATTTTTAAAAATTGTATTAAACAGTTGTAGTATTAAAATTCTGTTATGAATGTTCTGTCGTGAATGAGAAATATTTCTTATCCCGTTTTTTAAGTATATCTTTTTTAATTCCAATAAATCCCAGAATAAATAATAATGAATTCATAAAAGTAGTTCTATAGTTTTTTCTTTGCAAAAACGTTTTCAAGACAATAAAAATATAAATAATAGTTTAATAATTCTTTTTATTATTTTCAAACGCAATTTTCTTCAACTATTGTATTTACATTTTCAAAATATAAAATGTGTGCACATATTATTGACCGCATTTTGATAAATTTCAGTACATTGCGAAAAAAAATCACTAGTTGCAAAATAAACGAAAGTTGATAAAGTTGTTCTAAAGTTTTCAAAACTAACATAATCCAAAAATATGTTTATTGTATATGCTACCTGTTCAAATGTGAACAATTTATTGTTTTTTATTCTATTTTTAATTAGTTTTTAAAAGTAGTACTTTAACTAGTTTTTGCCAAATTATTTTGTCTCTTGAAACATTAACATAAATTCTTTTTAACAGAGAAATTTGCAAATAAAATTATCTCAGTATTTTAACACTCTTTTATTATTTATAATATTAGTAAGAAAATTTCTATTGTGCTATCTTTTTATCATGCAATGTAAATATGATGCAATAGATTGTATTAGTGACACTAAATAAGGCTTAACGCTTATATTGAATACTGTTTGTCGCTTTTTTATACATATCTGTTTTATTTCATGTTATTATCTCTTTCATAATGATGAAAATATTACATATTGGTTATTATGGCCCTTTTAATATATAGCCATTTCCAGCACTTATATGCCTTTCAGTTATGATCATTTAATATATATATATATTAATATAATATGTGTGTGTGTATTTGTATATAAAGAACACATGCAAATAAAGAAACATAAATTTGATAAATCAATCATTTCATTCAGCATGCATTATGTATATGATAATTATTTTATTTTATTCTTTCAGTAACCAAATATGCCTGTTGTGATATTAAAGTTTCAGAAAAGGATCTTAGTATTATTTTAGGTCATATAAAAGGATTTAAATTAATTGTTGAGTAAGTAACAATACAATTTCTATTAATTTTATTATTAAAAATTTGCATAAAGTAGTTTTTAAAAATTTTAATAAATAAGTTCTGTACAGAACTGTTTCAATTATAAATCATTATTTGATTTAATAAAAAAATTAAGCATATGCAAAAGTGTTTTCTATTTTCATAAAATTTGATGCAAACTGTTAAAATATTGATATAACATCTCCAAATATGAACTATACATTTTGTTATATAAAGATATTAAAGCTGTCTTATTTTGGTTCAGCTGATTAATTAAGAAACTACAAATTTTAATTAGTTTTATTAGCATGTTGTATCAGAAGGTATTAGCTGTTTCGATAAAATTAATATTGAATTATTTGCTATAATATCAATTAAAATGAATCGAATAACTATAAACTATGATTCACTCTTTTATTTTTGTTTCCAGGGGTAAATATGAACAAAATATCACGTTAAATTTTGTACCTCAGCATGAAGATATTATTAATGTAAATCCAAAAGAATTAGAAATAGAATCTGATCCAGATCTAAATGTAGTTAGATACTATGATGTTAATATTACTGGCACAAATCCCGGTCATTCAGAACTTACAGTTAATATTACACCTCCGAACATCACTAAGTAAGAATCAAACTATCCAGTTTCTAATGAGAATGATAGTATATTAAATATTATATATATATATATATATATATATATATATATATATATATATATATATATATATATATATATATAATGTAGATGTGTATATAATATTTATATTTCAGTACTAATGATGCATTTTTACGAATAACGGTACTGAGATCTTTAAGTCTCGTAGATATTTCGACTGTAATTGGATGGATTTACTTTGTTGCTTGGTCTGTGTCATTTTATCCACAAATTTATATTAATTTCAAAAGGAAGAGGTAAATATTTCCTACTTTTATATATTTTTTTTATTTTAGAATCTATTATGAAGCTATTAAGATATTTTAAGTTAAATGTAGTATCAAAATTATTTTATATACAATTCTTTTCAGTTCTTTTAGTAGGAAGTTAATTCAATTATAATGTTTTTTCTCGACTGATTTTTATTATAATGTAGAACTTTAATTTAATTTAACAATATGTTAAAACGATTAAGCTTGTATTTAGTATAATTCTTGAATAGTTAAGTTTCTTAAGTAAAAGAATATAATTTTTGGTCCATTAAACGAAAACAATAAATCAGTTTTTAAGCTTGTTTCTTATGTATTAAGATTTTAATAGAAAATGTTCAATATAATTTTACTATGTTTTTAGATTTGGTTTAGTTCTATAATATCATATTAATCAACTAACATACATTCCATTTTCAACTATCATTTAAATATAATTTAAGTATTTTAATATTCGACTATAATTTAATTGTTTTTATTTTCAGTGTCATCGGTTTAAATTTCGACTTCCTCAGTTTAAATATCGTTGGATTTGTGTTATATTCTATATTTAATTGTGGTCTGTACTGGGTACCAGAAATACAGGTAAATAAAACAAGTTAGATATATTTATGATTAATAATCTAATATTCTAATATTGAATCTTTTTTTACTTGTTTAACATAAAATACAATTTTAGGCAGAATATTCAAATCGTTATCCAAAAGGTCTAAATCCAGTACAGTTAAATGATATTGTATTTGCATTGCATGCATCGCTTGCAACACTGTTCACAATATTTCAATGTTTTATTTATGAACGAGGCGAACAAAGAATTTCATTAACTGCTAGAATTATACAATCTTGTTTTGGAATTGTCATTTTAATTAGTATAATCTTATCTGCATCATATGTAATTCACTGGATTGATTTCTTATATATATGTTCTTATATTAAGTTAACAATAACATTGATAAAATATATGCCACAGGTAAGCGTATTACCTATAAACTTATTTTTGACTGGAGTATATTATTTATAATGTAAGTACATTCAATTTCTGATTTAATATTTATCTCTTATAAATAATTTTAGGCATACATGAATTACAAAAGAAAAAGTACAGAAGGATGGAGTATAGGTAATATTCTTTTGGATTTCACAGGTGGTATTCTAAGCATGCTACAAATGATTTTAAATGCATACAATTATGGTTAGTATTGAAAAAATTAGGTATAAAAACTGTATTGAATATAAACAAACGTAAGCATATAGTGTAAAAAAAGATCATACTATGTCTTAAATTATTTTAGATGATTGGGTATCTATATTCGGCGATCCAACAAAGTTTGGACTTGGATTATTTTCTGTTATTTTCGATATCTTTTTCATGATTCAACATTATATTTTATATAGGTAAGAAAGATGTAATGTTTGTATTTATTTTTTCTTCTGTGTGTCGATTCTTTTTCTAATTGCATGTTTACTTTATGTTAATTTTTACAGAAATGCTGACAATAAATTCACACTAGCCATATAATTCCTATTATTAGATAAGTCTAACCTAAAAAAAAACATTTTGAATGTACAAAGTGTTTATTTACTTAAATATTTTTTGATACTTTTATATATTTATATAAAAAGATATTACTGTATTTTGTAAAAAATATACAAGTATTTTTTTTTATTATATATATATATATATATATATATATATATATATATATATATATATGTATACATGTATGTTTGTATATAAAGAGATAAATATTGTGTATTCAAAGAAATGAAAAAAATATTTATAAATGATATAATATTTATATATAATATTTATGTGGATATATTATTTTTATATTACTTTTGTATAGCACCATTAATAATGGGCAAATGAATATTACAAAAATGTTTATATAATTATTTTTTTGTTCTAGCTTACATAAATGAACTTTTCATGTCCTGTTTTGAATATTTTTTTAAATTTCAGTTATCAGCATTATTTTTTTCATATGCTTGGGTAAACAGGTAACTGTTATTAACAATACACAACACAATGAAATATATGTTAACAGATTTTATATTTCTTATTGAAAACATCATCTGATAGTTTACATTAAATATATACATTGAGACACACACTAAGTTTAAGTCAGATTTCTTTATTTCAACAGTAATTATATCAGAAAAAAAAATGAAAAATAGTAAAGACTCACAATTATAGTAAATTGTCAATATTTCATTTAACAAACTGACACTTTTGCCATTTTAAATTACAATAGAATAAACTGCCCTTTTTTTAAATTCTTGACATATTTGTGACAAATTGATTATTTGAAATAAAAGTAATATAATATATTATAATTACAATAATAATCTCGTAATATAGCAATAATAACACCTCATAATTCACTATTTTAGTTTATTATTATAACAAACAACGAATTACTGTTGTATACATGTTCCTAGATACTATCTGAACTTTTTCACACATTAATATTAGTAACTTATTATTAATATAGTAACTTTCAAAGATATATGGTGTACTATTGTTATAATATAAGGTTGAAGTGAAACAGGTCCGTATTCAGGGGTGGGATAAGAGGGAATTGCCCTCCCTGATTACTTCGTTTACCCCTTCCCCCCAAATAAAATCTAGGAAATTTGAGAATCATTGGGAGAATCTACCTAATGGGTTTACCTTGATGATTAAAAACGTTTCTACATGCAAAATAAAATCGTTTCTCAGTGCGTTTCCACCGTAACTCCGCAACAATTTCGGTATAATAAAACCCTCACCCTCGAAAAATGTGTTTGCCTTTTCTAATGTGACGGTCTGGATATGGGCTGATGTGAAATAATCCAAAAATAACTAGTTATAATATGTTAAGGAACAATTTCCATTAATGTTTTAAAAATTATTAAATAATTATGAGTAATAATACTTAATTTTAACAGCAACTGCATCAAAACGCCGGCACGTTTAAACAAAACTGTAAAAATTAAGGAATCAGTTAGGTTATTTGAGATTTAAGGGCGCATCGACATCTAAGGTGATTAGCACCTGAAAAAGCTGTGAAGGTTATATATATATATATATATATATATATATATATATATATATATATGTATGTGTGTTTATTTGTGTTTTATTACTATTATAAAAGTTCTGAATCCTTCGAATTTAAAGTAGTAATATGCATTAATCCCATTAGTTTTAGTATTATGTGAGCACAATAGCTAAGAAAAATAACGAATATGGAAATAGGATAATAACTATACTTTGATTTAGTGGACTCTCACATTTGTATATTTCAATATTACTAGATAAGACAAAATGTTTAATATAATACAAAAACTGACTGGTATAAATTATATATCCATTTTTTGAATCAGCTGAGCGACGTTTATAATTTCGGAACGGATGCCGCCGTCCTCATATGGATTTTAAAGACGATTTTGAATTGAGAGTCTTTAAAATCTTATTGAGGATGGCACTCATACCGAAACTAGAAGTAGATAACACTCAGGTAATACAAAAGGGCAAAAGACTGCCAAGACGACATATCAACGAAATCACAGATATAAAATCAAATAATCATATAAGGTATATGATTTTATAAAAAAGTTTCAATACAATTAAATGACTGTATGGGTGTAGTTAGAACTGTTCATTTATTAATACAATACATATAAATTAATTTTCAAATCAAACAAACAAATAAAAGAAATGTTAATTAAATGATACTTAACGCTTTGTCATCTTTTTATTCTAATTTAATAATTTTTTTTATTAATATTAAAATCATTTAAATATTCATGAATATTTTTTTTATAAAAATCATTTTCATGCACACGTTCCAGTACCGTTTATTAAATAATGATTAATAATATGTAGTAAATAAATTATTGTAATTATTAATATTTCAAAATATATGTTAAAATACGAATCAAACAGCTTTTGTGTATTTGAAATAATCCAGAACGATATATTAAATCAACAAATCACTTCCTTCGATATTGTTTACAAACATTTTTTAAGACATTTTCAATTCTTGATTAATATCATGTACAAAATGCAGTTATAAAACGTGACCTTCATGAAAGAGGATCAGTAATGACCTAAACAAATACGAGTGCGTTTAACAGGTAAAGTGAAATAGTTTCAAAATGTGTACAGAATAAAACCTGAAGCTATAGTTAATGATTATAAAATAAATTTATAATAAATACTGATATTAAAATTAAGTATTATTTGTTTTATTAATAAACAGTATCTACAAAGAGTCAAAAGTTATTAATAACCTTATTAATTTATGTATATATACTTATATATATATATATATATATATATATATATATATATGTGTGTGTGTGTGTGTATGTATGTACCTATGTGTGTATAGTTTTAATATATATTTAAAATATAGAGTGTGAATCTTAAATATAACGTAATTATTAAAATTTGAAAACAAAAAAAATATAAAAGTATATTTAAAAAAATACTATAAATAGAAAGTCAACATTTTGAATGCAAATTATCAGTACATAATCCAAAGAGAGAGTATATTAACAGTGGTCAGAAGTGTAAAACGCAAGAATATATCTTAAATGAAAATTAGTAACATTTAATTGCCAACAGAGCAACTCAATATTGTATATGAAAAAAATGTTTCTATTTTCATATTCTTCTTTTTATACATTGCGATACATTATAAACATTTGTGTTATTTTGTAAACATTATTAATAATAAACAATAAATGTTTATGTTTCATTAAAATCCTGTGCATTACTTCATTTAATTGTTAGTCTTACTTTTTTATATCTGTTATTATACATCAAAAAATATGTGAATTTGTAAAATAAAAAAAATAGCTTGTTATGAATAATAATAAAAATTGTGTCTATAAGTAATTACCAATTAAAATAAACTTTAATAATATTTAAAAAATGTATAATAAATTAACGTGAATTTCTCATTAACAGTTTATGTGATTAACCTGAAATCATAATTTTTATTGGTGATTAGTACTCTACTTTACTATATCTCTTGTGTACTCTTTGTATGTACATTTTTTTTATTTTATCTCACCATGCAGTGAAAATTTTTGAAGTACCAAAAAAATCATTTTTTCAAATCTAATATTTTTTGAAATAAAATTAGATTTGTTTTGATTATACGATAATAAATGATGCACTTAATAGATGATGCACTTATTGGGTAGCTTCTCTTAATTGAGATTTAGATATTTTATTCAATTGTGAAACAATACATAATCTAATTGACATATTTTTCATTTTTTTTTAAAAAAATAGATATTTTAATGTACAAACATTATGTGACATTTAATAATACTTCTAAGGATATTTTATATTACTTCTATATTAAAAATTAGATTAATATCCAAAGAGAAAGATAGTTATTAATGAGGTCAAGGTTAAAGTTTATAAGGCATCAATTAGTTAGAAGGTCAAGAGATTAATACTATTTTAAATAAATGAAAGGTTTCTTTATATGTATATATATATATCTCGAAAATGTCACTGAAACTAACCATTTTTTAATATATTACCAATGCACTTTCTTCAGATATGAAATGAGAATTTTTTAAGATGTTTTTTTGATTAATATATTGCGAATTAAGAACCTTATCATTATTATTTTTATTAAGAAAATTATTTACTGAAATTCAAATAATAGTCATTAATTTATTATAGTAAAATAAAATAATTGTATAATAAATTATATTTTTGATAGATTAGAATTAAATATCTAATACTAATTACACTATTTATTTATCATGGTTCTGAAAAACCTTATACACCTTTATAGATTTTTTAGCAACATTAATTAAACGAAAATTTTTGATTTTTAAAAATACAAATTTAATATTTAGCTTTTTTCGCAATTTGTATTTATAGCGTTAATATTTTAAGGTCAATTATTGTTATGACAATAAATATAAATAACGGCCATAAAATCACGGCTGATGAAGTAAACATTTGGGTCAGTGAACTGCCAAAGTAATTGATAAAATATTAATGAATTTCGTGTTGAAATTTATTCGTATTAAACGTGATTTTATTGCAGTACAGAAAAACAAGTTATGCATTTCTTTTTTTATCAAGGTATTTCCATCGTCAATGCTTTAAATAAATGTCATATTTAAGGCCTTCCCTATAAACCACAAAAGTTTCTCTCTATTTTTGAAATTTTATATTCGTTGGTTAATAATCTTATATTAACTTTTTAATATTATTTACAATGCTGACTATATATATATATATATATATATATATATATATATATATATATATATATATATAATCAAAATTATCCATAAAGAACATTATAAAACACTACGGTGCAGAAAAGAATCTATCTGCCAGAATGTTTACATAGAAATACTAATTTATATATATATATATATATATATATATATATATATATATATATATATATATATGTATAAACTGGTACTAATTATTTTTTTTAAATTTCAGAGATTACTGTCAAGGATATATTGAAATACCGGGTGAAAATGTATTGAATGTTGATGCTACTTCAGGTAATCATGATTGTGAATAAAGTGTTTTGAGAATCGTATGTACAATTGTTATAATAAATGTATTATTAATTTATTGTAAATATAGTTATAATAAATTTTTATTATATATTGTGTTTATTTTATCATCATTTACATATTGCTTTCGTATTGAATGCCTCATTTTCAAAACTGGCTATAAAATACGTGTGTTGAACAATATTAATTTGCACTTGTATAAATATGTGTTCTTAGAATATTGAAATATTGTTTTAATAATTATATTTTTATTTTAAATATCGAGTCAATACATATACCTAAACATACATACATGTATATATATATATATATATATATATATATATATATATATATATATATATATATATATATTTGTGTGTGTAAATATGTCTACATTAATAAATAAAGAATGATATCAATGTTTTTAAAACAGAGTGAAGCAGATATCTAATGTTTGTAATTAGCGAAACTTCTATTGATCATGAATTTTTTAGTATATAAGTAAATGATGTTTGAAAACTAGTAGTTAATGAATTTATGTATACTGAAAACTGTATTTACATTCATTGTACATTTTTAAAAATTGAATACAGAATTCGAGACTAAGAAATACACGTATAGAAATAAGTTTAGTGTTGAAAAATAATAGATATTGGTCATTTATTTATAATAATAATAATAATATTTATTTCATCATAAAAGAAATATATTTTTCAATTATTTCTATTGTTATATATTTACATATTAATCTTGTGATAGTAAGCAATTGTATACAATAAAATTCTTTTAAAGTTTAGATGCCAGTCTATAGAATTCAAACATATGATCAATTCAGATAACATAATGAACTGATTTTTACAATAATTTCTATATTATCTTGTTTAATAATTGATCAGTTCTTTATAATTAAGTTTTAGATTTTACGAGTAAGAATATGATAATAATATGTTCTCTCTCTCTCTCTATATATATATATATATAACTACTCATTGTTTATATCAAATAATAATCGATTATCATTTTTTTTTAAATTGTTTATTTCTTTAAATAAGAAAAACAACTTGATATGATTTTGTGTCGAAAAATATGTTAAAATGAAAGTAACTAAGATATAATGGGATTGAAATTCTATGAATTGTGATTAATAATTTTTATCAAAATCTATTATTTATATTATCATTTACAGTGTATCATTGATGGTAAACTAGAAAAAAAATAGGGCATTGACATTATCATACGGTTTAATATTTTAATGAATATATTATTTCTTTTTTTTTTTTGATTGTTAATCATTTTTAAATCATCAATAATTCGATACATCCACGTAGGTTATCTAAGTGTTTGTTATTTCAATATATATTCTATTTATCAATTAAAATATTATCCATGAAAATAATTATTCGAGAATAAATTATTCGATTTAACTGTAGTAAAACAACATGAGAATTTCAATATGAATAATAAAGTATTTCGAATAATAAAGATATTTAATATTAGTTAATTCCTAATTATTGACAATAATTTCGTAATTCACGTATTGAAAACATACTCTAATAGTTTGCATTAAATATATGCATTGAGACACATTAAGATTAAGTCAGATTCCTTTATTTCAATAGTAATTATATCAGAAAAAAAATGAAAAATAGTAAAGATTCGCAATTATAGTAAATTACCGATATTTCATTTGACAAACTGACATTTTTGCCAAATTGACCTGTAAATTTTATTTTAGGATCCTTTTTTTGAAATAATGTAATTAGATAATTACAGTAAGTAAGTAGTGTGTTTTTAAATACTTTTTTTTAATATGTGCATACACAATTATTACTTTTATTTTACAGTATTTGAATAGAATATTTATTAAAATAATAATATTATAGAGATTAAACCGGAGAATATGATTTATTCCAATCAGGTATTTTATTTTATCACAATACAGTTCTGACACTGGTTACATTCACTTCCACAAAGCATAAACATTTTTTTAGTTACAAATGTTCAATAAATCATTATTGATAATTTTTAATTGCTTTTTAAACATATTTCAATGGTAATACCATTATCTTCAGAGTGTTATTATAATACATATAATTTTACACTTCCAGAAATATATACTTTATTTATAGCTGTATGTATTACTTAAAATCACCTCTTATTATAATTATTAATTGTTGTTTTATTGATATTTTGTTTATATTTAAATTAAGCTATAAAATAGAATAAACTGTTATACTAGCAAAATGAGTTCTATTTAAAAAAATATTTTTCAGGTAAAAATATATAATTTGGAAAACAAATCACTTAAATTATAAAGATACAAATTTGACAGAAATAAAATTGATATATTAAACAATAATCTTTTTACTTTGCAATTGTTCATCATATTTTATAGTTAAACTTGTCCGAATAAATAATTATATTATTGATAAGTACAGACTAGCCATTGTGTTTAAAAGTAGATATAATAGAAAATAAAAGTTACATTTTGTGTAATAAAATTAAATGCACATTTAATTAATTGTCTACATTCTCAAAGTATATAAAACAAATATTATTTTATAAGTCAATTTATCTTATTTATACTTCAATAGTATGTCTGTACATATACAACCTTGTTTTTACATCAAATGTGATGATTCTTTCTATATTTTTTCCGAAATTGAAGCGTTTAAAATGAAACTACGTAGGAAACCAATGTAAAATAAAATTTACATATAAAAGACATGTAGTAAATAGTAATGAAAAAAACTTTTAAGTATCGATTGTGTAGAATGGAAACATAGGATGCTTACAGCTTACGTATTGCCCATTTTAAAGGTTCAAAGGATTTAGAAAAAGTTGATACTTTTTTTGTTTTTAATTAAAAAGCTGATGCCAGTAGAATTTGTATGAAATTAAATGTTTTTTTTTTTTTTTTTGAAGAAGTATCAATGTATTTTTATATAGAGATTAAAATGAATTGAGCTGTCGTTTTATATTTGTGATTTATTCAAGTGAATATGAATACATTTTTCGAATGTACTTCTGAATTTTTATTTGAAAAGAATTGATAATATTCTACTTATAATATAGAATGAATAAATACGATATTATAAATATAGGTAAAATAATTTGAATTTATTTTTGTGAAAATAAATACCGAGCGAAATTAATCAGCATTTATTTTTTGATATAATTTTTATTTTTTTAGCAGAATTAAAAAAATCAAATCCTGTCTAAAGAATACTTTTTTTATTTTTTTTAACATTCTGTAATTAGTTTTTGTTTTGTTGTGTTCATATCTGTCATACAAAAATTTTATGCAGAAAATCTATTGCGAAATATTTCTTAATTAAATTTTACTTTTGGGTTTATAGAATCTAATAAGTGTTTCAGTTGTTTACAGTTTCTTTTTAAGTATAGTACACTCCCGATTAATGATCACAACTGATTATACAAATCCATTCGTTACATTAAAATCGAATTTAATATATCTTTTATAATATTTATGATGAACACTTCGCACTCGTTATGACTGTCGTTAAAAAAATATTTATTCGTCAATCGAATTGAAAGCTTTTACAAGAAGTATTGTAATTTATTAATTAAAATTTAGTTAACTGAACCATTCTTTGATCAAGGATTGTTATAACGTTTTTCTTTACTTTTCATGAACATTATTTAGATATTTTGTAATTCATATTCTTTTTATAAAATGTGATCCTTTAACCATCCAAAAAAAATACTACATCTCATTCTATTAAGTTTAAGCTCATATTCACTCAAATACAATTAGTGTAACCAAAATTTGAACACAAGAAATGATTCGATTCATTAGTATGAAGGATTTGCCATGTTTTCAGAAATTATTTTATGTATGAGTTATTTAATTTTGTATTTTTTAATTAAATTATATTTTATTTTTTTATCTAACAGCAAAGTCTTACAGAAACAGTCACCTGTTAAGAAATAACGGTTTCGTTTTATTATTTTTATAGTTTTTTTTTACTGAAATCTTTAATGATTATATTTTGATGCATATATTTTGTGGATAATAATATCACCAAAATAATAATAATTATAAATAAACTTTTGTAGAACTATACATAATTACAGTAACAGAGCTTCAAAGAAATAAATATTTCAATTTTTTCTAAGTTTCTCTTCATTCTATTTTTAAAGATTTTCTTTAGATAGAGCAATAGTTTCAACTTGCAGAAATGTAGTTCATTTCAGGCATATAAAAGATCTAATATCCAACTATTCAATTGTCTAGTCTATTTTTTTAATATAATAACTTTTTTTCATACAAATGAGAAGTTATTCTTTGAATAATGCAGGCTACTCTATAAATATTTCAAATACACGACAAAATAGCGAGTTTTCTTTTTATATTTATCACCCTAGTTCTTCACTCATTTCATTTGAGTGATCAAATTAAAATATCTATTTAAGATGAAACATATTGTTTTTCATTGACTTTGTTTAATATCAAGCTTTTTTATAACGAAATGTTAATCTCCTACAATAATATTAAATAAGCTTTTTATTTTATATGGAATTATAAACCTTAATTGTTCTCATTATAAAGATTAGACGCTTATGAACTTATAACATTAGAAATATGCTCTTTCTATGATAAAGAAGTTTGTAACGTGATACCCAGTTGTTTAAATGAATTATTGATACCTACATCTACTCTACCGACAGAATAAGATCTAATAGAAAAGTTTAAACCTTACAAAACTATTCTTCAATGGAATTAAATGAATACCACTGATTTTTTTCCAGTTAAATGCTTGAATCTATCGAATTATTTTATGATTATCAGAGATTAAACACAATTTCTAAATAGAAAAATCTAGAAAAAAATAAATTCTTTTTCTAATCGTATTATTGTCTTCAATAAATCCTAATTACATTTTCTATTAGGACTTTACAGGTTTAAGTGATTTTTTTTATTATTTTTTTTTTATTAATAAAACTTTGTTAATCTCGATTGTCTAATTCCGACGCAATCTTTTTTTGAAAGTCCTTTGTAAAAAGATATAATTCTATTTTAATATAAGATATAAAATCGTTAATGAAAAGAATAAACATAAAATTATCGATTTCATTATTTTGGAATAAGCCTGAAATTTTATCTGATTATTTTTTATTCTGAAATTTCTAATATTTTTTCTATTAGGCTGGTAGAAAAATAATTGCGATTTATGACCTTAAATTCGTATACATTTTTTAATTTAAGTGATTTTTAGTGATCTAGAACTGTTGCATGACTGACATCTAATTTTTGTGTAAGCTCTCGAATTGTTGTGCATAGTTCTCAATCAGCTAACGCCGTCAGTTGGATGTTCGAAATTTTTGGAAGCACCATTGTACCGTACGTTTCTTAACAACACCCACAACAAAAGCATCGTTTAGTTTACAAGCAGTTTCTGCTGCTTTACCACCCTAAAATACATACAAAAAAATTCACCTTAAAATGATATTGATATGAAAACAATGAAATTACACTTTCATTAAAAAAAATTAAAACTAGAATTCAGAAAACAAAAACCTCAATTATATCCTACCAAGCTAATAATCTAAAATTATATTGTTTAGAAATGCTTGAATCTATCGAATTATTTTATGATTATAACAGATTAAACTCAATTTCTAACTATAAAAATCAGGAAAAAATATTTTTCTAATCATATTGTTGTCTTCAATAACTCCTAAGAGTGGTTATAGTAATCGACTGCTAATTTTTATACTGCCTTTCTCTTTAAACAAATTTTTACTAAACTGTTCTTGTTTTCCGATACATTCTCTTATGTAAATTATCTATACAAATTGTTATAAAAAATGCAATAATATAGATTTTAATTAACATTTATTTTTGTAAACACGTGACATATTTCATTCCTTTTATATAGTTTACTGTACAGCCAATTTTACAATTAAACAATAGTAAGACAGTCAAAAAATAAATATATAAATTAAAATATTTCTGTACTTCTAACTAATTGAAAATAAGTTTTATTAATTTTATTTATAAACAGATTATATTAATTAGTTAACTATATGTGTAAATACTTTATAAATCAGATCATTTTTTTGATTCCGGAATTTATCTTGAGATAAAACGATATTAAAAACTATTAGTTTCCAATATAATTAAAAATCAATGAGGACAATAAGTTGAATAGACATATTTAGGGCAAAATAATAATTTTTTATTTATTGTTCAATATTTGCTTAAATTTGTTAATCACTATTGTATTGTTTATTTATTTAGACTACAAACTTCTCTTTGTGTATTTTATCGAGATTTCACAATTTGATAATTTTATAAATCATTGATCTAAATATGTAGACAAGAGTTTTTTAATTGTTTTTCCTTGATATTATTTATAATATTGCAATAAATAAACAGTTTCATTAAATATTTACTTAAAAAAAATACTTAAAAGCGTTATAGCAAATAACGACAGTTTTATATAAATATTTAAAAAGAGTAGTGCAGAATACTGTGTTAAGGTTATATTTAAGAAAAGATAATTGCGACGAAGCGTTGAAATTATATCATAAAGTATAAAAGGTAGTCAGGTGTAATATTCAACATCAGTTTTGGTATTAACCATCAAGTGGATAAGAAGGCCGTCAGAGACACGACTTTCTTGTTCCTGTTTGATTCAAGTGATTTATCTTAAGATGAAGTGTAGCACAGTTCTTGTTTCACTTTGCTTCTGTTTCGTTGGAGGCCAGTAAGTTTTTTTTCTGGTGTTTTATTTAAAGACTGTTTTTATTTACATAATTTGAAGTTGATCAAAATGTAATTTCACAGTTGACACGCGAAATTATTTTTATTTCTATTTTAATGTATGGGTCTTTTAAAACAACTCAATTCGATTTTAAATGAATTATATATATATATATATATATATATATATATATATATATAATTTTTATTAGAAAGCTGTATTATATTATAAAATAAATATTTATTAAATTCTAAAAATAACTCATATAATCTTAAAATAATTATGTATTTAATATAATATTAATTTATACATTTTTATAGTATTTAACACTTTCAGTTTTACTTAATATCAATAATAATAAAGCATCCTTTTTATTAATATAAAAATTAACCGTTTTTGATACACGGTTATCAAAAATTAAAAATGAATTTATCGAAAATGACAAATTGATTTTAAAAATTATGTGTTAATTTTTATAATTAATGGTCACGTTCTTTAGATATAAATTAGTGTTAGAAATATATTTATATTATATACGCATACAATTTATATATATATATATATATATATATATATAATAATAATAATAAATTTGTATATATAGAATACATCAACATGATTATCTTTTCACTATCACTTCTTTACTCTATTGCTTACTGCTATTGCTCTATTGCTTATGTATGTGTTTATATCCTAATACATGTTTTATCATTATTAATAATAGTTATTAATTCTTAATAAAAGAGTAGATTAAACAAAAATAACTAAATATAATGAAATTATTGTTTGAAACAACACAAGTTTACTTTAAACGATCGACAGTGAAAATAGTGAATTATTTATGAAAATAATAATGAGTTAGTGAATTATTCAAAACATGTCTTAACATACTTTCAAAATTGTGTAATCATTTATTGGAACGAATACCTACTAACATTTTTAAAAGATGCATATTAACCATCAGTCTTATCAGATGTGCAAAGTTTTATATTTTTATTTAATTTTTATCAGGTATAAAATAGTTGTAAGTTTGGACAGTTTCTTTCATGTAATTATGATAATTCAAAAGTATTATTGAAATATATGTAATTATTTTTTAAAAAAATAAAAATTATTTAATAGTACTTTTCATGTCTAAACTTAGTATTTTATTTTCCATGTGAATGAAGATAATGAATGTGATATAATTGAAATACATCTATGTTTATATTTAAAATGTGGTTGCAATTTGAAAAAAAAATATTTTTGTGGTAGAAATATTTTTGAAAAATAATAAATTACAAGATTTATTCAATAATAAAAAATTTATAATATAAAAGGTGATTCAATTTAAGCTTTCATCTGAAAGGATTAAAAAAAAACGTAAAAATTAAAAAAAATCATGTTATTTTTTATTAAATATTTTAGTTTAATTGTATTTTAGTACTGAATTGAAATAAAATAAAAAATAACCTGATTTTTTTAATTTTGTCGATTTTTTTAATTCTTTCATGTCGAAGCCTAAATTTAATCACTTATATTTGTGTCATTTATTAATCAAATCAACTTTTATAAACATTTTTTTAAAATCATAACTTTTATAAAAATGAATAAATATCCAACAATATATATTTTTTAAAACAAATTGAAAATTATACGATTTTCTTATCAAAATAATGACATTTCAAGCGATTAACTACTTTTATAGTACTGATAAAATAGTTAATTTTTATATACATTGATTTATGAATAATTTAATACTTCAGTCGTAAATTAATTTGTATAAGAAATTTATTATAATATCCATATTTTATTATATATATATATATATATATATATATATATATATATATATATACATATATGTAAATATACATATGGTTTTACTTCATTTTATATTTTATTTTATAGAGATTACAATGAAAATTCATTCGAATCAGACACAGTGTGTTTTTTAACAAAACAATCCTGTCCTGTACTTCAACAGATTACAAATCCTGTAGAACATGGAGAAGAACCTCATTGGGATTATAATGAAGAAGTATTATATTTTGTCGATATTCATCAACAAAAAGTATATAGATTTGATCCAAGGGGTAATAAATTAACCAGCATTTTTATTGGTAAGTAATTAATAAAATAAATGTTTTCATAAATTCATCTGTCCGTCTTATTTCTAATAACTCTTCGGATTTAATAAACTAAACAATGAAATAAAATATACACAATGAATTTTTATTCTAAATAATTAAATACTGACTAGAAGCATGTGAATATGAAAATGTATGCGAACAATGGGAATGAATTGTGTGCAAAGCAATGTGTTTATTTCAACAGAAATAAAAATGAAGTGTATAAAATATAACTTTAAAAAAATAATAAAATTGAATCATGAACAAATTGATGTGTTAAATAATGCCATTGCTAATTAAATTTACTTTGAATGTGGAAAAACTTTACTAACAGATATTAAATAATATTATATTTAAATAGAGTGATTATAAATTGAAAAAAAAGATTTTAAATAAATTGGCGTCATTGTGAAAAATTTACCTTAAAATTTTTAATTTTAGTAAATAATTTATGAAAAAAATATTAATTTTTAAATTATAATTTAATATTCAATCCAAATAGAAGCTATCAATTTAAAAATAATATTTTTCATACATAAATAAATATATATTGATGGATATTAATTTTTTGATGACGATTTATCGAATTTTATATTTGTTATCACTTTTACTATTAAAATAGTTGTAAAAATTAGTTTTTTATAACATGTTGTTTTCTCTTATTTTCTTATAATCTTGAGAAATTATTAATATTTTCTTAAAGATAAAAATCAGAAAAAAAAATGAAAAGTAAACTATATTAAAGTATAAAATATATATAATAGTATATTTTAATAATTTATTTATTTAAAAAAACTGGACTTAATTGGATTAAAAATTAATCAAGAATTAAATAGAATGAACTTGTATTTTTTATTTTTTATACTTTATCTATAAAAAATATTTTTATTCATTGTAGCATATATTAGTTCATTCTAAATAAAAAATAAAAATAACAATATTATATAATAAACGATAATTTGATTTGAAGTAAATCAGATGGAAAAAATGAAAGTTGTTTTATAAAATACGCATAATCATTGAACTTGTTAATGATTTTCTAATATTGTTTTATATTTTTCGTGATATAATAATAAAAACTATATATATATATATATATATATATCATAATTTTTTAAAACTGTAATAATAATTTTTTTTCTAATTACTAGTTTGAAATTTTAAGTACATATTGTATGAACAGGCATGATTTTTTTGAAACAAAAATATTTTTTATTTAATTAGTTTTATGATCTTTGAAACATTTTCATATTATCAATTGGGGAAGATTTAAGTAATGAATAATTTTACTGTTAAAAATACTTTTTATCAATATAAAATCAATGTATTATTTTTAATTACAAATAAAATATATTTACAATTAACTACCAACAAAAGATAAATATTCCTAATTTTTCCTCAAATATAAGGAGTTAATTAAAGAATAAAACATACTATCAATCTGTAATGAAGATAAACATTTGTAATAATTTACCTAAATTAGTTTTTAATATTTTTTTTTAAAAAAATATCAAAATTTGAATTAAAAAGAAATGAAATGTTTGATTAAATACTATAATTTAATTTTTTAAAAAATGTTCATACAGTATTTTAAATAGATGTTTTAAAATGTTTAATTTAATAATTAATTAATTGAATCATCGCTAAATATTATAGACAAAGAAAAAAATGATGAAAGCTTATAAATCGTACAAGGTTTATAAAAATGAATTTTAAATAAAGTAATAACTTTTTATTGTAGCTAATAAAGTTTACTCAATATATTTTTTATATAGAATTTTTCAGATAAAATATATGGTATTTTCACGATTTACACAATTTTTCAAATGATAAATTGTTAAATATTTAAATAATTCAATTAATATAATCGATTTGTATCTCTCTTAGTTTGGTCTTTTTTCAATTTTAAAATATATTACAAGAAATTAATTTCATTACTTCGATTAAAACAATATTTAATTAAAATATAATTTACTAGTAAATTATATTTTGGCAGTTTTAAACCATTGAGACCATTAAGCCTTCTCACCCGGCATTACATGCAAGCCTTCGTCAAGGTGGAGATACATCGAGAAGGTACTTAGTATAATTTATAATATTAAAGAAATTAAGTATATTTTTCAATAAGGAAATAAATAAAATTTATTATATACTTGTTTCAAATTTTTATTTTTATCACACAATATAGAAGTTTATAATTAGTTTTCATGTTTAAATTTGTGTCAAAATTGACTAAATAATTTTATTTTCTATCAATAAAGTATTTATAATTATCTTAGTAATAATATAGGAAAATATTCTTCACTTTATCTTGAATTTATATTGGCATAAATTTTAATTTATTAATAGATAAATCGATAAACATCATTAATTTATTATTGAATAATAGACAAATTACAACTATCACTGTATAACAATGTAATTACATTTTATTCAATTTTTTCTTCATATATTTCTTTTCTTCTATCTTAATTTTATCTAATTATTTAACTTTTATCACAACATGATTTGAGGTTCGAAGGACATTCATTTCACAATAAAATATTGGTTCTCGTTAATTTATTTTCCAATTAGTGCCTATAAAAAGTGGTCAGATGTACTTTATCCAATTATTATTCTAATTTGAGAGTTTCAAATAGAATGTATTTTTTCTTAAAAATACTATATTTTTTTAAGTCATTCAAATATAATATATTGCTTATAAAATTAAATACAGCATACTAACAATTAATAAAATAAATTTAATTTAAGATTTATTATCCTCTTACTTTGAAGTTTCTAATTAAAAATGACAACTTTTTGCTTTATATAAAATTAATCACTGAATTTAATTCAGTAAACAATTAATATTTACAGTGGATCTGGAAGAATTTTTCCTATTGGAACGAATAAATAAGGAAATGGTCCAGATAATAGATATTTATTCTTAATTTAGCTAAAAATAATAATATATTACTTCTAAAAAAATAATTTCCTTCATGTAAAAAATGTATAAATACAAAATGAATAAAAATGAATTAAATTATAAAAAATGATAAATTTTCTAATAAATTTAAATTCTTTATCAATTTGTCTATTTTTTGAGATACAAACAAGTACGTTTAAAGGTATAATTCTTGATACATATTATTTTTAACAGAAAATTGATAAACTTTCCAAACATTTTATTAAAAATAAATTGAAAATGTTATCATATACCTCTATTTATTTATGAGGCTTATAAAAAATAATTACAAGATTGAATTAACTATTAATTTAAATTAAAATAAAACAATTCTAAAATCTATTCTTATATATCAAGGATATATAAATTATTTTTGTTTTAATACTAAAAATCTTATAAAAATAATATTATAAATAAAAATAAAACAAGAATTTAAAAAAACGAAAATTTCATGGATTTTATGATTAACTAATCGTTTCAAGTATACCTGACAATCTTTTTACATAAATTCTTTTAATGCACGATTTTCAAAACCGTATCAAAATATCGCACGCTTCCGGGTAAAACAACTTCCTAATTAAAATTATCTCGAATAATTATTATTTCGTCACGGAGATTAATTAATTACTTTCTGCAATCATCCAAATAATGTTCGTATTTACAGATCGTTTCACTTTAATACTGTCAGTCATATTTTCTAATAATAGATTATTATAAATACTTGAAGATATATTATAAAAACTATTTATTTCTATTGTTATTATTCAATTTCGTTTTTATCTAACATTTATGTTTTTATTTTATTTTTCATTTCTTTGAAATTAAATTTGTATCTTCATATTATTATGAAAGTTTCTGATATTTTTTTAAAGATAATCTGAAAGTGAAACGAAATATGTTTTTTGTCAGATCAAATTTATCAAAAAAGTGTGTTGAATAACAAATTATATTTTTAATCAAATTATATAAGCTGTTACTCCTGTCAATAATTCTTTTTCAAAAACATTTAAAATAAATAAGTTTACATATAAAGGATTATAGTTAGTTTTGGTATCTATGATCCTGTTGGTATATTGTGCTGGTGTTAGTTCTGTTGAATTACTCTGATAGTATTTAGTTATAAATAGTTTAGTATTTCCAGCCATGTAATCTCAAGATACAGAATAAACAGTAAATTGTCTGAAGAACCGAAAGTTGTAACAGAATGATACACAAGGGGTTCAAAGAGACTAGCAAAATATATAGAGATTATATTTGAAATCTAAACATTTACAGTAAATATTATGAGTGAAAAATAGATTTATATGTGTATTTATTAAATATTATATTTGGAATCTTATTAGATAATAAATGTGTTTTAAAATATACGTTTAAATTTGCTATTCATGAGTAATTTCTATTGCGAAAACAACTTTTTCTATATTTTTAAATGTTACACTCAATTCAGTTTGATGTTGAAAATGATGATTATTTACTCCATTAAAAAAAAATAAACTAATTTTGGAACATACATAAAACTATAAATATTTTTTACAATATTTTCAGTCAACTCGTATATTTTTCAGCAGTACGTTTCAAATAAATTTACTACAAATCATTATTCAGTTAAATGAATTAATATAAAATTATTAAAAAAAATAAGTAATATATTAATCTATATCACAATAAACGTGTTAACTTGATTCTACCTTTCTTAGTATTTAATTATATGTATGTGGAAGTACAATGAGTTTTAAGTATTTAAAATCATAAAATATATATTGTTTGTATAGCTAAGTTTATATTGCTAGAGTGGTTATAGAAGTTTCAGTAATTAAAGTTTAGATAGGTTTTCTAATATATCAATTTATTAATATTTAATTTTCTAATTAATCATTAGTATTTAACTAAAATTTAACAATGTTTAAATAATTGAATTATACTCTCAAATTCAGTCTGAGTTTCGATATTTGGCTATCATGGAGTTTCTAAATCAAACAATCAGTAGCGTATCCAAGAGAGGGGCAAGGAGCCTTGGTAACCTCCAAAGGAAAAGGGAAAAGAACACTAGAAAACAAAACAAAATTATAGCGCGAAAATGCTCCTATATACACAGAGAGATTAATGTAACCCCCTATCACTATCCCCTATATATATATATATATATATATATACAGAGAGACATTAACCCTTAGCTGCCACTGTGGGTCAATATGACCCCAGTGTGGCATGTGGCAGCTATGTTATACCAGATAAGTGTGGCAGCTAAGGGTTAATATAACCACGACTGAAATAATTCAAGCGATTTGTAAAAAAAGAGAACTGTTTTTTAGTCTAAATAATTTTTTATACTCAGCTAATGAATTTTATTGAATTCACATTAAAAAAATTTTATCCATCCAACTGACCCTCCCTCCAGATTAAATCTTGAGTACGCCACTGCATACAACGATAATAAAACTGAGTATAACTTTATTTTTTTGTTACCATTTATTTATAAATTATTTTTTTAAGATATCTATATTTTACTATCAACAGAGTTTCTCAGTTTTTTCTATTGAAATTTCAAAATCAACACTAAACAGGTTCGAATATTACAATTTCCACTGTAATTAATGTACATAGTCTAATATAACTTAGTCTAATATGAATTCGGATATGAAATTGATTTATTTAGTAGCAATGACTGTTTTCATTTATTTCAAATATAGGATAAATTTTCGTCACATTATAGGGTTAGAACAAATATTTGCTTAAATATTCAAATATGTTATTCATATTTTTGATTACTAATTGTTTGTGTTCATTAATCATTTATGAAAATTAGCATCAAACTGGAAATATTATATATATATATATATATATATATATATAAATATATATATATATATATATATATATATATATATATATATATATAGATTGAATGAATTAAACTCTTCAATTTTTATTTAATTTTTTTTTAAATATAAAAATCTATAAGCATAATAATAAAATTATCCAATATCCTAATAATTATAGAAGGTGGTGATGTAACACCGGTCATTCCTGTAAGAGGAAAAGAGAATCAATTTGTTGTTGGAGTTGGTAGAGAACTTAAACTATTATATTGGGATGGTGAAAATCTTTCGACTGAACCCTCTGCACCGGTATTTAATTTAACTATTGTGGACACAGACAAACCGAAAAATCGATTCAATGATGGAAAAGCTGACGATAAAGGACGGTTGTGGATAGGTAAGTAATATTTATTTGAATAAAGTTTGAATTTGATACGATTAATTTAATTTCATATAAAAATTAGAATTCCTTTCTATCAAATAACATTCTATATTTCATTAAAATTTATTTTCAAAACAATTTTATAAGATTTGCTATACACAACTTTTTATGCTTGAAAAAATATTAATTTAAAAAAATATTATCAACTAATACAGGTATTTGTTACATATTAATTGATATCTAATTTGTATCTAAATTATATTTCGTAATATTTTAATAATTTGCCACAACAATAAATATATAGAGATTGGAATTTATATATAATATTATTATAGGCACAATGGGATATGAAGATTCAAATGGTGTTGAAGAAAATCAAGGAAGTTTATTTCTTATAACAGAAGATAAACTTGACAATCCTGTTAAAGTAATATCTCCAGTAACTATTAGTAATGGTTTAGCTTGGTCAAAAGACAACACCAAATTTTATTATATCGACACACCAACAGATAAAATCGTTTCTTATGATTTTGATGATCATGGGACATTAAGTAAGTAGTTTATAATTAAAAATAATTTTTAAATAAAATATTTCCTGTTTTTTTTATAGTTTTATTATTTAGTTTATATCTAATTTTTTATATATCTTTATTTTTTTTCTATTCGAGTTTTCGATTTTTCCAAAATGAAAATATAATTTTAATTTTGTATTAATTATCTTTTTTAAACAACTATCAATTCACTTCAATAAGTTTTCCTTTATATATAAATTCAACTGTTAGTCATTCTTATTTTGATCACAATTTAGATTAATTTTACATAAGAAAATATACTTTAAATGTGAAATTCCATATCAATTTTTTAAGGTCATGTTCTGAATTTTTATATTGCATTATTAAATTAAACGTACCGGTATTCGAATTATTTATGTACATGTGGGTATTACAATATTAATCGTGACAAATTCATTTTCTAAATAAATTACTCCCTATATTTGATTTATTATCAAAATATTAAAAAAATGATTGTTATTTATTTTGATGATAGTGTTTACGAATTGGTAAAATAATTATGATGCAATATTTATGAACAATATATTTGTAATTCGAATTGTTTAATGTTAAATTTTATTTAATTCTTCTAGATAGAAATTAATATATTTAATATCTTAAATTTTTACTTCAAATTGAAACAAAATTTTAGATAAACCCATTTATTCCAATAATAAAATCTGAAAATGTTCAAAAATAAAATGAGAACTAATTAAATGATTAAAATGTATAAAAAATACATAGTTTTTTCAATCATATAGTTGTTAAATATTTAAATAATTCGATTAATATAATCGATTTGTATCTCTCTTAGTTAGGTCTTTTTTCAATTTTAAAGTATATTACAAGAAATTAATTTCATTACTTCGATTGAAATAATATATAATCAAAATATAATTTACTATTAAATTATATTTTGACAGAGTTTAAAACTATTAAGACCATTAAGCCTTCTCACCCGGCATTACACGTAAGCCTTCGTCAAGGTGGAGATACATCGAGAAGGTACTTAATATAATTTATAATATTAAAGAAATTAAGTATATTTTTCAATGAGAAAATAAATGAAGTTTATTATATACTTATTTCATATTTTTATTTTTATCATACAATATGCAGATTTATAATTAATTTTCATGTTTAAATTTGTGTCAAAATTGACTAAATAATTTTATTTTCTATCAATAAAGTATTTCTTATTATCTTATTAATATTATAGGAAAATATTCTTCACTTTATCTTAAATTTATACTAGCATAAATTTTAATTTATTAAAAGATAGATCGATAAAAATCATGAATTTATTATTGAATAATAGACCAATTACAACTATCACTGTATAACAATGTAATTACATTTCATTCAATTTTTTCTTCATATATTTCTTTTCTTCTACTTTAATTTTGTCTAATTATTTAACTTTTATCACAGCATGATTTGAGGTTGTAAGGACATTCATTTCGCAATAAAATATTGATTCTCGTTAATTTGTTTTCAAATAGTGCCCATGAAAAAATGTCAGATGTACTTTATCTAATTATTATTATAATTTGAGAGTTTTAAATAGGATATTTGTATTTTTTATTAAAAAAATACAATCTTTTTCTTTAAATTAATGTTATTTCTTCATGTTATTACAAAGATCAATTAAGAATATAATATATGAAGTGTTTATATTTTTTGTCAGGTAATATGAAGGTAGTATTTGATTTGAAAGCAAATAATATTGGTGGACATCCTGATGGAATGACAATCGATACGGATGACAATTTATGGGTGGCGCTTTTCAACGGTGGATCAGTAAGTAATTTTTGATTAAACAGCTATGTATGTGTATAGAAAAATCTTTATATTTATTAATAGATCATCGATTAATATTAATAATAATGTTCAGGTAATAAAAGTGGATCCCAGAGAAGGAAAGCTTTTGCAACAAATAGCAATACCTGCATCACAAGTAACGTCATGTATGTTCGGTGGCCCTGATTTAGATATATTATATGTAACAACATCGAAATTTGGATTAACTGAAAAGGAACTAGAAAAACAACCCTCAGCTGGTGCGGTGTTTGCAATTTCGAATTTGAAAGGTGTGCAAGGTCTTCCAGCAAATACGGTGAAAATGTATTGAAATTCATTTCAATTGTAGTTACATAGCTCGATTTTTAAATTATAATTAACACATGTAGCTTAACATGAAAATGTTTGTACAAAATATTGAAAAATAATTATTGAATGTTATTTAAATAGGAATTTTAGAAAAATTCCTATAACCTGTTAAATATTTTTATAAGAACAAATATTATTTTCCAAATTTATACATTTCAATAATTTATAGAAAAATTATTAAAGAAAAAATAGGTAAAAAATATAAAATAAACGAGCTAGCAAGATTAAATGGAACAATATATATATATATATTTCTTATTACATTTAATTCTAAACTAAAAGTATATTTTAGTCCAATATTCAATCATATTGAAATATACCATTGTAATTTATTATTGATGTATTTATTGTAGATCTATTTATAAATAAAATTTAAAATATATTCTTGTGTTCTTTCAATATTAATAAAATGTTTGTGATCACATGTTTTGAATATAATAAAATCTTATACTTGGTGAATAATATATTAATGAAATGATTTTTAATAAAGCCATAAATAATATATAAAATTACATAAATAGTATAATAGTCATAAGATTTAAATAAGATTTTTATAATATTAATCATCGTTTATTACGAAATAAAAATCTTACACGTGATGGTTCCTAATCTTAATAGTACTGAAAAGTATATTAAAAAATCGATAATGAATCAGAATAATAACGTCGGAAATAATTCAAAGAAAAATAAAAACGATTAAAGTACTCGTGAAAAATAATAACGTTAAAGAAAATCAAACGAGAATAACTGAAACATATTCTTTTCGATTATTAAACAAGTAACTGCACAAAATGAAACGACGAATTAATAAAAATAATTTTCTATATTATTAAACTCACAATGAACAATAATAATTAAAAACAATGTTTTAAAAATACGCCAATGAAAAGTATAAAGTAGTTCAAATAAGTTGTTGAAATATACTTAATATGATATAAATGTTTTTTATATATTTAGTGGGTGGATATAGCATATTTAGATTATCAGATAAAACGTGTAGGTTAAAGAATAATATTTTTAGCAGCTATATAAAGAAAAAGAATACTTTTCAGACTAGCATTTATAACTGTTTGTTCAAATCGAAAATAAAATGGCACGGTACCAATTACTTTTATTCGTTGCTCTTGTTGCTGGAATGGTAAGTTTTATTCATTATTACGAATATTTAATTTCAAAAATGTAGCTGATTTTTTTCATTTTGGAGACATATGTTCAGTCGTATATAAATATACATACACACACATATGTATATATATATATATATACACACATTACTTTATAGTTTAATTAAAAAATAACAGTGCATAAAATATAAATAATCTTACGACTATTTATTATTACTTATTTGTCGGTTAGCCCTTTAAAGCCGGGCGTGGATCTAGGAATGAATTGATGTTTTCCAAAGAAAGTATGGTCTCAGAGTGTTATCTTTTGGATGATATATTTAAAGATCACTATTCTTTAATCTAATGAGATTACATTTATAATTCTTTCTTTCATTAAAAAAAATTACGGTCGTTCAAAATTCAGAAAAATCGCGTTTTTTTCATTTGAAAACCTATAAAAATTTTGAACTTGAGAATTGGATTGAATAATATTTTTTTTTCAAAATTTCATCATTGGAAGGAAGTGTAAAAAAAATTTCGAGACTCTATATCCAGGTACAAGATGTGAAACCGTTTTGTGCACATTTATCACGTTTCAAAATTTTTCACACTCAACACTAATGTTATTTATCCAAATTTTCAATTGTAATCAATTTTTCCACTTACAATTAAATGTTTCCAATCAAAAGATTTATGTTTCCTTGAATATTATCAACGATTTTCTACGATATATCAGATAGATGTGAAATTTCTAATGGCTAATCCGAATTAACATATTTTTTCTTGTAACCGTCATTTTGCACATTTAATTCGATTACTATAAAATAATGTCTAAGTAATCGAAAAATATTTGTTAAAAATTGTTAGCACCTTCTCCCCTTCCCTGTTTCCAAAGGGTTAAAATAGGAAAATCGACATATGTTCAGATATTAAACCAGAAAATCATTTTGACATAATACAGTCTGACTAAATTCACTTTCACAAATCAATTCCTTTTCTACAAAAACGTTCTGGTCAAAAATGTTCAATAAGTCATCATTAATCATTTTTGATTTTCGTTTATACGCATTTCGGTGACGGTGATATAATCTTCGCAGAAAACTCTTCTTTTTTAATACTTTTCTGATTTTACTATGAAGTAATTAGCAATTAAATGTTCATAAATAACAATCAAAAGTGATCATTAATGATTAGTTGAACATTTTCGACTAATTTTTTTTTATTTATGGGATGAAAAGAGAATTATTTTATTTTAGGGTGAGAAATGAATGCACATGAAAATGTGCAATACAGAACTATGGAAGTGAATGGGTTTTATCTGAAAAAAAACATTATTTAAATGTTATTTGGTTTTATTTTAAATATTCGTTTTAGAATAATTTCGATTACTATACAATAAATAATTTAATTAATAATTTAAAAAAATAAAAATGTATAACAAAAAATATTATTCTTAAGTGTGTAAGTGATTTATATATTTTTTAACTATGTCTTAATTATTCATGATATTTTGACATAAAAATGTATTCATTTTGACTACATTAATAATTTTATGTAATTATATATATATATATATATATATATATATACATATATATATATATATATATATATATATATATATATATAATTATTCTGGCAAGGTGCAAGCGATTTATATTATTTTTTAACTATTTTTTAATAATTAATAATATTCTAATAAAAAAAAAAATATTAATATTAACTGTCCATTAAGTGATAGAATTAAAGTTAATAAAGTCTTATCAATCTTTTATAAACCAAAGTAGTAATTAAAAAATGTGATAAATAATTTTTGTGTATTTTAAAAATGTAAGTTATTATTGATATTAATATAACATTTGCTTTAAAATAATAATTTATTTAAAAAACAGGAGAATGTATAAAGAATTTTGCCTTTTTGTTTTAAATTTTTGTTTATAAAAAGATAAGAATTAAATATAAAAGTATGAATCTTACACTTATCTCGATTATATAATAAATATTCGATAAAAATGAAAAAAAAACAGTTTTTTTCAGTTATAATAATTATTAAGAATGGAAAAAATTAAAAATAATCTTTAATTTTTTTTTTCAATTTTTAAAATCTGATTTCAATTATGTATGGTACACTCACATAAAATTTCTTAAAATTTTCAAACATGCAATGTTATCAAGTTAATAAAATCTAAACACTTTATCATTTTTTAACTTTTCAGGATAGCAACCCAACTGACAGACGATGCTTATTTAACTTTTTTGAGAAATTTTATCCTTACAGTGCTCCTCAAAGAAACGTCGTTTCAAACAGTAACAATAACAGAAATACCAATACTAATACTAATGTGAACTTAAATTATCGAAGATTCGTGAACGATCCCGATAGTGTAGAGGTATTTTTTTTTTATTTTATAGATATTGGATTTAAATACTTTCAAATATTTTATTTTAAAACATTCGTAGCAATGTGATAACATTTTCATATTTGTATTAAAATTTAAAAATTTAACTTAGGATTTTTATGATTAATATTAATATATTAGTATTCATAATTAAATATCTAGTAGAGAGAAAGAGAGAATAAAATATATTTATTTTCAATTAAATCGAGAAGAATATTCTTGATATTAGCTATAGAAGTATTGAATGTGATATTGGTTAATAATAAATTTCATTAGCTTTGACTCTTGAAATGTTTATTTAATTTCTATTTTTTATTCATTTCATCAGAATTTAATCATTTTAAAATTTTATTGCTTTTCCAAATACCAAAATTCTTTTTGGGACGCAATTTATTAGATTACACTATTAGATTTCTAATCTAAAACAATTATAGAAATTTAAATAATTAATTAAAATCGAAGTGTTTTAAAAGTTTAAACAAACTCATGATTCATTGTAAATAAAACTTTTTTGTAATACTATAAAATGTTCGAAATTATCGTTTTATATATATGTTTGAAACACATCTTGTATAATAATAATTGTGTCGATTGTCTTGCATTATTCTAATCATAAAAGTACAGGAAAGTAAATTTTATATTTAACATGATTCTATTTTATTTTCAGGATAGAAGATGGGACTCTTCTGAAATGGAGTTTAGTCGATCACTGACCAACGATCAAGACAATGAGAACACTAACACCAACACCAACAAAAATGTCAATTACAACTTTCCTTCTTATCCAAAACAAAACTTTCCTTCTTATCCATACAAATCGAATCCCTGCCAATTTTTGAAACAATTCTATGGACAATCATATGATTTATGTCAATAGTTTATTGTTGAAATGTATTTTATTATAAATACAACATATAATTTTATTTCGTAATTAACATTTACCTAATAAGTATGCTGTATTATATAATTTAAAAATAAATTTTTGCCGAATATAATGTACTAAAACATTATAAGTTACTATAGGATCCACAATTTACAAATATTATAACAGGCGTTTAATTTGCTTACACGTACTTTTTATTTTATTCACAATTAGTGCAAAAAATCGATTACCTTAAAAGTGGATTTATTCTTACACCTCTATACGTTTCACATACAGAAAATATAGTTATTAATATATACATATTTGTTTAATTTACTATTTTTTTGTACCAAAATTTACAATAAAATAATCAATTAATTAACACTTTTATATTAAAGATAAAGCTTCACAAAAGTATATTTTCAAGAAGAATTTTTTATTCTTGCAAGTGTTTCACAAATGATTTTTTTTTTGTGTCATTTTTATGTACCTTGGCGGTCTAAAAATGACGGTATCTCCATTGAAATCCATATAAACAAAAATTATTATTGATGATGCATAGAAGCAATATCAATAATGATTTTATTGATCATTTTTGATCAGAAAATTTGTTTTTGTCTTGTGAAGTAAAAAATTCATTTGTGAAAGTGAATTTAGTCAGAAAAAGATGTCTTATTCATTTTCACACAAAACTATTCAATTATTTGTTTTTAAATAATTTAAAAATTAAAATTTATGTCTCTGTATA
Organism: Acanthacorydalis orientalis; assembly: GCA_034766995.1. Lineage (NCBI taxonomy): Eukaryota > Metazoa > Arthropoda > Insecta > Megaloptera > Corydalidae > Acanthacorydalis > Acanthacorydalis orientalis. Next base: position 31,665,141 of record CM068320.1, read on the forward strand.
CATTGAACTTAATTTCTCATACTTTTCTTACACGAATTTTTACATTACATATATTAATATACAGCGTGTGTTCCAAACGAAAAAATTAAAAAAAAACATGTTAACCCATATTTAGTATCTTAGTTCAAATGTATTTTAATATAGAATTGAACTAAAATACTAAATAAAAAATAACATGATATTTCTTAACCCCTGCGCACCCTTTTAATACTTTCATGTGGAAGCCTAAATTGAATCACCTATATATGGCGAACCTAATTGCGTTGTAATATCAGTATAGTTGTATTAATCATGAAGGTGGTTTAATGGCTATTTTTTAAGAATTTAAACAAATTTACTCGATTAGAACCAACTTTAATGAATCAAATATCTTTCTCAATATTTTATAAACCGTGCTGGCTTGTTTCTGTACTTGAAAATCAATCTATGGGCTTTGAGACTTCAAGTAGGTCAACAATTTAGATAAAAACTTTTTGAAAATTTACACAAAAAATATAATAAATTATTCTCAAACTTTTGTTCTAAAAATACGACTATATATATATATATATATATATATATATATATATATATATATATATATATATATGTGTGTGTGTATGTGTATCTGTGATCAAACAAATTGTTTGGTAATATTACTTTGATAAAATTATACAGGGGCTGGATTAGTGATATTTTTTTGAGAATCTATAAAATTATACTCCATTTGATTCAAATTTAATGAATCGAATGTTGTTCTGGTTAATTTATCAATAGCAGTTGCATTGTTTCAATGCTTGAATATCATATGTACAGAGAAGCTTCGATTTGAACAATAATGTAGATAAATTTGTCTTGAAAATTCAGATAAAATCTGAAACCTTCAAATATGAAAATGTTAGTATATATATATATATATATATATATATATAAGATCAAAATTATCCACAAAAAATTTACAATGACGTCGAGGTTGCATGGTTCCCAAATATGTTTATCTTATATATATATATATATATATATATATATAACAACAACGTTGCAATCTGTCTGCAATTAATGATTATATAGACATAAATAAGTTTAAAAAAATATATTTGTAGTTTCATTCGGTTACATGTAAAGACTTATAATTGACAAGTGGACGAGCGCAGCAAACCCTGGGGTTGGTGAGCGTAGTGAGCAGAGGGCGAAGCCCCCTAGTATATATATATATATATACAATGAAACTTATCCACAAAAAACTTTATAAAACACTACACTGCAAAAATATTCTATCTTCCAGAATGTTTTTATAGTCATACTGACATATATATATATATATATATATATATATATATATATATATATATATATATATATATAAATCCATGACGTCACTTATTTATTTGATATATTTATTGTTTCATTCAGTTACATTTGCATGCTTATAATTGATAAGTGGGCGAGCGCAGAGAGTAGATAGCGAAGCCCCCTATTATATACATACATATATATATATATATATATATATATATAATAGATATTACTGGACAATTAAAATATCTATGCATATTAGTAAAATTAAATAAATTAAAGAAGGAACAGATTTGAAAGTGATTCAAATTTCTATTTATTATTAAAAAAAATCTGGAATAATATTTTATAGTACTAAAGTTCATTGAATTTTTTGAATAGCGAAAGTAGTTTTTTCAATAATTAATATTAGTTTCACATTTTATGTTCGATCGTATTAAAAAAAGCGCTTTTACTTGATTAATAATTCAATACGTTTCGATTTATGTAATGATCTGTTATTAGTCATTAGTCCTATTTCAAATGATTGAATAACTTTCTCTTTTTTATAGACAGATTATTAAATTGTATAACAATTTCATATGATCTCTTTTCAGATGTTTCACATCAAATATAAAATTATTGAAAACTATGTTTAATATCACATAAAAAAATCGTTAATAATTTAAATGAATTTTTTTTAAAGTAATAAATGTTTAAGAAATTTCTTTATATTAAAAATAATAACATTTGACCAATAATCAGTGTTGTGTAAAAAAGATATTAAAATTAACAAACAAGATATTTGAAAAGTGTTTATGTACATACAGTATCACTCTTTAAATTCGAATACAACTTATAAGTTTTATTAATTTAATTATATATGATATTGAATCGGGAATTATGAATATTTTTCAAGAATATTTGTTTTATTTATTAACAAACAACATGAATTTTAGTTCTATATAGAATTTATATATAGTATTGATACAAAAAACTCAATGTATTGAAAATGTTTAACAGCTAATTAACATTGAATATATTGACGACTATGCGACAAACTGTACACGGACCAAGTTAATGGATAGAAATTAAGGGAGAGAAGACATACAAAATATTAATACCATTATATCAAACTTTAATTTTTTTAGTAAATGTGTATTAGTAAGTCAATATAGATAAGTTACTTTCTTTAAAATATTAAAGAAAATACTTGAATTGTTAAACGCATGTGTTTTAATTACAAAATTATATTCAATATTTCAAAAATCATATTTGATAATTTAAAATTTATAAAAAAAATGATTCATTAAAGTTGGTTCAAATCGGTAATATTATTTAAATTCTTAAAAAATAGCCATTAAACCACCTTCATGATTAATGCAACTATACTGATATTACAACGCAATTAGGTTCGCCATATATAGGTGATTCAATTTAGACTACCACATGAAAGTATTAAAAGGATGCGCAGGGGTTAAGAAAAATCATGCTATTTTTTATTTAGTATTTTAGTTCAATTCTATATTAAAATACAATTGAACTAAGATACTAAATATGGGATAACATGTTTTTTTTTATTTTTTCGTATCGAACGCACGCTGTATATTAATATATGTAATGTAAAAATTCGTGTAAGAAAAGTATGAGGAATTAAGTTCAATGTATACAGAGATTTATAAATTTTAATTTTTAAATTATTTAAAGACAAATAATTGAATAGTTTTATGTGAAAATGAATAAGACATCTTTTTCTGACTAAATTCACTTTCACAAATGAATTTTTTACTCCACAAACCAAAAACAAATTTTCTGATCAAAAATGATCAATAAAATCATTGTTGATATTGCTTCTATAAAAAAGATAAATTAGAAATTCCAGGTGAACAGATTTATTAAAAATAAAATGATATGACGAACATGACACATTTTGTATCAGGTTAATATTAATATGATACTGTAATAAATACTTTAAAACGATACCACTCTGCGATTGAAACATTGTCAGTTAGAATTATTGCCGAAATTCACACTAAAATATTATAGTATGAATAGAATTAAATCCCACCTGTTTATATTATCAAAAGTATTTATATTTTTAAGAGCAGAAAATATATTTTTTTAACAGTAATCGTGTTCTGTTATGGTGTTATTTTGTCTGTATATTGGAAAGGGCGACTGCACAAATTTGTTTTGTCTTCTATGCAATCACACAAGTTTCACTGGTCTAGGCTGCTTGATGATTCGATTTCCAAGAGATTTTCTTTGATGTCAACTTGTATCGTTTAAGTTTTATTCAATTGCCTCTATCCTAGACTTCTTGTTGAACACAGAGATGCTGTATGTCTTGATTAATTCCCGCTTTAGACTTTTGATTAGAATTCTGTAATTTTTAAAGGTATGCTCTTACATCAAAACTCATAGCGCTTGTTTTCTATACGCAGTCCACTATTTTTAATTGTTAAGCCACAAAAACGCTTGATGTATGATTTTACTGTCTATTGTAATTTATATATATAATTTTTGATCAACTATCTTTATTTCTTTTTTCTGTTATTCAAACGTGTCTTGTCAGAAAAGGGCTTACAACCAGTATAGACATATTTCGTCAGTATTGTAAATTTGGATTCTTTGTCAGTCGAAATTGATTTATTTTCTTAGATAAATTCTTTTTACATAAACAACAGGATTAGTTTAGCATGAAAATTTCTTCGTGATATTTTTAAAAATTAGATTAAATCGCTATAATTGTCATCTATATTAAATCTGGAAGTTGACTTTTTAAATTTTTCATTTAATTATATGGCTTTCTGATTCAAAATGTAGACAGTTACAGGAAATTTCCTTTTCTCTCCTTTAAAAACATATGTAATGTCTGATTTAGTTTAGACAGTTGTAAAACGTTTCTTTCTATGAAAGATTCTAAATATACTTTGTACGTTTCGTGACATTCGCAAATGAATTCTTGTTTTACACAAAGCACACATTTTTTTCTGGTCAAAATAACTATTGATCAATTATTTCGATTCGATTATTTTTATCTATTTTCTATTATTTCGATAGCAAAGCTATCATCTTCAGAGTGCCAGAATACAAAAAATCTTTACTGCTAAATCGCATAACTGATACATGTTCTAATTTTTTTTCGAAAATATTGTCATAATTATCCCGCGTTTCAGTCAGTTACTTTATTCCTGATATCTAAATATAAAAAATACATTATTTGATTTTAACATAAAAATAAAATTTAAAATCACTGTAAATACTATTAAAATGTCATCTAGATTTTAAAAACGATAGAAACATTTATCAACAACTAGGGTTACCAAATAAAAAAATATTGAATTCGTAAATTATGTTCTTGTTTGGAATATTACAATTCGTAAAAATTAAATACCCAAAGTTTAAACATAAGATACCGAACTTTGTTAATAAAAACATAAATAATACAAATTTAGGAAAAATTCATGTAACAATATAACAAAGACAACTAGTTTTTTAAGATTAATTTATTTTTCCAATAAAACAATTGTTTCATGCGAATTAATGCGTTACTAAGAACAATAATCAAAAAAAAAATATAGATTTGGCACTGTGTGAATACATTCACTTTTACAAATTCTTCTAATCCAGCAAACAAAGAAGGTCTGAAAAAGATTCAATAAATAATAATTAATGATTTTTAATTATTTTCAATACATAAACATCATCTCAGAGCGTTAACCTTTTCCACACGACTGTCTCCTCTGAAGGGATATCAAAAATCTAACAAATAATATTTTTTTTTATATAAAACCAGAATTAATAAATGTATTTTTGAAGTTTCTTTTAAATAAAGAATTCATTTATAAATTACAATGATATATTATTTTATTTAAAGTTATTTGTTACTTGCTATTTTGTCAAAAAATATGTCTGAGTTGCTGTTAGGTAAGGTGAAAAAAAATCTCTGGGCTAGATAGTGCTCTGAGAATAACAGCATCCACCTCGAAATGCGCGTTAGTAATAATCAAAAATCATTTATTGAACAAAATGATTAAGAATTTTTGTTACTGTTTAGAGAAAACTGGAAAGAGAAAAAAATTAATTCATTGATATAAAAAAAAATACAATCCTAATCAAAGAATATTTTCAACATGATTACAAAGAAGAAACACAAACACTTTTTAAAACAATCGTGTGAGTATGCGCACCTGTGTTGAATACCTGTAATACATTTTTCAAATATGTAAAATGCAAATAAAATAATTTTATTTCGATTAAAACACTTCGTAAATATATATTATAGATAAACAGGATTATAAATAGAAAACACAGTATTATTTTTATAAAAAAAATACTTATTTACAACCTCATACAAACAATAATAATCTTTAATACAAAATTATCGGTTCATACGACATAAATTAACTAAAAAAGTAAGTGTACTTATTAAAAAATAACTCCACAACTACACAATATAATATACAATTTGTAAAAATAACTTTACATAACATTCAAATATATATATATATATATATATATATATATATATATATATATGTATATATATAATATAAATAATAGTATTTTATGTACAAAATATAATACTTATTTACTTAATTTACAGTAATTTTGGACAGGACATCGTCAAGAATATATAAGGACAATAAATGTACATATAAATTGTATACAAAATCTGTTTCAAGTTCTATGACATCAAAAAGGGCGTAACATAAGTAATATATTTTTTAAAAGCTGACAAAATTCTTTCATACTGCGGTCCCATTATCTACTTTTACTAAATAGAATTAACTCATACATATATTGTTGGTGTGTATATGGATAACATTTTAAAAGACAAGATTAATTAAAACCAAGAACATATATAATTCAGTTATCACAATTGTGCACGTAAGCTAAGTGAAAATGGAATAAATTAAAAAAGGTATCGTTTTTGACGACGTTCTCTGATCTCTCAACACAAACAAAACGAACGAATTAAACATTAAATAATTATTTAAAGAAAACATTATTATTTGTCTTTTTTTCTTTCAATCGATTGTGTAATATAACCATTATTTATACCATTTGAATAACCTTCTTGCACACTTTTCGAATATTCCACTGTGGCATATGATGATTTTAAGTTCCCATTTGAATATACTTTACCATTTTGTCTTACTAATTCTTCTTTGGTATGGTTATTTGTATAGCCATTGCTAGTGGAATGAGTTTTACCATTTTCAAGTATAGGCTGAAAGTGTATTAATATTTTATTGATACACAAATTTATTTTATGATAGAAAAATCTGTATTTTTTTTTTTATATATATATACCATGCAAAATCCGGAAGAACCTCCTGTTTTAGAATATGATTGTTTCTGGTATTTGACTTTATAGAAGTCGGAGAAAAGAAACAGAAACATTACTCCGTGTAATCCAATCCATACCATGAAACCTTTAGGATAGTTGCACTCAGTGAACAATAATTGGAATTGATGCGTCATGATTGCTACAAACTGAGCCTGAAATATGAAATTATTTCTTCATGTACAGTAATTGCGTCAGATGAATAAATATAGAAATAATTTACTTCTTTGTTCATATTATAAAATATTAACTAAATAATAATTTTTAATATTAGGTACAAGAATTAATTCAATGTATTTAAATTAAATCTATCACAACTCCTTTAAATTAAAATATTTTCATGTCATTTTATGATTTTAAAGTGCCAACCTTTACATTAAAAAAAAACACGTATCTTGGCTAAATAGTTGATATAACCTCACAAAACAGTAGTGAAAACGATGGAGTCCGAAAATTAGTATATTAGGCATTGCATACCTTTCGAATTCCAATTGAAAAAAATGGTGTAGAAGCTGTCAGCTTTGAGGGAAGATTTTATGACGCATGAAATATGCAAAGAAATGCTAGAACTAGTGACGCGTTATCCTATGGGTAAAAAGGGCAATTTCCTGAAGCAACCACCAACAGGAGGGAGAGGAAACTTGGGCATACATTAAACACTTTGAATTCAATTTTTTATAAACTCATTACTGTAGTACAACACTGTACATGGATCCCCCGAATTCAAATCTGCCCGTCATCCATGAAGCTATAACGCGCCACTGGCTGAGATAGTGGAAAAGGTCTGAAAATGCATTAGGATTTGATCGACTTAAAGCAGCCATCTTTTTTTTGGTAAGAGATTTGTCAGTTACCAGACAGATGGAGAAAAATTATACAAAAGAAGGGAGATATTTTGAGAATTGAAATGTATTCCATTTTTTTCTAAACAATTTTCTATAAAAAAAAGACACTAAATAAATCTGTACATCTGATATCTATTTTATAAGTCCATTTCGGAAAAACATGACAATATATCTATTTCTACTTTTCTAATAAAATATTTTAAGTAGAATGAATCATTCATGTTACAAAATATTTAATAATAAATATTAGTAGCCAATATAATAAAATAAAGGTTAACCTTTTTTTTAATACACATGAGTACTAACTTTCAGTTTCTAAAATCGTAAAAAATAAAGCAAGAATACAAAAATTTCTTTTTCATAAGACGTTATAGCATACATTTTTTAATTTTACATCTTTATAATTTCGAATGTAATAAAATAATGGAATTTGTGTTAAATTGCTACATATGAATAATATAAATACAATAAAGTAGAATTACATAAAATGGCATACTTGTATTGAAATAAAACTATTTGGACTCTAAATCTTAGCAAATATTAAATTTAATATCATAATAAAAAAATGTGTATAAAAATATGTTTAATAAAAGATTCCTTTTGTAAAATAAATTAAATTAATTTTAAATTTATTATATGGCTTTTACGGCCTGAAGACAATTTTTGGTCTAAATTTTTAATTAAGATTTTTATTAAATTAAAAACAATTTGGTTTCGGTTATTTTTTTAAATATTTGACATCTTTTCATGTAAATACAAATATACAATCACAATATTAAAATGATTTATAAGAAAGAATGAATAAGAAAAGCTCATCTCTTACCATCTGAAACGCAGTAAGATATTTCTTCCACCATATATATTTTTGGTATTTGGGTCCCATAGCTGCTATCATATAATAAAAATACATAACTATATGTACTAAAGTATTAAGTAATGCAAAAAATGTACTGTGGCCGCCTGTAACAAATAATATACATTTATTATTCGACAACAATTCATATTTAGAAATATTTAAATAATACCTGGTGCAAATTTCATTCCCATCCATACAGAAAATGGCATGCAGCCGTGATGGATGACATGAAGTGTCGATACTTGATTATTTTTCTTACGTAGAATGAAGAAAAGTGTATCGAAGAATTCGGTAAATTTCGAAAAATAGTACCACCAACATGTCCGTGCCATCTAAAATATTAATTATGATTCGAGCTCAGAATACACTTGGTAAATATAAATTCAAAAATTCGAATAAATAATATACTACAGCCTTTATGAATATTAAAATTAGAACGTTAGATAATATTAATGTACAAATAGTATTTATGAAAATAACTTGAATAAATAAGAAAAAATGTAATCAAATTATTTCATAAAGTGGAATAATATGTAAAAAAAATAACTATAGACTAAACAAGTGTTTGAAATAGAGACTGGTATTACAAGTGTTTGGGAGTAAAACAGTTAAGTATTCAATACGAAAATTAAATAAAACTATACAGATATTGGCTTTATTTATTCATACATAATCAAATTTGAAGTAATCAGTTGTTATTGAGTAACTATATAAGTTTCAAGTCTAGAAATAGTCTATTTCTTATTTTTTTAAAAAATAAAAATGTCGTGGATAAATTCATTTAAAAAAAATGAATTGCACAAATAGCACAAATTATTCCGTTCTAAAATACACAATGATTAGTTGTTTATCATTTGAATTGTCACTTGTGTGTAATTTGATGACAAGGCTATCACTATTAGTTCTCTAAATATATAAAAATCACAAATACAGAAACGATTTTTCTGTGATATCTACGAAAATGACAGTATCTGAATCAAAACACAATTGAAAATGAAAATTAACAGTAATTAACTATTAACCATTTTGAGCAGAACCAATCTGTGCGACTTAGGAAGAAGTGAAAAATACATATGTAAAAAAACTGATATTTCTTAAACTTACTCTCAAGGCAATAGGGCTGTTTGAATAATCTACAGGTTGACATCGAAAGCTATAATGGCCCCACCATCCACTTTGAAGATACTGTAAGAAAGAAAAACTGATTTTATTTAAATTATTTAAAATATAAAAAAGAAATTTACATTATACAATAAAAACATATATTTATAATTTAATATTTTAAATTAAACTGTTTAATTATATATGTAGATGGTTAATAATATATATATATATATATATATATATATATATATATATATATATATATATATGGGTATATTCTGTACATATTTTAATACGATATCTCCCTGTTATGCACACAGAGCGTTATTTATTATTCGAATCTTTAGTTTCCAAATTTATTCTTTATCGTCGTAGATGTATTTTTGTTTAAACGATTTTGCTTTCTTATTTGAACATTGAAAAAAAAAATATATATATATATATATAATTGGATATATATATATATATATAAACGATTATATATATATATATATATATATATATATATATAAATATATAAACGTTTATATATATATATATATATATATATATATATAGATAGAGAGAGAGGGGAAGAAAGAAAGAAAGAGGGTTCAGGTATACAAATTTTTGAATTTTCACAGCAAAAAGAGCAACAATTTTTTTATGAGATATTTGCATCGTTTTATAATCATTTTTCAGCGGATTTTTCTTCAGTTCTATTGCAAGAGATGAGTTTCTGCGTTTTAAAATACATGTTGACTTGATTTTCTTGTAAATTCATATACATTGAAGTTCTTCATTTATGTTCATTTCATTGAATTTGATTAGTTCCACTAATTTCTTTATTATGATTGACATCCAAACGATCTGTATATTGATTTAAATAATTACATTTCTATATTTTTTGTATAAAAATTTATTTACAGAAAGAAAAATATTTTATTCATAGAGAAATAAATAGGAAAACAATAAAAAACAGATTTATTTCATACAAACATTTTTTTACAATTTTATAAATATAAGAAATGAAAAAATAGACCATATTTTTTTATAAAAATATATATTTTATTGAAATACATTTCGTAAATGTAGATTTTCTGATATGTAAACACATAAATGTAAAATAATAGAAATCTCTGCATGTTTTATAAATATTTATTTTATTTTCTTACAAATCACAAAGAGGAAATGAAATCTTGATGTTTATTATACATGTACCTGTATTTAATTTAAGAATAATTGTTTTATAAAAAGTGTACTTTATTTCTGCAAATATACAATAATCGTTCATTCATACATACACATGCATTATATATATATATATATATATATATATATATATATATATATATATAAATGAAAAATACAGTTATTCAAAGATAATACAAGAGAAAATCTGAAAACGGCATTCAGAGAAAGGTTTAAAAAATGAATATAATTTAATTAAAAAACACATCTATAAATAAGAAATAAGGAAATAATTTTGATTAAATTTTACAGCATTCTATTTTGATTAAAGAATATCTTCCTGATATACTTGTCTAAAAAAAAAACGATACGAAATTTTTTCAATTTTTAAGAAAGTTTTCTGAAACTGGAATAACCTGAATCATATTCAATCTGTAATACTATTTTATTTGGATTTTGTAGGATTTTGAAAATAATAAAAATTTTATAGACGAGTAAATATATATATATATATATATATATATATATATATATATATATATATATATATATATATGTATATATAAGTACTATACTAAATATATCACACAATATTTTTCAACAAAAATCCTTTCATAACCCCTACAGATTTTGTGTACTATATCTCTAGTTATTTATCTAAGAAAATATTTTTTTAATATTGAAAAAATAGATTTTTTCAATACTAGGGGGCTTTGCCCACTGTTTCCTGCGCTCATAATGACCGGGCTCGCTACACTTGCCCACTTCTCAATTATAAGCATGTCATGTAACCGAATAAATCAATAAACTTATTTGGATATAATAGAAGCCACGTCTCAAATAAATAAGTCGACGTCATGGATATATATATATATATATATATATATATATATATATATATATATATGTATGTTAGTATGTCTATATAAAAATTATTACAGATAGATGATTTTTTACAACGTGTTATTTTATAGTTTTTTTGTCGATAATTTTGATTTCATATGTATAGAAATAAATATAAAAAATTTTGCTCAAACAGTTAATGACAAAAATGTGTTTTAAAAAATAAATTTCTTGTATACATATTTTTCATTAATTTTATTAATTAATAATATATATATGTATATATATATATATATATAAAATAGTGTGTATGTTGTGTGTGAGAGAGGGAGCTATTAATGCATACCAATTCTAAAACCAATAGTACCAATAGTAGTACATGAAAAATAAATTAAATATTTTTTTCATCTGTTTACTTTTAATAAGAATTTTGATTTACAGTAAATTATATACATACATGCACAATCTAAATATGTGTGTGTATGTGTGCATATATATATATATATATATATATATATATATATATATATTCATATTATATGTACACGTTATTTAAAGACAACCTATTATGAATAATTGTTAAATTAGTATGAAGTTTCAGTTTAGATTTAAGTATATTATATATAAATTTCAGAAATAAATTTAATTATACGAAACTGACATTGATACTAATCCATCGATTATGTTCAAGGATATAACTTTATTTATTTTACTAAGATTGTTGGCTCGTTTCCAAAACTAATTCTTGAAATGTGGTTATTTCTTTTATTTTATTTTCAATCTATTTACCTGCTCCATTTACGTAATAAATGGGCTTGATGAAAACTAGATTTTAATTATTTAAATCCATTTATATTAGAAAAAACTGTTTGCGTAGGCAGTTTTTTATAAGATGATAATTAGGTACGTTTTATTTTATTTTTATTTCTTAATGTTACAGTGGAAATTTGTTACACATACACAGACAAAATAGTCAATTAGTTTTAGAAAATAAAAAAAAATAAAGAGGATTACAATAGTTTTGTTTATTCAATCAACTGATAATTAATACGGAACGAGTTTTTTTAAATACAATTTAATATTTTTTTTAATTGTATTTCAATTAATCGCTCATATACTTAAAAGCTATTATATACTGATCATGATTAAAAAAAAGTCACATTACCTCATAGAATATCCATGCGCTGAACACAGTTTGTAAAAAATTGTAGACGATCAATACCCTTCGAAGATCAAACGGTTTTCTATTTTCCATAAGTAAAGGGCCCAATACTTTCGAGAAGTACGCGTAGAAAAGGCAAATAAGTAGTGTAGGAACTGGACTTGACATCATTGCCCAGTTATTCACTCGTGGATCTGAAATTAATATTTACTCATTAACATTTAGTTCAAATATAATACATCTTTGTCTTATAATAACTATTGCATATTTTCTACTTAAAGAATAAAAGAAGGAAAAAAACACTGCACATAATAGTTAAAAAAAACTAATGATTATTAAAATCAGACAGTCGTATTTACATAACATTTTTGTATTTGACGTGTTATTTAGTTAATGTATTTAGGATTAGTACATAAATATGTATGAAACTTAATGAAGTATAGTGAAATTTTGACACGTACTTGAAATTAATTTCAAAATTTCATTTAGTGATGAAGTTTACTTATCAGTGTACCTACATTTCTAATAATTGTAAGTTAGTTCTTGTTACTAATTACAAATTATTTAACTGATTTGTATAATATTTGTACTGAGCAATTTGCAAATAAATGATAACAATGAAATAGGAAAAGTATTCAAAAAGTTTACTATAAATATCAATTATTTTTTACAAACATTTAATAATAAATGTGTTATTATTATATAAAATTCAATTTTTATATAAAATTAACACACACACACACATATATATATATATATATATATATATATATATATATATATGGCTTAGTACATATTGCACAGATTTCTAGTTTCGAAATATTTTATTGTGCAATAAAATCAATTTTAAAAAGGGCCAGGTACGTTCATGACCCACAATTCTACCAAATGCGGATAAATGTTGAAATATGCACTTAAAAAAAACATCGATTGTGAAAGAATATCCATATTGTTGACAGAAGAAAATTGTATATATTTTCGTAACACCGTCAATATTAAAAACATTGACCTGTACAAATTATTTACTACGAAAAACATTAATATAAATATATATATATATATATATATACATAATTTTTAAATAAAATGATTACTCGAAGAATTCCATGAAATCTATCTGATTCTACGAAATTATTATGTTTCCTTGAAATCGTACTGTAATAATTAAATTTACCTTTATGACGAAATTTTATATCATAAGAAGACCATTTTTTTTAATTTGTAGTAACTATATTTCTTTGTGTGTACGTATTATTCATTTAATTATATTATAACATTATGAAAATAGAAGCTTATAAAATGTACAAGATAATTGACTTCTTGATAATAAAAGTAATAAGAGATGCCGTACGATTGGATTTGAGGACATGGGAACTGTAAACAACTAATTTCGATTTCATCATATAAGTGGTATTTCGGTTGTTTAAAATTTTTATTTTTATTTCTTTTACAGAATTTTAACAGCTTGAATATATGATTAAACATGGATATATATATATATATATATATATATATATATATATATATATATATATATATATATATACATAAGGTGTACAAATTAATTAGTTCCATTTTTTATAAAAAAAATGAATATTTAGAAAAAAAAATGGATAACGCTTTAATCCTCAAAATATCTTTCATTATTTTATACAATTTTGCTTCACCTGTCCGATAACTGACGAATCCTTTGTCGAAAAAAAATGACTGCTTTGAGTCAATAAAATCGTAATGCATTTTCAGACCTTTTTCACTGTTTTAGCATTTTTTATGCGTCACAACACCTTCTTCCAAGGCTGGACAAATCATTTTCGCGGATTCAACACTTTTTTCAATTGGAATGCGATACTTCTATAAGTGTGCAATGCCTAATTTTCTGATTTTCGGACAACATTTTGTCCACTATTGTTTTTATGAGGTTATGCCAACTGATAGATAGATAGTTATATATATATATATATATATATATATATATATATATATATATATATATATATAGTGTAGATAGATAGATAGTAAGATGTATAGTGTTTTTAAATGTTAAGATTGGACCTTCAAAATACTCAAACGATGAGAAAATATTTCAATGTGAAACAAAGTTACGATTAGTTCAATTTAAAGGCACAGAATTAATTTTTACAGTTAATACATATTTTATGAATACATAAATAAATATATATGCACCTTTATTTTTATCATTTTTTTAGCATCTTTTTTTAGTTCTCTTAATTAAATATTATTGAAAAAAAATTTTTTGATTACAATTTAATAACAACTAAATTCCCTTTCAACGCATACATATAATTAAACTAACACATTTAGGTATGTCAATTTCTTTCATGTTCGAATTGACTACTTATGTTAGTTTTCATTACTAAAAATCTATAAAAAAATCTAAACTATAAACAGTAAAAATTAATAGAAAAATAGATTACAATAAAGACTCATACTTATTCATGATATTTTTATTTATATAATAAAAACACACATTTTTGGTCACTTTGTTCGCAGGATAAAGTCTTTGGTGACGAGAAATGTTTACTACGTTTTTTTCTTAGGTATTCTTTATGATTAAATATATTACGTTATAAAAACCACTAAACAATTTTTTCTTTCTATGTTTCTCTCTATTTTCCAATCATTAACACTGTTCATTTCTTTAATCAAGTAATAATAAATAAGTACTAATATACAAACATACATACACCTATATATATATATATATATATATATATATACATAAATGTAAAGTCAAAATAAATAAAAAAGGTCACTTTGCCTAATAAGTAATATTCAATTTCCTGATTACCTTACGACCTGATTTTTGTCAGTTATATCATTATTAGCCTTATGTTGTCGCATAAAGCAAAATACTAAATTTTTTTTCAATTGTCAATCAAATAAATCAATCAGTGTAATATACATATACATATATATATATATATATATATATATATATATATATAAAATTCAGGACCGGTTCAAGTAGTATTAAAAATTGATCTAGTTATTGTTTATACACACATATACTTATTTGTATGTTACGTTTGAGCATTCAAAAATAAACAGATACAAACTGATTTACATTTAAAAACGGAAGCAAATGTGTGAGTGTCTACGAGCTTCATGCATTTGTAACGTATTTTCATTAATTTACAATGATGTCACGACAAAAGATACGTGAGTGAATGTAGGTCGTGTACACGCGACCCGCCTTCATATCAAATTCTTGCTATTTTTTTGACACAACACGTTAATCGCTTAATTATTTGAAGTAGCACATATATGTTTATACGGTCGAATAGGAGAAAAAGGAAATAAGTGACAATCGTACGTTTATTTTATAAAAACTGTTGAATTATATATTATTATTGCCTAATTAAATAAGTGAATATATACACCATAACTATAAATATCAATTAATGAGCTTGTCAGATATAATAAATTTTCTAATTATATACTTAAACACTTATATACAAACGGGTGCGTGTGTATGTGCGTACTATAGACATATATTTGATTATCTCTAATATACATTATTTATGAAATGGTAACAAATACATTTATTTATATAAAATATTTATTCTAATACAAAGTATCCAGAAATATAGACTTTCATAAATTCCAATAACCAAATCTTGCTTTTGATAAGAGTTATAGAATTTTAATTTTTGTGTAATTAATTAACAATCACCTGATTTACAATCTGAAGGTTAACAAATAGAAACAATGTATTAACTTCTTAAGTACCATATAATTTTTTAACACTTACAGATTAAAATGTGGAAATTATCATTGAAAAATACGATTTATTATATTAGTATTTACAAACAATTTAAGAATATGAAAGATATACATAAATACTAAATAATGCTTAAATATATAAATAATTATTCCCAATCAAACATATGTACCAAACGAAACTGAATTGGTTTTTATTGAATGAAACGATAATAAAAACTAAAATTAAACAATAGGAAAAAATGAAACATTTCTACATTTTATTACTCACATTTTCATATATAACCAATAGATACATACACATATATTTATTTATATATATATATATATATATATATATATATATATACACAGAGAGAGAGAGAGAGATAAAGCGAGAGAGATGTTCACAAAATATATATGTATACACAAGTTCAAATATTTAATATATTTTTAATATTCTTTTTCATTATACGTTCAATTTAATATACGAGTAATACAAGATATCCTTAATTATATATCCAATTCAATTGCAGTATACAATAAAAAAAATCACTAGTCATTGTTTGAAAGCACTTGAACTGCTAGTAATTTACCTGTCATTATTTGTTTATCTTGATGCTTTTTTAACGAATGATTAAAGTTGTATATAATTTGTGAAACCCCACATATATTAATAAATACATACATACATATGTGTGTGTGTGTGTGTGTATATATATATATATATATATATATATATATATATAATATGAAACATATTCTTTTCGTTTATTTTTGAAAAAGTGTTTTATATCTAAATAAAAATTATATTTTTATAATCTCTCCTCACCGGGAAAAAATTTTTAAGACAAAAATATAATATTTATTGCAATACGTTTTTTTCTGAAATGATTTACTTAAATGTGTATTCAGAATAAAGACTGATATATAAAAATAATTAATCTATAAACGAATATATGAGTCTATTGCAAAAATAGTATGAAGTTGACAAAATTTACCAAAAGTAATTATTTTTTATTCTAAAGCTCTATGTGAGCTTTGAGAATGATACTCGGTATCGTTTAAGAGGAATTATAAATTAAATTTTTAGAATTTGTACAAGTTTTTTTAAAGGAAAACATTATTATCATTGGTGAAGATATCAAGTGTTATTAATTTAAAAAAAAAATCATTTTAAAGGATAAGTTAGATCAGTAATAAAACAGTCATTTTTTAGTTGAAATTGTATATAGAATTTCAATGACGATTATATATACTCAAGAAAATTCTTTTAGAAAAATAAAATAATATTCATTGATTATTAGGTGTGAAAAATAAGTCGGTGCCTTTAAATTGAATCAATCAATAACTCGGTTTTAAATAAAAATATTTAATCATCATTTTAGGAATTGTCAACCTTAATATTTTTTTAAAAAAAAAAACATATCTTGGCGAAGTAATTGGCATAATGTCACAAAACAGTAGCGAATATGATGATATCTGAGAAGCAGCATATTAAGCATTGCATATTTTTCTCATTCCAGTTGAGAAAATTGCTGCTGAAGGAGTGATTTTTTTCACCATTCATAAAATATACAAAAAATGCTATTAGAGTGGAAGATGTATGAAAATACATTATGACTTCATTGACTCAGACCCGCCATATTTTTTTGACAAGAGATTGGTCAGTTACTTTACAGATATAGCACAGTTATAAAATAATGGGGTATATTTTGAGGACTGAAATTTGTTCCATTTTCCGTAAAAAATCATTTTCTACAAGAAAGCACCGATTTAATTTTTACCTCCAATAATTATATATATATATATATATATATATAGAGAGAGAGAGAGAGAGAGAGAGAGAGAGAGATAGAGAGAAATTCACTTTTCTTTATAAAATGTAACCTTGTTCATATTACTGGAATTAGAATCACTTAAAAACAATTTATCTATAACTAAACAGCTTATAAACATTTTATTTTTGGTACTAAGTGCAAAACAAATAACTGCACAGACTGATTTCCACTATAATCATGATTGTAATACAGTATTTGATTAGTGAGAATTCAAAATTATCACAATAAGTAAACATATGCAACATAAATTTGAGTGGATCAGAATAATGACTGCAAAAAGATGTTATTGGAATATAACATACTTTTATATATTATACAGCTGTTGTTCAAATAAAATTTTTAAAAAATATATCCATTTGAAACCTGTAAAATGTCTGTAATAACAATAATAATTCATTATTATTGAATTTTTTATAAATTTCTAAATGTCTTATTTCAAAACATATATCCATCGACATCAATTATGTTTTATGTATTCACTTTATAAACGTGTATGCAGATTTGATTTGTTTTCAAAACCATCATGATATCTGTTCATCTTTATAAAATGCACTTGGTTGAGTTTATCTGACATATGCAATATATATATATAATAATATATATAATAATGAACGCAACCTAATTACACGGTTACGTATTTAAACCTGTTTGTAATCGATTGTATTAAAAAAATATATAGATTTTACTCACAATTTACATAACATACTTTCTTTAAGATCATATGTGACAGATATACGTATAAATAACATTTTTAACTGGAATAAACTTTGTATTGCACTATTTATAAATAGAAAATTAACTTCACAAGATTTCAAAATCCATGTTCATTTTATATTTTTATTCTTAGCCTTATGTATGTAGTTAATTGATTTAAAAATATTTTATCATTCTTTATACATTTAACTCCTTATATTAATAAATATATGCTATCTTGTTTTAAGACAGGTTATTTGTATTAAGTAAACAAGTATTTAATAAATGTATTTTTTTAAAAAAACTAATTGATTTCTTTAGTAATAAGTTTAATTAATATTTTAACATCTGCAAAATTCCTCGACATTTGATTTCATTTATTTATATATATATATATATATATATATATATATATATTTATATATATATATATATATTTATTTATATATATATTTATTTATTTATATATATATATATATATATATATATATATATTTATTTATTTATATATATATATATATATATATACACACACACTGAACATGAAGATTGATTATTTATTTGGAGTAAAAAGTACACAAGTTAACAAACTACCTTGTTTATTAATTTTTAATATAAAGATAATTATCTATATAGTAGAAAAAAATTGGCTTTTTATTATAATGAAAGAAATAGCATAAATATGCACTTTCTAATTTAAAAATTTACTTGATATTATAATTATATTTGGTATAGAGTAATTGTTTAATTTGCTTTCTTCGAATTTAACTTTCATTGCATTTAGTAACTAATTTACATTATAAAGATGCATATACATGTATATATGATTTATTAAAGGGTATATATACATATATATATATATATAATTTTTGAATACATTTTAATCCTTTTTTACATAATTCTGATTATAATAAGTAAATTATTTCGGATAACAATCAGTAGGATATGCTTAATAAATATTTTTTTTATTACATATTTATTTTAATATACTTTTTCTTATAGTACACGTGTATGTATATATATATAAGATAATTTTCGAAGATAATATCTTATGGAATCATGAAATTTAAAAAAAAAATAAATATTTATACAGAATTATAATGAGGAAAACTTAACTAATTCGTAAAATTAACATATTAAAACATAGGAAATTCTATAATAACAATATTCAATCAATATTTTAAATAATATAGAATTAAATAGAATTAATTCGACTGTGGAATGTAAAATATTTTACTTCTTTTCAAGGACGTGGTGGAAATCACATATTTATAAATTTTTTTAGCTCATTTTCTATACACATTTTTGTAGAAGAACGTTGTGGGCTCTCTCTCTCTCTCTCCTTCTACACACACATATATATATATATATATATATATATATATATTCTAAATTATCGACAAAAAGCTATAACGTTGCAAAAAATAATCTATCTACAATTTTTTGAGTAGACATACTAACGTATATAAAACGACTACGTTACTATATATCTGTAATAATAATTATATAGACATAATGAGTTTAAAAAATATGTTTATTGTTTCATTCGATACATGCTTATAATTGACAAATGGTCGAGCACAGCGAGCTCGGAGGTTTGTGAGCTCAGCGAGTAGGGGGTAAAGCCCTTAGTATATATATGAATATATATATATATATATATATATATATATATATATATATATATATATAAGTATATATTTATACACAGATAAACAATATAGAAATAAACAATAAGGATGTATATACAAAATCTCTGTTTTCCTATAATTGATTCTCTACTAGCCATAATGTTCTATGATTGTTAAAGATATACTATGTTATATAATATCAAACTGGATTATTATATATATATAAAGTGAGCAAGTGAGAGATAATATTAAAAATTGATATATTATAGAATCATAATAATTTACCAAAACAAATTTGTAAAAAACACTTACATAATTATAATTTAAAAAAATACTAAAAAACATATAAAACCTAAAAAAATTAATATCCTCAATATTTAAACAATTTCATACTATTTTAGTACATCTAACGAACTACCAAAGTAATAAATTTAACTTCATTTCTACACAGTGTTTAATTTAAGATTGAAATTTAGCAGGATTAATTTTTGCTGACGATGTACTTGGATTAAGAGAAGCTCAAGCAAAAGAGACAATGTTCAGATAATCAATCGATTATTTTAATAAGATTTTAAAGTTAATTAATGTCTGCAACTATTAGTGACTGATATTAAAACTAGCACGTTTAGCATTTTCATTTAAAATACTCGTTATTTAAACTATACGTTTTCGTAGCTTTAATATATTTGTGTATAGTTGTTTTAATTATTTATTCTATCACAAACTGATTTTAATCATGGTATCGTACAAATTTTGTTTACATATAATTAGATTTTGTATACAAGAAAAGCTTATATATATATATATATATATAAAATTTGAAAAACAAAAATAAACAAATTTACTAATTTCATATTTCCAATTAAAAAACTATCTGTATTTGAAATTCTTTCTACAGAAATATTTTTATACCCAGCTGATAAAAACAATCAATAAAGAAACAAAAAAAAAATATCGAAAGTATTCATGGTACATTTATAATTTCATTTCATCGTCAATGATGAAAAATTAAGGTCAAGGTAGAACATTGACAGGTAGGTACAATTCCTATAAACTAGTAACGGTATTATTATGTAATTTTTAAATACTATTGAAATTTACACAACGTAGTTTTCCGTATAACAAATTTTAGTAAAAAATATTCCGTATCAGGCGATTACATTGCATGTACACATCACTACTAACCTTGATTAATTTAGTAACATTTTTTATTCTCACAAAACGAAACATGCTTGCCATAGATTTGACAGATAATTCTTCTTGTATTTCATAATCAACGATTTACAAAATCTTAACGAAATCTCGTATGTTTCATTTTTAATTTCGATGGCCTCTGGCATGTTTTGATGTTTTTAAGTGATAAAACCTAAATATGAATAATATTCAATTAGAGGCTAATTAAAAAATAAAATATAAGAAAAATATTTTTCTAGTTAAACATACATTTAGATATTTATTCAAATGAACTCAAAAACATTTTATTCAAATAAGTAACTATATAAATATTTACCGGATATTTTATTTAGTTCACATTTCAAGTTTTAAAATATCATATATTTTAAATAACTATATATATATATATATACACATACATACAGCGAGAGAGAGAAGAATATAAAGTATATTTCAGTAAAAAATAAAATAAAATCTAAACATATTTTTTGCTCTGCATCTTTTACAGTTAATATTTAATAAAGTTCAAAATTTATATCATTTTATAAAATAAAACAGTTGTTTTCTATAAAAAAAATAAATTACTAGACTACATTATTCAGAAATATATATATATATATATATATATATATATATATATATATATATATACATATATTGTGATAGCGATTATAGACTATAATGGGTACAAACTTTAAAGTTATACAAGTTTATAAGTAGACAATCATGTATTAAGATCCATTTAAACTGCAGGTACAAATACATACAATATTTCTCTTGGAAAAAAGTTCATTATGAGAGCAAAAAGATGGGAGGATTCAACACAACTTTATTACACATCCATCTATACTTAAAAATGAATTAAAATCATTTTATATATACATGTGTGTGTGTATATATATATATATATATATATATATATATATATATATATATATATATGTATAAATTATGTTTGAGGGGAGAGGAAGCTATCTTGCCTCCCGGCACTTTTCCTCGAAGTCCATTATGCCTTCCCTCGGCTGATCAAAACTACTCAGAAAGTCTCGCTTCCTTCCAGAAGCCTATCAGCCTGCCCGAGCTTATAGACCCTAGCGCGGCCGCGGTGAGGAAAAACTCCCCAAACCATCGTCGCCTTAAATTGACCCATGCCGGATATTCCGCGAGGAGGTGAATGGGGGTCTCATTGCCCCTCACACACACACCATCTACACTTCCCATCCGTCCTTCGGCCTTGTATACGAGTATGTTCGTGATAGCTTAGTCTCCCGTGTCCTATGACAATTCGCACCAGGAGCCGGGAGAAGGATCTGCCACTTGTATAGATTCTCTTGGTCCAGTCCTTATTTATGTGTGTGTATATATATATATATATAGAGAGAGATAGAGAGAGAGAGAGAGAGTTGTAATCACCAAATTTCAAAAATAGACAAAATAGCATTAAATTGAGAAACAGACTAGCACATAAACAACATCCAATGTTTCATGTATTTAATATTTATAACGATTCCAAAATATTTCAATAAAATAAGCAATATATTAATAAATAAGAAGAAATTCTAATAAACATTATTTAATATTGTGTTTTCATTCAAAAATTAGTTACTTTCATTGTAGAAATGATTCAATGAAATGAATTATAATCAAAATTTGTATTAGAATTTATAAGTTGATTAATTTTCTACTTGCATGAAAAAAAGAATACATGTATTTCGAAACGAACACAAAAATTAATTAGGAACAAAAAATGTTATTGCAAATAAATAGGACTTTGATTGATATCTCATTTATAATATTCATAAAATAATTTATTCGAAGTAAGTAAAATATCACCTAGTCTTAAAAATATAAAATAAACCCTCGAACAGGTTTACTACTTGAAAAACGTACAATATTCTAATAAAATCAATACTTAATACTAGTGATAGTAATAGATATATAAACATTTTTATACCAATGAATTATTTAATTCATTTTTTTCGAATAAGATGTTCGTCAAGTTGTTCTTTTATCATTAATTTTTTGATATTTTCAAACTATTTTTTAAATGCAGTTATATTATTTTATTTATTTTACATATCTACTAATTGATTTACTTATGACTTTTTAACTAATTTTTAATATTAATACTAAAAAAAATAATATGAGAATGAGATATTTATTTTACAAAAAAAAAAAAAAAAAAACTATCATACTATCCACTAAAATAATACTTCAACTTTGTTATATTTTTTAACTATTCTTCTCATATATATATTAATTTTTTTTTTGTAGTCAGAGATAATTTTTGAGATATAAACCTTTTAAACATCTTTAGATACATAAAGACGACTACAAGGACAAAAACTAGTCGTAACAATCTATAAGAAAATCAACACAATGAAACACGAGAATAATAATTTAATAGAATAATAATTAATAAAACAATAAATAAAATGCATTTGAATTCCTTTGTGATTTTCATATTTGTATAAAAACAAACATTTTTTTTATTTTACCTGTTTGAATGTGCAGGATATGAAAATCACAATGAACTCCGGATGTATTAAAATAACATTCTTTAGGTTTCGCGAGAATATATATATATATAGAGAGAGAGAGAGAGAGAGAGAAAGATGAAAATAGAGGAAAAAGAAGACAGATAATGATTATCTATTTTAAATTGAAATGAGTATCTTATATGCAAATAATTAATAATTATAATGATACTAACATGTAACGAATAATTTAATGGTGAAAATTGTTTGTATTTTAGTGCGTATATGTGTGTGTATCAATTTGCAAGTATAAACTTAATGTAATTGAATAGAAAAACGATATATATATATATATATATATATATATATATATATATATATATATATATATACGAGTATAGGCAGATATAAGGATTCAAAGCTGATAAAAAGTCAATTCAATAACACGAACTCATTTCCAGTTTTCAATTAATATTATAAAATTATTGGATTTTTTAAAATTGTGCGACTAAGTACTGAAAATTTGATGTTTTCTGATAAAATGAATATATTTCATTCAAATGTTTATTATTTTGAATGTAATTATTGTGTTATAAATGAAGGTATGAGTTAAATTAAGTGCATTTCTGGTACAAATCCATATTAAATATTTAATGGTTATTCATAATTCTTCGTACTGAAAATTGTTAGATTCACATTGTTATGTTAGTAAATTACATTGACTACAATATAAGCAATTAATATTTTTAAAACTATGACGAAAACTAATACTCGACTCTATTAAAAGAGTAAGACAATTTAACTCAATATGTATATAATTTTAACTAACGACTAATTATTAAAGATAATTATAATAAGTTTTTTATGTGATAGAACGCAACAAATATTGATATTTATTTTATACATTTTTAATTATGTAACGGTAAATACAGAACGAATAATTATTATATATATATACATATATGTATGTATATACATAGGATGGCAAAAATAACGAAGGGGTTTAAAACATTTTTTATGTTTTTAACATTTTCATTTTTTTTATTTAATAAATATTTAATGAATGGGGATTTTTTTCTGAATACACATGGAAAATGAAGTAAGTGATTTCCATTTTCGGCTTCACAAAATCAAGCTTGTTTTCTATATTAAACTACTCAAGTTTTATTTATAAAATTCTGAAAAATAAACAAAAAAAATTAAATAAAATAATTGTTAACTATTCAAACCCTTTCATATTTTTTGCACCACCTGTATGCATGTAAATATATATATATATATATATATATATATATATATATATATATATATATATATATATATATATATATATATACAGAAATTCTATGATAAATATTAAAGATTTTTACTACTTAATACTAAGATAAAAAAATATTTTTATTTGAAAATATTATATTAAATTTTATTATAAATTTGTGTGTATGTATAGATGAAATATAAATTATTTTTTTCTATTCAAAATGGAAACTATGTTTATTTTCATGTTGAATAGAATATTCAGTCCCATGTGTAATACAAAATTACACATGTGATTCATGGGATACATTTCAAATCATTTGTGGACATAAATGAATATAAGAATATTGATTTATGTACAAATACATATACATATATATATATATATATATATATATACAGTCAGTTTGATAATTACTTGTTTAAATTTATTTATATAATATAGTATTTTAGGAGATATTCACTGAGTAATAAATAAAAAATGCTGATATTTAAACAAGTTCTTACTAGAAGGCATAAAACACGGATACAAATAACTTTCACGAGAAGCGGAAAACCCCAATCAAAATGTACTGAAGTTACTGTTCCAATTAAAAAAAAAGTATATTAATATATATATATATATATATATATATATATATATATAGAGAGAGAGAGAGAGAGAGAGAGAAGTAAAATAGTGCATTTATACAATAACATTACAAATTCAACAAACAATAAAAAACTAAATGAGTAACATGATTGATTATATAACGCATCTTAACGAATAAAAAAATTGGCATATAATCCGTTTTTACTTTTTGTTCATTAAAAAAAAATCTACAAAATATCTATTTGTAAGAGTAAAAAAAGTAATACCACTTTCTCTTAATTACACGGTCTCGTCGCTATTATCTTAACAAGAGAACAGAGGTGTTTTTTTTTATTTTGTATGATTGCATAAGTAACGGGAATTAATTTTCTTTTACAAACACCCTTCACCATAAATTTACCACGAATCTAACTTTCTTAATAATTGCTATTTTTATAATATGCCGTGTAGGTATATTATAATAAGAAATATTCGCATGTCGAATTCGGTATCATTAAACAGTCAATTCGAATGTGAACTTGTAACCTGTATTAATTCATATAATATAAAAATACTAGTTGTAATTTTTAATTATATTCAGTTATGAAAAAAAACTGGAAGAGAAAAATATGATTAAGTTGCTAATTATAAAATAATATTTATATTGAATTATTTCGATGTAGAAGAAAACAAGACTGTTTAATAACAAATTTATAATCCAAAAAAAATGTATATTTCAATCAGTCACTAACATCAAGTCTCGATTGTATTAGATTATATCTTTTTATACTACTTCAACTTTCGACAAATTAGTTTTTTTATAGTATAAAGTGTTTTAATTGACTTGTAATGACATAATTTGTTGACATTCGAATTAAAATATCAATTAACATACCATTCCTATGAAATAAATAAATAACTTTCAAGTATAATCAGTTTTTAATTTACATAAAAATGTATTGATTCTTTAAAAAAAAACATTTATTTTTCAATTTTTGAATATCAAAATAAAAAAGTATACGAGTATATTATTTTCGATGATTAAGCACTTTAAACATTTATAAATACTACAATATAAAGAAAAAAAAATCATTTGTATGTCTATAAATATACTATATTATTCATTATTTAAATATGACATATTTAAAAAAAATAGATATTTATCTATTCATAAAACATTTTTCACAACAAATAAGTATTCAACTTGTGCGTATTTATTATTAACATTTATTCTTGCTATTTAATAAAAAATGCTATTATTTATTTATTAACTTTAGAATTACCCGAATATTTAACTTGTCAATCAAGTTATGAAAATTGGAAATTTGAATAGCAATAAAAAATATTTTATATCAAACAATATTTATTTTAAGTATTGATTTTTTTTTATTTAATAAATAATTTTTATTATTCGATATGTTCTAGAATTAAAATTTGATTATTATCTACCAAAAAATATATTTTTTTTATAAAAAAATGTACATGGAATATTTTCACAGTTCAAAGAAAAGCGTGATAGTGAAGAGAGAAATACATAAGCTTCTAAAATTATAAATTGTGGATCAATTATAAAATGTAAATTTAATTATTTAAATTGTAAACTCGAATTTCGAACACACACACACACACATATATATATATATATATATATATATATATATATATATGAGTGAAATTTTCAAAAATATACAAATCATTAATTCACAATTATTAGCACCAAATAAAAATACCATATAATTAATATAAAATTAGAGAATATTACAGTATCATACGTCATTAAGTTTATTTTAAGTGTGAACGACCTTATTTACCTTTCTTCAATAACATTTCTCTTAGAATCACCTCTCTCCGAGTGCAATGTAACATTATTAATTTATTTGAACATAAAAATAAAGTAAATAAAATATATTTTAAAATAAAATTATGAATTAATTAGATCGTTTTTTTTATAATAACTGTAAATTATTTAAATGAGAACTCTTGACACTAAATCGGAATTTAAATATTAGTTTATTTTTTTTTATAAATAATAGGTTATATATTTACATGCATACACATTCGATAATTTAGGTGTGTTTATGTGTGTGTGTATATATATATATATATATATATACACCGAATTTAATGATTAATTATCATATATAAAGATTAATAGTAAAAATAATAAAGTACAGATTTCCCCTTGTGCAAATCAGTAATGAGATCACAAATAGAAAATGCGTTCTGAAATTCCTTTCAATATTGCACTAATAATTATTCCTGTTTAATTTACATTGTAAATAATAATTTCCCAAAAGAGATATGCGTAAGAGTTGCGCAAGATAGAAATTGTTTGCATATTCGAGTTTCTATCATATATATATATATATATATATATATATATATATATATATATATATATAATCTTCTGAGATTTCATATATTATGTAACAGTTCTGTTTACAACAGCTCTGTTGACAGTAGAGGGGTTTAAGGCTGATCAACCGGTTCAACCGCAACATATCTTGGTAAATATATTGGGTGTATTCAATGAAATTGCTTTCTACGAAGGTGCATATTCTTCCTGGTAACATGAAAGGAAATTTATATCGCAACTTCCTTTTTCTTATTTCGACAACTGACCGTTCAAATAATGTATGACAGTTATTAGGAAAAATGTCATTGAAGGATGAATCAATCGTTTATATATATATATATATATATTTAATATACATATTTTAATAGTTAAATATATTTCGACACATCGTTAAAGAATTGTTTACTGAAGAGTAATATAATTCCAAGAATCGAAATTTCGACACTAATCTCACATCACAGTCATTCAATCTCGCCAACACAAATGAAAACGGTTACGAAACGAGCAATGAGTTATTTCACAGTTCTATATGTCACCGGATTTGAAAATTAAACATAGATTTTAAATAATTTAAAATGAATATTGTTAGACAGTTGGTACTGTGTTCATCTTTTCATGTTATTATTTACACAAACGTGAAATAATATTCCATCATTCTGTTTAATGTCTGTAAGTAAATATAAAAAAATAATGTTATTAGAAAATAATTACTTTTAAGAGGTCATCTCTTTACTACATAATATACATATATATATATATATATATATATATATATATATATATATACATATATATATATATATATATATGGAATGTATAAAGATCCGATTACAAAATATATTAATATAAAAGATAAGAATCGAGTTTCAAACTATTGGAATATAATTTGGATTATGATGAAAATAATATACATTCTGTACATATTTTTTCTATACACAGAAAAAAAAAATATATATATATATATATACATACATACAGATAGAGAGAGCGAGAGATTTATTATGATTAATATTAATTTATCTCTGTTCATATTAATTATTAAGAAATGAAGTAGGTGAAAATGTGTTTTACATATTATTAAAATTTAAGAATTCGTTACATTTTTTCAAAAAAAAATGATAATTTATTAATACTTATATATTATACAAGAGATATTGAAGTAATAACTATTTTAGATATCTCCATTACACTTTTTAATAGCAATTAAAATACAATATTTCTAAGATTAAATGTATTAAAACTACTAAACAAAGAAATATACATTTAAATTGCACTTTATGATATCTTCTGTTTCATTAATGAACATTTCTATCGTTCTTTAGGATTCATTTTTAGCAGTGAATCACATTAAAAAGTACCGCAACTTTTACCTACTTATTATCAATTGAAACAAGTGCTTTGTTAAATGTAGTATTTTATTATTTATTAATTTATATAATTTACATAATATATATATATATATATATATATCAAACTGTATGTGTGCGGTAGAATTTGTGTACTTTTTGAAACCCTACCAAATTGAAATTTGAAAATATTATAGTGATTATTGAACTACTGCATAAAAATCCGAGGATTTTCAGCTGTACTCTAAAGGAGTAGAAAAAAACAAGACTAAATTTTCTGTGTAACATGTATAAATTTAAAAAATCGTTATTTCTCCACCACTTAATTATTTTGTAAGAAAAATATATCTTTCAATATTTGTAGAAAGTGAATAAGGATGAATATTGTAATTTTGAGAAATTCAGAATGTTAGCCTTAAATTTGTCATAATTTTGTGAAAACAGTTAACAAAGGATCAAGACTATAAACTACTATTGCTTTTAAGGACATTTTGTTTACAAACGAAGCTGAGTTTCCTTATGAAAGCGTGAAATTGTTTTTTTTTTCTTTTAATAAGATTTTGTTAATTGATTTTGCAAGTCAGATCATGAATTTCAAAAAACAATAAATATAATACACACACGCAAACAAACTTAAAAATAGGAGTTATAAAGATGTTTTCGAAAAACTTAAATACAAAACAGATTTTCTTGTAATGAAAACCTCTTAAAAGTGATAAAATTTGTTCCAACAATGTGCAACAATATTGACTCAAATCAAGAAATATTCATTTTTTTAAGTCTTCAATATACACAAAGAGTGTAGTATTTTACAGAAGTTTTCTAGATATTTCTACAATAAACCTACATGAAATAATGCTCAGAGTATTAATATTCTTTACTTGTTTAATTTAATACTTTTGTATCAAATGAATATGTATAGATTGCTGGATGGATTTGATAAATGGATGGTTTTGTAGAATTAATGAATTTCCGGTCTTAGATGGACTCACTCACTCTCTCTCTCTCTCTCTCTATATATATATATATATATATATATATATTTACAAATAACAAATGTATATTTTTACAATTGGATATCAATAAAAATAAAATTGATTTTTCATTTAATAACAGGAAGATAAAAGTAAATTATATCAAAAAGACAAAAAAGTATGCAGGTGCTCTTACTTCCTGCGGATGGTACATTACATCACGTTTGTTTTGAAATGTAACTGACTCTTTATTGCAGAATTGGTCAAACGGATAATTAGCTAACCAAAGTCCGTATCGGCTCTAAGTAAGCCACCGCCTGGTCAACGAGAACGTTTTGCAGCTTGTAGACAGAAACACGGAAGTAAGGTATTACACCAGCAAACTTCAAGTGAAGTGACATAGTAAGTTTGACACACTTTAAGCGGCATCTTGTATGTCTGTTAGCCACTTTAGGCGGGACCAAGAATGTGCACTGGTCATCATAATAAACAGGTAAAGAGCAGTGGTCTTGAAACAGACGTTTAAACATTTCACTGGTTGATTATTTGGATAAGTAAAAGTATGACGACAATAAAAGATTTCGCATGTCTTTTAATGATAGTGTGTGTGAAAGAAATTTATTTTGATAAAAACGCAGGTGATATTTTTCAAATAAATATTATAAGGGGAGAAAAGATGTTTAATAGTTAGCTAAGATTTAATGGGAAATATACAATATATAGCCACACAACATTTATTTCATTAATATTTTTAATTCAAAAATATATACCTCTAGAAATAAACTGACATAGTAAACGAATATTTGATACACATAAACCGAAATTAATATTCTTACAAACTTAATATAAAGTTCAAACTGTTAATTGCTTTAGAGATTAGTAAATTTAATACAGAAGTAGATAAGGTTACTGTATTCTTGAAATATTAACCGAAAAAAAAATGTATACATCTTGCTTATATATTTTCTATATAACATTTAAATACATATATTAAGTGATATGCATAAAACAGAGAAGAACATAATAGACAGTTATAATAGACCATTATTGTAATGTGAAAATACATTCATACACACGTATACATATACGGATACCAAACGTT
This sequence comes from Acanthacorydalis orientalis, assembly GCA_034766995.1. Lineage (NCBI taxonomy): Eukaryota > Metazoa > Arthropoda > Insecta > Megaloptera > Corydalidae > Acanthacorydalis > Acanthacorydalis orientalis. Next base: position 31,696,869 of record CM068320.1, read on the forward strand.
TTGACATTGACTGCATCATCTTTAATTATAAAAAAAAATGTGCATGTGGACTCTAACCTATACTGCTATAATTATAAAGATATGTGTATATATATATATGTATATATATATATATATATATATATACACTTGCTTGCTTATAAATAATCAGAAGTGCTTTTACATTTAAAATACATTATAAAATATCTTATTTAAATTTCGATCTTACAGTGTATGCAAATTTCTATTGATTTTTGAACCTTAAAACGAAAGAAAGTTGTAATGAATCTCAAAAACTGGTCTTCTAGAGATGATAGGATGAAGAAATATGAGTAATAAAGTAATTGTGCAAGCGTTATTTCCTGAATATACATACTCTGATTAAATTTTATATTATCAAACCACGTTCAATTTCAAAACCGCAAATAAAAGATAATTTTGTCATTTTTTTCTACTTTGATTTTAATAACATTACTAGTCAATTTAGTTATGTATTTAAATGAATACTGATGAAAATATGTTACAGACTTTATTATCATTAACTTGCACATGAAGAATCGAATGCAGAGAGATTGTTAATATTTTTTTTATAAAAATCAATAACCTTGTATCAATAAATCTCATTGAATGTTATAGCTAAAATGAGATCATAAACGAGTTGTTTTATAAAATGGAAGTAGAGTCTACTACTTAATAAGATAATTTGGTTTTATTATAGACTGAATAAATTATAAACCTAAAAGCTTTTCATGACCTATATAATAAGAGACTAAGTATAAAATTTTAGTTGTAAAATTCCCCGACGTATACCTAACCGTTCGATTTAATAAACGTTTATTTATAGAAAATGACTGAGCGACTCTTGAATATTTCAATTATTTAAAATTAATATTGAAACATTGTAATCAACGAACGTATTAAATTTTGCTCGAATGTTGAACATAAGTGTGGGTATTTATTTATGTATAAAAAAAGAATACTTTAGATAAAATTTAATTGAATGTTTGTTTCATATATATATATATATATATATATATATATATATATATATATATATACGGTTGGGAAATTAAACAAAAAAAACTCACGGATGTTATTTTTAAAGGACACTTTCATAAATTGCTACAGACAACGAAAATACTTATTTATAAAACATGTTATGTTCATAACAATGGATTATAAATGATAGAATGACAACAATAATTCATTAATTTCGTGTAGAAGAGTATTTTTCATATATTTCCTTGACACCTCAATGATTGTGTATATTTTTTTCAGGGACCATTCATTAGAGACGTCTTTAAAACACAAGATACATCTGATTAAAGAATAATTATGACGTAACTATTTGTTACATTTAATATGTAGGAGTTTAAAATATGTAGGTATATGATTACTGCATATATTTTAAGGTCGTGACTTGGAAAAACCGAGGACAAATTCATTGAAGATTTGGAGTATTACATTTGTGTTTTTATATTCTATTTTTTGTATTGTATATACTTCGAACAACAGACATTTTTTGCATATATATATATATATATATATATATATATATATATATATATATATATATATATATATGTATGTATACAGTAATTACTAATAAGTCAAGTGTAAAAATTGCTGTTAACATACATATATTACGGTTTGCAATTATCTTAAAAAATAAAACTACAGAACCGTTTACAATCATCCATACATATTGTTCATTAACTGTTTAATTATAAATTGCAAAGAATAGAGTTTGATATACATTGCAACTTTTTATTAAGTGTAGAAATTAATTATGTGCTTTTAAATTGAATCAATCATAACTCTGTTTAAAATTAAAATATGTTCTTGTAGTTTTAAGATTTTGATGTGTTTACATTAACATTTAAAAAACACTGTACATCTTAGCCAATCAGTTGGTATAATCTGATAAATTAGTAATGAACACAATGGTATTCGAAAACCAGTATATTAGGCATCGCATACTCTTCTAGTTGAAAAAAATGCTACCGAAACAACAGGAATGAATTATTCAGGTGTGAGAAGGTGTGATGCATAATACATGCAAAAAATGCTAAAACAGTGCAAGAAGTTCGAAAATGCATTACAACTTTATCGACTCAGAGCAGTCATCTTTTTTTAATAAGGGATTCGTCAGTAACCAGTCAGATAGAGCGAATTTATACAAAATCATGGAAGATACTTTCAAGATTGAAATATATTCTGTTCTTCCATAAACATTCATTTTTAATAAAAAAAAGGTACCGAATTAATTTGTACATCAAATATTTTGTGAGCCACATAGATACTGAAATCATTGTTTACATATATTAATTTTAAAATATAATAAATATAAATGACAAATTCAATATTTTCAATAAACTATGTTTTTCTATTAAAAATAAATGACACTATTCATTCTAAAGCTAATTTTTGTTATATTAAAACACGGTTTTAGATCAATAATTCGAAATATTGATCAATAAAATTAAATGAAACAAGATTATAGATATTTTATTGACAGAAGACACAAAACAAATACGATAAAGAACGAGAAAGTTATTAAATATCATAAAAATCGTAAAGTGTAAGTATTTGACTTAGCAATGACAAATCTTAAATTTCCAGATTTTATTTACTGTGACGTAATCGAGTTGAAGTGTGAACATATATATATATATATATATATATATAAATATTTAACGTGTGTCAATATGCTTAATGATATGAAGTATACTTTATTATATAATACAAGTGATAAGAATGTTGTAACCGATTACAAAAATGCATTCCTTTCTTAGAAATAGATAAATGAGTAAATTTAATGAGTTTTACTACAAGAAAAAATGTTAGAGTGAAATCAGTACGAACAATTAAATTTTTAAACAACATATTATTTCATACTGACGCAGACTGCATTTGCACACAATGTAAATGACGTTACAAATGGTATTATTTTTATACTGATAAAAATAAAAATGTTACGTCACGTATTCTTATCTACTGTAACATTCAAGCATGGTATATAATGTTTAATCAAGTATACTATATGAACAGTAAAATCATGTAAGTTTATGAACAAACTATTAATATGAAAGAAAAAAAGAACAGTAAAAACTAAAATAGAATACATGAAAAGCAATAAAAAAAATTAGTGTTATTAATTTTAGTACATAATATGATTCTGGTGCTAAAAATATAATCTAATCAGTCATTTTATGTTTTTAAGATAAAAAAAAATAATTAAAATATTCTTTTTGCTCTCATTCACTAAAATTCATCTATGGCACTGAAAGACTAAAAGTGTACTGAAAATTGTATTCCATATAAATTATTTATTTGAATGAATTGTGTTTTTAGAAAAGTTGTTTTTATAATAAATTTACTTAATTTAGAAATACAAAAATCAATTTAGGAAATAGTACAATTTTAAAAGATTAAAAAGACAGGAAAAAATATTTTTTTGGTCTAAATTGTATACTATTATAATAAGATACTAATTCTAAGAACATATTAGGTGTATAAATTTCTAAAATACTGAAAGAGGTGCGAAAATGTATTACGACTTCATCGACTCAGTCACCATGTTTTTTTCGACAAGATATTTGTCAGTTACCTGACAGACAGAGTAAAGTTATATAAAATAATGGGAGATATTTTGTCGATTGAAATGTATTTCATTTTTCGATAAACATTTATTACGTTGGTGCGAATATAATTGCGGTTTATGATTTCGAATTCATATATATATATATATATATATATATATATATATATATATAATATATATATATATATATATATATATATATATATATATATATATATGGACGCCTAACGCCTAACTTTTGTGCAAGCTCTAGAATTGTTGTATGTGGTTCTGATTCAACTAACGCCTTCGGTTGATCATTATGAACTGAAGAATGAAACCCACGACCTTCTTCGACCTCTTCATCTTCAAGGCTCTCGTCCGCAGCATAAAATTTTTGGAACCATCATTACATCGTACATTCCTTAACAGCACCTACACCAAAAGCATCGTTTAATTTATGAGCAGTCTCTGCTGCTTTACCGCCAGTTTTGTACTCATACAAAAACTTGATCTTATTTGCTTCTTTTCCATCTTTAATTCAATAGCCCAAATTTAAGGTAAAATTAATAATAAAACAAAGTTGATGGTTCCAAAATACAGATCGAAAAATGCACTTTAAAATGATATTAACACAAACCGGATGAAATGACACTGAAAAAGAATAGAATAGATTTTTAAAGAAGTAGAATTTTTTAAGAGTAGAATTCATAGAATAAAAACCGCAATTATTTTCCTACCAACCTATTTTCTGTAAAAAAGTACCGAATTAATTTGTATAACTAATAAATAGGAACAGTTTTTAAAATCGACTATTTTTTATTAACAATTATAGTAAATATGACAAATTCGTAGTTTTAAATATGACCTCAGTTCAATTAAAATGTCTGATATAAATATTTTATACACATACATATATATATATATATGTATATATATATATATATGTGCATGTATTCTATAATTTAAAACAACTAATAAGTCATTAAAATTAATAAAATTAGGAAATCTAACATTACAACGTTGATTATAATGGCATTCATATATGACCCTTGAGCAACAAGTGATTCCACGGAGGTCATATGTGACCTTACTTAAGTACTTTTGTATTTTATGTTTAAATACATAAAATAATTAATAAAAATTACAACATTGCATTTTTATTATCTATTGTTTTACATGTCTGGATGATAAGGATATGGCGCTCGTTTATTGATTGTGTAACCAAGTATTTTTATAAATAAAAAAAAAAACATTCACTTGAATTATATATTTTTTTAATTTAATGATAAATAAGACGACACAAAAAATAAATTACTATTCAATAAATATTGCGAATAAGTAACGAAATGAAAAAGTCATGGCATGAGCAAAATATTTTACTAAAATTTCAATAACTCTATTTTAATCGTTTATTTTTTATTAATTTATGAAATAGAGTTACAGTGCAGCACATACGGACATTTTATAATAAATTAGAGTTAATAAAACATTTTCTTTTTAGTAGAATCCCATTTTTCCATGCGTAGCCAAGATACACGTACGCACATACATTATTTATTTTGTTTGGACGATGAATAGCAACTGTCATATTAACGTTTGTTCTTATATGCAAGTAAGAAAGAAAAAGTTGAGAAAATGTGCCCCAAGAATAATATTCGTATCGCGTTTTGATAGTTGCGTGTAAAAATTTCATATGAACCTCGGTGAAAATTGAGAACAGCATTTATTATATTTTCACAATGTACGTTAACCTTATTAATACTACATTAAACATTGAATATTTTAAAATAATTTAAGATAGTTTGAAATATTGCTAACATTAGAAGCAGTTAACTATTAACAAATATACAATAAACACGAGTTACACTGACTAGCACGTGTTGCTGTCGAGCGTGAGTTCGAATTTAAACTTGTAGAATGTGTTGTTTGAGATTGAAAAATATCTAGATTTAAAATCTGAAAATTATTTTAATACGAGCACGTAAATTAAACAATAAATAATAAAAATATTCTATTTTTTTAAAAAATTAAATATTCTCTATTTAAATTTTCTAAATGCGATATTTTTTTTAGGTTAAAAACAAATTTGGGTCTAATTAAATTATTTCTATACGAATAAACGTTCCCTTAATATTTACTAATAAAAAAACTTAAGTTAGTTTAAAGAACAATTCATTCGTTGTATTTGTTATACATTAATATTACAGTGAATATATATATATATATATATATATATATATATATATATATATATATATATAAAAGTCTTTCTGAAACTATTTTTTTTAAATAATTAAATTAAACATCTTCTCATGTCGATCAAAAATATCTACTAAGAATTTTATTATATGTAATAAAATTTAAAATATTTATGATTCAAAATATTCAAACATGTCTATTAAAAAAATCACCTTTAAATTCAGAAAAAAACTATTTCAAATTTGATATATATTTATTTCAAAACGTATTTTAATTTACTACCTCAACAGTTAAATAATATATTTAATAATTTCATTCTAAAAAGCTGAAAATAATTGAAAAAATACATTTTATCTAAATTATTTTCAAAAACTAATTATTTCTACCGAATAAATAATTTAAAAATAGTATTTCTTCAAATGCAAAACTATGTGTTATATATATATATATATATATATATATATATATATATATATATATAATACTAATGTATGCACATATTGTTTTCACTTTTATTTCTTTAAACATCCCATTATGGTTACTAATCTATTAAAACAAACATACAAACTTGAATGACATTTAACTATCATTTTCTTTATAAGGAAAAGGAAAAACTGAACAACTTCCTTTTAAACGACCTAGTAAAAATAACGGAAAAGTACAATACGGAAATGTTGAAATATAAACATTTTTACATACACTGATAAGTAACTGACATATGTACTACATTTCGCAAAGAGGAGCATAACTATTGGTGATATATTTGTTTGACACGAAAATACAATACAAAAATGCATTTTCTATTTACTTACCGCTTTGATTTTCTAAGATATCTTGGTATTTCTCAATAGCACTCGTGACTAGGTGGGCCATTTTGAAACTGGAATAAATAAATTTTAAATTTAATATTTTTCAAATTCACGATTGCAAATACAAAGGAATATATAAATATTAATATCATAAATAAATATAAGGAAATATCAATAATGTTTGATAAGAAACGGTTGATCAAATAAAAACGCTTTCATAATTACATATGAATTTTGTTTACATGTGAGCTTAGTATAAAAAAAATTGATAGAAAAGAAAAAATATTTTTAAAATATATAACTCGTTAACGCTTCTCTTTCTTATTACAATCTAATCTGAAAACTAATAATGTATTATTTTACTGTGCTTCAATTTTTATAACTATTAACTAAATCTGAAAAGATTTTTCAGAAATAATACAATTGTTACTTAATAATAAAACTTATACTTATATACCGTTGATTACAATTAACATTTTTATGGTCACTGTATTTTTAAAGGCGGAAATATCGAAAATAAAACTTATTATTTTCCATGTTAATAAACAAAGGGAAATGACAAAAGGAATTTAAAGAAAAATCAATTTATCAATTAACATAGGTTAATCGATAATTATTAATTAAAAAGAGATTTATGGATAAAAAATATAATACTTAAATAAATTGACATATCTACCTTTATCTAATGTTGATATTTACAGTACGAATTTACGACAATAAAAAAATATATTTTAGGGGTGTATGTCCTTTAGATACAAAAAAAATCACACTGACCCAGTAAACTGTATTACTTGAACGTCAACATGAAAATAAATTATGAGTAGATTTATTTCATATACAACGATTATATGAAGAAATTAACTCGGCACTAATTTTTTTTACAAATTTACACATACATATATGTATATATAATTTTATGCAAAATTTATAATATTAAATTTCAGTGTTTTCACTATATTATCACTAATTGTATCTGTCTCACTTTCACTACGATAACGTTTATATAGTTTAACTCTTTTACACTTCTATGACGTTTGTTCATCACGTTATAAAGGACCAGCCCCTTTTTTCTAATATACTAAATGCATGAATCTCAATATCATTTTTGTAAATGAATTATTTTATATTGAATGGAGCCGTGATGATCGGTTTAAGTTTTGGAATGATTGTTTCAGTCTTGTTGTTACTGACAATTTAACGTACGACAGTATTATATTTTCTTTTAATAATCCTGGTTAATATTTGGTTATGAGAATTAACACGTGAATTTATAACGGATTCCCGGTGATATTTTTAACGGTTACGACGAGCAGTCCATCGAATACATTCGTGTTGATTTTTTAATGGAGATAGAGGAAATTCACGTGTCGATTCGTTTTATACCACTAACTCGAATGCAGTTTCGATGAGTTGTTTTATGCCAGACGGCGTCGTACCGGCGACTATTCACCAGCGCTTTTTAGAGGAAGAAATATCAGGCGATCCTCCATCACAGTCTTCTACTACTACTACCCCCACCTGTCTGTGTCTGCGCAAACCGTACTATCTATATACAGGGAACGAGGTCAAAGGCATTTTATTGTATGTTTATACAAGTTCGATTACATTGGTATATTATATTTATTTTTCGTTACTGTCGATAAATACAGAATTATGTAACGGTTTCTTCTTTATTTATTTATTTATTATTTTTTTTTTGTTGATTTACTTTTACTCGTACTGGTTTTGACATGTTCTTAAGAAAATAAACAATAAAGTTACGTCAAAGCCATTGTCAACTTGATGAAACGATACCGAGGTTTGTATCCAAGTTCTGCATAAAGTGTACAGATAAGGGTAGTTATATAACAAATGGCATGGAATATCCAAGAGAAACTATACGTTTTAAATTTGATGTTTCATGATTTTTGTTTTGTTTATTGTGACACTGAATTAAAAGTTCCATTTATTTTCTAGATTCACGACTTAAAAGTAATTACTTATAATTTATTTTCTTGTGACAAACTGAATCCAATAAAACTGTCCAGCCATAATTTAATACTTATTAAAGGACACTGAATTTTTTAATATGAAGATTTGTATGCAAATCAGTTTTTATTTTCTGTCGTTCTTGTAACAATACAATTATATATTCTGATTCGAATTTAAATTTATTATTACATCTCTCTCTCTCTCTCTCTATGTATATATATATATATATAAATCAAAATTATCCACAAAAAAATCGATGACGTCGACTCCCTTATTTATAACGTCGAGATTTCTGTGATACTCAAATATGTTTATCTCATATATAAAATAACACGTTGCAATCTGTCTGCGATATTGTTATATAGACATACTAACACACACAAATATATATATATATATATATATATATATATATATATATATATATATATATATAACAGTAACGTTGCAATATATCTGCAAAAACGATTATATAGACATAAATGAATGTTAAAAAATATGTTTATTGTTTCATTCAGTTACATGTACATGCTTATAATTAACAAGTGGGCGAGCGCGGCGAACCCGGAGGTTGCTGAATGCAGCAAATAGGGGAAAAAAGCCTCCTAGTGTGTGTGTGTGTGTATATATATATATACATATATATATATATATATATATATATATATATATACAATAAATAAAATGCTGTGTAAGAAATAACTAACGAAATATGCCTATCAAGTTTCTTGACTGATTAATTATTTAATCACAAGTATGGATTTTTAGAACTTAATTTTCAATTTTCACTTCTCACAAATCGGTCTCAATTTTTTTCTAAAAACTATGTTAATTATTCTATACTTTAATTATTGATCATAAATCAGAATTATCAGAAAACAATTATTTAACATTTTGTGCAGGAAAAGTTTGTGTGATTTATGAAGGAAGAAAATTCGTTAACGAATAATTTATTTAATGTTTTGAAAAATTTTTTGAATACATACATACGATAATATTAAGTTCAAAACACATTTTCTAGACTATAGACGTTGTAAACAAGAAATTGTTTACAACGTTTATAGTCTTATTGTGATTTCTGTCCTAACTAAAAAATTTATGATTCTTTCAATTTAGTGTTTGTAGAAAAAAATAATTTATAAATATATTTTATTAATATCAAATATTCAGCTGGATTATGTGTTAAAATTTTTAACGAAATTCGAATGAAAATTTATAACTGAAAACAATTAGATTATAAAATAAAAAAATTATTAAATATTGAATTTTTCTATTTAACCCATTTTTTAATTATTTATGGAGAGAAATTTTTAGAATAATTATGAAATCCATTTACATATTATTTTTATGATAAATTTTATCCTTTTTTATATTAAGTTCGACCTCAAATAAAATACTTATCAGAAACTTAAACCGACCTCTTTAAAATATAATGTATATTGAAAATCCTTGACAGATTTCTATCGAGTTTCTTTTTTTATTAGCTGTAATTAATATATTTTTTATCTTGTTTCCTAAATTTCAATTGTAAAAATTATTTATATCGAACAGGAATCATTAAAATAATTATTAAAAAAATTGCACAATTTGTTTTCATTTAACTGCTCTTTTCATGAAAATTATAATAATAACAGTCGTTGTAATTGGAATGAGGAACTCATTATTTATATTATTAATATAATCGTACAACATTGCACATGCAATGATAATAAATAACGAATTATTGTTACGTAAAATAATATAACAAGGCTACCGATGACACCGTTTCGTTAATATAATTGAGATTGTGTGATGGAAAAAAAATATAAAATTGCGGAAACATTTTATTGTAATTGATATAAAGAAATATTAATTGGTTTCTTACTGTTACTGTGCAAAAAGTAAATATATGGAAATAAAAATTCGTTTCAATTTGCATTTAACCATTTAAGTCGGAATGATTTTGTAATTTAAAATTTTTAATTTCGATTTAAATTCTTATTGCATTTTATTCAATTTGGATTTTTTATTTTCTGAAATTTGACAAAATGAATTCGCATTATATTCGAGATTAATATTTTTTTTACTATTCATAATTTAAGAAACGATAAAAATTGAATACAATTTAATGACTGTTTCAATGATTTTATGTTTTTAGTAATAAAATCCTTAATTATTTATAAATAATTAAATTCTGACCTATAGACAGTCTAAAAACTCAAATCAGAGACTCATTCCAGAGAATGAAAAAATTACACAAATATTCTAGACTTTAAAAAGAACATGAAATAATATAGAAAATAATTATTATTAATAGAATTTTATTTTTTCATTTTCAAATTATGAAACAGTGTTATATTATTTCGTTTATAACTAATCCTTTTATTAAAACATCGAATTAGAAATAAACCTTGTAAAAAAAAATCAAAAATTTTATTTATTAAAAATTTTTTTCTTGATTTCATTTACACTCATAAGAATTTTAATTAACACTTTCAGTCTAATTGTGTATATTTACGTATACGCAATCCAGTGATAGTCAATTACAGTGAAAGTGATAATTGCGAATATTTCGAACAAATGAAAACTAGCAAACATATTCATTCACCTTTTTTTAAAAAAAATGAGCCATTACACATTTATGTATTTCATTTTAAAGTTTTTCTTTATCTGTAATTTACTATTTTGTAGGTTTTTAAGTTGTTATTGAACATTAATTTTAAAAAAGTTGTTTTGTAATATTATTGACATAAATTTTGTGCTTGTAATATTGTCAAATTTTTTAAATATAATAGCATTTCCTTATATATGTATATATATATATATATATATATATATATATATAGAGAGAGAGAGAGAGAGATAGTCTATAAACATGAAAAAACATTAAAAAATTAAAATAACTGTAAATTTCAAATTGAATAATTAACATTTAAATATAATGATTGACACTGAAATTATTTTATTACAAAAATTGATCATTTTATATTAATCTCGCTTTTAATAAGGCTTCAATTCAGTTCATATTAGTGTTCTAAGAATGTCAGAATAATATTTCAATTAAACAGTTTTATTGACAAGTTTAATATTAATTCATGTTCACATTTTTAAATTTTACTTTATGACAGAATTCTTACAGGAAATGAATACATTTGATTTATTCAATGTAACCAAGATATTTCTCGTTGTCAACATTTATTTTTACCTTGAGCATATTTAATACTAATAAAGTATTTTTCACCCTACATGCCATTCTATGTTACATATCGATAATTAAATTTAATTATTTTTTAATTTGTAAAGTAATATGTAGTTAAGTTATTTACATTGTTTATATTTTTACCTAATATATGTATATTTATTTTCATTAGTATCAATAAAAACGTAATTTAAATTGAATTGATTTCTTTAATTATTAGAATTTCTTTAACAACATGGAAATTGGTTAAAGATTTACTGAACATTTTAAAAACATTTATTTTTCAAATAAGATTACATTTATTTAAACTTTCATGTTTAAAATTACAATGAATTAACGTTTTTACAATTCGTCTGTATTTGAATTTTTTTTTTTTGGTGTTTTGAACAA
>CM068320.1:31713980-31721480 GCA_034766995.1 Acanthacorydalis orientalis
TATTTTATAAATCAATAATGCTTTTAGTGAAATTTTCAAATCTTCAAACCTACTGTATATATATATATATATATATATATATATATATGTATGTATGTATATATAGAGAGAGAGAGAGGGAAAAAGGTATATATATATTTATATAGTTAGTTATGTCTGGTATCAATTATGATAACAAAGTAATTAATAAATCAATAATGCTTTTTAGTGAAATTTTCAAATCTCATTTGAGTGTACTTAAACATATTTAATCAATAGATTTTTTTATAACACACTTGACAGTATTTTGAGATCCGCTTGAAATATTGAATGAACATAAACATTTACTTTTCCCTTCGTTATCTAAAATTGCAAATGCACTTGCAAATCACTCACGATATAAAATCGTGTAATCAATATAAAGTATATTATTCATAAAAATACAATTCTATCATACAGTACCGTTCTAAAGTATGGGTAAAGTTTCCAAAAATTATTATTAGAATTTGTACAACTAAACTTTAATTTTGATTCGAATCTATGTATAATAAGAATATATTAAGCACTATGAGCTGTATGTAATTTAATAAGTGTTATTTCTATTATTTTTCTATATTAAATGGTAGCAAGTCTTCCATTTATTAATTTTTATAGCGAAATACAAAATTAATGAACTAAAAAATTAAAATTTGGTAACTTTAACGATAAACTATTAAATGCATCTTCCTCATTTCCATTATACATTCTTATGATAATTTATTTGTTATTTAATATTAGAAAAATTAACTTATTTAATATATATATATATATAAATTTTTAATTTTTGAAAAAAATAGATGAATCAACCAAGTATAAATGGAAAAGATCTATATTCAAAAATAATTTTAAATCAGCTGAAACGAACGACTCTGAAATTTTTTTTAAAAAAAAGTTTCTATGAATATATTAATTAAATCTTATCTTTTTTTTGAATGTGACCTTAAAATTACTCAGTCGTAAACGTAAAGAAACTAAACTAATATTCATGCAGAGGGAAAAAAAGCAATTTAATTCATATGTATCATTCTTGTTAATTTAGATCAATGTTACGTCTTTTAATACAAGTTCTAATCATTTTAAATATATGATTAATATTCACATTTCACAAATACATACATTTATATGTGTATATAAATAATGTGTGTTTGTGCATGTATGAATACATATATGCACAATACAAATTTTATGAAAAAAAATCAGAAATGTTTAAAAACCTTGAAATGCTAAATAATAAGGAAACATCAAGGAAATAAGGAAGAGAATTTTGTCAAACAGCCTGAAATTGATTTATGATATTAAATATTTAACATTTTAAAAACTAGAAGAAAAATATTAGTAATGTAATAAAAGACATATAGAGGAAATATAACAGAAAGTATAATGCTGTCAGTTAAAAATATCGGGCAATATTAAAATAAATAACTGGCAATATCTTTACTATTCCTTTTAACATATTGCAAGGTAATTGATTTACTAAAATTAAGAAATAAGCATTCTAATTTATAAATAACTGACACAGGTTAAACTCGAGTATGACTTTAAATTAAATATCGATTTATTGAATAAATCATTAAATTATATTTTAAATCAATATCTTAAATGTAACCAAACAATTATTGGAGATTTTAATGCTAGAATAATTGACTTGGATCGTGGAATTCGTGGCACATTTAGAAAACAAAAGATCCATATTAGATATGATAAGTAGCAGTGAAAAAAATGATATTATGTCATGAAAATCAACGGACTATTATTTTAAGCTGATAAATTATAAATGATAATTCCAGATCAATATACTTTTATACTTTAAAAATATATTATTAAATATTTTTTTTTTATTATTAAATATATTTTTAAATTTTATACTTTAAAAATATATTTATCATTTTTTTTCAAAAATTAATTCGGTGTTTTTTTTAATAGAAAATCAATATTTACTGAAAAATGGAATACATTTCAATCCTCAAAATATCCTCCATTTTTTATATAACTTTCCTCTATCTTTTGGGTAACTAGCGGATCCCTTATCGAGAAAAAATGGTAGCCAAGTACTTATCAAAAACATGTAGTATTTTTAAATGTTAATTTTAGTACTTCAAAATCTTAAAACGACATGATAATATTTTAATTTAAAATAGAGTTACGATTGATTCAATTTAAAGGCACAGAATTAAGTTTTATACCTAATATTTTTATTATAAAACTGGTAGATGTACAAAATAATTAATGTGGTTAATACACAGAACACAATAAATACACAAATGATGTTAAATATTAACTTTAATGTTTATTTCATTCTATATACTCGTGCATTAATTTTTTTATACGAAATAAAGATGAATAAGAGAACATTCACTGCAATAATGACAAATTAAAATAAATTATTTATAAATAACTTTCATAACAAAAAATCCTAGTACCTTATCCTTAAATTCTTTGTGGATCAGAATTAAATTGAAAGTTAAAAATGCAAATGACTACCTATGAAGCTTTAATATATACATAATGTTTCAAATTATTAACGCAAGTTTGGTAAATATATTCCATTAAATTATGACCATTTGTAATGTAATTAGGAAAAAAAGTGTTTTTACACTCTAAGGACGTGAAAATAAACGCAGGTAGGACACGAAAGGGGAATAGCTTATTCACTGCTAAGTACCATTTAACAATTTACTTGGTAGTCCAGTAATTATTAAGATATATATATATATATATATATATATATATATATATATACATATACATATACATATATACATACACACACATATACACATACATATATATATATATGCATATATATATATACATATATACACACATATATATATTATGTATACAAATTCTCTTTTGAGAATTAAAGAGGATATTATTGGCAACACTGAAGCGATAAACAATATTTTTTTATACTTGAAGTACTTTATTTATAAACGACAACCATATATTGTGTTTATTGTGTATATATATATATATATATATATATGTGTATATATATATATATATATAAATATAAGAGAACAAGAGTGAATATATGATTATGTATTATGATGCAAACATTTTGTTACAAAAAAGTAAGACATTCAGTCATCTATTCAAAGAACACTTATAAAGAAATAATATCGTTCTATAAATAAGTTTAAACAATTCCATTTTACTCAATAACACACTTAAGCAACATTAAAATTGCTTAAGAGTGATATGAAATTATTATAGCAATTATTATATATTATGAAATTATTATAATTTTTTCCAAACATAGAAACTATAAGTATCCACAAATGTATATAAACTTTGAACTAAATACATACTTATTTAAAATCAACTTTATATTTGTAACTTATTGTTGAAGTGTGCAGAAAAAAAATGTAAGTTGTTATCTATTAAATTATATTTTTTTTTCTTGAAACTCTTTCGATACAATTTAGTTACAAATTCAAGATATTTAAAAGGGACATTTTTATGAAATCAGGTTTAATAATCTAAAAATCCAAAATACGACAATCGAGATTAAATTGTTACAAAATAAATATAATCAACGATTAAAAAGAAATCGCAATATATATATATATATATATACGCACAAAAAAATAAAAAATAATTTTTTTATCAAACGGCAATCCGTTATATTTTATACATACTAATTTTTATATCTTATATTAATGTGGTTTAATCAAAAGAAATATAAAAACACAATACGTTGTTAATCGAGTTACTTAACTGTTAAGAAATTTAAAATACATAAACTGTTCTTTATCAATTAATTGTGCAATTACTTATACGGTGAATTATTTTAAATTTATTAATAATTTTTTTAAAAAAT
The DNA here is from genome assembly GCA_034766995.1 of Acanthacorydalis orientalis. Lineage (NCBI taxonomy): Eukaryota > Metazoa > Arthropoda > Insecta > Megaloptera > Corydalidae > Acanthacorydalis > Acanthacorydalis orientalis. The sequence goes on from CM068320.1 coordinate 31,717,822, forward strand.
GAGAAACGTTAAATCGTTCACCGTAAAATATTAATATTAATTTTAATTTTATTAAAGTTCAATTAAAATTGAAAAATATAAACTCTATGAATATTTTACGAATAAAATATTTTTTTTTAATAAAGAATTAATAACAAAAATTAATAGTCCTTTCTTTGACTACAAACGTTTGTTCACAGTTCAGTTAAATCACAGAAAAAGATAGTGGAAATAATTAAAAATATCATTTTAAAATATTAAATATCATAAGTCTGTTTGTTTAATGAATTTTCATTTTGCAAACATTCTGGAATTTTTTTATTTACAAACCTGAATTCTGAGCAAAATGAGAATTGACAAAATTATTTTGACCTCACGCATTAGAAAACGAACAAGATATTTTTTTATTACTACAACACTGTTTTACTTAGAAGATCGTTTACTATACTTGATTTATGTTTCATGTCTGCTATAAATATTAGTAATTCTATATTAAATATACTTTGATTTTCTACAAATGAAGTTAAATTGCATTTGACTTATGATTTTACTAACGGATAGTGTCATTAGAGTTTCTATTAGTATTTAGACTTAGATATTATCACCTGTCCTAATTTTGTCGGTAACATGCTACTTTTATCATATATTTTCATCGTTTCTATATAAAATTTATTTTTAAAATTTAGACAATAAGAAAATATCATCGATATTAATAAGAATCAAAAGTATTAATTTATATTTAATATCGGTCATACACCAGTATTCATAATCATTAAACAAATAAATGTTATGCTTTATTAACACTTTATTTTGATGTTAAGAAATCACAAAATATTTTTTTAATAAACGAGAATAAAAACAAACTTTTATTTGTCAATTGTTGTGTAATAAATAATTGAAATTTTTAAATATTATTTTTTTAATGTACTTCGCTGAAAAATACTTTTTTTAAAAAACACACACATGAAAAATGATTGATTGATACAATATTAGTTTATTCTAGAGTGGGGTGAGGTTTTTAAAAACATTATGTGCAAGTATATAGACTGCTTCATTTTTATTACTATCATGTAAAACAGCTTGTGCTATTTTAATAATTGTTCGAATATGATAATCTGGAAGCTGCGAGACTTCTGTTCAAAAAATATTCCTATGTAGGTCCTCTCTTTTTTGAGTACATAATATCAAGGGTACATAATATCAATTTTATGGTAAATTATATATATATATATATATAAAATAGAGAATTTCAAACATTTCAAGAAGAAATTTAAATCATTGAATAACAGCTAATTAATACAAAGTAGGGTCAAAATATCAATAGTCACGTGCTAAGAACAATTTACTGAAAATATTTGTGGAAAAAAGACATTAATACGTTGAAATTAGAATTAATCTCCGTTCAGTAGTGAATTGGCAGACCATTAGTATAGTTTTGTGGAAATGTGGCTAGAACCACATTAATGAGTAATCACTTTTGTGGGGCTTAAGGGATGTAAAAATTTGTGAGTTTTTGATTATATATATATATATGAAATTTACTTTAAAAAACAATATCTAAAGGATAATGAATCATTAGCTAAAAAAATATTATAGAATAATATAAAAAAAAATGTCAAGTAAACTATATAGGAGAAAAAAGAAAATAAAAATCTTAACTGTTTTTAACCTTTACTCTAAATCTTAACTTTTTCATCGTGTATTGATAAAATATGACATAATTGTATTATTTTTCAACATAGATTCAATTGCATTCAATGAAAGTTATCCAGGGATTAACTAGTGCCTAGATTCCTCTAAATAAAGTACACTGGTCACTTGCATAGTCACTCATGTACCACCTGTCAAACTTTTATGGTGCTACGAAGTCAAAGGTAATGGCTTTCTAGCTAGAAATGTAACTGAAGATGAAACACGGTTACACTATCACCAGAGAGAAATCAAGAGGACGAATAAGGAGTGGTGTAATAGATCCACGCAAAAACAAAAAATTATTTTAAACATCCATTTGTAGAGAAAGTGTTGATGACTGTTTTGGAGAATGAACGAAGCCCAATTTTGTAGCACTGTATGTCTAGGAGGAACGATAACACCAGAGCCACATATTCATATCTCAACAGAATTCATCTCGAACTGACGAGGACTTCTGACTACTGGCGTCTTCTTCTAACAATCATGGTGGTTACCATCAAGGAACTGTCTTCCAAGTGTCTTTTCTTTATCCTCCGTACTTGCCAGACCTTGTTTTCGTTTGTTAGTAGCGCTAGCCTGAAGGGCCCTTGCTTTACTGAGTTCCGAGCGTGCGCGCTCACGACTCGAGTAGCTCATAACCCTTGTGTGTTACTTGATAGGGTAGACATCCTTGTTTTAAATGATTATCGCCTGCTTATACCAATCAAAGAGGCAATGGGTGGGGAAGGTCTTTCAGCTCAGATAAAAAAGTGCAATAAATGGTTCGAGTGACATGAATGGCTACGCACGCTACCAAAAGATTTTTTAGAGTAATCCAAGTATTAATTAAGCGCTGAAGGACTTGAATTGAATCGCAATAAAGCTATATCGAAAAACAGTACAATTGTACGACTCCTAGCAGTACATAATGAAAAGATAATAATTAAGATTTTCATCTGACTCATGCTCATATGTCTTATAAATTTAAATTGTCATTATAATATTACATATTTATCACAAGCAACTTCACATATTAATACAAATTGTTTTTTCGCATGGTTTTAAATATATAAAGAAAGAGAGAGGGAAGCATTTTATGTATATGCATGTTTATTAACATTCTAACGCCTGAAAAAATATAAAGTATTTATATTAGAAACTAGTTTCCTTTTTGGTTGTTACGTACTTTTATTTGTTAAAGTATATTTTTTTTTATTTTATTTAATATACTGCCTAAAAAATAGATTATGTATATATATATGTATATATATATATATATATATATTTAAGTAATGTTTTCTTTTGAACTTGTGAGTTTATAAAAAAAACTCATTAAATTACAGATTAAAATTAATAATCAACTTTTTTGTGATCAATCGTCAAGATTGACATTAAATCGTGCAAAAAATTCAAAAGGTACACTTTTATCTTCAGGTAAATGTTTTTATTTAAAGTAAAAAGTAAAAGTCTTTGTGTATGACGTGCGTCATACTTTTCGTTTTTAAATCAATAATTACATTAATAATGTATTATTAAGTTAATAATCTAATGGATCAAATAGGCTAATTTTAATGTTTGAATCCAAGAAAAGCACGTCATTTATAGAAAAAAACATAATGGCGAGTTAAATTACCAACTGTAATTCAATCATGAAAATATTTGCAATTCAAATTAAAAGTACAGACAATAATTTGATACAATTCATTTGTAGTAATATTTTTATTGAATTTCCTCACAGAGTATCTGTGCTTTTTATAAACGTGTAAAAATAAAAAAAAATCCAGACAATTACATATTTTTTATATATATATATATATATATATATATATATATATATATATAAATGTGATAGAACCTAAGTTATTAATTTTTATTTTTATATTCATTTGTTAATATCATTGAAAATAACTTATTTTCCAAGAACGATATATAATATTACATTAATAAGAATTATTAATGACAAGTCTTTGAATGTTCATGTAAAATTAACTGCAGTTATTGCTAATACA
>CM068320.1:31723980-31906480 GCA_034766995.1 Acanthacorydalis orientalis
AAAACAACCTTAAAACATAATTGTCTATTTTTTTATCAGAGATTCTACTGAATCGTTACTTGAGATCGAAAACTGGATTTGGTCCATCCTGTTAATATGTACTTTATATTAATCCTATTTTTCTTCTTTAAATCTTATGACTTATACTTTAAAATAAGATTTTATAATATTATATGTCGTGGCAGTCATTTCTTTTATAATTTTTTTTATAAGGTACCTGGGCCCCTGCCCCCCTCTCGTTACGCTCAACGACCCTCGCTCGCTGACGTTCACTCTCCCCTAACAAATAACAAAAATTAACAAATTATACGCACAAATAATCTATGGAAAATACAAGCTATAAAATTTTTGTTCGCAAAAATTATAAAAATTAACAATAAAATGCAATGCTAAAATGTGTAATAATTTTTTTTACTCTGAAGTTGCAGTGAATTTAGTTTTTTGAATAAATGTCGCCAGCTTACATTGAAATCGTATACCACCTCTTTCGTTCTACACCGTGAGGGAGTTACATGCATGTGACTGATTTCAACCAATCAGAACAGACACTACACGGTATGCATCAACCAACTGATGAGCGGGAATGGAAATTATTAACGTGCTATTTGTTTAGTGTAAAGGGGGAGTGGGGTTGCGATGAGGTGGTTTATACGAAAAATAAAAAAAATGCTTTATAGAAAGTTTACAATGGAATTTTATTTTTATCTTTTATATATAGAAAGATATTACAATTTTATATTATTATATGCACACACAACTTTTTCAGATGTTATTTCTGTTATATGGTTGAGTGAAAACCTTCAATCCTAGGAAAGGTAAGATTGTTTTATAACAAACTATCAGTATAAATATTGCAGTTTGAAAATAAAAATATTGAAAACAGTAGTAGTAGTAGGAGTAATTGAATGAAATGTAAAGAGTAATAAACCATTGGATGAAAAGAAGGTTATAAAACATGAAACAATTGATTATTTGACAGCCTCGGTGAGAAAAAGAATGTTAATAAAATGCTGGTATTCTTTCATCCATACATATATATATATATATATATATATATATATATATATATATATATATATATATATATAATATTAACTTTAACCTTTGTTTAATTCCATATACTCATGTATTCTTTTTTCTTTAAAAAATAAAAATCAAGGAAAAATCATTTACTTCAATAATGAAAAATAAAAATGTATTATTCATAAATAAACATTCATAATTACAGCTGGAGCAGTTATACAAAATAATGAAGGATAGTTTGAGAATTCAAATATTATTCTATTTTCCCATAAATTTTCATTTTCTATAAAAATACACTGAATTAATATTTATATATATAGAGAGAGATAGAGGGGGGGAGGGAAGGAGATATTTATGAATTGTAGTAAGAAATGATTTAAATATGTTTCTATTCTAAAACCACTAATACATAAAATTAAATTACAATGAAAACCGTTTATAGAGTAGGAAGACTTAAAAAATCTTAAAACTGACGTTTATATAAAAATATAACAATAAAATTCTTTGAAAATGTTCTATTTCAGTTAATTATAATTTAGAAATATTTTTATTAAAGTAAAAAATATTTATGCACTTATACTCCTTACTATATCACTCTATAATTATATATATATAAATAATCAGATTTTTTTATTTACAAAAAGATATTCTAGTCTCATTTTGGTGCTAGTTAAATCATATCTAAATCTTTTATTTAGATATGATTACAAAATGTGTTTAATATTTAATAGCAATCTTCAAATTGTAAGAGGTTATAATATCAAATCGATAAAAGAACAATAAAAAAAATAATTTGTAATACTTTTCATATGCTATTTCAAATATTTTTTTTTAAAAAAACACATGCAGTACATTTGAGATAAGATAATCTGTGTAATAGATTGATTTCATATAAAATTAAGTATTTAATATGATTAATTTCTTTTATTTTATATCAATCATACAAAATTTGATAATTAGTTTTTAACAAGAGACATATCAGTGTAATTAGTCTAGATGTAAATTGTATTTCTAATTGTTTAATGAATTGTAAAGTATATAGAAAAACAATAGACAAAATAAACATTTTGTTAGGAAAATATATTGTTATATGTTTGCATACCCAATATGTATTGTACAAAAATCAATAAAAACACATACGTACGCAAATTTTCACAATACTGCATACAAATCATAATTACATAGAACAAAAAACATTCGATTGTGTTCCGTATGGGCGGTAGTGAATGAAATGTAAAAAAATATTTACAAATTTTGTTTTATATAATGGATATTGTTATTTTTATGTTTATTTTAAGTTTCGTTACTACTTATAAATATGTATTGTTCATAGAATTCATTTTTATTTAAAATTCATTTTCATTACATTTCAATAGAGATACATATTTAATTAAAAAAATTGCTATTAATCTGATGTATTTTATAATTAAACTGGTAAAAACATTTAATCAGTGTTTGCTTTCAAGTACAGTTCTTATTTAGACATTAAGGTACATTTCTTCTTTGATATATAAATTACGAATTAATACAATTCATCATAGCGATACGATTTAAAATATTTTTTAATTAAAATAAAACTCAATGCATTGTGTAATTAACGAAAAGTTTTTCTTAATAATATTTACATTAAAAAAGGTAGTAAAACGCATCATATAAAGGAAATTATATATATATATATATTTATGAAATTAAAAATACAACATATCCTTTATAAGATAAACATTTTTTTTACTAACATTTCTGTCTAAAAATAATTACATTCCTAATTATGAGTTAAAAATAACAATAATAATAGGAATTAGTATACAATTTATAACGCGACTGAAATAAAATGTCTATAAATACGTGTTGTGTAAATCTTATTAATATAATTCCGTAATATCTTTTTCTGGGTCACCTGAACTAGATTATAAATATACCAATAAACAAGTAATAGATAAAATCAGAAGAGAAAAATATGCTTCGATAAAAGTAATTAAACATTATATATATATATATATATATATATATATATTTGTATATATATATATATATATATATGTGTGTAGATATATATATATATATATCTACACATATATATATGTATATATGTACATATATATATATATATATATATATATATATAATTAATTTTTTTTTATTTATGAAAATCTATTTACAACTTACTTTGTTCCTGGTTAAATCATATCTGAATAAAATATTTAGATATGATTCAAAATGTGTTTAATAATTAATAGTAATTTTCAAATATTATTCTAGTATTATATATATATATATAAAGATTTTTTAATTTATGAAAAGCTACTCTACAGTCATATTTTGGTGCTGGTTAAATCATATCTAAACATTTCACTTAGATATGATTTCAAAATGTGTTTGATATTTAATAGTAATCTTCAAATATTCTTCTATTATATATATATATAAGGTGTATAAATTCATTTGGTACCTTTTTTCGAAAATAAATATTAAATAAAAAATGAAATGAATTTAAATTATGAAAATATCCTCATTATTTTATATTACTTCATCTGTGGAATAACAGACGAATTTCTTGTTGAAAAAAAAGATGGCAACTTTGTGTCCATAAAGTCATAATGCATTTTCAAACCTCTTTCATAGTTTCAGCATTTTTTACATGTTTTATACGTTATATCATTTTTCATCAAAGCTGAACAAATCATTCCCGACACTTCGGCGACATTTTTTCAACCAGAATGCGAAAAGTATGCAAAGCCTAATATACTGCTGTTAGGACGCCATAGTGTTCACTACTGTTTTATAATGAAGATACACTAACTGCATGGTCAAGTTATATAGTCGTTTAAATGTTTATCTTAACATTTTAAAATCCTAAAACGATGAGAAAATATTTTAATTTAAAACAGAGATATGATTGATTTAAATTAAAGGCATCGAAACAATTTTTACACCTTATATATATATATATATATATATATATATATATATATATATATATATATATATATAGAGAGAGAGAGAGAGAGAGAGAGAGAGAGACGTACACAAAGAAAAATATAAAATATCAACAATAATATATACTATTTAATGAATTCGATAGAATGTTGTAACAATATAGGTAAAATGTATTGCTTATATTATTATTTAAGTAAGATTTTTTTATAAAAAATGTGTTGAAATGATTACTGGAGAAAAAATAGTGAATAATTTTGCAGGTAACAACAATATAGGCATATGTTATCTTGGTAGACCAGCTGTTTTTTTGCAAATATCTATTCTCATCTACTAGGTTCGGTGTGAATGTCACCCTCAGGTAGATGTTAAAGACTGATCAAAAACCTAATCAAAAAGGACGATGACCGACCGAACAACAAGATCACAGGTATAAAAATATTGAATTACAATATGTTTCTACACAGTAGGAAACATATTTTATGAAATTTTAAAAAGAAATTAGTATCCGCACATTTATAAAGAAAAATAATTGTGTTATGCATGTCATTTCCTCTTTTACAATGTCGCATTTTAATTCATTTTATTGCTCACGTTTTGTAATATTTAATATGATAACATAAAAATATACAAAGTTTATGTGTGAATACAGAGATGAATAATACAAAAATGTATATCATATTTGCTGAACTGTTAGTGTCCCACTGGTATTAGAAATGTTAAAGTTCATTTAAAATTGTGGTAATTAATTAAAAATGAACATGTTGTACGTATGTTAAATATTTATGAAATGTGAAGGTAGTGAGATAAATATGGATATTTACTGAAAATTTTACAATACAAAAATTCGCTTGAAAATAGATTTAGGTATTAGAAAATGAACAAACTTTGTAAGAAAAATTTATTGAAAATATTATTTTAAAGATTTTAATTTTTTATATAATAAAAACTTACATTTTTCGTCACTTTGTCCGCAGGACTAATTTCATGATGACGAGAAATGTTTGCTTTGTTAGCTCATAGGTTTCAAGTTTAATTAATTAAGTTTCATATTAAGATATTTTTTATGATTAAATATATTATATTGTAAAAACCAATAAACAGTTTTTTCTTTCTATTTTCCTGTTAATTTTGATGGGTTATTTACTAGTATAAAAATCTAATGTGAAATATTTCGTTGTTTAACGCTGATGAGCAATGACTCATTTTTAAAATTTAATTTAATTTGTGACACAATTTAGAGACTTACTTCATCTAGTTATATTTTAACTTTCGAATGCTTAGTCATATTTCAACTATTTTTAAAATATTTGTGAACTTATATTTACCGAACGGTAAATAAATATTCATCAGTGACTATTTATTTACTATGCAGGTAAAAATACCTTCCCTTATTTTGGATAGAAGCTAAAATATGAGATGTAAATCTAAATACAGTCCTAAAACTAGTTAAATTCATTTTCCGAAATGAATTCTTTATTCCAGATTTTTCTGTACTTGAATACTGTGAAGATGTTGGCATCTCCATTGAAATAAGTAATAATCAATAATGATTTATTGAACACTTTTTGGCCAGTTGTGTGGTATAAAAAATTAAATCAATTATAAAAAAGAGACGTTTGATTAATATATTACACCGAAATTAAATATAAAACCGAGCAAATAAATGCACAAAAAAAAACGAACAATGACTGATTTCAGTTTAAAAAATAATGACATATTTAATAAATTTCGTAATTTTAAAAGTTTTTCAAATAATCTTAGTAAATTAAAAAAATATTTTTTTTTATAAAAGAAGATCATATTAAGTAAAAAAAAATAGTGATGAGAAAATGAATATTTAAAAATAGATTGATTTTTATTTTTAAGATCAACATTTTCAATTTGTACGTTTTAAAACAGCGATTCCTAATTTTTCCCAGATGACCTTCATATCAATCCGAAAAATTCCTCAGACCCCTTTGTAGAGAATTGCGTTTCCCTGTCTGTGTACAGTACCTTGTAATTCTTTAAAGGCTGTTCATAATGTAAAACATTTTTTTATAAAAATTAATTTCTTGCGGACCTCTAAGTTGTAACACATGTACACTTGAGGGTCCGCGGACCACATATTGCGAACCACTGTTTTAAAATAAATCAAAAAAAATAACTGCAATATTATGAATTTTTTTTAAGTAGCATATTATGAAGTACCTTGCATACGACCTCTGTTTATTCACAAGATTAAAAATACACCGCACAATCATAAAAAAACACATGTTTTATCATAACAAATGTTGTTTTTGTCGAATCCTAAAAAAAACATTCTCTTTAACTGCGTCGTAGTGTGTGAATTTCATGCAGAATTATTTTTCCATTGAATCATAAACAACAAAAAAATAGTACTCGTATCTTTCATATTATTTCAAAGTAATACACCTTCACATAAATAACTACCTATGCTGCAGAAAAGATGTATATCATGGATTACAACATGTTAACGGTGTCAATGATCGCATTGACATCATAATGTAATTTATATTTAAATAAAAAAAATGGTGTACGTATATTGATTAATTATCAGCGTACGTCATAACGAAATCCAGACATTTTCTGTTTTCACGAGCATGTCTCGATTGCTTCCAACAGAGATATTGATTTCTTATATACACAATAGTTCACACGGACAACATGGCGTCTTTGCAGTCGTTCTAAATTTGATAATATGATTCATGAAGACTGGTGATACATTCTACTGACGTGAAAATGATTACAACATATTTTGTTATCTTTGTAAAGAATTTTAAAATACAGAGAAAAATATTATTTTTCCAAGTATGAACAAATTGGAAAAATGTTCCGTTTTGCTAGCAGCCATTTTGATTCTATGAAAGTCAGACATTAGAGAATATTTTTTCCTTTTTTAGGATTTTAAATATTTTTATATCGAATATAGATACATATATAAGAGTTTTTCCAGTGTATCAACATTATTTTACTAATAATTAAGTCGAAATCTTGAAAAACAGTTCAATTATAGTAAAAAGTAGTGCTCTATCTTTATATATTTTTTTAATTCTCTTAAAAGAATTTTAAAGAAGTGAAATTTAAGTTATGAGAAATGAGTTATATATATATATATATATATATATATATATATATATATATATATAAATATATGAAACTAATGCATATGTATAGAATAATGATATTTCTTTTTGTGTCAGTGAACAGAAATGATTCTCACGAACATATTTTTCAACAGTAAATTATAAAGAGAAATTGAAAAGTATCTTATATTGCATTTATGACATTCTCAGCACAATTAATTGTAGAAACAGATGTATATAATTTTATTTAGATATTAAAAAATGTTTATAATGAATAATAAAAATCTGATGAGTTATAAAAATATATTAAATTAAAATAATTTTCATATATTGTTTGTAATTTTACTGCTTCTTGGAATAATATACATGTCTGTTCCATTCTTTTTCGTTCGAAATGATATAATATTGGTTTAAAGTATGAAAATACACAAAAAATAACAATAAATATAAGGGATGAGAATATAAAAAATACTTGAGAAATGTGTTAAAAACATGTCTTACGAATATAGGCTATTGAAAAATATTAATATAGGAGTCTTTATTCGATGATGGTGTCAGTAGTCGAAATTAATGATAATGATATTAAATTATTTGGATGTAAGAATGATGAGAGCTGTTTTTTAATTAAACTTATAATCATTTCTTGTTATTATTATCTAAGATATGATTTTTTTGGCTTTATTGCTTGATTGCAAAATGGACTAATGCTGTACAATGTTTCTGATTTTCATTTTCTATTGCAAAAATGATGACCTAAATAATTATTTTCATCATTACCATTCAATAACATTCTTTGTTCTATAAAAACTAAACAAAAGAATTAATTTAAAGAAGATCATTCATAAAAATTCCTACATTTTTTGATATCAGTGCAATATTTAAACATTGAAATTTACATTGCTAATTATCAATATTGATTTTGTTAAAAAGAATATAAACAAATATACATTATATTTATAGAATACAACGCAAAAAACCCATGTTGTATTTTTAATGTACGTGACTGTACTCGGCTTTATCGTTACGCAGCTGTCCTTGTGGTGTCTAAGTATAACAGTGGCATAAACAGAACCAACACTATTGTGATTTTTGCACAGGTAAACTTTCCTCTCTATGCGAAGGTATTTATTTATATTTGTTCTACGTCATCGTGTGACGCAGCTGCTCTAGAAAATTCCGATGTTTCATCGACCGCAGCGCCAAAAACAGACGGAGACGCACGAATGAGAGAAAGATAAATAGCGCAGAACATTGTTTTCATATAACGTTGTCCTATTCTGTTGTTGCGCTTCGTTGCAAGGGCGTCGCCATGGCCAATTCTAGAAACATTTCCTCAGTATAAAAGCCCTGAAGCGTCGAATTGCACCGCCACACGTAGACAAGAAGCGAGTTGAAGAACATGGCTGTAGTAGTGTTAGAAGATTCATTTGGGGTTCATCATTGTATCCAGTTCCAACCGGAGGACTACAGGCGCGTGCATCCAGGATGACGACGGCGTTGCTGCTGAGAGGGATTCAAGACGTCTTCGAGATAAGTATGGTAGCCGATTAGAGGTTGTATTAGGTATTTATCATTTTGTACTTGAATTGTTATTCGTGTTTATTTCTCTGTAATGTGATCAACTGAATATTTTAGGATTAGAGAATAAATCAAACTGATTTAATTCGAAACATTCAGTTGTTTCTTAATTGCTGAGAGATCAATTACCATGTATGGTAACAAGTCGAGATGTATTTTACGTTCTAAACCGGATATGGCGTCATAATGTGACGTCACAGTGTTATGGTATCACACAATATGGTGGCATTTATGTTAAAAAATCATTCGTGATAATTTAATTCAACAATTAAATATTAATTAAACTTACTGAGGCGATTCGATTCTTTAGGAAGGTATTTACCTTTTATTAATCATTGTGTGTAATAAAAACCTATATAATTTAATATTGAGCCAGTTTTAACGACTTCATGATAGATTTTCGTATCGTGAATAGTTTCAAAGCCGTTTAAATTATATTGTTTTTATATTAGATGTTAAGGGTAATATGTTATATCTTTTGTTACTAGTGAAATAATTCGTTCTGCAAAATATAAAGATAAAATTTAAAACGGGTTCCAAGATACACCCAATTTACGTATATATAAATTAAAAAAAAAATGGATTTCCACCAGTGTTCCAGTGTTCTTGAAATGAACAGAAATCGCCCATTGTATAAATCTCGTTATAATATTGCCTGAGAAGTTTTTGTAATATTTTACACTGAATAACTAGTTTCCATATGTTCTGATATATCTACTGAAATGTAATCAATATCTACGGCGGCCATCTTGTTTTCAAGCTTTCACAACGGTAGCTGTATCGTTCTTGGACAACTGTTTTTAACTGTATGTTGAACCTACGAATTGTAGGTTGCCTAACTTTATCCAAAATTTGTAATTTGTAGCTTCACTGCAGCTTATCTTCGAATTAATGGCAACAATTTCTGATTTAATCGAGTATTATTCCAAGTTTTTTGAGCGACAGCAGAATCGAAAAATCAACATAATTTCACTTTAGGAATGTGTTGATGAGCCTCCGCCGAGTATGATTCATACGGTCCTGGAAACGCTAATTTAAATAAATTTATTCCATAGGATTTTGTGCGCAATAGTCCGGCGGCCATCTTGTTCCATGCTATCACGGACGGTAGCTGTATCGTTAACTAATTTAATTTTAATTCTTAATTATTTCTGTTTTTGTACATTTGAAGCCTACGTTTTGTAGGGTGAACAACCATCCAAATTCTGAGTTGTAGCTTTTACATCAGTTAAAGTATCGTCATTTCTATTTTATTGAAAATCAATAATTCAATGCGGCAGCTGTATTGATAAAATATCAAAATAATCTACCGGATTTTGGAAAAGGAAGCGAAAATATATTAGCCCTCTATAAAAATAATTCAGTAATGCATATATTCAATCCATAAATAAATTAACATATCAATCTGAAATGGCCGACCGGCAGCCATCATGTTTTTAGACATCGATTAGAAATAATCATCATGGTTTCATTGTTTTACCCGAGTTTTGGTAAAGGTATGTAGGTTGCAAAAAAAACAAATTGTTAGTTGTAGCATCTTCGAAATTAATGCTCAGTCGTGACCACTGTTCCGATAAATGACGAAGAATTTCCATACGGTATCGATCGACTTTTTCGATGGCGATAAATTAACTTCAAATGTCCGTACCGAGATTTGACGCGAGAATCCTTTTGATTTCGAACCAAATCTACGCCGGGAGATGAAAATTCGGCTCGTTGAGGGGGTAGTTTCCTGTGGTACACCGCTTTCGATCATTTAAAAATATTTGTGTGCCTACGCAAGTAGGACGAAGATAGAAATAATTATTGTCCGTTATAGCATTGTTTTCAATTTGTTCAAAGCCGTTCGCATCGAGTTTTATACAACGGACGTACAAAAATAGAACGAGTTATTAAATCAAGTCGTTAAAGTAAATCGTAATTTATTATCACCATTAAGAAAAATAAACATCCAAATCAAAAGTCATAAAATAAATAGTAATTTATTAACACCATTGAGAAAAATAAATACAACTGTATAAGGTATGTAAGTCGTACTACCTTACCAAGAGTTGATTTGTAGAATTTCTTCAGTTAGTTCAATATTAAAGAACGCCATCATGAATGCAGTCGTGAACGTTTTATTACATTAGAAAGAAAAAGAAAAGAATAAATAAACAATCGATGATTGTAAACACATACATTGAACGGTTAAACCGGGACTTCGTCATCTTTAACATACGGTATTAATGTATCGAACAGACTATAACAAAACGATTATTCTAAAAACGAGGAATGTTTTAACTGCACCCAAAATTGTCATTTGTAGAAATTCTACACTAAAACGTTTCCGGTCGTTACCAAAAATATTCTAGTTTCGAGTTAATTGACGGATGGACTTCTATTAATGTGAAGAAATTTGGAAAATGTCTAGAAGTACTTAATTACAACTTGTACATTAACTGATGTCTTAACTACATTACTAACTTACTATTGTTACGTTTGCGGTAACGAAAATCATATTTTACATGTATAGAAAGGAACCTACGTATGTAGGTTCGTAGAACAACACACTTTGTCAGTTGTAGCAAAACTCCAATAGGTACACTTCAAGTAGAACACAGCGGTGACCACCGGGATTAAATGTTAATTCATGTCAGCAGTAGCAGCCGAATTATAAATATCAATTTAAGCCTAGGATCGTTGTTAATGTATTTAATCGAATAACTTTTGTCTAATCTCAACACATGCAAATATCCGAAGGAAAATCTAAAAAATCTCAGAATCTGTAATATGTCTTCCATTCTACGGCGGGTGCTTGGTTTACAAGTGGTAGCTGTATCATACGGGCTTTATATAATTAAGAAATCAATATCAATAACCTACATGTTTAACGTAGGTTGTAAAAAATTGTCATTTCTTAAATTAGGTGCTTCATCACGAGCTATCCTCCCACATCAAGTTGGATGAGTTTTGCTGCAGACATTTTCAACACGAACAGTCAATGAAATATTAAACAAAATGTTGATCCATTCTTGAACTCTAAACAATTACTAATTGTAACACTGTTACTGATAAATAGAAGAGAATTGAATATGTGCGATGAAATTTGACGAAAAATGTTCGAACAGGGATATATCTATTTTGAACACCGAAAACATTGTATTGTTCGGTAACAATAGTTCAATAACAATTTAATTAATACAGAACAATGTTTTTTTTTTTAACAACCTACACTGTGTAGGTTGTATGTTTTGCAACATTACTTGTCAGTTGTAGAGAGATATTAGGTATTCATCAGTTGTTGATCGAATGCAGTCCCAATTAACAAGACTGGACTTTAACAGTTAGTACTTGAAACAAAAACAACTAATTTGTATGTTCAATTTCAACGAATGTAAAATAGTCTCCATCCAGAATGTTGCAGTGTGTTTGAGTGTTTGCAGTATTTGTACGGTAGCTGGTATCGTAATTAATTACTATTGACGTTGTTGCTAGCAATGAAACTATTATAAATACCTACGCATGTAGGTAAACGTAACTTGTCCACAAATTGTCGTTTGTAGCATTAGACACACATGAAATAAATGATACCAGCGTGATGAAGTCGAGCCCGACATAAAAATCCGCATCTGACATCATCGATTAGAATGCAGTCCAACTTTAAACCGCGCTTAGAGATTCTGAGATCGATTTCGGCCTCAATAATGCACCTCTGCTATCGACCAAAATATGGGGGTGACCTCTTTGTAACGCGTTTGCAGAAACTGAACCGGCAGTGCTGAATATTTCCGTGTTAATTGATTGATTGACATTTATGAAATGGACCCAGTTATATGAAATGAATTACTGCATTTTCTGTTATACCATCACTGATATGTATTTATGATTTTTTTTTTCAACTTGGATACTTTTCACGTGTTACAAAATATTGTATATTATTTTTATAGATCATAGGAAAAACGTTATACTATTTTATTTTGTTTTATTGATTTATACTGTGGAATTTATAAACATAATATATTATATTTGAAGTCGTTAGCAACTTTTATAATTATATTAACATTAAACTTTATAGAACAACTTTATATTATATATTTTTTTTAGAAAGAACCTTCTTATAAAAAAAAACTGAAAACAAAATTTGTATGAAAAAAAAACTTCAATAAAATATTAAACAAAATTTTTTGAGCTAAAATTAAGCTATATGGTCCGTTATTTTTATCTTAGTTACAGACATTTAACATCATTTTGTAGCAGATGAGTAAGTACAAATTATATCATATTTCTATAACTTCTTAATTTCATAGACTACGAATTCTTTAACGTATGTTTTGTAGGTGTATGTTAATAACTCTAATTATTTGTATAGGGACGAGAAAATATGTCTTAGGAAGTCGTAGAATTTTGATTATTTAAAAACGTTGATTTATTTAATTATGTTTAGTGTTAACAACGAACGCACAAAATAATTTTATACAATATTTTGATTCAAAAAAATTATTAAGAGAGATTGTTTCAAGCATTTTTCAAATTCTTATCCAATTTCATGAAATTAACTATTATTTTTCGAAATTAACTTATTATTACACAATTGTTTATTTCATGTGACTTAATCCTAATGAAATAATATTTTTAAGCATCAATATTGTTACTTTAATAAATAAATCAATAATTCGATACTAATTTAAGAAAGTTTTCGTATATGTCGTGAATTTGGGACTGCAACATGTTATTTTTCATGTTATATACAAAAATATATACTTAAAAAATAACAAGACAGCCAAGACTTTCTTCTTGTATATTGCCGTTTCAATTTTTTAACGCATCGAGTGTTTCGAAAATTTGAATGAATATACTTGTATAATTCAACTGGAAATGATCAATGCACATAGTATAAAGATATGTCAACATTGCGTCTTATTTTAAACATGTTTGATTAGACCAACAACTCTGAAAGAACGGTTAAAATATTTAATCGTAAATTTATATTTAAGCACCATTTATTTTAGACATTAAGACTATTGTAATATTGTAAGATAGTTTTCTTTTATTGTACTAACAAATCGTCTGCTTTTCAAGATACACACTTTATTTATGAAATATATATATATATATATATATATATATATATATATATATGCATGGTTTTTATAAAATGTTAATAAACTTAGACTTCAGCTTTTTGCACCATCTTAACAAATTATTATAGCATGTTATGTCTTTTTATTTATTTGAAAGAGGTTATGTGTTGTAATTGTGATTGATGCACAGGCTAAGGTTTAAGAATCAACTAGGCTGCATTGAAAATGATTGTATTTTTTTAAGTGGCGAATACTATAAATTAGTGTTTATACAGAATTTAGAACCGAGTTTACAAAGTTGATAAATGTATTCTGTACTCTTGCTGTAGGTAAAGTGCTTTATATCGGCTTGATTTCAATTTAATGTTTATTGATAATTTCAATGTATAAGTAATTTTATAGGATGTTTATTATTTATAAAAATTAGGTTTGAAATAGAAAATAGGAGTATAATTTCGCAATCAATTTTTTTTACACACCTTATTTATAAACAAGTGGTTTACTAAATTTAAAGTAGTACAAAATGTAAGAATTATATATTACTGAACTGATGAAGGGTAAATAATTCGAAAAATAGTCTTTTATTAAATAAAAGTGGTACGAAATTCAGAAATCAAATAATAATTTAAGATAATGTATCAGAAACAGTATATTAAATATATGCAAATGTAATATTTCACTATTTACATTTGAATAAAATACAAATTATTAACAATAATCGAGCGAATCAAAAATTCTTCGGACTACAATTGTATTGATTTCTACGAACAAATACAAAAAAATGACCATCTGGTTAAATCAATAACGACATTAAATTTATTTTATTTTCTTTGCATTTCTAAAATGGAATTATCGATAAATGAACACAATATGGCTATTTTAATAATAATGTAAAACTATACTCATTACAATTATTTTCTTTTAGAAATAAATGAATTTAATAATAGTACTATATCGATTTCCCAAAAAAGATACAAGGTTGATCAAATAAACTCTCATTATTGAAAAAATATCTGTACTAGCAGTATGATAATTAAATTTAGTTAAAATACATTGCTATTGATTCTAAAAATTAAGGATCTGGTTAAAAATTAACTTTACAAGTTGTGAATAATGTTTTTTCTTACATAATGAGGGTAAAATAAAAGTTAGGAAAATAGAACTCTGATAATAATTATTTAACTAAATGTAAGTTACTTGTGGTGGAGGTGTTTTATTATGATAATGTTACATCATGCTAATGATTTCCCAAAAAAAGGTACAAGTTATGATTAAATAAGCTGTTATTATTGTAAAAATATCTGCACTTACATATGAAATAATATTTCAATCCGGTAAAAATATTTTGTTATTATTTATAAAAATTAAGTATCTGTTTAAAAATTAATTGAACAAGTTGTGAATAGTATGTTTAAATTCGTTTTTCACATACTGAGAATAAAATAAAAGTCAATAAAATACAAATCTGGTAATAATTAGTTTACTAAATATTAGTGACTTTGTTGAAGGTATTTTATTATATATATATATATATATGAACATGCATTTATATATTAGTTTCTCATATAATTTACATTTAAATTCTCTAATAGTAATTTAAAACCTTGAGACATTATATCGAAATATGATCTTGTTAGAAAAAATAATTTCCGACTTTCAATAATTATTATTTTATATCAAACTGAGTAAATTTATTTTTAATAATCACTTTTATAGCATCGACTTTTTATGAAACTCATCTCATTACATAAAATATATGTTGCATAAGTTTGTTATATTATTAAGAGTAAATTAGTACACTTGAAAGAACACTTATAGAAAGAACTACTATTTCTGAACCCTCGATTCGTATTGATCAAAAACTTATAATTTATACAATTTATTATTATACAAGAAATTGTATATATTTTAAGATCTTAATGTACACTTTAATAAAAATATAGTTGAAGCAAGATATTGCATTCATATGTTTCCCTATAAAGTATTAAATTCGAAAGTAAGTCTTTTTCCAAAAAATATTAATTTAATATTTCTAAATAGCATTGAGAAAAATTTCAAATTTAATTATATGGTTGAAATTCGAATTAAGTTCATATTTGGAATATTTCAAAAATAAAAATAAAATAACATTGTTTTTACATTAGAATTAGACATATTAGTACGTACGTAAATAAAAATACATTCATAAAAGAATATTTCTAAATACTGTTTATTATATTAAGACAAAAAATAATATTAATTTTATAATGACAAATATAAATATTGATTTTATTTGATCATAAATTTATAGTAGGCAGGTCAGAGTGTAAAAGTCAAGTTTTAAAAGAATTTAGTAACTTAAGTATTTAATTATACTATATTGGTTTAGTTATAAAATACATAGAAGTTATTTTAAACACTTGAATTAATTCAAAATACTAATTGATAATTAAAAGTATTTTAATATACATTCATTAAGTCTTTAACGAATATATAAATTAACAAGTAATATTAAAATATATTGAAACGACATTGAGTTATACGAATTAATTTTAAAACTAGTGAAAGATTTTTTTTATAAAGTAACTAGGCTGTGTAATTAAAATGCAAATTTTTTCTTAATATTATATATATATATATATATATATATATATATATATATTTATTCATGTAGCTCTTTCACAACTCATTGCATTACTATTAAAGTAAAATAATTGGTTATTAATAGACAATAGACTTTATTAAATGTAAGCATTGACCTGTCAAGTGTTACAAAATATTTTAATCTTGAACTAATAGATATATAAGCACGCGTTATTGTACGTAAAATATTTGGGTTAAATGCGATTTTGACAGTGAAAAATAGTCTTTTTATATTGACACGTGATAAAATAAATTTTGTTCGATTAGGTACTAAGAGACCTGAAGGTCAGGAAAAAAATAAGATGAAAAATAATACATGTAAACGGATCGAATGACATTGGTACAAGAAAAATTGCGAATGTCTTGTGCGAAATTTACTTGAATATGTATTTTATTATAAAAAAAGTACTTTATTTTAATTACAATTTTGCAATGTGAAGATACATGTCAAGGGTATACACACTAGTACATATTTTTGTTAAACCTTAAACTTATTTAAAAGAGTAGCATTGAACAAATAATAACATTTTTAATAAAAAAAGGAATCTGTAATAGGATAGGATATGAAAATTATTTAGCATTTTTTTTATAGAGTAACAAATGTGTGAATTAGGGTTTGCCAGAAAGATGTTATTAGAAAGACAAGAGTGATTTTTTTTTAAATTATAATAGGTTTACGTGAACTCTTTTATAGTTTATTAATTTTAAAGAAAGAATTGATAAAAACAAAAAATAGAAAATCAAATATTTCAAAATTCGTTCAACTGTACAAATAAATCAAACAGAATTCAGTTAATATAAATGCCTTTGATGAAAATTTAAATATGAATGTGTATTATCTATGTGGTATTTGAAATTATATATATTATATATTTAAGAATTTAACGAAATGATTGAATTCAATTACGATAGAGAAACTAAATTCAAAATTAAATTAGTAAAATTTTTATACAAAGAGTACTGCAATCTTCAAATTTTAAAAAGCTTGAAAGTACAAGGAAAACCAAATATATTTTTATATTTTATTTACAATCATAAAATATTTGAAATAAAATAATACAAGGTTTTAAGTCTATTATATTAGACAAATTCGATTATAAAAAACGTCCAATTATATATTAAACGTCGTAATATTTTAAACATTAATAAATAATAATAATGATCTGAATGGCATCTGTATTGAAATTAATCTTTTATTTAGATTTCTCAAAGTATGTATTTACGTTTTAATATTAAATGACGCGAATTAGAAAAATGTATAATGAGGCTTATAATTTTTTGTTAGATATTCGGATATGATAGCAAAAAATTAAAACACAAAAACCGATAGATTTATTGTCAAATCAATTCAGTAAACGTGTTCAGTATTTCATTTATTTTTTTATGATTTTATATATATATATATATATATATATATATATATATATAGCTAGAGGGTCAGGCAACATTATATATAATTATATAATAAAAAATAACATTTTAATTGTAATTGATTCACATCACGAATACACTTTTGTAAGTTTTTGTAAACAAATATTATAAAATATGCAAACAAAGACAAAAATAAGTCATGTTTATCTTTAATTTATATGTTGAATATTTATTGTATTAATCTAAAACGTCAGGTATAGAATATTTCAGAATTTTCTTTAGTTAAAACTTATACAACATAGATGAAAAATGTTCGACATCTAAAAATAAATACTGATTTAAGGAACTCGAAGAACAAATGATTTAATGCGTTCGTATATTCTCTCTTAAATGTTTATAATAGTTTACAAGTATAAAGTTTACAAGTTAAGAAATTAACATATATTTATTTATAAATGGAAATTGAGGTGTTCGTTGCAAGTATTTCTTTAAAACAGTTTTTCAAAAAAATATTTACAACAATTTTATGATATATAATATTTAGTCTTATCAATGCTTTCATTAGTCTTTTTTGATAAAAATTAACAGTAAGATTACAAGTTAAGAAGTTAACACAATTATTTATAAATGGAAATTGATTTAAGGAAGAACTTTCCTTAAAGCAGTTTATTAAAAAAATATTTACAACAATTGAATAGTCATACATTAAATGTGACGCACACAATTATAAATAATATTCATTTTCTTTGTAAGTCTCCAAATACTTCATGTTTCAAACCGTCCATTCTCTTCAATTCATTTATAGTTGTGTATACGAGTACATTACAAAATTTGTTTCAAATAGTTATACAACAAAATGTGTATTTTTTCTATGAAACTATTACATAGCAGCGTATGAGTATAATAAAATGATAGACCTATTGATATACACTTACAGTTAGAATACCAATTTTATCTTACTACCACACAGTTCATAAATATTTTTATTAAAATTTTATCAAATATATTTAGTTTAATCGAATTAAATGTGAAAAAGGCTATTTCTATATTCATATTTTTGTTTTTAGCACAACTGATGAATGACATACACACACTTAAATATACACATAATGTGCTCAAATATGCTTTTTCAGATTGAAAAATGGAAATATATATTAAATAATTTTGCTTTAATATGTTTTTAATTTATATTTTATATCTCAAATACTAGCACAAGTGTTCAGTATATTTGTTTTCAATTATTATTCTTTGAAATAAAAGGAAACCTTTTGGCAATACTTAAAAAAAATAATCAGAAAATATATATTCCTCCAATTACAATTTAGTAGTTGATTGAATTCACATTTAGATTCAAATTTCACTTACAAGTTTGTATGCAGTTAATGTAAAGATATTTATTTAAAAATAAATTCAAATACTTTAAATACAATTCAACAGACATTTTAAATTGTTTTAAAATATTCTAGAATTCAATTGTTAAGACAAATAACTTTTGCGACAAAAATTTGTACTAAATCCTATACATACAGAACATTAAATAAGAAAATACTGAATATTTACTAAGAAATATGTTAAGAAAAATTATTTTTATACTTATTAATATATTATTTAAGTACATGTATGTAAATTATACAGGAAGTCAATAGACTTATAAATAGAGAAAATATTAAGTTGGTTCGTTCCCATGCTTATCAGATTAGATTAAGTTCCTTAAATTTAAATTTCCTAATAATACAATTTGAAAATTGTAGAAAAAAACGATTATAATCTAAGTATTTGGATAAATAGCAAGTCTTACCTTATTTGTAGATGAAATATAATTTAGAATAACACTTATTTAAATAAAAAAAACACTATTAAAACGATAAAAATATAACAGAATCCACAAATACTTAATAAAAGAAAAGACAATATCTACGTCTGCAATTCGTAACTGTTCAATACACACTGACGATTTTCAATCACATGCGTATAGAATAACACACGAGTTATATAAGTTGTATTATTTATGTTTAAATGTAGTATTATCGGTTTTCGTTATGTACGTTTTAAAATATTTATAAAAGAACAGAATTTAGACACGCTGTATAAGTAACTATTCTCGAACAATGATTATTATGAACAAAGTCCATAAATATGTATAAAATAACTGAAAACATCCAACATGCAATATATATTAACTATTAATGTTTAAAATATCGATCCTTTATATTTATAGTGAAACATCGGTTGTTCAAATATGATTTTGTCGTTTGTTGAAACAAGGAGGGGGACAAATACACATTGTGACGTACTTAGATATTCCAATCATTAAATCTGTTAGTTTTTAAATCTAAATACATACATGTATTTAACATTATAGGTCTAGATGAATATGGATGAACAATTTTTTTTTTATATCGAGTTAACATGGAAAATATTTTTTAAATGCATATATAATTCAAATTCAATGCAAATGACACCGATTTAAATCAACGTATAACATAAAAACGTAGATCATTTCATTTACTTCTTTTTATAAACAAGTTGAAGAAATAGGTATTATGAAAATTTAATATTTTAATTGCTTAATCGTTAAAGTTTTATTCAATAGACAAGCTTTATATAACAAACAAGTTTTATACAATCATAGTTCGAATCTATGATACATCTTAGTTTAAAAACACCTTGTTAGTGAATATTGTAGTTAAATGTTTTATGTCTTAAAGTTAACTTTTTTTTAATAGTAACACAAAAAAGTGTATCTGTTGACAATATTTATTTTCGATACAAAATAAAAATGTTTATAGAAAAGAAGAGTTAGTCTTCGAAAGTACAATATTCACTTTAGTTAATTATAATTTACATTAGATGAAACTCATGTACATAAACTTTCGTGCAAGGACTTTATATAATATGAGATTTAGATAATTGAGAGTCAAACTCTGATGATCTTTTAATGAAGTATTTTAATCTGAATTATATAAAAATTGATGCATTAATGAAAAAAAATTTTCTTATGATTGAATTATTTGTTAGGTCAATTTTATGTTTTCTAATTAGTCTATTTAATGCTTTTAGAAAAAAACAAGCTAATTTTTAATAAAAAAAATATTAAATAAAATTAAAACATGTATTTTTCTTTCTCATTTCCTTTTACTAAAAAAAGTGATATATAGAACCAATATAGATAGACCTTATAGAGTGAGTTAGTTTGATATTATTATATAATTTTATAAAATGAGGTTAGGAATCTATTATATTTTTATTTTAAGTAGATTATAATTTTAATATAAACATGTCATATGTTTATTTCAAATAGTTTTAGTGTATTCTCTGTGCCATATACTCGTACATATTAATATTATTTAAGTATATTACAATCAGAACATCTCTTTAGTTTTAGTAAAAAATATTATAAAATATTAATGAAATACACCAAGAAATATTATAGTAATTCCTTTCTAAACCATTATAAGCCATAATATTTTTAATTATGTATTGATTTTATTTTTTAGATTTTCAATGTTACTTCTTATTTTAAACGGGTTTTTATAAAATTCAAGAATTTATACATAGTTGTAATATAATTAAATCTATTAATTCTTATATAAATTATTTCAATGGGTAAAAGATATATTAACGGATATATATATATATATATATATATATATATATATATATATATATATATATATATTCATTTTAACAACATATTATTTTATATATAACTTAGGTTTTGATTCCATTTAACCAATATCTATATAGAAACAGATTTTTTTTAAAAAACACTTAAAAATATTTCCTACAAAGATAGTAATTAAGCTAATTTAGATTCGTTGCTATTACAAGCTAAGATATATGAGTAAAAGAAAAAAAAATGATTTTATGTTAAAACTATTCTTGTGCCTTAAATATTTCAGTTAAATATATTCGTCATAAATATTCTTATTTGGTTACATATTTTAGTTATTTTAATAATATTAACTGCACAATGTAATATTGTTACTAGTTTCAGTATGACTAATAAACAATATTTCAGGTATAAACGCGCGTATTTCTGCGAATTTTTTAAAAATTAATTAAGTTACGTTTTGCACATTTTCTTAAAATTTTTAATAATTATGTTTACGAATAATTAAAAATGCAAACTCATCTTCTATGTAATAAATACTATCATTTCATATACAAACGATAAAAATTAATAATAGATAGTATTTATTTATAAACAGGTACATTTCTCATCGACAAATGTATAAATTGTTGTAAAAAATCAAAAAAACAGACAACGATTAATGTTCAGGCCACTTTAAGTGATTTTATGCAATTTGAATGATAATTATATTGGATAGGCATTGAAAATTTAATTTTATTACAATTTTTATAAATAAATATACTCGAATGTAAATAATTTAAATTTTATTGGATAGAAAAAAATCTGCAATATGTATATTATTGTGAGAATGTTTTAAAACTAGGTTCGATTCCTAGGAATGTGTTTGTATTTTTGTACTAATTTTTTTATTAAATAAATTGTTTTTAAATTTAATAGCATTGGTGGCTTTGGAACTGAGGAAAAATGAAACAGGATAAGAGTAGGTTTTATTACTGACTTAAAAAAACGTTGAATAAAGAACGCTTTAGGAAATATGTTATTTAAATTGAAATTAATTTTATTTAAAGAAGACATTGTTGCAATGAATAGATTTCCACATTCTTAGTATTATATGAAGGTTATTATTAAATTGTTTAGTTTCATACGAAAGACATATAATAAGTAAATGAGATGAATATAAATTCAAGGATGGATATATATATATATATATATATATATATATATATTATTTAACATCAAAAAATAAATAATTGTAATAGAGTTTATAATATGAAAAGCATAATATTATATGACAAAAAAATGAAAATGTTTTCTATAGATCATAGAAAGAAATAGATGTAAAAATAGTTTTAAAATCGAATGCTTTATTCCTTCTACTTTATAATAAAGAATTATCGAAATTTAATAAAAAAAATCATTACCTGTAGGTTTTATGAAATCATTTGTTAGGTAGAATATATATTAAACAAAGATCCGGCTTGCATCAAAAAAACTTGGTTAATATGTTTATGAAAATTTCTTTGTCTTGAAGTAGATTATAATTTAGTATTATTTAATATGAGTATTATTTATTTAACATTGTGAACTTACAAAACCAGTTATGTTTATCTAAGGATAAAAAATTATGAAAACAACTTGAACATTGAAATTTTCATTGTCTGAAATTTCATATAAAATAACAAATATTTTTTACATTAATATTTAAAATATGTTATTTTATTTTCATCGTTAACTTGCATTAATTAAGATGGCCTTTGAAATTTAATTATTTTTTTTTATAATAAAACATTGATTTTATAACATTATATATATATTTTGGGGAAGAAAATACTTTATAAAAAATCTCAAATAAATTATTAGACATTTTAGTTAAAAGTTAAAATTGGTATTAATCTCATTTTTATAAAAATGTTTGTAGGTAGATTGTTGATTTTTATACATGTCCTTAATAATGTATAGGCGTGTATGTGTCTGTTTAAGTCGTAGATTTTAAATTTCGATTAAATTTTTGCAAATCATGATTTTAAAAGTATATGTCAAGAAATTGAAAATAAATAAAAAAAGGATATGCAGTGATTAATGAAGATGCAAATCAAATAACACAAGGACATGCTTCTCTATATTGATTTTGTTTCGAGTGCATATCAAAGGTTATATTTGGATTCGTAATTACAAACTGAATAAATTATTGCAGAGAATAGTTATTGCAAATTTAATATTCACATTTGTGATTGTTAACGTATATGTAATTAAAAATAAGTATTTGAGAAGATTACGAGTTTAAGGTTGTCAAGTGAAAATGATTTTTTAATTACAATCAACTCTTTCTATATTATTTTTAATCATTATGAAAATTTAGTATTATAATATTTATATATGAAAGACAGATATCACATAAATAAGAATATTTAAAAATAAGTATTCATTTTATTATATAAATAATGAATTATATAAATTAGTATTAGAAAAAAATAAGTTTAAGAAATATTCATATTTGAAAAAAGTATATTTTCATTAATTACTAAAAAGAGGATTTCGTTATTATTTAATTGTATTATTTATAATTTTTTATGTACTCGTTTGAAATACATTTTATAGTATTCTTTGTTGAAGTTAATAACATTATTTATTTTTTAAATACCTATGCCCATTTTCAAATCAATTATTTTCGTATCTCTTTTATTTACTGTGTAAGGAATTTTGAAAATTTCGATCTTGGTTAACTCAATCAAATGAAATGAGGTTATTTTTATTTTGTAAAGACTTTGCAAATTTTAATCATAAATAAAAAAAGTTATTATATTAAATAGTAAGTTATTATAAAATTAATTATATTTGAAGGTTTTCTGAACTGAAGTTCACTAGTTTTAGAATTTATACGTTTTTTTTATTAAGAATCAAATTCAGGTATTTACCAACTAAGTGTCCATTAGATTTCATTTATTAAAATTACGATTTTTCTGTTATTAAAAATACAAAAATTAAGCTAAAAATAGTATATTATAATAGAAAGAATTTATTTTATATTTATAAATGTTTATAAGATAATATTATATTTATATTTTGTTTAATAATCTTTTATCAGATTGTGAGGTTTTTAAGATTTTAAAAATTATAACTATTTTAAGGTATTTCGACAATTAATCAAAGGCATACAAAATACGTCTCATATTAGCATTTTAAAGTGTGTAGAGTTTATCTATCCTTATTCTAGGCAAAGAATGATTATTGAATAGCTATATAATAACGAAATGTAGTGGTTATACATTCAATTTCATTTTTAATACACACAATTTAGTCGCAGATTAGTATTTAAATACTTATATCCTTTATTATTAGTTAATATAATAATATTTTTAAATAAAATTTCAATGCAATTAATGAAAGTTGTATAAGGAAATAATTAAAAGTCTCTATTAGTAGTCTTTAAATATAGTTATTTTAAAATAGTTCAAAGTTAAAAGTAGAAAAAATAGTATTGGAATAAATAAAACAATATTTAACATAGATGATGATTTCTAAAATAAATTTTAATAATTATATATTAGACTGAACAATACAATAATTAATTTATGCGTGTTGTAAACGATGAATGTGATTTTATAAATTTTAAATAATACATACTACAATGTAAAATTTAAAAAAAATACAAGCTTATTTAGTATAAGCTATAGGTGATATTAGTTATTGAATAATAATAATAATAACTACTTCTATACATGTTTTCTTCCTTCAAAAATAAAAAAATCATTTTAATAATGATATATTCATTAAATTTTATAAAAATCAATAATAAGGCACACGTTTTATTAATATATAATGCTAAATGTTAATCACAAGGTTTGTTTGTATCTGTACTTATGTCATATATGATTTATAATTATTTTCAAGTGATTAAAAATGAAAAATAAATGCATTTATCTTATAAATTAAATAAATCCAATAGTACTTTTCAGGAGAATTTTATTTATAGGCTTTTTATATTTTATTATTAATTATTCAATAAGTTGTTTTAATAAGAGCCTGACACAATTATAACATTGCAAATATCTGATCTCCAATATATAAAACCTCACCAGGTTCTGTTTTAGAATAATTGGTAAATTGTTACTGGATCGAAAAAGAAATTTTAAGATTATGAAAATAGTTAATAATAAAATGACGTAGACGGTGTATGATTTGTTGAGGATTTGAAATTTTTCCAAGATTTGAACAAGTATTTACAATTTGTTTATTTAGTTAATTTATGAAAAAAGGAGGAAAGATTTGATTTTTTATTTCAAAATAAATATGGAAATGTTGTTAATTCAACATTGTATAAGAAGAATTAATGGGTTTTTATAAAAAAGTATGTGTAAATAAAAACACAAGATGAAAATCAATACTTGAAAATCAATACCATACAAATACTATCAGATCGAAATATAAATAATTTATTATCGAAAATGTTTTTTTTAAAAAATCCATTACAGTTTTGTTTAATTTATTTGCGGATATATATATATATATATATATATATATATATATATATATATAATGTAAACATATTTAAAATCTATTTACCTACAAACACATTTTTGTGTGCATACGTTTTTTGTTGCATTTTAGGTTTACATGCATTGTAGTTGTGGCTTAACTTTTAAGTAAATATGTAATTATTAATAAATTACTAATTTTTTACTAGAATAGTTTACATTATTTGTTCTTCTGTAATGAAAATCATTTCTAAAAGTGGCTTTAAAATAAATTTTTTGTGCGTTGTTTGCTTGAAAAACATGTAATAAGTTTATAATTTTCTCTATTGGCTGAAAAAGTATCAAGATCTTAAAAATCAATAAAAAATATAAATTTGAAAGTAGTTAGCTGCGATTGAATAAATATTTTAGTATTAATGATAAATTGAATCGTGCGTTCTATGGATAATTGTGCTGTGCTTAAAATAATGTTTGTTAGTTTTTATATATTTGTGTATCTACCTCTAGAAATGTGCTATAAATAATTGCATTAAAGGTAAATGTTTAGAAAATTTGTTGTAGAAGCTTATTAATCAGTTTTGAACAATTATATTCATCTGGAGACAATAATATGTCGACATACTAGACTAAAGTGAATGATAATTTTTGCAAATTCTCTGCTTAGTGTAATAAAAAATATTTTGAAAATAATGTAAGCGAAATCTGGAAATTACAAAATACAAGAAGCAAATCAAAATCAGGTGTCGATCAGTGGTCAATCTATCGTTGATGTAGTGATATTTGTCTGCTTTTATTTATTTCTGGTACGAAAATATACAGCAAATGACTTTATATAAAATTTAACGCTTCCGAAAACTAGAATTAGAAAAAAACAAGAAAAAGTTCATTAGTTAATTAAATAAAGTGTGGAAATATATGAAATATTTATATATTAATAAGAAAGTAATATAAATGCAATATTAATATTACCAAAAAGAAACAATAATTTTCTAAAAGTTCCTTGTGATTATTGCTATATTCTATTTATTCGATTTTTTATCAAAGTTTGAATTCTTTAATAACAAATACATATATCTAATCAAAAAGTTATTCTGAACATTCATTACTGCGAATCTAATGAAGTGAATACAAGAAAATCTTGAAAACCTCACTTAACTTTCAATTATTTAATTATTTATTCTGTTCAATGAGGGTTTTTCCTTTAATTTATTTTATTTTTGTAAATTTTGATTTATTTCTTCAAAAAATAATTGTTGAATAAGGTCTTTAAAATATCTAGTCATTAAGGATTTATATCTATTCAAAAAAAAAATCAAAATTTGGTGTCGTGATTAATTGAAGTTAATAGTGGTGTGGTGATCTTTTTAATTTTGTGTTGATAGACATTTTTTTGTGTTCTAATTACTTTTAGTGTGTGTTTATTATAATTTTGTGAACGTGCCTGTTTTATTTCAAAGCAAGTTTCAATTACAAATTCCCAGTAAGCAGTCCATATATAAATCTGTGACAATTCCAAATATTTGTGTTTTAAAAATATCAAAATCATCTACTTTTCATAGATATTTTTTCATTTATGAAAATTAGTAATAATAGTTTAATAGTAATAACATAATTAAATCAAATTAAATGGTCTTTTATCTCATATAAACTTTAAGTACCGTGCAGTTTATTTCCTAATAATAAATATATTTTTTAAACATTACATCAGTTTCATAATATTATTTTTAAATATATTTTTTTAATTGTGTATATAATTGTTTTTTAATTACAATTTTCCTGATTATCTATTGACGAATAGTTAAATAGTTTAATATTAGAAACGTAAGAAATAATTGTTGATTTTCCTTAATTATAACTTCTTGGAATATCTCTTGCGTATGACGAAATAATAACCATTTCATTTCCAATTATTCCAAAAGGCGAAACGCAATGAGAATTTCATATATGAATAATCTTTTTACTTAAGTATCATATTAAAGCAACTATATTTTATTTTAGCGATTTTTACATTTAAAAATCAAAAATAAGATAATATTAGAGTTACGCATATTGAATTAAAAACAGGATTTAAAATTCGTTTACCTAGAATTATGTCAATAAACTTACAAATATTTCGAAATAGGGAAATTAAATCGCCCTGAAATTATTAGAGAATACTTTAAAATAGAAAAATGTAAATGTGACTCACAGACCAGTTACGGATGTTGTAAATACTTTATCGATTTAAATAATTGCTTTTTAATCGTTTCGTTTAATTAATGGAAACATAAATATGACATTGCATCGTAAAAGTTTCCCCGAATATTCATAATAATTATAACAACTGGTATTATTATATTACTTGCAATCGAATATTCCATTAAGCAATATTCACTATGCAATAACAATTAGTAAAAATGAATAACAATTTCATTTTGGAAAATTTTATATCAACATTTATATATAAAAATAAATTATAAAAAGAATTTATAATACAATAACGAATCACACTTAATGCATTAACAGGTGAATCAGAAGTGTAAGGTTAAGTATGTAATTCAATTTTAATAGTTATAAATTATTAATGCAAGTTGTTTTTGTATTAAAATTCTAAATACTTAGTATCACATTGATAGCAAGGTTAGTAAATGCAACATGAAAGGTTTCTTTTATTTGAAAATTATTAAAAAATAGTATATATATTTGTAATAAGAAAGAGAAATGCAAATATTTTTCAACAATAAATAGAAGTAACAGTGAATATTTGAAATAATGTATTTATTTATTATAAAATGGAGATTTATTAAATTCCAATAATATCAGGTGGTATGTTTTTAAGATGAGAAAAGTATTCTATACAAGCAAAAAAAAATTTATATTATTTTTCCTATAGAAACTATATATATATTTTATTAAATAAAAATAATTGTGAAAAAATCAACGATAGATTTAATTTAATTCAATTTGCAAAACAAATTATACAAAATATGCAAAGAACTAAACAAGTTTTTTTTTTAAAAAAATTAGGGTACAACATTTAGTTTTAATAAAAAGTAATTCTTTGGAAATTGAATTCATCAAACATTTGTAGTTTTTAAGTGTACTAATTTTGTTAAGATATAAGAAATATTTTTCCGTAATTTAAAATAATTTTTATTATATGTAATTAAAAATAATTTATCTAGATATATTGTTCTATTTTAATTATATACATTTTGCCATATGTACTAATTATTCCAATTTACATTGAATATATCAAATTTTATGTCAGTACTATTAGAAGATAAATATGTGATTTGTGAAAAATTTGAATGTTTTGAAGTACTGAATACAATATTTAATGGTTTTAAAAAGAGGTCGTGGTCGGATTATTTAGATTAATGGTTATATAAATTTCTAGAAAAAATAATATAAGCATTCATTAATAAATACGATTAAGTAGATTTAAAAGATGAAAACTATTGGTAATATTTGAATATTTTCAAGTACTGAATACAAAATTTATTGATTTTACTACGAGGTTTAGGTTTAATTATTTACATCAATTGTTATATAAATTTATAAAACAAAACTACGAGCGGTCATGAATAAATAAAAATAAGTATATTTTAAAGATGAAAACTATTGGTAATATTTGAATGTTTTAAACTACTGAATACAAAATTGAATGAATTTAAAAAGAAGTTTAGGTCTAATTATTTAGATTAATGGTTATATAAATTTATAGAAAAATAATACAAGCATTCATTAATAAATAAGAATAAGTAGATTTAAAAGAGGAAAACTATTGGTAATATTTCAATATTTTGAAGTACTGAATACAAAATTTTTGAGTTTAAAAAGAGATTTAGGTCTAATTATTTACATTAATGGTTATATAAATTTATAAAACAAAACTACAATCAGTTACTGGTAAACAAGGATAAATAGATTTTAAAGATAAAAACTATTGGTAATATTTTAATGTTTTAAACTACTGAATACAAAATTTAATGGTTTTAAAAAGAGGTTGAGGTCTAATTATTTGGATTAATGGTTATGTAAATTTATAAAAAATAATACAAGTACTCTTATAAAATAAGAACAAGTAGATTTAAAACATAAAAAAAATGTTGGTAATAATTGAATATTTTTAATTACTGAATACATAATTTAATAACTTTGAAATAAGGTTTAGGTCTGATGATTGAGATTAATGATTATATAATTTTATAGAAAAATAATACAATCAGTTGTTAATTATTAACAGTAGTTAGATATGCAAGATGAAAACTATTAGTGATTCAAAAACTAGTGAAAAGTAAAAATTTTAGCTACCTAAAAAATAGTTTACCAAGTGTAAAAATTATTATTTATCTTATTATTCAGTTCTCATTAAAACAATTTTAAATCTAACAGGAACAGTTCTCTTACATAGAAAATTGAACTAATTTCATTAGTTACAAAATATTTTGTAAAAAATAAAGGGTACACAATTTTCTAGCGAAAATATATAACCTACAGTTAGTCTACTGGAATTAATTACAAATATTTGTTTTTAAAATAGGGATTTTTAATTATTTTAAATTTTGAAATTATATTTTCAAATTTATATTATCACTGCACCAAAATCATTAAAGTAATTTTATATTTCTAATATATTTTATGAGCATTTTGTTCTCTTTTATTGAGATTAATTTGAATATATTTTTGTAAAATATGATTTACAAAAAACGTATCATAAAAGTAGTAATTTATTTTTTAGACATTTTGTAATTTGTACACTGTATCATTTAATAACAAGAAAAAATAATTTTTAAGTTTTAATGTAGTTTAAATCAGCAATTTTAACAAATACTATGGATAATATTAAATAACAAAATGAGTATATTATTAGAAAATAGGTTCTATTATTTTTTTTACAAAGGTTTTTATAATCTGTAATAATAATTACTGAAAGATATTTAATTATAATAATATATCAGGCGATAATTCCTGTATTAAAAACTGTACAATTATGAAATTTATTTAAGTGTGTAATTATTTTAAAATGTTAAATAATAATTTACTTTTTATATCCAGACAACCTATATTTTTCCTTGTGGAGTAATAAAAATACATTTTTATTTGAACTGTCTTAGATTATATTTAAGCTTACATACGTGTTTAAATATTTATTCACTCGGTATTTTATGATAAGAATACATTCATTCTATGTGATTATTATAAGCGTATTTTTTTGAAAAAAACATTTTAAAATTTTAAAGAAATATTGTTTTTATAAATAAAAATATTTCCCTAAAATATATTCTCGGAATTAAACAACGAAGAATTGTTATATACATTTATTATAACTTATTTTAGGATTATCTCTATATTTGTATCTTCGAATAAATATTAACCTGCAGACATATTCGTATAATAATATTTTTATTTCATCGAAACTGAAAGTCGTTCAACACAAAACAGATTTTTTTTTTCACTAATTATTATTATTAAGAGTTACAATTAATAGTTTTACCATACTACATAAAACACTTCTTAGATGTTTTATTATTTGAAAAAAAAAATTAATAGATCGTTTAATATTTTCCAAACACCAGATTGTTCAAAGAATATATATATATATATATATACATACACACACACACAAATACATACACACACACACACAATCGAGTATTTCTTCTCATTTTATATTTATAATAAGATAAATAAAATCGATTTACTTTTTAAAGATTTCGTATGATTATACTTTTTTCTTAATTGTAATAATAATTTTATCTAATTTTTTAAGTTAGTTTGATATGAATATCTTTTAAGGTTTGATAATTATTTTAGAATGTTTGATTTTCTTTCTTAACAATAAACTTTATGTTATAATCGAAATTAAAAACGTCCCTGGAAGATTACTTGAAAACATAACATCTAGTTTGAAATTAATCTTATATATACAGAGTTTTTCATATTATATTGCTTTACTAATTGATATATTAACTCATTTAAATTATTATACAACACAAAATACATATTATTATTGATTACTATATTTATGATGATATCTGTCTTTTATTTTATAAAAAAAGTGCTTTTAAGATAATTTTTCAATGTATTAAAAATTACTTTAGAACGAGAACTAAGTTATTCGTTTATATACGTTTTTATTGGTTCAAAATAAGAAAAAGCGATGAATTATATTTCAAGTACAATTTAAAAATAGTTTTAATGAATATCCCAGTTGAGACCATGATATATTAAGATAAAATTAAATTAGAATAAAAGCACTTTGTATGAGAATATTTTTTTTCTATAAATGTATAGATCGAGTTCTTTCCCTGTTTAAGGTTAATATCTGATATTTAATAACAGATAGATTACTATAACATTAAAAATAGTATCGTGTTCTTGTAATCAAAGAAGTTAGGCACTTTGTTCTTTCCATTAATATGTTTTTTATTTGTGTGTGTATGCATTCATATTTTATTTTGCAAATTATTATATACATTATGCTATCATTATTAAAGATTAATTGTGCATAATATATTTAAAAATATGTCAAATAAGTAAAACAAAATTGATTTATAAATTAATATTTAGCAATAATTAATTAAGTAATATACAAACATTTTTTGAGATAACCTATTGAGGAATTAAAGGCAGTTAGGTATATTTATAAACAAAATTTTAATTTTTACATTAGCTTAAATGCAATTGAATCGATAGTTAGTAATAGATACTATATAAAATGATATAGAGAGTAATATTTAGATTTTACTAATTATCTGTTTTAACAGTACAATAATAGTTGAAAGTATATTTTTACATTTTAATAAAACTTATAAATTATACTATATAATGATAGCGCAAATTCTTTATAATCTATAGATTATTATTCGATTTTCATAAAAGACTATCTGGTAAATATAAATTAAAAATACTTATGCGAATCAAACTATTTCTAGGTCATTATTTGTTTTGTAAATCATCTAAAATTAAAACTGTTTAACATCTGACAAATCTATCGGTTTTTTAAACATTTTTCCTACTATAAAAATTTATTCTTGTTGAATACAAAATAAAAAAAATATTTAAATTTGTTTATACAGAGCAAGCTTTTTATAAGACCTTAATTGTTAATTTAAATATACAATTAAGTATTTAATTATATTTTGAAAGAGAATACAGCACACCTATTGTTTTAATGCTAACGAAAAGAAATTATTGTATTGTTTTCACAAAATATGAATTAATTTGTTTTTATTCAGGAATTTTTTTATTCTTTTTTCATTATATATGCGACAATGTTGAGTTCTATTAAAATTAAATTAAAATTATTAATTTATGTGAATATAAAAAAAAGAATTAATAAATGAAAATCATTTCATATTCAATAGTGCGTTATTTTATAAACAGCTTTAATGTGTTTATCAATTTTCAAATGTCTTTTAATTATATACATATACATACATACAGATTTATATATATATATATATATATATAAGATAATTAATCGTATTAACAGAATGGGAATTGTTAGAGAATTTAATTGAAAGCGAATTTAATCGAATTAACAATTATGTAAATATAGTATTCAAACATATATTATTATTTTTGAAAAAGTACGATTTTCAACTATTGAAACTCATTTAATTTAAAATTAAACAGATTAATATCATCGAATTTCCTTATCATGAAAATGCTCCCATAATATCACACATCAATATAATTTGTTGAATATAATTCAGAAATATTATAAAAAATGCGTCTTTATTTTTTAATTTAAGAAATGAATACTTTTCGATTTATATTAATTAAAATTTAAGTAATAGATTCATAAAATTGATCAACTCTATTAAAAAAGACTTCAATGATCATATTGTTTTATATAAAAAATAATATTTTTAATTAATAGGAAAATATAAGATGACAGCAGAGATTTAATTTTATGTATTTATATCATAATACAAATATACTATTGAGACATGTGTTAGGTTTTAACATTTCACCAATGTATCTGATAAAATAAATTGTTAATTATTTTCATAATTTAAGTATTGAAGTCGTTAACAGGTTTTAAGCTGGATATAAAAATATTTAATTCAATAAGACTTTCATTGGTTTCTTTTTAAGAAATAGGCATATATTCGTTTTTCTTAATCTAAACTAAATCTAAAATTTTAGTATATAAAAATATTTAATATATACGAGGTATTTAATCTATGTATAAAATATAAATACATTTTATGATGATATATCCTTATTGACAGAGTGTAATTGAAATCTTATAACTATTATTATTAATAATGAATGTATTCAATGTTATTTATTTGTAATATCAATTGAGTGACATTGATGTAATTGTGTGTTAGTAAAATAAATATAGTTTGTAGTGAGTTTATTCTTTAAACAAGTATAATTATAAGATATTTTATTTGTAATAGATAGAAAAATATTCACAATACGCAAATCGCTTACTTATATTATTTTACCAAGTTTTTGTATAAAACTTAATAGATTTGAACGAGTTTTCTTTGCATTTCAAATATGAATAAGATAAATGTAGTTTAATTATAGGAATTCAATTATTTTTCAAGCTGTATAAGAAAGGTACATTACATATAATTGAAGTATTGATATAAATGTTAAGTAGTATATTAAATTTGTTATGGAAAAATCACTTTACACCACATATGTTCATTCTTAGAATAGATCAACGATTTTGTATATAAAATTCTCCCTTTTATCAAATCGTTAACGATCCTTTTATAATATTTATAAAGTGTGTGTAAGAGACGAGTATTTATTTTATTAAATGCAATGTTATTATGTTTTTATATACATGTAATAATGTAAATATAAGACTTGCAAATCTAATATAAAATTTATCATAGAAAAAACTGTACAAAGAATTCCCTTAAATGCCATATATAATAATAGCTGTAATTATAGAGTACAAACATATATAAAAATCTAAATTGTGGTCCTTTTATTCGATAAATGTAACTCTTAAGACAACTGTACAACCAACTGCTCAGTATATTTTCAAATTAAGATAATTGTGCACGATCATTTTTCTACAAAAAATACATACGCCGAAATGTGACTAATTCAGCCATATTTATCGTCTGATTACCTAAGTGTGAAAACTTTATCGATTTTAATATATTTACACATTTATTCCTTCTCTCGTCTAACAAACTGCGTTGTTTCAATATAATTTTGCGGATGTTGAACGTGACTGACCTTATTTATTGACACATCTAAAAGCAGCATTATTCAATAAATGGAATTTGTATAACAAAAATATTATTCTTAGAATAAATGTTGACTTTTTTGCTTGATCTTCAAGTGTCTCTATGCAAATATTGACTCGTTTCACTCGAACCTAAACTCCAAACGCCTCATAAACGATATTTACGTCAATTTTATTTTTATTATTACTTCATTACGTCAATATTAAAAACAAATTAAATGAATAAATGTATTTATTCACGTAGATAAATAATGCAATTCATTCCTGTTGAAAATGAATAAATTTTATTGTTTTAAAACTTGGCGAATCAAATGAAAATATTTCCGGTATTTTCATTTATAAAGTCCATGTGTAGAATCTGTTTTATAAATAAAAATGATAGTATAATCACATGATAATTACATGTTTATTTAAAATTCGTATTATATTAGCATAATTTTATTAGTGTATGCAGATATTTTTTCATTTGATTAAAAAATGAAAGTTCTACTAAAATGTTAATTCATAACTAGTTTCAAAGAAAAGATCACAGATGGGTATTGATTTTTATTTATTACTTGTAAGCAAAAACTATTAAAAATAATTAATTAAATATGATACAGTATACATGCATATGCAAAAAAAATATTTCTAATAGTTTAAGAACACACCGTTTTCAAGAAATATAATTTCAATAATTATAATTTCTTAGTTAATCAGATATAGTTTTAATGCAGTCAAAATAAATAAAAATTAAATTTATTTAAAAGAGTTTCTAATTTTAAACGTACAGAAATATACTTGTTCATAAAAACAAGTAATGTTCAACATTTTAGGTTAAGAAATGTTAAAAATATGAATACTATTTTTTTATCTTATACACGAATGTACAAGAAATTGTAATTATACACAAAGCTTGATTGTAAAGTACAGTTTTTAAATATATTTTTAATTTTGGAAGAAAAATATACACGAGAAAAAGGTTTCAATAAAATATTTCATCAATCTTTATATCTTCTGGTTTAAAAATAAAATGAAAGTTCTGTACTAGTCTTATCTATTTTACTGAACTGAAATTAAATTATTTATAGGGCAAAACAAGAGGTTGAAATATAAAAATATTTAATCCTATTATGCCAAAAAATACATACATTTTTACTGATTATTCTTAATGTCTTAGTTTTTACAACTAACATATCAGTTCGTTTAACAAATTTATTTGTTAATTTAGATTTTTAGAAACACTTCTTTATCCTATTTCGTACCATTCATATTATATTTTAAGGTATTATGTAAAATTGAACATAATTCGTATTCTTTCCAATATTAAATTCCATATTTTTCTATTTTTATTCTGAAATAAATTCTTGATAAGTAACAGAAATTGAAAAACAGTCAATATATATTTTATGGTGTAAATTTGATTACAATTAATATTCTAGAATAAATGATAACTACATTTTTAAATTTCTAAAAAGAGAATGATTTGCAAGAAAAAAATTAAAACCAAAAATATAATAATACCTAGATAATAAAATATAAATCCTTTACAGAAAAGTGATTATTTTTTATTCATAAAAGGTTAAATATAAATAAATATTAAAATATAATGGCGTGTATACTAAGAAAATACATTTTTCTAAAGAATATTCTTTGGGTAATAACAGAAAGATAACTATGTTTAAATATGTTTAATATTAATGTTATCAATGTATATGGTTCTAAAAAAATAGAAAAAGAAATTGATACATTTAATAATTTTTCAAAGGTTTTATGTCTTTTATCCACATTTAATATCTTAATTTTTGAACGATAAACAATTTTAAAATTGAAATTTACTATTTTATTTATTTTTTAAGATTTTATCAACCTAAATATTAAAATATCTATCAATATATAATTATAAGATAGAGTATATAAATATTCGATATTATTATAATTAATATTAATCAATATAAGTATTTATTATTAATAATTTCACAAACATACACATGAGTGTAATTTTTTTTAAATTTTGATTATTTCTATTCTAATTAATGAGATGTAACATTGATGCTATTTTAGTTGAACGTTAAAATATTATAAGATTAGATCGAACAGAAATATTCTTATTATTTCAACTTTAGAAGTCATGTAAATAATTATAAAAAGGCATTCAAATAGGTACCTATATCTACTTTATTATATTAGATAAGAAATTATCTATTTTAGTATTAATATTTGATATTCTTGGTAAAAGTTCTGCTTTAAGTTAATTCAAATGCAGTTATTTACGATTATAAGTTCACTTAAATCTAATTTACATAAGTAAATTGCAATGACATTAGAATACAAAACAATACGATACTATTGTAGACTATTGTGAATACAAAAAAGAAAAATTATGTTAACTTACTAGATTTATGATCTGTTTTAAAATAGAAAAAATACTTGACGGTTTAATAAAAAAATCCAATGAATAATAGGAAATAAAAATGTTCTTCGTTCATCTATTTTATATTATGGCTATTTTATTTTTCGTGTATGTTATTTAATAAAACATGATATGAAAATTGAAATCAGTCTTAGGATTCTTAAAACGAGAGCTTTCTAGAATATCTAGTTGTAAATATATTTTATAAATACTTGATATGTGCACAATGTTTTTAAAAATGGATAGAACAATAAGGGAAATTTTTTTATCATAATAATGTGAATAGTTGACTTTATAAACGTGCGTAATTTATTTTTATTTGTTTCTATTTTACCTTGGGAGTATTTTTATGATTAAGTAAGTTCACACCATAGAATTATTTTTTTTTCAAACGGCTATTTTCTGATTGTGCTTTACTTATTCATAATGTATGAATATGAAAATTTATAGTTATTCATTTAAACGTAAATCGTACTAGAAACTAGTATATGCTAAACTTATATATAATCCTTATATCACAATTGAAATTAA
The DNA here is from genome assembly GCA_034766995.1 of Acanthacorydalis orientalis. Lineage (NCBI taxonomy): Eukaryota > Metazoa > Arthropoda > Insecta > Megaloptera > Corydalidae > Acanthacorydalis > Acanthacorydalis orientalis. Next base: position 31,761,865 of record CM068320.1, read on the forward strand.
AACAAATAAATAAATGGTAAAAAATTAAGCAGTTTATTTTACATAAAAAATCAAAATATGTATCATCGAAAAAAAGCAATTAAATCATTTTTTTAATATGATTTGTCTTAAAATTATTGGTGAATTGAAATCATTCAAAAAATATAAGATCACTACGATCAGAGATTGATATGAAATAATATTGAATTATTTATTTTATAATTTTGTATTTACCTATATAAGTTTTCTGATAAATCTGTTTAATTTTGCAAGATGTTTGAATTGCTTAAATTATAACAAATAATTATTAATATGTTTTCGTTTTAATTATTAATTTTTTACTTTTAAACAAATAACGATATACTCAATATATAAATTAGAGCTAGACTTATTTAGGACTAGAATTAAATAACCTATAAGTTGAGGATAGAAAAAATAAATTAATAGTTTTTTATTCTTATACGAACTAAAATGCAGTTTAGATAAAAGAAAAAAATGGTTAAACTGTGTCTCTATAAAATGACTATTTTCGTTTCACTGTACTTTAAAAAACCTATTTTCTTTCGAACAAAATGCGCAGAATAATAATTATTTAATATTTATAACTTTGGTTAAAAAGAACTTCAAAATATTGTATTTAACTCATTATTTTAATATGAAATTCATCTTTTGTGTTTTTTTTTTAAAAAAAAGAAATCAAACAGGTTTTTCTGAAAAAAACCTTCGTATTTATTCATGGTTTTAAACGGACGTGGCGTACATGTTATATTTTCCATAGTAATATGAAAAATTAATTTTATGTTATTAATTAATTAAGTTATAAAACTTTCAACACATTTCACTAATTTCAATCACAAATAACTATCATAAACAGTGTGTGTTACATTACATATTTGTAGAACATTTAATAATAATTATTTTTGTTCAAAAAACAGCACACCTTTGCATATTTTCACTTACGTATTTATATTAATAGAAATGGTATTTGTTCATAATTACACAATTTCTTTAAGCAACTCGCATACATTTTATTTACCTTCTGTGTGTTCATAGAAAATTACAAAATACTATATGGGACACTTTTTCTTTATTTCTAACCAAAATGGTTTCAATTATTGCTAGTCGTGTGACGTTATCAACACATTTTTAAGTAATGTACCCAGCTTTAATGAATGTATCCTTGGTGTCTTCTCAAGAATAAAATACCACTATGCACAAAGCATGAATCATTGCATTAATATTAAATCGAACGCTTTTTTTAGATTAGTGAATTATGGTAACTGAAAAAAAGGACATTTGCATCGATCCACGTATATAGGTATTTTTTTTGGCTTTGTGTTTGATTCAAAATGCTTAAATTAAAGAAAGGAACTTTCATTATTGGACAAGGATATTATTGACGCTTCACTAAGGTATATATATATATATATATATATATATATATATATATATATATATATATATATATATATATATATATAATGCACAATGCTGTCTAAATCAATCTTCCATAATTTCTTTATAGGTTTGTATGTGTCTTAAACATTTATTAGATTTATCTCGTCTATTCGATTTTTGGTATTAATGAGTGGATTTGTTAGAAACGACATGCTTTTTTAAAAGCATGACTTTTTATATGTCTTACATTATGCAATGTAACTCTGTATGTTCTAGTTTTCTGTATAAAATGTATATAGTTTTGATTTCTCTCCCTTCCAGTAAATATTTTGAAAATCAGTCATAATCCATACGAAATAGTTCTATTCCTTTATGTGACTCAGATTTTCATTTACTGTTATGGTGTTTAGTGTGCTAACTGATTTATATTTTCATACTAATCAAGTCCGAGCTTTTTATTATTGTAATAAATAAAGCTGTGTCATGTTACAAGCATTATCTGTATTATTAGTTTGGTTTAATGTCCGTTAAATGCATTGTGCAAAGGTATTAATTGTTGAAATTAAAAAATGTACACGTTTCTTCTACGAGAAAGAAGAGCATATTAATTTTTTCATTTATTTTTAATTCATTGGTAAAGTGATTGGCGTTAGATTATATTTTAATGTTGTGGCGTTTCGATTTATTTTTATCTGCTTCGTCTGTCTAATAAAATCATGCATTCTTGTAATTTTATTATCTGTATAAATGGTAATAAATTTAGGAATAGATTTTTTGTTTAAATTTCGCTTACTGTGTGTATAGTCTCTTTAATCCCGAATTCCTATACTTATATGAAGGTAATGACGTTTTTATATTAAATATATAAATGTTTTCGTATCAGGTGTTGTTATGGAATCTATAAAAATATTTTCATGCTTTGTACATTGTTGTTTATATTTGGTAGCGTATATTCACAATGCAAAATTTGATTGAATTAAATGCTAGGAATTAAAATAAATCGTTTCATTTATTTTCATTATTTTCAGAGCAATAGTTAATTGTTTTCGCATATAAAATTGCCATACAGTCTGTTTTTGAAACAATAATATGTTGATAAATAAATTAATTTGTTACTTTTTTGTACAAACGTTTTATTTATATCTTTAAATAGATTTGTTACTAATTTCTAATCAGAACTATATTCTTTGTTCATATTATATTTTTAATCTATTGTTTGAATAATGAAAGTAAAACAGGTCTGTATTTTTTATCTGAATTTAACGTTTGTTGTATGTCTAAGCTTTCCAGTTTTTCCATTGTAAGCTATTTAAATTAATATCATTTTTTTTTTGAAAAGGTTACTAATGGAATGACATGATTTTTCAGTATATAAGCGAATGGCTATTGGTTAAAATTCAAACTAGTTGTTAATATAATTTCTATAAAGATCTCTTAATATTAAATTCTAAACTTTTATAATTAGATAACACGCTTACATTTTTAAATACTAATTAAAAATACACCAATTTAGCATTAGATTAACTTGTTTTTTTATATTATACAACGAACCTTTTTTGGTTTTAATTTGATATATGTTTCATTAATATTTTCATTGAATTAATTTTTTGTTTAATATATACAGAAACGATTCACTTTTGGAATGATAATAAAAACTGAAATGGAATGACTACGTCACCAAGGATTAATACATTCACAAACACTAATATATGTATATTTTAAAATATTTTATTGTACGGTAAATGCATTCTTTTCTATTTTACACGTAATTTAAAGTCTTTCTGCAATATTGTGGTAATTTGTTGCTTTGTAAAAGTGAACTAAATTTATATCTTAAACACTTTTTACATAATTTTGCACTTGTTATAGAACCTAATTTTTGATTGCCGATATAAGTGTGTCTGCTTAAATTAATTCTAAATGCGAGTTGCATACTATAAATTAATAATTGATATTATATGGTAAAATAGCACGGATGTATATATGTTTAGTGCATTTAAATTGCATATTTTATATTTATTTATTTGAACAGTTCTTATTGTATTCTGTTTGTTCATGTGTTCTGTTGATGTATCATTTTATTAGTCTCACATTTTGGAATTTATTATTATACTTGTGAAAAATATATATAAGTATACAAAAAAAGATAAGTAAATATTATAATTGATATTGTCTATATATATATATATATATATATATATATATATATATATATATATGCATATAATATAATAATATTTATAAGAACTCCTGTTCAGGACACGATATCTGAGGTAGGAATTTATTACTATACTTGTGAAAAATATATATTAGTATATAAAAAAAGATAAGTAAATATTATAATTGATATTGTTTATATATATATATATATATGTATACATACATATGTATATATATACATGTATGTAATATAATATTTATAAGAACTGTTCAGGACAGGATATCTGAGGTAGGGATTTCAACAAAATTTCAAGCTTTATTTTTTTATTAATTCTTCTTTTTTCTTGCTTGCGAGCTTTTACTGATAGAAGTTAGTAGATTTAACATGCAGGAATGGTACTCATGTCAAACCCAAAAGCATCTATGGAAAATTAAATATTTAAATTTGTATTTCTTAGACCAATCAACTGTGTGTATTAAATTTAATTACGTTTCAAAAGTCCATATTTAGTAATTTATAAGATGTGTAATTTAAATCCTAAATTGTCTAATCTGAAATCTTTGTTTACTTTATATTTATCAGTTCTTCGTCCTGTTAAACCGATATTATGTTTTAATTGTATTATTATGTAAAACAGGTAAATACTAATTTATAAAAATCAGTATCGGTAATAAATTTAATATTTGTTTATCTTTGTGCTTAATATAGTATTAATAAAAGGTCTTATAGTATCTTTCTTTAAATTCAAGAATATATTTGAAAGAATTAGATATTTAGTGTAACATATTCACAACAATACCAATATTTTTAACATAAATTATTCTTGCTACATTTCTTGAAAAAATTTATAGAAATAGTTCAATAGTTATAATTTTTATATATTCTGTTATATTATTTTAAATTGATTCGTTTTTAAAAATTAATGTTTTTAAGATTTGTACTGATCTGTGAAATGATTTTATTTTTCTACAAAAACACAATATGTATGATTTATATTTACTAAAATGAAAAGATTTTACATGTAACTAGCTGTAAAAGGGTTCTCTTAGAACAGAAATAAAAATCAATTGTAATTATTTAGAAATATCATAGGATGTGGTTTAAAAATTAATAAACATACTTATATGAACAATTGGACCGACATTTAAATTATATTGTACACTTAAAAGAGATTTTAAGGTATTTGAAAAAAAAAATACAGAAATAGTTAGAGAATAAAATATTGATTAAGAATAATATTATTGTTATTCAATCATTTTTACGATTAAAACAGTTAAGTTTTAGAATAATTAATTTTATATTCTATATTACATCCAAAAAAAAACAAAGATATTATGAAATATAAACCTTATTTATGTAGTAAATAACGTCTTGAAATTCAATTACCAGCTAAAATCTGACTATATGATTAAATGATTATAAAATATATAACATTTTTGTGTGAAATTAAATGATTTTTTACAAATTTATATTAGTCAATACTTATTGAGAGATTATTTTAAACGTTTTTATGAATATTAGTCAAGTAATGGTAATAATAATGTTTAATTTTTAAGTGCGAACATCGGTTTATTTACTTATAGAAAAATAATTTACTTCAGTAGTAAAATATAAACCTAAACTTTATTGGGGTTGTTAGTTGATGTTTTAATATCAGGTCGATAACTTCTAATTTTTAAATTTGGAAAGAAAAAAAACATTCAATTTGAAATGCAATTTCCTTATAATGACATATAAAATTATATTTATAATTTAAGTAGGAACAAAATGAAATTCTATTTTATTCTTAGTAATATGCGAAAATTATATTTAATTGTGTACGGTGAAAATAATTACATATGTATCTAATACTCTTAAAAATAGATTACAGGGTTTATATTTGCGTTTATGTATGAGAAAAATGTAAAAATGAATTGGTCCTAAAACCCAGATTTAACGTATGAGAACTTGTTTGAGTTGACAATAATTTTATATTTAAAAAAAAACAGATCCTTATTCTAAATAATATGCGAAAAATATATTTAATGGTATACAATAAAAATAATTAAATTTTTATCTAATAATCTTACAAATAGTAGGTTACAGGATTTATATCTGCCATAATTTAATAATTTCCCTGGGATGAAGGTTTTTTAGGAAAAATATATTTGTTATTTAAGTACGAACAAAATGAAATTCTATTTGAGTTGATAATAATTTTGTATTTAAAAAAACATAGATCTTTATTCTAAATAATATGCGAAAATTATATTTAATGGTATACAATGAAAATAATTAATTTTTTATCTAATCTTACAATAGTAGGTTACAGGATTTATATCTGCCTTAATTTAATAATTTCTCTGCGATGAAGGTTTTTTTTAGGAAAAATATACTTATTATTTAGTAGGTACAAAATGAAATTGAATTTTATTCTTAGTAATATGCGAAAATTATATTTAATGCTGTATGGTGAAAATAATTACATTTTTTATCTAATAATCTTAAAAATACATTACAGAGTTTATATTTGAGTTTATGTAAGAGGGAAATATAATAATGAATTGGTTCTAAAACCCAGATTTAACGTATGAGAATTTGTTTGAGTTGGTAATAATTTTGTATTTAAGAAAACATAGATCCTTATTCTAAAGAATATGCGAAAACTATATTTAATAGTATACAGTGAAAATAATTAATTTTTTATCTAATAATCTTACAAATAGTAGGTTACAGGATTTATATCCATCATAATTTAATAATTTCCCTGCGATGAAGGTTTTTTCAGGAATAATATATTTATTATTTAAGTAGGAATTAAATGAAATTCAATTTTATTTTTAATAATATGCGAAAATTATTATTTTTAGTACTGTACGGTGAAAATAATTACATTTTATTATCTAATAATCTTAAAAATAGATGACAGGGTTTTTATTTGAGTTTATGTAAGAGGGAAATATAATAATGAATTGTTTCTAAAACCCAGATTTAACGTATGAGAATTTGTTTGAGTTATTTTAAACAATATGTGAAAATTATATTTAATGCTATATGATGAAAATAATGAAATTTTTATCTTATAATCTTACAATAGTAGGTTACATGATTTATATCTGCCATAATTTAATAATTTCCCTGCGATGAAGGTTTTTTAGGAAAAATATATTTATTATTTAAGTAGGAACAAAATGAAATTGATTTTTATTCTTAGTAATATGCGAAAATTATATTTAATGCTGTACGGCGAAAATAGTTACATATTTATCTAATACTCTTCAAAGCAGATTACAGGGTTTATTTTTGAGTTTATGTAAGAGGGAAATATAAAAATGAATTGGTGCTAAAATCCAGATTTAATTTGAGATTTAACGTATAAGAATCTGAATAAGTTGACAATAAGTTTGTATTTAAAAAAACATAGAACCTTATTCTAAATAATATGCGAAAATTATATTCAATGCTATACAATGAAAATAATCAAATTTATATCTAATAATCTTACTAATAGTAGATTACAGGATTCATATTTGCCATAATTTAATATTTTCCCTGCGATGAAGATTTTTTTAGGAAAAATATACTTATTATTTAAGTAGGAACAAAATTTTTTGATAAATAAGAATTTGTTTGAGTTGACAATAATTAGGTATTTAAAAAAATATGAACCCTTATTCTAAATAATATGCGAGAATTATATTTAATTCTATACGATGAAAATAATTAAATGTTTATCTAATAATCTTACAAATAGTAGATTGCAGGATTTATATTTGTCATAATTAAATAATTTCCCAGACCTCCAGGTTTTTTAGGAAAAATATCTTTATTATTCAAGTAGGAACAAGATGAAATTCAATTTTATTCTTAATAATATGCGTAAATTATTATTTTTAGTACTGTACGGTGAAAATAATTACATTTTTTATCTAATAATCTTAAAAATAGAGTACAAGGTTTATATATGAGTTTTATATTTGAGTTTATGTAAAAGGGACATATAAAAATGAACTGGTCCTAAAACCCAGATTTAATTTGAGATTTAACGTATAAGAATTTGTTTGAGTTGACAATAATTTTGTATTTAAAAAAAACATTGATCCTTATTCTAAATAATATGGGAAAATTATATTTAATCGTATACAATGAAAATAATTAAATTTTTATCTAATAATCTTACAATAGTAGGTTACAGGATTTATATCTGCCTTAATTCAATAATTTCCCTGCGGTGAAAGTTTTTTAGGAAAAATATATTTATTATTTAAGTACGAACAAAATGAAATTCGATTTTATTTTTAGTAATATGCGAAAATTATATTTAATGCTGTACGGTGAAAATAATTACATATTTATCTAATACTCTTCAAAACAGATTACATGGTTTATATTTGAGTTAATTAAGAGAGAAATATAAAAATGAATTGGTGCTATAATCCAGATTTAATTTGAAATTTAACGTATGAGAACTTGTTTGAGTTGGTAATAATTTTGTATTTAAAAAAATTTAGATCCTTAGTCTAAATACTATGCAAAAAGTATATTTAATGCTATACAATGAAAATAATTAACTTTATATCTGATAATCTTACAAATAGAAGAGTACAGGATTTATACTTCAATAATTTCCCAGTCCTGAAGGTTTTTGATGAAAAATATATTCATTATTTAAGTAGAAATAAAATGAAATTCAATTTTATTCATAGTAATATGCGAAAATTATATTTAATGCTCTACGGTGAAAATAATTACATGTTTATCTAATACTCTTCAAAACAGATTACAGGGTTTATATTTGAGTTTATGTAATAGGGAAGTTGATAATAATTGTTTATAATAGTTGATAATAATTGTGTACTTAAAAAACATACATCTTTATTTTTAATAATATCCGAAAATTATATTTAATATAGTACGGTGAAAATAATTACATTTTTATGTAATAATCTTACAAATAGTAGATTAAGTGATTTATATTTGCCATAGTTTCACAATTTCCCTGCTTTTAAGGTTTTCTTAGGAAAAACATTTTTTTTTATTTAAGTACGAACAAAATGAAATTCAATTTTATTCTTAATAATATGCGAAAATTATTATTTTTAGTGCTGTACGGTGCAAATAATTACATTCCTATCTAATAATCTTACAAATAGATTACAGGGTTTATATTTGAGTTTATGTAAGAGGAAAATATAGAAATGAGTTGGTGCTAAAATCCAGATTTAATTTGAAATTTAACGTATGATAATTTGTTTGAGTTGATAATAATTTTGTATTTAAAAAAACATAGATCCGTAATCTAAATAAATACTATGCGAAAATTATATTTCATGCTATACAATGAAAATAATTAAATTTATATGTAATAATTTTACAAATAGTAGATTGCAGGATTTATATTTGCCACAATTCAATAATTTCCCAGCCCTGAAGGTTTTTTTAGGAAAAATATATTTATTATTTAAGTAGGAACAAAATGAAATTCAATTTTATTCTTAATAATATGCGAAAATTACATTTAATGCTGTACGGTGAAAATAATTACATTTTTATCTAATAATCTTAAAAATAGATTATAGGTTTCTATTTTAGTTTATTTAAAAGGAAAATATAAAAATGAATTGGTTCTAAAACCCAGATTTAACGTATGAGAATTTGTTTGATTTGACAATAAGTTTGTATTAAAAAAAATATAGAACCTCATTCTAAATAATAGGCGAAAATTATATTCAATCCTATACAACGAAAAAAATTAAATTTTTATCTAATAATCTTACAAATAGTAGATTACCGGATTTATATTTGCCATAATCCAATAATTTTCCAGCCCTGAAGGTTTTTTAGAAAAAATATATTTATTATTTAAGTAGGAACAAAATGAAATTCAATTTTATTTTTAGAGTAATATGCGAAAATTATATTTAATGCTGTGCAGTAAAAATAATTACAGTTTTATCTAATAATCTTAAAAAATAGATTACCGAGTTTATATTTGAGTTTATGTAAGAGGGAAATATAAAAATGAATTGGTCCTAAAACCCAGATTTAATTTGATATTTAACGTATGAGAACTTGTTTGAGTTGATAATAATTTGGTATTTAAAAAAAATATGGATCCTTATTCTAAATAATATGCGAAATTATATTTAATACTATAAGATGAAAATAATTAAATTTTTATCTAATAATCTTACAAATAGTAGATTGCAGGACTTATATTTGTCATAATTCAATAATTTCCCAGACCTCCAGGTTTTTTAGGAAAAATATCTTTATTATTCAAGTAGGAACAAGATGAAATTCAATTTTATTCTTAATAATATGCGTAAATTATTATTTTTAGTACTGTACGGTGAAAATAATTACATTTTTTATCTAATTATGTAAAAAATAGAGTATAAGGTTTATATATGAGTTTTATATTTGAGTTTATGTAAAAGGGAAATATAAAAATGAATTGGTCCTAAAACTCAGATTTAATTTGATAATTAACGTATGAGAACTTGTTTGAGTTGACAATAATTTTATATTTAAAAAAAAACTAGAATCTTATTCTAAATAATATGCGAAAAATATATTTAATGGTATACAATAAAAATAATTAAATTTTTATCTAATAATCTTACAAATAGTAGGTTACAGGATTTATATCTGCCATAATTTAATAATTTCCCTGCGATGAAGGTTTTTTAGGAAAAATATATTTGTTATTTAAGTACGAACAAAATGAAATTCGATTTTATTCTTAATAATATACGAAAATTACATTTAATGCTGTACGGTGAAAATAATTACATATTTATCTAATACTCTTCAAAACAGATTACAGGGTTTATATTTGCGTTTATGTATGAGAGAAATAATAAAATGAATTGGTCCTAAAACCCAGATTTAACTTATGAGAATTTGTTTGAGTTGACAATAATTTTATATTTAAAAGAACATAGATCCTTGACCTAATTAGTATGCGAAAACTATATTTCATGCTATACAATGAAAATAATGAAATTTTTATTGAATAATTTACAATATTAGGTTACATGATTTATATCTGCCATAATTTAATAATTTCCCTGCGATGAAGGTTTTTTTAGAAAAAATATATTTATTATTTAAGTACGAACAAAATGAAATTCAATTTTATGCTTAATAGTATGTGAAAATTACATTTAATGCTGTACGGTGAAAATAATTACATTTTTATCTAATAATCTTAAAAATAGATTATAGGTTTATATTTTAGTTTATTTAAAAGGGAAATATAAAAATGAATTCGTGCTAAAATCCAGATTTAATTTGAGATTTAATGGATGAGAATTTGTTCGAGTTGATAATAATTTTGTATTTAAAAAAACATAGATACTTAGTTAAATAATATGCGAGAATTATATTTAATGGTATACAATGAAAATAATTACATTTTTATCTAATAATTTTACAATAGTAGGTTACAGGATTTATATCTGCCTTAATTCAATAATTTCCCTGCGGTGAAAGTTTTTTAGGAAAAATATATTTATTAAGTAGGAACAAAATGAAATTGGATTTTATTTTTAGTAACATGCGAAAATTCTATTTAATGCTGTACGGTGAAAATAATTACATATTTATCTAATACTCTTCAAAACAGATTACAGGGTTTATATTTGCGTTTATGTATGAGAGAAATAATAAAATGAATTGGTCTTAAAACCCAGATTTAACTTATGAGAATTTGTTTGAGTTGACAATAATTTTATATTAAAAAAAAAAACATAGATCCTTATTCTAAATAATATGCGAAAAATATATTTAATGGTATACAATAAAAATAATTAAATTTTTATGTAATAATCTTACAAATAGTAGGTTACAGGATTTATATCTGCCATAATTTAATAATTTCCCTGCGATGAAGGTTTTTTAGGAAAAATATATTTGTTATTTAAGTACGAACAAAATGAAATTCGATTTTATTCTTAGTAATATGCGAAAATTACATTTAATGCTGTACGGTGAAAATAATTACATTCTTATCTAATAATCTTACAAATAGATTAAGGGTTTATATTTGAGTTTATGTAAGAGGGAAATAAAAGAATGAATTGGTCCTAAAACCCAGATTTTATTCGAAATTTAACGTATGAGAATTTATTTGAGTTGATAATAATTTTGTATTTAAAAAAACATAGATTCTTATTCTAAATAATATGCGAAAATTATATTTAATCGTATACAATGAAAATAATGAAATTTTTATCTAATTATCTTACAATAGTAGGTTACATGATTTATATCTGCCATAATTTAATAATTTCCCTGCGATGAAGGTTTTTTAGGAAAAATATATTTATTATTTAAGTAGGAATAAAATGAAATTCAATTTTATGCTTAATAATATGTGAAAATTACATTTAATGCTGTACTGTGAAAATAATTACATTTTTATCTAACAATCTTAAAAATAGATTATAGGTTTATATTTTAGTTTATTTAAAAGGAAAATATAAAAATCAATTGGTGCTAAAATCCAGATTTAATTTGATATTGAACGTATGAGAACTTGTTTGAGTTGATAATAATTTGGTATTTAAAAAAAATATGGATCCTTATTCTAAATAATATGCGAAAATTATTTTTAATGCTATACAATGAAAATAATTAAATTTTTATTTAATAACCTTACAAATAGTAGATTACAGGATTTATATTTGCCATAATTCAATAATTTCCCCACGCTGAAGGGTTTTTTTAGGAAAAATAAATTTATCATTTTAGTAGGAATAAAATGAAATCCAATAAGAAAATAGTTAAAAATATATAAATACTTGATTATAAAGTCTGTAAGAATTTCTATATAAAAATTCAGAAATTATTCTAGTCTTAGTAACTAATCCTGGTCGAATAGTTAGGCATTTAGGAAACATTTACGACAATGTTATTTTTTAAATCGAAAATAATAATTTATATATATATTTGTGTCGAATTTCAGCTGTTATAAACATTTATTTGTTGTTAAATGAAAAGTCAGTGGTATGATTTTAAATTTTCAGTAAGTATGATTCATATTCTATTTTTCCTACAGTAAGTACTAAATATTTTTTTAATAATTTTATTTGTTTATTAATAACTGATCGTGTTTTTATATAAATGTATATATTGTACAACTACTTAAACAGGATGTAGATTTTTAACAATTTTTGTGGATAAAATACGAACGTATTTTAGAACGGTTAAGATACTTAGAAATAATAATTCTTAGATGTAAGTTTATCGGATTTAATACTTACAAGTACCACATTACAAGAATTATTTGCAAGTAATAATTAAAAATGTCAATTTAAGTCCTTTTAATTATTAATTTAAACTACGAATCATATTAATAAGTAAGTAGTTAATTTTAATCGTTATTCTTTTTCATTAATAAGGTGGTTGCGTGATAGATTTTAGTTAATAAGATACAAAACTAATGATAAGGCACCTTGGTATATAATTACTAGAATTTATTTTTCCCATTGTATTGGTAAACCACTTGTAACTTTTAATAGTTTGTACATAGTCAATCCTCTTTAGGTAGTGATTACAATGTGTATATGTATATAAGTTTCGAAGTAGTAACATGTTGGTAACTAATTTAAATCTCTATTTTAAAGATTGTTCATTATGTAGTCATTTTAATGTGTTTAATATTATTACCAATATTAATTCGTTTTTTTTTGTTATAAAACATATAAGCTATATTTTATCATATTTGATCAAATATCCCTTTCCAATATTTGTAAATTTCAATTAGAATTAATACAATCAGATAATAAAATGAAAATTATCCATTTAAAAATGTAAATAATTGCAGTGTTTTCTGTGAAAGTGTATTTATAAATATGATAAACGCGTATAACTTGTATATAAATATGTATATATTTATTTCTTCTTTAAATATTGATTGACGCATTAAACAGGATGCAACTTCTTTTTTGGTGTTCAAGTGTTTATTTGGTCATAAGTAAAATACAATTTTGAAAATATATTTAGCATTTAAATACAAGTGTCAATCAATTTTATTTTTAAATGTTTGTTAAGTGTTCGAATGAAATTAAATATTTATTATAAAAAATTAACTGAATGTTGACTTGAAATATTTATTTAATAGTGAAATAGTATAAGTTGATTAAAACCCAAAACTAATTTATTTAACTTCAGTTCGCAGCTTTTACATATTTAAGTTTCTAAATCAATCATAATATAAATTAAATATAAGTTCAATATCTTCGTGTAATTGTAAAAAAAATATATAATAAATAAATGTAATAATCCTAATTTTAAATTGTTCTTTAATTTTTTCCTCCATGATAAACCGATTAATATTTAGGTTTTTATTTTCGATTAGTATGATAAGAACGTAGGTGAAAATTACAACAATATTAAGTTTGAAATCTATATATAATACATCAGGTTTAAAATTTACATATGAAATATATATATTTTAAAATAAGATAGATTTTAGGATAAATCTGATTTCGTAATTCAAGTATTGAAATATAATGCAGACTAAGTTGAAAATATTCGACCAGGCTATAAGTTAGTTGCTTTATAAATATTTATAAAAAATGTCAAATGCCTAGTGTAATTAGTTTTAAATATTTTATAATTATCCATAAAATAAAAATTTCGTATAAAAATTATAACAAGAAATAAAATAGATTAATTTAGAAATAGGATTTATTAAGTACCACAAATATGTTTCTTACAATTAGGGCCTGTTTTTAAATTATTTTATATTTATCTCCCATCCCCATGAATATCTTTCTGGTGACATTGTTGAAATATGAATATACTGTTTCTGAATTCGGTTCTTTTTATAATATCAAATGTCTTTAATGATTTGTACTCTTATGTGTATTTATAAGGTAAAATATTCATTTATATGCTAAGAATTATAGAATTTTATCGTATAAAAGGATAAAAAATCCACAAAATATTCAAACTTTACATCCATAAACTTAAATAAGGTTTTTAATAATGTTTTTTCAACTCTACACATATTTAAAATTTATATCTTTTTAATAATTAAAGGTGTGTTATTTTCAAACGTTACAAATAATTTTATTCTCTTTTATATTAGATTAATGATTAGGTTAAGTCGTGAAGCCTGTGCAGAATATTTCATAACATTTATGAGTTAAGTAAGATTATTTTTTTTTTGTTATGATGGATTTCTGATGTGACATTTTTATTATTTTTTCTTACTATCATAACAGATTAAAAATGCGTTGAATATTCGTACCGTCACCAATATATATTATTAAGAAATAATCTCTATCTTTGATTTGAAAATTAGTATACTTGTATTGTACAATATATCATATTTTAGCTTTAACTATGTAGTATATATATTTTATAAATGTAAAAAATTATTTACAATCTTATAATACGAGGGAGGATATTAAAAAGGTATTAATTTCTAATTTTTAGTATATTTTTAAAATGTTTCATTTATTTAATATAATATTCATCAAAATAAAATAGAATATTAATATATTATTCCCTTATTAGAAACATGATATGGCTCTAGGATAGGATCTTTTGAACAATTTCATTAATTAATATGGTTATTCTTTTAAAAATGAGATAAATAATTTATATTATCTCTGGTATCAATATCTAGGAATAATATTTAATTTTATATGAAAAATCAATAGACAATCTGAGAATAGTATAAACAGTAGGTTATGAAATGTTACACATTGAATTTTTATATATTTTGGACGAATTAAAATGGTTTTTAAGTAAAATAATATATAGACGTTTGTTAATGCGTGTAAATCTTATTTATTTGCTAGCCAGTTCTTGTAGTACTACTCAATAAATCATCGTATGAAATTTAAATCACAATTTTCTGATAATTAACATTTATAGGGAGAATATTATATAAATTTTATAGAATTTCGACCATTGATGTATTTAAACACTTTTAAAATGCAAAAAATATTTTTTTTAAATATAAAACGTTCATGTGTATTATTTCTGAAATTATTATTAAAATGATTCTTTTATCTAAGAAAAAACACTCGAATGTATAAAGAGTAATTTATACTCCAATTAAAAAGGTAATTTAAGGTACAGATCGTATTTATATAAAAAATATATGATAAAATATAAGGCATTCTTTAGAATCTAGTTCCATTTTTTATAGAATCTATTTACTAGTCCATTTTTAACAAACTGTTCTAAAAAAAGTACTATATACAAGTTTTTACAAATTTAATAATTTCAATATGTGGAAGATATTTTTAGGAAAATCATTTATAATATTCTTTAGTTTACAATTAAGGAAAAAATATTTTATTTTTATATAAGAAAAATATTAAGATTAAACACACACTGTGTTTAAAATATTGATGAGATAAAGAACTTTGTGGTTTGATTAATATTTTTATTGTTTAATTTAAGAATGTTTTTTATCAATTAAAACAAAATATTATATTTAAAAAATCGATAAATCTATAATTAGAAGTATATGAGCTTTTTAAGTGAACAAATTTAAACATGTTTATTATAATAAATAGATTTATAGGAAAAAGAACAGCGTTAAATATTTAAAAATAGATTTAATCACAGATGTTTTTTAGTTAGACGTTTATGCGAATAAAAACTGATAATTATTGTATTGTAATTTATTAACAGAACAGTTGTTATAGATAATTATAGAAATAAGAATGAAATGTTAATGAAAATTTGTGCTAAACAGAAATTAATCTTCATTAGAAAGAATATATAACTATAAAAATACATTTTAATTAGTAAATCGTTTATATTACAAAAAAATGTTTTCATTGAAATTCTAAAAAAACTTACCAAATATTTAATAATTAATATAATATTACGTTAAAGTTCAATTCTTAATATTATGTAGGTAGAGATCGAATGACTTTATTCCAAATTAAGATTACTTTTTAAACAGTCAATGTATAATTTATGTTTTGAGAATTCGAAACCAAAAATGTCATTTTATATTAAAAATATTGTAACTTAGTCATACAACATCTAAAATTTCATAAACTCTAATATGTGTAATTATTTTAATTATTTAAATCAATTTTAGTTAATTATTTCAATTGACAAATTCTATACAATTAAATATTAGTTTATGATTACTCTCGTATGAATAATTATCACACAATTTTTTTATTATTAATAACTTATAATAATGTAATTGATAATATAAAACAAATTTGAAAGTATACTGATTTCTATACCAATCTATAATTTAAAAGAAGGTGCAAAAGGTATTTAAAAACGTATTTATTAACTTTATAAACAAATTGATTATCGTTTGAAACGACTATTCATTTATCCACCTTCTAAGTTATGAATATTAATAAAAGTATTTAAAAAAAATATTAAAACGTTGTAGAATTTCTCGAAATATATTAAATAAATGCTTGTTATTTAAAATATAGAAATTTTCCTATACTATACATATATATCTTATGTATATATATAAGAAATGCTCCCTTTCAAAGTAACTTGAATTAAATCGGTAGAAAGGCATAAAGTAGTCCAAAAGGTAGTTAAAGGTTGAAAATGAGAAAAACCATCTACATAATTTTATCTTTTAGTATTTTTTAATTTTTATGGTTTTTAATATACAGTTAAATTAATAACTTTATAATGAATTGATTGTGCAAACACTTTAAATTAATAAGTGTATAAATTCACTCAATAAGTATGTTACTATAAAAACATTAGGTTTAATTAATTAAGTATGACATTCCACAAATGGAACTGAAAAATATTGTATGGTTTTCTGGTATTCTATAATATATACTACGAAATATACTTTCTTAATAATGCATTGGTTACTGAAGTAAAAAAAAAATTATAATTCCCCAATATTAAAACGTTTGAGATATAGCGATTGACCTTAAATAATAATATTTATAACGGCGATAGTAATTTTACATCGTAATTTACTATAAATGTAAACTATTACTGATGACCCAATTTATATAGATATATTTAATGAAATCAATTATAGTTAATTATTACAATCGACAAGTTCAATACAACTAAGTATTAGTTTATGATTAAGTCTCGTATGAATGATTATCATAGGTCATTTTTTTATTATTGAGAATTTATAATAATGGTTTTATTTATATAAAACAAATTTGAAAATATTCTGATTTCTGTACCAATTTATAATTTAAAAGAAAGAGCAAAAGGTATTTAAAACGTATGAGAATTTGAAAGAATTATTTATTTATCAACCGTGTAAGGTATGAATAGTTATAAAAGGGCAGAAAAAAATATTAAAAAGGTTATAAAATATCTCTAAATATAATCAGCAATTGAATATTAGTTATTTAAAATATATAAAATTTCCTATACTACATATATATATATATATATATATATATATATATATATATAATCACTTATATATCTATAAGACATTCTTTTTGAATTACAAAATAACTTAAATTCAGTCGTTGAATATGTAAAAGAAACAAAAGATTATTATTAAAAATTGAAGGTTAGTTTTTAATTTTATACTAATTAAATAGTTTTATAGTATAGTTGTTATAAAAGAGAGACTATTAAGAAAGAAAATTAAATTATTCATTCAGTTTAAGTTATACTCACGTAATATTCAAAAGATCCTTGTAATACAAAACAAAGTTGTATATGCAGTTAAATATTTCTCGACAAATTAATTTATTAACATATATGTAACATAACTATACACTCTTTTAAGCAACTTGTTATACACCAGTTCTTTATTTTTCTCAGTAATTAAATTGTATTTGTGACACGATATAACAACATACAAATTTGTGACAGTTTAACAACCAAACCATACAATATAACAAGAGTCAAATCAAAATGTAGTAGCAAGAAAATTATATAAAAATATTTTATAATGTTTGTTTTTTTTCTAATACATAACTATTATATAATCCTTATTGAAGACAAAATATGATATAAATACACTATTAAAATAAAATAAATATCAATAATGAGTTGTTTCAGTAAAAAAAATACTTTTATCGTCAAAAAGAATACTATCGATGTTTACATTATTTATATTTATATATATATATATATATATAATATATTACATTATTTATATTTATATATATATATATAAAATATATATATATATATTATATTTATATATATATATATATATATATATATATATATATATATATATATATATATATATATATTATACTCCGTTCTCATAATATTCAATGGATTATTAAAATTTGATTTTTTTTTACTTACATATAAAACATCATATTAAAATAGGATATAAAAAATTAGAAAGTAATAAAAATATTTCTATATTTGTAAAATAAATTATAAAGACATCTTTGCGGGTTATTGTTAAATATATGAATAATTTTAGTAGAGAGAGAATTATTTTGAAAATGTGATTAAATTAAAAATACTCATTATACTAGATAATCAATTCTCAACATTTCATCGAAATAATCAAAAATGTAAAGGCAAATATATATATATATATATATATATATATATATATATACATATATATATATATATATATATATATATATATATATTATTTAGATTAATGTACATTACATCAATACATGTTTTATTTATAATCAAATTATGAAAAGTTTTGTTCTTAAAATTGTTGACTTATTTACTTACTAATTCCTAAGAAACGAATATTTTTTAATCAGATTGGATAGTATGAGCCTAAATACACATTCATTATATTGTTCTATATAAAATATTCAAAAAATATATTAGTTCAGATATCGTTATGTGATTAGAGGGCAATTAATTTAAAATTGTTGTATATATACATGGTCAAATGGTGTAAAAATATTTTACTAAAAAAATACTATATTAATTTGAAACAAAAAAGAACAACCAACTGTGAAAGAAACAGAAAATATTAAAATTATAATAAAATAATTATATATATTTATATTTATTTGAAAATTTATATTAAAAAAATATTCTAATTAACTAATTACTACGAACCTGTAATAACGTTAATTTTAACATCGAGTACTTTGAATTAATACCAATGTTTCAATATGTAATATGATTTATACATGCCTTTAATTATACATTACTTAAATATTATAATTATTATGTACATTCAAAAATGTGATAATTGATAGGTAAATTGTACATATATAATTTTTATATTCTTGAAGATATTACCGGTAATATGTGATTAATCTTTGAAATCTTAATTTTATATTACTTTTCTACAAGTATGTATATTAGGTTGCGGAAAATGTATAAGAATCGAAATATCGTACTAATATTTGGAAATAAGTTCTCAAAACATGATTTAATGAGATTATATTTTTAGAAAATAATTCTGCCTCTTTTATCATCTCTCTTATGAAACTCTCAAAATCTGTGCATATATTTTATAAATGATATTATTTCAATAATGAATTTGACTGAAAGCTGAAATAACTATTTTTTTTCTTATTGGTTGACCTGTTATTTATTTAACAAATAATTTTATTTAAATTAAGACCGTTAAGAGTGGATTGAGAAAAAGGACAAATTCGAATGCTATTCTTTAATAATTTTTTGTACAATTCCGAGCAAACGTGTATGTTGTTATAAAACCTTTAACTAGACACATTTTTGATTTATGATTTAATTAAATAAAAACATAATATTTATCCCTAAATATTTTTGACAATTATATATATATATATATATATATATACGAATTATATAATGCGAAAACTATAAATAATAAGGTTTTTAATTTGAGTATATTTAATTTCATGTACGAAATACATTTTTATTACACGATATATTTACACACTCAGTTTTCAACTAAATATTATTATAAAAACAAAGAAATAAAATAAACTAATATGAAAGATGAGGACAAATTATTTTTTAATGTTACCAATGTGTATAAAGGAACATATTCAAAAATTATCAGGCAGTTAAAAAATATACAATGCAATGTTAATGTTTCCATAAGAGAAACATTCAATAACATTTGAACAATATTAATGTTTGATGATTATAAATTAAAACGTACATTTAATTTTATTGCATTTGATTAAAATGTTATTCTTTCAACCACTTTGCGTGAAATCTCAAAGAACAACTTTTTTTCTTAATTATTTGACCTGTTAATATGTCATTATGGTTAAACATGAATCTAATATTTAGTTCTCAATATATTATACCAATAATCATAAGGATTTTATAATATAACGTGGACGGTGTGAATTTAAGTTTAAATTATTAAAAAAAATGAATCAATTTCGAGTCCAATGCTCTCAATAGTTTTTAATATGACAATAGTGTCAATAAACTGAAAATATCCACACTTAAATATTTTTATAGTATGAATTTAATTCCCCTGTTTCCTCAAAAATCAAAATAACATCTTACTTTCTTGCTTTACTCGTTTATTTCTAATTTGATAATAAACATTTAAGTGAATTTAATATTTATATAATTGAAATTCGTAGGTGTATGTGTCCGAATTATAAAACAGGTTTTATTATAATAACCCAAAGTAGGTCTTTAAATCTTGTGTATAAATCTAATTATAAGGTAACAGTGAATGAGTATCTATCACTAGATCGAGAGTGTTGTTTAATATGTAAAAATACACAGATTGAAATTATAAATTGTATGTTTATTAATGTTTTATCCGACTGTATGAAATTGTAACTCAACATTTGTTATTTGATTTTACAAAAATCAAATTGAAACACATCAATTTATTTTTAATTATTTGCTACTGAACGTGCGAATGTAATTACTTTCAAACTAAAATACGAATAGGCTTAAATTTAATATACAAAATGTATATTAAAATGCGTAATACTTATAGATTCTACATTATATTTATTTTATACATAGATGAATTGTTTGTATTTAAAAAAAAATATTTAATATTACGATATGCAAGTGTAATTTTATAAAGAAATATTCGCGAAACCATAAAATAATATTCTCTTCTTTATATTTTTTTTAATATCTTAATTATTGAATAAAAAATATTTTAGAATTTAGCTGAACCATAGTAGTTAACCGTAAATAGTTAAAAAAATATAAGAAATCTTCTATAAATATTATTTAAAATATATAATACTAGCTAAAGGTACTTCTTTTAACATTAAAGACGGTAAAACTTACATAAAATGATAGAAATATTAATGAGAAAGGAACGATGATATGATTGAAATATTATTTTTATATCCCCAATTATCGAAAAAAAATTAGTTAAGGCTCGTAAAGATTCTATTAGGAAGACATGTTTTATTAAGAAACAAATTGAATGTGAAATAGATAATAAAACAGTCCCTGGAAAAATATTTATAATAAATTATATGATAAAACGTTTTCACGTTTGTATTAATGTTTAAGAAAATGATATGAAAAATATGTGTTATAATTTTAATCTATAATAGATTTCTTCAATTTTTATTGAGTCATTATTGAATCATATAACCCTAGGGTTTATTAATAAGTTATTAATGAGAATATTCTTATTATAGAATAGTAAAATGTTTCTTTATACACAAGTAAGACAACTCTACCTACACACATCTTTATATACAAGACAACTTTATATACACATAAATTTAATATATTATCTGAAATGTTTTTAAATCGATTGATATTTATATGATTTAATCAATTATTCATATAATGCTTGTTTTACTTTGGTATTATGCAAAACTGTTTCTGACAGAAATTGGTGACCCTAATTATATGTACTTGCATTTTAACTACCATAAAAAAAGTAATATTTGAAATCTTATTCTGAACAATTTGTTCAATATTGTAACATGAAAGACTAATCTATTGAAAATTGTTAATTATTTACTATTTTTTCGAAACTGAGAAGTTCTTGCAACCAAAATTCAATAGTAATAAGAAATATATCGTTTTTGATTTTTTTTAAATATAATAATTTGGAAATAAATACAGTTTATAAATAAATTTATTTAGAGATATGTACTTTTAAACAAATATAAAAAACAATAAATATATATATATAAAGAGAGAGAGAGAGAATAATTAGTAATTATATTACAGTAACGCAAATACTTTTGATAAATAAATATGAAGATTCTCTCTATCCCAAACATTGAGAATGATTGAACTAAAAATTAAACATCTATTCAATGAGTTTCAATTGAAAACTCTAGATAGTTGGATTAATGTTGATGAGATTTGAAACTATTTTAATTATTAAGAAAAAAAATACCAAAAAAGAAATACACAACTATAACTTCGATTAAAAGAAGAAAAAAAATGAAAATTAGATTAAACGATTATATTAGATTATAAAATTATGATTAAAAGTAGAAAAGGTAATAATTCAGATGAGAAAAGGTTATAAGAAGTTAAGAATAATAGAATAAAAACTTACATTACACTTTTAACAATTTCATTGAGTTCCGTGTTGTGAAAGAGATCAAGACTTTTATATTGAAAGAATAATAACATTTTACTGATTATAAATTTCTACTGATTATATCTCCAAATCTACAGATTTTAATTTTATCCCAAGTATCGATTATTATTATTTGTAGTTTTAATGCGTTTCCACAGCTAAGGTCATTACAGCCCGAACACAAATACAATTTAAAAACACACCCTGTTTCTGCAATTACGTTCGAATCAGCCCTTAATTCGAACACAAAATATATGAGTATCAAACTTTATAAGAAAAAGGTCCTTCAAACACATTATTACGCTTAGAAAGAGATAAGAAATACATATAAAGGAACTAGACTGTTAAAATACCTAATTTTAATTGGGCAATACATAAATAGGATAAAAGAAAAAAAAAGTATGTATTAAAGTATGTATGTAAAGTATGTATTTCTCATTTTATTAAAAAAATAAGCGTTTAGACTTTTATTTAAGTGTATATTAATTTCTAAATATTCCCGAAATCATATAAATATTTTAATATTACTTTATAAGATTATTATCCAAGCAGAGTTATAATTAGGTAAGATTATAATTTATTAGGCTTTACTTTGTGTTTTTTTAAGAATAGATAAAAACATCAATATAACAAATAAATAAGTAAATGTTTGATATATATTCTTTAAGATAAAAACTTTGGGGTAAAACCAGTTTTTCCCTCCATAAAAAATGTATATTTTATTCAATCAGAAAATATTTTTTATCAGAGCAACAAACAAATAATTTTATGAATTTATTTTGTACAGTAATTTTTTACAATACAAAAAAAATGTACTTACATAAAAATTTCTAAAAGATTACAACTGTTTGATTTATTTACATTCGTATATATGTGTAATAATATTGTCAGATTCTTACAAAATATATTGTACTTTAGATATTCTGCAAAAAATATTTATTACAGGAATTGGAAATTAACTAAACAATATAATTATTCACCCTACATTGTCTACGATAATAAATATAACACTATATATATAAAATAAGTACTTATTTCTTTACTCAACTGCCTTAAATTTAAACTACATTCACATACAGAGGATTAAATTTTATATAAAATTTTAATCGTTTTTTTTTAAAAAAAATCAAATGGTTACATGTTGTAGTATATTTATTATAAATACAATTTTTTAAGTGAAAGGTGAGAACATTTGACAAGTCTACCTTTCTTGCTACTTTTATTGCGTGTATTATTTCGCAATAAATGGCGTTTATTTTATATATTTAAATTAAAATGTTACATGTACATAAATATGTAACATTTTGTATTTTAATCTTAATAAAAAGCCCAAAGAATAACAATATACATCAGATTGTTACAAATTGTTTAATCATCTTATTAAGATATTTATTTATTTTGAACACAAATAAGTTACAATAAATAATAAAAATATTATCAGTGTGAAATATGATTGATTTTTTTGTATAGTATTTTATCAATGAACTGTCTATAATTTGAAGTTATCTCTACAATATTTAATAAATAAAACAGAAATATAAAACGATATAATAAAATATTATTGTAAAGAATCTATGCATGCGAAGTAAAATCTAGAGAAATGTTTCATTTCTTATAAGTAAACAAGATTAAATATTTTGGTTCTTGAAATGATTCGAGAAATACTTCAAATATGTAGTATTTGTTGTATTTTTAAATAAAATTTCTATCATTTAGGTAAAAATATACACCAAACTATTTACCTATAAATATTAAAGATATTTTTTTTAAAAATGTAATTAAGAAAATATCAATATTTGAAATAAATAAGATATGCCAAAAGAAATTTATATTATTCGCAAATTTTCGTACCGACTCAATCATAACAGATTATTTTTTTAAATAAAACGATTTAAATAAATATGCCTGAAGTTGAAAATGAATATTAGCTAATGATAGAATTCTTTACGAGCTAAAACATATTTTAAAGTATTACAAAACAGAAAAACATTTATAAAAATATTTAAAAATTATAATACATATTTATATATAAAATAATAATTTTTAATATAATCATTAGATTTTTTATTTTTAATTTATTTGTATTCAAGAAAGAATATTTTAAATAATCATTCATTTCCACAGTGAATTTTTATAATAAATAAGTATATCAATACTAAAATTTAGTACAGAACAGTGTTAAAAAGTAAACATTTTTTTTCATATTAATTTATATTGTTTGTCAATAAAAAAAACGCCATTTTGAAAATTAGTTCCATGAGATGATCCCAAAAACAAATAAATAAATATCTATAAAACATGTTATTCTATTTATATCCAACGTATCTAATAAATGAATAAATTTTACTAAAAAGAAAAATTGTTACATACATAGCAAAACAAATATAATAAAAATTATACTGGCATGGAATTAATTTTACAATCTAAGTATAAAATGCAAAACTTAAAGATAATATTAATATATTATTTCTTATTTAATGAATTTTAGAACCATTTTTGAGCGTTTATATCATTTATTCAAACCCTGAGTATCCAAAATATTATCTTAGTACGTATTCTAGATTTTAAGTCGGTAGTTTATTGTACTTTTATCGTCAAATAAAAGATTGGATAGAATTTTTATTAAACTTTAATATATATGTCCGATTTTTCTAATTGCGTACAAATAATGAAAAAAAAACAGTTCAGTTTATGAATCCGAATCTGAATTTATTACAAAAAGAAAGTGTGTAGAGAAGAAAAACAATTATTAATTTATTATATGTACATTTATAAAACTTCATGCGTTTTATTGATATTTATTTGATTATTTCAACAATTTCCAATGAAGTTTTAAATCTAAGTATCGTTTGTAACTAAATATAACAACATTGTTAGTTTTAGTTGTCAAGTATTTAATGTTAAGATTACTTTTGGTAAGATGAACATATGCAAATATTATTTCAATTATTTATTAAAACACTTGCATCTGGTTAGTCGTTGTCTTTTAATATTACATCCAGTTTAATTAATTAATATTTGCACACAGACTTAATAACTTAATCGAAAATCAATAATATACAATCATATCACATTTATTATGACAAATTATTTTGCCTGGCACTTAAATATTGGCTATACGCTATGTTAATTCTTTCTAATACGCAAAACACCTTAGTAGATCATTTACGTTTTTATATTCAGCTTCAGATATGTATTTGATTGGATTGTTTTAATAAAAGAATTGGTTCCTTCATTAACCCAGTACTTCCTTGTTCGTTCGAATGTTCGTATTAGTAAGGGAAAAAACAGTTATCCAGCGTACATTACACTAGAATAAACTGTAATAATTACACTAGTAATAATTATATAGAGAAGGTCACGATTTTTATTATTATTAACTTTCATCGAAAGTATTTTGATTGTTCTATTTGCCAGTTCATGGAGAAACGTGCCATTATAGAGATTTTCCGTATAAAATATATAATTATAAATAAGAAAAAAAAAATAAAATAAAACAAACAACAGATATAAATAATGGTGCAGACATTTAAAACAGACTAGCGGCCGTATTTCTTCGAGTATATTTTCGATGATTTTGTAGGTTTTTTTTTGTCCCCTGCACTAATGTTTCGAACTATCGATAAATCCTCGATTCCGTAACCGTGTGTTGTTATTTTGAAATGATGTGTAACCTTTAGGCAGTGAATCCATATCTGATGTCGAATATAACGCTGCTTGTGTTGTGAAACAAATACCTATTGGTAATTTCTTACGTTGTCGTTCTTCTTCAGCCAAAGCCTATAATCACAGTTATGTTTAATATCGATGTTTTGTTTTATGAAGATTTTTAATGAGATATTTAATGAGAATATACTTATATAAGAATGGTTTCAATAACAAGATGGACCTCACATCATCTATCATATATATATATATATATATATATATATATATATATATATATATATTAATGAACAAAAATTTTATAAAGATACAGAAAAACTTTTTTATAATACGTTCATTTACTGGAAATATTCAAAAAGAATCATAATGAAATAGTATTTGAAATCAAATAAAGAAAAATCATATTTATTTACCTATGAGATCATAAATTATTTCTCTTATTTTTTTTGCATTTTCTTGAAATCTATTTGTAGTATATAAGTATTGATCTTCTTTCAATTTTGATGAAATGATTTTAGTGACACAGTATATTTATGAATAACTACCCATGTATGAATAAAGCGTACCTTTTTGTCCGCAATTGATGCTGCATTTGACGCTGCTTTTGCTTTCTTTTTGTATGTTTGCTTATAGAAATCAGAGAACAAGAAGTAGAACATAACAGCATGCATTCCAATCCACCAAACGAAAGCTTTTGGATAATTGCAATCGATAAATAATAATTGGAAAGCATGTACCATGACAAGTACGAATTGAACCTAAAATAAATATTTTTATTATTATAATTATACATAATCTTATTTAAAAGAATGAAACATTCATGAAGTCAAGTAATATTAAAATATTTATCTGAAAATATAAGCAACCACATATTAAGTTATAATCTGATTTAGTTTAAGACTTTTATTACTTTTCTAATATCACATCCACTATAAATGATGTAAAAATCTAAATAATATTAAAATGTAAAGATAGATTTCATGAAATTATATAGAAAATATTCAGTAATAATCTGTAAAAATATCTACAGTGTTTATTTTTTATTAAAATAAGAAAAAAATAAGAAGAAAGGAAATAAGATGATAAATGAGAAAAGTAAAAAATAATAAGTAAGGAAATAAGTAATAAGAAAGGAAATTGTTTGTTAAGAAATAGTTGCAACAAAATACAAACAATTATATATTCTCGAAAAAGAAGTATGTAAAATAATAATCTTATATTTGTAAAAAAACATATTAGAAAATATCGTTAACTATACTTTCAAATAATTGATAAACAAAATTTTTGCAGTTTAATTAAAAAAAGGTTTTAAAAATGTACAGCATAAATAAGAGGTATTAAAATTATTTTGTATGAAATAAAAAAAATCAGATTATACCCTGTTTATTCAATTAAGAAACGTTTGAAACGAGGTATTCGAAATAGTGATAAAATCATGTAAAAAGAATTGCAATTCAGTGGTATTTTTAAACGATTTTATAGAAACATGACCTTTTAAAAAATATAAATATTTAACAAAATATAATGTCAAAGAGTGATTTGAACACGTGCATAAATTTAATATGATTTTTATGTATTTAAGAAATAATCCAAGCAATAAAATAAAAAAAGGCTTTTTGTTTCATTAAGATCATATGAATTTCTTTAAGATTTTTTTATCCTCATAAAATATTAATACCGGTTTGAAAAATGAATGGTATCTTATCATATTAATCAATTAAATAAAACTGAATCCCTACAAAGTATCAGCCAGTCGAATAAGATAATGTAATATCTCTTAACATGAAAAATATAAAACTTGAAAATGTTAGAAACAAATATATCTGTTGTGAATAAAGAAGGTCTTTTTAAAATAAAACATTTCGATTAGGTTTCCTAAAAAATATTATTTTAATTAATTGTCGTTGAAAGTTTATTAATATTTTCTATTTATATTGTTTTGTTGTTAAGTCTAAACGTTATTAAAAATATTAAAAGGTTCGTTTATTGAATAAGGAGAATAATTTAAAACAAAAAAAAAATGCTATAAACAAAACATCAAAGTATTTTTAATAATACTTATACATTATTTGTGTAAACTGCGAATATTAAGCAAAGTATAATATGAACAAGAAACAATTTAAAACAATGGTATTTTTTCCATAAAATCAATTAACAAGAATGAAAAGTATGTATTTGTAATAAATTTACTTAGTACTGATTCTAGTCCATAGATTTTTAAGATGTAATTATATATTGTTTACTTTTATCAGATGTGTGTTATAAAAAAAGTATACATAATTGTTTTATTGAAAAAAATATAAATGGGTTCCAAAGAACCACTACTATTAAGTATTTCATTTTAGAATATGAGAAAGTATTTTTTATCTTTTGTATTATTTAAAAATCAAACTATCGATTACTAAATTTTTTATCTAAAGTATTCAGTGTGTATTAAGGTTCTCGTAATGAAATATCTACTAATCATGAAAAAAACATGATGTAAACCCTGAAACAAAACTAGAATATCTGTTTATCATTTTAAACATCTTGTAATGAAAAAAGATAAGTTAATTAAATAATTTCATACAAGATTAATTTCTTTTTGACTCGAGTTGCGGATAATTTAATTTAATCGTGATGGCTGTTAAGGATATGTTAAAACAAATAATACTTCAGTGTGTTTATATAAAAACTATACTATTTGTCAGTAAAAAGATCAATCTCGTGTGCAACTAATATTTTAATTTTAAGAAAGAAAAAAATATAAATTATTATATAGATGAACAAATTATATTTTATTAATTATATTTGCGCGTTTGAATCTATATTTTTATTTTAAGTTACAAAAAAAGTACTTCAGGTCAAATATTTTCTCACTTATATATATATATATATAGTTTTAATTTTTTTCGACACAAATATTCACTGATAAAATAATATTATATTTTTATTTTATAAAATAAGTCAGTTTGGAATATTTATTATATAATATTAAATAATTATATATAAGAGCAATTATATTTCCGTTTGTGTTTTATATTTGATTCTAAAAAAATACAACAAACTATTTTTAATCGTTCCTATTGAAAAAATATAGATTATAAGATGCGAAATATATTTTTCAGAATTAATTATGTAGATAAATGTCTATTTTCACCGTAAAAATAATAATTTAGTATCAAAATGTGTACACTTGTGTTAAAAATGTATATTTATAAACAAAAATGATGGTAGTAATCAAAAAAAAATAATAGTGAACGATTTTATAAGAAACTGAGTATACAGTGGAAATGATTACTAAAAAAAACTAGTACGTTTATTGCTTGGCGATTATTTAAATTAAACAAATATATTTTCAATTTGAAAGAATTGCGTATGTTAATAAAAACTATATGAATATACTATATAAATAAATTGAAATATAAATACTATTGAATATATAAATACTAAGACTATATAAATACTATTGAAATATATTAATGGAATTTTACACAGATAGGGAAAAACAACAAAGAAGTATATATGAAAAAAATGGTATTATAATTTGATATATCATCGAATAAAATTACTTATTTCAATGTATATTGTTTAAATATATTCTGATCTATACCAATTACATTTTATTATTATTAATTCCGTTCTAAGCACTTTAAAACCCCAATAACCGACCATTCTATATTACTTCTGTTGAAAAAAGTATATTGTTAAAAAATACAATTCAATTATTAGGATAAGTGATAAGGTTTTCATAATTAGTAATAAGATTCTCATTTTTATGACTGTTTAAAAATTATGAGAGTTAAAAATATTGGTTCTGGTATTTTAAAACATTTATTTTGAAAGATTTATAAAGATTTTTAAAAAAAGAAAATATCCATTTAAATAAATGTCTCTTCTTGATTTATTTAAGCAAACTTGGCATTTTCATACACTTTCTAGGTTATATATAAATAAGACAGAGAATTAAATATTATAAAAGAGGTTTCGATAGGTTTTATAATTTTTATTTTTAAGAATTCAATGAAATACTCAAAAAATTGAAAGTAGTAATTCTTGAAATTCTCTTCACCTATGTTATTGAAAAAAACCAAATATAAATTTGAAATGAAATGAGGAACATGTCATAGATAACTTCCTCAAAAATGACGACTGGTAAATATCAAAAGAATTATTATTACGTTTAGTGCCTTCTTTATCACATATTGCATTACTGTTATAAATTATATATATATATATATATATAGAGAGAGAGAGAGAGAGAGAGAGAGAGAGAGTTAAATTTAAATTTGACAATAAAAATGAATGTTTACGAATTAGAAATTAATCGAGAAATTGAAAAGGAATTAAAATTTATATACGATTAAATAAAAATATACGATTAAAAAAGTATAGAAGAATTGAATTAAATTTAATTGAAAATATTTCTGTATCATATTTTCTATTATATATAAATAACATAAATAATTTTAAATAGAATTCCATATTTAATTAATATGACAATAAAATAATTATTATTTATGGTAGTCAATGATTATGAATATTAAATACTTAACATATTATTCAATCTTTTTCATGGGAAAAATATTATTACTTTCAGTATAAATAATCTAATAATTACGCTTTTATTAAAACCGTATAATTCAATAGAACAAAGTCTATGTTAAATATTAATACCGCAATTACACACGAGTAAATTTTTTTTAAGAAATATTCATTATATTTTATTATGTATCTAATTATTAATTCAACATAATTTACGATCTATTGATTATTCATTTGTGTATAAAAACAACGTTTCTTTTCTGAATACAAAATAAAGTCAATTACATAATGAAATATTAATTACTTACCATTTGTAAAGCAGTAAGGTATTTTTTCCACCAAAGATATTTCTGAAATTGTGGTCCCATCGCTGCGAATAAATAATATGTGTACATGATAATATGTACAAAAGTGTTAAGTAGACCAAAGAATGACGAATGGCCGCCAGGGGTGAATTTTACACCGAACCATACTGACATAGGCATCACACCGTGATGTATTACATGTAGAGTTGATATGTGGTCATTCTTTTTGCGTAAAACGAAGAAAATCTAAAAAAAATATATTGAAATTCAATGTTAGTTGTGGTAGGAAATATATTACCTGTAGAAGGTCAATTAAATGTAAACAAAACATTTTAAAAAAAACATCAATTATAATTATTATAAATATTTTATTGTTTCAACGAGTGTGTGACTTGAAAGATAAAATGTTAATATCTTGAATGAAAAATAGACTTGTAAATTATTTATATATTTTATTTAATTACTGCGTTGAATTTATATTTAACATATGTTAAATCAAACAACATATAGGTAATAACTGGTTGCTATATGTTTTCAAATTGAAAAACTATCATGACTTATAAAAATTATTATCAGTTATATAAAATGAATAAATCAAGGAAGTCGCTTTATACAATATTTATTTTTTAATCACTTCCTCATAATGATCAAAAATAGATCATTTTCATATTAAAGATAATAAAAAAAATAGCCGGAAAAAATATTAGAAAATGCAATGAATACTTTCAAAAACGACATTGACTTCTCATACGATCGACTCACTGAAAGTGAATTTATATAAAAAATATATTATTAAAAAATATGACGATTGTTACTAGTGACAAATGACCTTAATCATTTCTATTCATCTTTCTTTATAAAAATATAAATGTATACTATGAGAATCTAATCAATATGTTTATATCGATTTCCGACATGCAATTATTTTATAATTTAAATAAACTGTTTATGAGTAAATTATACAAAAATATAATAATTAACGATGATTCAACTCCTTGATAATAATGTCTTATTTAAAGCTATATTCTTTGTTATGTAGAAGTGAAAGGTTAAATCTTTATCCAAGTGTTTAATTAAATCTAGGGTGAATAATTTAGAATTTAAGAAATAGAACCTATACAATAGCTAAAAAGTTGCATAAACAAAATATTAAAAGTATGCTTGTACAAAAATGATTTCAAACTAAATAAAATTTTTATTTATATAAAAAGAGTACTGAAATATAAAAATAAATATATTATTATAAGCAGAAATAATATTTAAATAATTAATAATATAATAACTTCTATCTCCTCGATAAATACAAGTATAAATTTTAATCTATGAATATATTGTCATCATGATTTGAGATAAAAATGTTTATTTTAAAAAGTTATTTTTGGAAAATTCTTAAATACGAACGTTTGTTTATATATATATTTTTTAAAAAAAATGTAATAAAACCAAAAGTTAATTTTATTTTAAATAAGAATAAGTGAAAAATGAGTTTTAGCACATTCATTATTTTATGATAAAGAAAAGAATACTTAAGAAAACATTTCATTATTTTATGATAGAATTAAATGTATAATTTTGATTATTTCAATATAAGTTGTATATAACGATACAAACTATTTATAATGATTGTCGAATCTTTTTAAATTCGATTATAAAATAAAAGATATTTATAAAAATATGAATTTCGAAGTCTTAAAAATAAGCTTTAATATTTTTTTATTTTTCTAATTATGCTACTATCTTCATACTTTATTATCAAGGAAAACAATAAAAAATATTGATAAATAAATTGTTTTTAGTTGAGCATTATATTTATTAAGTCGAATGAAGGTATTTTGGTAATGAAAAAATTTCAAATTTTATACTTAAATTACTAAATATTTTTTTAAATAACATTATTTAATATTAATAATTATTGTAGAAATAAAAGTGTGATTTTTATTTATTATTTATTTGACGCGGTCGAATATAAACAACAAATATGAATATTAAGAAACATTATTTTAAATTTTAAGATAACAATCAAAATATTACTTTCTGCCTCCCCTTACTATCTCTCATAAATATCGAAACCTTTTCCCAAGCTATTTTTAAAATTATTTGCTACAAACAAAACTGATACATATTTACAGTTAATAACATTCTCAAATCTTTATTAAAATTAATTCATAACACGTATGCAATTTAGGAAATGATAAAATATTAAGAGTAATTGTATTTCGATTATTTCTAAGAATTTGGTAAAAATATATTATTATATTATATTCACAATTAATACTATTACTTTTTGTAATTCGTACATGCTATTCTTATAATGAAATCAATGTAAATCATTTTTTATTTTTCCTCGTTAATTAGATATTTCAGTTTTGTGACGCAATTTGAAACATTAAATATTTACAAGTTATCAGTTTATTATAAAAAAGTGTGTTGTTTTTTTATAAAAATATGTGAGTGTTTTTTAATTAGTCTTCGTAATTGTAAGTGTTGTCCATAAAATTATTATTATATATTTTTCAAAAAGTAAGTTTTCCAATTATAAATATTTTTTATAATCTTATATATATATATATATATATATATATATATATATATATATATATTATGTGTGTGTGTGTGTTATATGCATGTAAATCGTGTTTATTATGAGAAATATATTTGAAGATTGCAGTGTTTAAAAATAAGTTTAAAAATGTGACATGAAAACATGTGAGATGAAAATGTTTTCTTTAATAAGTTCGACTCGCAATTATTTATACTTTTTACTAGATTTCTAATAATAGTGGCTGTTGATAATTTATCTTATTGCCGATGTAATAATATATTTCAATTTGTAAAACTTGTTGAATAAATATACCTAATGTAAAATAATTGTTTTCAAATATTAAACAAAACCTACATTTAATATCTTGAAATGAATTTTGTAACACACTTGTATGACTGCTGAATGTTATAAAAAATTACAGAGAGAGTAGGGTAAATATTTTAGGACATTTGAATACAATCTAAATGATTGAGAAATCGTCTCTTAGTTAAGTGTCAAAAAATGCAAAATCATTTTAGATGATCAAATATTTTTTAAGAACTGCAACATTGCTCATACGTGTTATGAAATAATTTTAAATATTTTATATGCGAGTGCTTATAAATGCAATGTATGAAATATAAACACTTAATATTATTACCAAATGTATTTTAAATGCTTGTTTGTATATTTTAATTGATCAGTTGATATTTCTACTTCATAAATTGCTATTTTATTAGATTTTTATTATGAGAAATAGAAATGAATAATCAGTTTTTGTGCTAAAATATATAATAGAAAATGTTTTCTATAAACTCGTATAAAAATATTAACACATTTATAATTATGCATATAATTACATAAAATTATATAATTACATAATTACATTTATTGCATAAAATAATTCAGGGTGATGATGATATTTTAATTATAGATAATCATCATATTTAATTAAAAGAAAGAATTAATATTGTCTAACTATTTACTTATCAAAAAAAAAACATATTGAAATATTTTAAATATGTTTCTAAATATAATTTTTAAAAATGGAACCCAATTAATTTGAAACATAAGATAAAATATGTAAATTTATTTAAAAGAACCATAGTTTTTTAGTACCACAATTTCATTTTCTTGTATAAAATAATTTACATTCTTAAAAAATTAGAAAAATAAAAATACAGGTCGAAAGAAAATATTCTGATAGCAAATTTGTAATAAATATGAGCAACTATTATTTTTTTATAAAAATAAGTCTAATTTTATATTTGAAAATACATTCAAAAATTTAAATATTCACTACAAATAACGATATCAATATTTTAAAATATATGACATACTTAAAAAGATTAAACAAATTTCCTGTTATTTTATCATCTGAAAATGACGAACAGACATTAACCTTTATTAATGCCTATCAAATACTATACAAATTTATGGTATTATAAAAAAATTGTATTCAAATAAAAAGTTAAACTTCAAAATGATTTACGAATCAAATTAAAATAAATAACTATAAAAAACATTAATATCATTAAGTGTGCCAAGTAGTATTTTATGATTAATAGCAAAATTATAAAAAGAAGAGGTTTTAAATACAGTTTATAGGATATTTGTTAAGATAGAACCATAATTAATACCTCAGTTGATTCATACGAAGAAATAACTGCATGGTATTTTGTAATAAAATTCAAATATTTTCCATATGCATAAAAAGTCAAATGTATTCAAATATCAGTAAGACATAGAATTTGTTTAATTTAACAATCATGCCAAACCGACAGTCAATACCAATATCTTATTACGACAAACTAAGTTTCATAAACAATTTTAGTTCTTTAATGTCAGTTATTAAATTTTAATGAATGTACTTTTGCATATTTACTCTATAATATTGTTATCCCTTTTCAGACTTACTATCTAGAGAATGTATAAGAAGTATGTAAAAAAAGTGAATATATGCAGTTAATATTTTGAAAGTAATTTAAAAATAATCAAAATATAAATAGATAGTTATGCAGAAAGTTGCCAGTCTAGAAATTTGTAATACTATTATGTAAGGTAAAATAATGGAAAAAAATAAAAAGGTTGTTTACTCTTGATAACTGTTTACCACACGATGAAAAAATTTAATGAAATATAATGAACATATGTATAATAATATCTCGATTATCGTTTAAATATATCGTTTTGTTTGTAAGGAAAAAGCTGAATGTGAAATAAGATTAAAAAATCTATATAAAATAATATACTTATTAATTAATTAAATTTATAAATAATTTAAAAAATTATATATAACAATGTTTATAATTTTTTCTACCATAGTTCAATTTACTGAACTAATTTGTTGAATAAATCAAACGTTTTTTTTTAAAAAAATGTATTTGATTAAGATAAGTAATATGTACATACCGTATCAAAGAATTCCGTAAATTTAGAGAAATAATACCACCAACAACCCCGGGCCATTCTCATTGCCATTGGTGACATAGAATAATCGACCGGTTGGCATCTGAAGCTATACTCTGTAAACCATCCCGACATACAACACTGAAAGAAACGAGAATACATTATAAAACAATTTTATTAATACATAATGGTAAAGGTTGCTTATTATTAAGATATTAAAAACGATGCACTTAACGTGTTGGAATTGCTTAATTGCTAATTATAACTGAAGGCGAAAAAATATGAATATATTTACAAATACTTACTTCATAAAATAACCACGTACTAAATGTTACTTGGAAAAAATTATAAAATATCAGTACATATTTTAAATTGAACGGTTTTCTATTTTCCATAAGTTTTGGTCCTACTACTTTAACACAATAAGCGTATGTCAAACATATTGCTAGTGTCGGAAATGGTGAACTCATTAAGAACCAGTCGTTTACTCTGGGATCTGCAAAAGATAGACATGATTAAAAACTGTTGTGTATTTTTATACAAATGATGCATTTATTAGTCATTTTCTATTTTGTAATAAGCTGGAATGCGATTTTCAAATTTTAGAGATTTAAGAAAAGATTTAAACAGCAAATAAGGAATTACGTTATATTTGATTATATATGAAACTCAGTTAACTACTGATTATTTTTCTCTGTTTTTAGTCGATAACAATATTCATATTTGTTTTTAATAAATGTATAAGGTAAAGATAAATTTAAATATTTCTAAGGTCATAATAAAAAAATATTAATTGAAAAAATCTACCATAACGAAAAGAAAACAATCAATGATTTATTCTATTATTTTATTATTTTATATATTGCTAACTGATTGCATATAAAATATTATAACTAATTTATATATTAAAAGAAAACAATCAATGATTTATTATATTTTTTTTATTATTTTATATATTGAACTGATTGCATATAAAATAATGAATTCTACAGAAATGCGATATTTTTGGATTTTATCATTTTATATTCAATTTGATCGACTGGTTTATCAAAAATTCTCTAGAGAAGAATTAGAAAGCAAAATGTATATTAAATATTTAATAAGAAAAATAAACACTAATGAATATTTCTCTACGAAAATATTATAGTTTTTAGGTTTTTTGATATTTGTCATTACAATTAAAAATAATAAGAACAGTCATGTATCATTTCTTTCAAATCTAAAATGAAATATTTTATACGATGATCACTTTTCAAAAGTAATTCTCAATGAGAGAGTAATCAGTCTGTAAACACTCTGTTCTATACTATTTTAAAATATTTTTACATATAAAAAGGTCCAATAAAACAAATTAGTAACGATATAATCTAAAAAACTAATAGTTGTTTATATTCTATTTACGACTTGATGACTCACTTTAAAACTCACTTGTCAATCTAATAATGAAAACAATAAAATAAAATTTAATAATGTAATTACTTATAATTACCAATACGTTTTTGAATTTGAAACGGTATAATTAAAATATTCATAAATATGTCTCAAATTTACATCTAGAAAACTCTTTTAATTATTTCTGTTTACATACATTATATATATATATATATATATATATATATATATATATATATATAATATCTGTAAAATATGGGTAATTTTCTATTATAAAAAAGTGCTGTGTAATGGTACAACCAGTTTACAAATGAGTTCCGGCTTGTAATTTTTTTTTTAGTATTTCTTAATAAAAAACATATTACAGGATTTTAATTTGATAGATATTTTCTAATAAGTTAGTTGAATTAATTATCAATGTAGTTTTTCTAAAAATAAGGTAAAGTTTGATATTATTGATCAGAATAATGTTTGGTCATAATATCGAAAAAAATATTTAATCTAAGGAAATCTATTATATGAAAATTATATTTTTTATGCTTCGTATATTGGTTTAAAAAATTATAAAAACAAAAATATAGAAAATGATTCTAAAATGTTTGGTGTTAATGTTGAAAAATTATCTAATCTATTATACAACATTTTTTTTTATTTCGTATATATTGGTTTTAAAAATTATAAAAAAATAGAAAATGTTTCTAAAATATTTGAAAATAATGAAATTTCATCTATTTAATAAACTGCGTTAGTTAATCAAATATATGAGTTGGTTTTTAATTAAAATACATGTAGAAGTTTCATCTAATGTATAAAAAGCAGCAGTAAGTTTTATCATGGTAGAGAAATTGATAACTTTCGTAAGAAATATGCAACACAACATACTTGCCTGGCCTCTTAAGTTGTTATATTTATTCCAAATGATTTCCAATATTATTAAGCTGATACTTTTTAAAAATACTTTAATACCGTGCTTATAAAAATTCGAAAAATTATTAAATATAAGAATTTTTAAAGTTAAGCTAAATATAAATAATATATTTATCTTAATTAGAAAACTAACACTACATACAATTATCAATACATTTCTGCCGTAATTTCCAATAATGTTTTATCTATTAATCACTAAATCTGAGTTCAAATTCTTATTTAAGTTGAAGTCAAATAAAAATACTAAGCAATTGGAAAAAACATTTGAAATAATAACATTTTTTTAAAAGAACTGATGTAGAAACTATTCAAATATTTCTTGGTACAGAATTTATATACCATTTTAAAAAAATTGTGTATATATGTGTATAATTCGATCGTAACTTTAAATCAAAATAATTATACCTTCCAATCTATACCAATGGACCAACTACTGTAATTTGGCAGTCATAATCAGGTTGTGATGGATATTAATTATTTTAGAATAGTGAATATACAGTTTACAATCATTAAAAAATGATAATAATGAATTTTATTTATAATATACTAACATTTTTTTGTATGAAAGGCATATTAATCAGGATTTTTTTACCTGTTATGAACTAAAATAATTCATTTATATAAATGTGAAGGTCATATTATGAAAAGATATACAAAGAAAAAAATTATATATAATTTTTTCTCGCCTAAAAACATAATTTTATTTCAATAAACTTTCTAATCAATTTTTATATCAATCTGATTTCTTTATTAATCATATTAGTGTAGTATGTGTTGCAAATTGGATAAAAAGTACCATTTTTTACAATAACCATTAATATTTTTTTATATATTAGAATAATTAATTAATAGAAATATAAATAACTCTGGAACTTACCACTTTTATTGTTCATTAAATCATTGTAGCCATCTATTACTCTCCGTACTATTTGCGCCATTTTGACTTTTAATTTATTTGATTAAATCTGAAACAAATTAAACTAGTTTTAAAGTCTTGTTCCACAAATATTAAGTATTTTATGTTTTGTTATTTTCTTATTCCTTTTCTTCATAACATATTTTTCTTAAAAACATTTTCTTATTAGGACAAAGTTAGTTATAATTAAAATAATCTTCGTGCATTAATATATGATTGTTTTCGTTTTGATCACTTGTTGTAATTTTATAACATTTTTATTTTATTAGTAATATATTTTAAAACTAAACAATAGTCATTGTTTTTATTTAATCAGTATATAAAATACGCATTAAATAATATTTAATTCCCTAAGAGAAACATGTAGAGATTTCTACAAAGTATTGTACAATAGTTTCTCGTAAACGTATTTAAAATGTGTATTCAGTTTTAAAAATACATTGTAAAATAAATATTTATGATTTCAATTAGTTCATTTTTATGTTCAAAGACTTATAAGTTATAGATAATAGCTAATAATAGCTAAACATATGACACTTCGGTCATTTTGTCTAAATGAATAAATTATATTTCATATTATTTTCTAATACTATTTTATATTAATGTACTATTTTGTTATTTCAACTATTATTTTATTATTTAAACTAACTATTATTAGTATTTTAATTGTAAAACTAAGATTATAAAAAATAAGCACATGTAAAGTAAGACCAACCACCTTTCTAATAGGTCACTGTGTACCTCGAATACAAATATATACGATACAAAAATAAATTCAATAATCGAATTCAAAAATAAATTTGTTCAATAAGAGCTAAATAAATATTTTTATTATTTTATAAATCAGAAAAAATCTATTCATTTGTTATATTTATTATTAAGTATATTTTATTTAGTTTTAATTTTTTATTTTAGGATTTTATGATAAGTATATTACTAAAAACATGTAATTATTTTTTAATTATATAATATATATATATATTATAAATAATATTCCCGTATTGAAAATATATAAATATTAATATCCATCATCAAATAAAAAAAAATAAAATCTCAAAAAGCTTTTTGTTATAAATATTTTACTATTATATCTTCTAATATATAGATCTAAATTTATTTTATTACAAAATGGTTTATTGTATGCACAAAGTTTTTTAAAATATTAAAGATGAAAGATTATAAATATTTTTTATTAATCAATAACTGACCATGCAACTTGAATAAAAAAATAGAAATGTTTATTTTATAATTATTACACACTCATATTTAATACAAAGAGTGTACAAAAAAATGTAATGAGATTACAAAGAAATATTTTCGTTATTAAATAAAATATGTAGTATTATTCTATAAATTAATTATTAATGTAAATGGTACAAAATCTTCACGTATAAACTATGTTATATTTTATTAAGAAAACTATTGTCTCGAGTAAGGAAAATATTTATAATTCCTTATAAAAATTAAGGTTAAGTCCAAAATATTAATATATTGAATGAGTTATGACTTTTCTAAATTACGAAACTGATTATAAAAGAATATTTTATTAAAAAAAAAAATGTTTCAGTTACTTTACTTAATGTATAAATTACTTCTGAATTAAAAATTATCTACACATATATTTTCATAGAATATACAAGTTTCAGAGAGTATAAATATGCCAATAAACGAAAATGCCTGTTTTTTTTTATTAATCAATAAAAATGTAAATAGACATGTTTTATGTGAGACAAAGTCTATTTTCATATAATTAACATTGTTATTAAATACCACACATATACGTTTTTTATAATCTTGTTGTGTATAAACTGAAAAATATTTTTTAAATGATCGAATCAAAATATATCAATTTAGGAAAATATTTCCTATTTATATTCAATACCTGTTTTGATTGAAAATATTATATATGAATTTTAAAAACGTATATATGTAATATTAATTTATATTTTTAGTTAAATTAATGACTTCATGTATGACTACTTCACAATTATTACTTAATTTATACACAAATTCTTTCGGAGTTTTATATTTATTATTGAATATTAGGTATTTATTACACATTTAACTCTATAAATAATTAACATTTATCGAATTAAATAGTTAGTTAAGAAAATAAATTTATATTTCACAAAATACTAAACGTTAACAATTAATATCAATATTTTTATTTTTAGTACATATTGATTCAGTCATATTTTTATTTTAAATACTGAAAAAGATCTATTTATTAGGTATTATTTTTAAAGATGATGACATTAACGTATCAGTTATTAATTAATAAAATAAAACTTATTAAGTTTAATTATTCTTCCAAAAATGAACTG
Organism: Acanthacorydalis orientalis; assembly: GCA_034766995.1. Lineage (NCBI taxonomy): Eukaryota > Metazoa > Arthropoda > Insecta > Megaloptera > Corydalidae > Acanthacorydalis > Acanthacorydalis orientalis. Next base: position 31,803,789 of record CM068320.1, read on the forward strand.
TTGTTAATTGTATTCGATTGAATGAACTTTTTTCGTACTTTTTTATTTTAAGATAGTTTTTCGAATATCTTTTTAAAGTTAACTGTACTTTAGACTTAAATTAGACCCACTTTCATATATAAATTTTACATAAAACACATTTTTTGTACAGAAATAAGTGTTAACTTTTAAAATTTCAATCATAAATCACAAAACTTGAACTATTAACATCAAAACCAATTTAGTATATGGTTGAGTGTTAATTTGTCATCGAAAAAGTATCTTTTATAAAAAAAAACTAAAATAAAAGCAATATAGCACCTATAAACTATCTAAAAAGCAACAATGTAGGATTCTGTGTCAAAGAATGTTTGATTTCAATGATTGTGTATATAAAAATTTACCTAGGCTTGTAAAATATTAAATGCATCGGAAACTAAATATGAACAACAACAAACGTTAATTTGAACGACTGCATATTACTTAAATACAGAATTGTGAAAGTATATCTATTAACAGTTATAATAACAGTTATATTTTTTAAAAGCATGGAGATAGAATCAAGTTCTGTTTAATTCTCATCAGGTTCAAAACGTCAATATAAATCGAATAGATGTATTTATCATAAACATTCGTCGGAAACATGACAGATCGTACTTAAATTGTAAAGTAATAAATAGATAGACATTTACATAATGTCGAAGTGTGTTTCATTCTTAAAATTCTTGACCCGTTAACAATAACACTTTTTCAAACAGGTTTTATAGACCAAAAATCGCATCAATGAAATAACATCATATACTAAATTATATAGAAAGAATTCATATATAAAATCTATACAGATATAAAATATATTAAACCTACATATATCTGAGGTAGTAGGTCAAATAAAACGATAAACCAATTTAAAAAAAATATATACACATCTTTATAATTATTTATTTTTTTTAAGTGTGTCATTTTAGAAATTTTGGTACATTTTTATGGCTGATTATTTATAATCATACTAATATTAATATTCATTTCTCGATACTAAAACTATAAAAATAATTTGTTTGCTAAAACGGTTATGTCGTTTTTTCATCGAAAATTGTTTTTTTTAACAAACAAATCTCAACAAAAAATGATATTAAATGTCTAATAAATATTTTTTAGTTAATTAAACACAAATCGTTTAAAAAGCGAATGTGTATGAATGAAAGGAAATATTAGAAATATGAATAGAATAGTAGTAATCTGTTTATTTATAGAATTTATGTCAATTGGTTACTGAATTCCGTTTTCACTCATTTAACATGATGTAAATTATATCTGATAATATATGAATTTCAATTACATTTAAAGAATAGTACGGATTTAATTTAAAGAAAGTTCCAAAGTAAATATATGTTTAAATAACTCACCGTTTATTCGTAATTAATTAAACATTATTTTAAATAAACTTTAACAATCGAATTTGAAAATTTACAGAAACAATTTTGAATCTTTATCATTTTAATCAATTATATTATGTATTATTTATGATGAGTTGTAAATTGCAGAACACCTAATTTCTTTTATATACAAATTAATCAAATGTACACAGATTTATTAAGTAGAATTAAATTAATATAAGTAAATATTTAACATCCACAGTTATGATCTTAAAAAAATCAATTATGAAGAATATTTCTATTAAAGAACACAATATTGATAAACATTAAACTTTAGATAATATTAATGATAAGAATTTAGCAATTTAACAAACTGTAATATTTTTAAAGAACTTTTTTATTTAATTTTTTTGTTTTAAGAAATATCAGATTTATTTATTAATATTAACCATTCAGCTATTTAGTTTCAATAATTAGATTCTAAAAATATTATTATTAGATAAAATAACTTTTTATAAAATGAATAAATGAAAGAAAATTAAATATAATTTAATTTAAAGCTTAAATAAAAAATATATATGGATAAATTGATGACAAACGGAAAACTTATATTTAAAAAAATCAATTGTAGTCTCACTGTATTTATATTTTCATTACACATTCATTTTTCATAATCAAATTGCAAAAAAGAGATAGGTTTCTTGTTTTCTTACAAAACATGAGCACAAATATGTGTATTTTAATTAATAATATAAACAGTTTTACAAGTGTATGTCTAGTTCCGTGAGATCTTATAAGCTAGGTAGATCTTTATTTTATATTAAAATTACATGTTTCCTTAAACAATATAAGATATAAAAAAAAGATTTAACTTTATCCTGTATAGTGAAAGATTAACAAGATCTAAGAATGATACTCTTCTCTAATAACAATGCAAAGATGATTAAATAATAGCCTTGTAGTTTTTTCTTTTTTTTTTGTATACAGGAATATTTGTCTACTGGATATTTTATATACTGGGAATTCCCATTTTCTTTTTACACGCCAATTTAAAATGAAAACGGAATCAATATCACAGGAAAAGAATAATTATAGGTCCCACTTTGTATAATTACTGGTTATTTACAATAGACATGTCTTTAGCAAACACAATTAAATGATTTTATTTTCTTATTTGTATATTTTTTTCTAATTGAAAACATATTCAGGTTCAATTTTGATTTCGTTAGAAATATAATTATAAGTGATGTATATAAACGTTTCTAACAATTATATCTGCCCGGCAAATATTTTCTAATGTTTTTATTAAGTGTTAACAAAATATTTCAGGGAGTATAAAAAATATATATATCAGAAATCTTCGAAAATGATTTCGTGACTAAATTTTCAACAATTATTATCAAAGAAGAATGATATAATTACTGAATAATAACATTTAAATGTCTAATATGTTATATAAATTAAATAAATTGTTAATTTCGTTGAATTGTTAATAAAACAAATTGCGGTTTTTTATACATAGCTAACATTTATTTTTATTTGCATAAACAGTACATAGTCATTAAATATCTGTAATTCTATATCATTTCGTGTGACGTTCGATAGTAAACTAAGTGATAATTACACAATTATTTATTTTCTATTGATATATTTTACACCTCTACTTTTTTATATTTTTAGGTAGTGCAATTTTAGCTAATATTTCGAACTGTTTATAGTGCAGAGAATTTGTTTATCATTATAGTTATTCAATATTTAATTTAATAACATATTATTAATATAAAAAAATGTCCTTCAAGTATTGCTTTTTTTGATGAAAATTTTAAGATTAAATATATACTTGTTACTATAATTATTTTTATCCAGAAACATCTATTTAAATAATAACTAAATCTTAAATGTTTATAGATATATAAAATAAACACTTTTTATATTTAAATCTTTTTCAGTTTCAAATTATGATTTATGCTTTAATTAAACAATTTTCAATCATTAATTGAATGAATGAGTCGTTAGTTTTCCAAGATATTATAAATATTAAAAATATCCAATTGATGATCTTTTTCGTTTTGATTGTCTGATATGTAGTTAATTGTCTATAATTCGAATAGATTAGTAATTTAGGAAAATTGATAATCGATTCTTTAAAGATTTAATAAAGACAAAATGGATCGTCTAATTTTTTAAAGCAATAATAAAATAAGTAATAGAAATATTTTACAAACAAAGATTATTCTGATATCTTTTTTGTAGATACAAAAAAAATATTAAAGTTCAAATCTTTACAATTAATTTGATTATTAAATTAGAACAAATAACTAAGACAAAAGAAATAAATTTTAATTATAATCAGAAAGTTATGTAACATGTTTAATGAACATTAAAATTCAATAAGGTTTTTTTATATAATTTTATATATATGTAGTTCAATTCTCATATTTGATTATTTTTTTTTAGAAAAAATATATAATTTAAGAGTTATTCATGCATTGTTCGAATCTCACGTGTCTTAACAGATCAAGGTTTAGTTTTGTTTAATTCATATATATGCAGTTCAATTCTCATATGTATATGATTAATTTATATTTTTAAAAAAACAACAATTCATAATTTATTAAAAGTCGGGAATGTTTAAAACTATTAAAATCTAACTCAATCAAATTATTTATATAATTTATTTGTCAAGCGTTAAAATAACTAGCTATTCAAATTTAAAACGAAATTCGTTTTTAGGTTTTCATGTTTACTGTTTAGTTGGAATATTTTGAGAATATAAAAAATAATGAAGGATATTTTAAATAGTTTTGTTATAATCGAAACATTCATAGTTAAATTTTCGTACTTGTTAATTATTTAACAATAGGAGAAATGGAATTGAAAGAAAAATATACGTAGTTCAATTCTCGTATATTCAAATAAATATATAATTTTTTTAAAAAATATAAACTTTCCATAACTAAATTTTTGTATACAATCAAAAATTTGAATTGTATGTCATATTTAAAATTTATTTTTAAATAATTTTATTTCAACTTAAATTATTTATTAACTTAAATAAGTCTGTTAGTTATAAATAAATTTGTTCGTCTATCAGGGATTTTGAGTTAATTTAAAATTAAATAAAAGATATTGAAGGTATAAGAAAATGGTATTATTATAATATTTATTATATCTTTTAAATAAATTATTTCTAGATTTTATTTAATATGTCATAACATATGAAGTATGTACTTCAATAATTCCAATCACATTTTTTTAACTTGAAACTATTTATAAAAGCGATATAGATTTCAAAGTTTTAAAATCCTAAATCTAAATAAAAGTATATTCGACTTACAACTGAAATTAATATCTTTTTAAAGTTTTTAATTGCTTATATTTATTAAAAAAAATAATTATTGCCACTTATTATATGTTATATTATTTTATTTTAGCCAAATTCATTGTTCTTCTTTTATAATTAATAGTTTAATAAATTATTTACAACCAGGTCTTCAATTCCCTCATCTAATAAAAATCTGAAAAGTACAATTGAAAAAATGTCACTTTAAAAAAGATTATAATCATTTTATTGTTATTTAGCCAAATAAATACTCAAGTGAGTATACAGTTTCTTCTATAGGAATTTAATATAAATATTCATTCTTAAAAAACATAATTTGTTTATATAAATTATATTAATTTTTATACAGATATGCACAGTATAAATAAATTTGTATCAAGTATGATTATGAGTACAGTTTTAAATGGTACTTATTAAGAATTATATATATATATATATATATATATATATATATATATATATCAGGGGAATTACTACACATTTTTATATAACTATATTGTTTTGTCTTTGAATATAATTAGAATAAATTCACATAATAATAATAATAATGGAATTTTTTGCATTCCTACAGTTATAAATCACTCGAGCGCATTTAAAGTAATATTGCCTTTAAGATATACAATCTATACATTCAAACAAAAACATATTTGAAAAATATTTGTATTTATAATGAACGTATACCCAAGTGGAGAACATGAATCAATCATTTGTATATAAAATATTTAAATCTCTCGACTTAGAGAATCATTTTTTTATTTGAGGTCGTCTGGTTGTCTAATTCAATAATAGGAGGTAAAAATATCAAATGGAAGGTTAATATGTGGTCGTACGGAAGTTATATTCAAAGAACCTTGATACCAAACGACCTGCTGAAATACATATGAATCTATTAATTGATTGCAATTTTATGTAAATGATTTATAAGAAAATGTAAATAAGAAGGACATTTATTAATCACACACGCGTCTGAATCTATGTATACACACACTTTTTTTTCTATTCTGAGTCTTCAGATATTTTTCTGCACACGTTTTAATAAATGTATGACCTCTCTATTTTAGTAATCATGTTCTTCAATACAAACATGCACATTTTTTATGACTTTTGAACTTAATTGATTTTAAAAATCAACAGAATAGGCGTTTCATCTAAAACGGTATTTGATTGATTGATGTACCTTGTTTGTATTCGAAAAAAAATGTTCGTAATTGATGACAGAGATTACTTAAGTTTCATCGAAATAATTAAAAGAATCTTAAATATTTTCTCCTCGAATATCACGTTTGATATAATGAGCAAACAGTTTGGGATTTTTTGAATTGAATAAAATAATTAAAAAGAATTAGTCATTTGTATAATTTATTTAAAATTAAATATGTGTCATTACATAAATGTCTTGCTGAATTATTTTTTATGTATAATAATTTTTACTTCAATTAATGAAATAATAAAATATAAATACAGGAAAAGTGTTTAAACATCTAATACGACTAAAATATAATTTTAGAAAATATACATGATATTTAAAAAGAAACAAGTATTCAAAAGATTAAGTTTTTTGTATTTAGTTTAAAAAAATGTCATCAAAATATCATCAATATATAAAAAAAGTATGTCAAAATTTAATATTTAGTCTAAAAAACCTTAAATAGTAATTTGTAAAAACAGACATTCAGTTTTTATCTTATACTAAACTATTTTGGTTTTTATTACTTTATACAATTCTGAATAATAACTAAGAAATATATAGACGTTAATTATTAAGATAAATACTCAATTCCAGTTAAATATTACAAATTGCTTACTATTAAAGATGTTATTAAAATATATCATCTCTAGTATGTCTTGTTCTATATTACTTCTAATTTTCTCGCAATAATAGTAAAGTAAGATAAAATTATTTACAAGAAAAACTGACTTTACAACTAGGTTATATAACGATTTATATTTCCATATATTTTAATTTTAAGCCTCAATTATAAAATTGAGCCGAGACAATATTTCTTAATATTAATACATAGTTTATACGATCAATTTCAAAATACTTATAGTATAAAAAAATAATTATAACAAGTTGAATCCTAAGAAAAATTACTTTTATGTTTTAATCAACTTAATTGATTTATGAAGTGTATAAATTTTTTAAATCGAAATATCATTCGATATAATAAATATCATTATAGATATAATATTTTAGAACATAAGTACATAAAACGTATAATTTAGTATAAAACTGAAATAGAAATTATATATTTAATAAGCAGTATCATTTTTTTAAATTATAAAAGTTTTATAAAATATTATACATTCGTTTATTACAGAGAAATATATTAAAAAGAGAAATTAAATCAAAAAAACTGATTTAGAATATTTTTATTTTGGCAAATATCTGATAAAATATAAAAGTGACTCAATAGACTATATAATTTAGAACCCTTTAGTTAGTTTTAATTTATATTTTTAGACTAATCTTTTAGAATTACAAATAAATCATTTATATTTGTTTATAAGACTTGAATAAATGTTTAATAGCCCTTGACACCAGAAAAAAACAATTTAGTTCGAGTAAAAACATATTTGATGAAAATATTAAAAGATAAATTATTAAAGAATTAAATAATTTGTTAGAAACAAAATGAATTTATTAGTTTATAAAAAAAACTCGAAATAAAAAATATATTTTAATAAAAAAATATATATGCATTATATTTATGGAGCTTTTATAATTTCAGAATTTTTTTGGAAAATATTTAAGTACTATTAAAAAACATAACTATCAACAAATATCACAATTATTAGTAAGTTTTTATTATTAAGGCCCACATTAATTGCAAATTAAAACAGACATTTTATATAAAGAAATCACAATTTGATTATATTTTTAAGAAACACTGTTTACTTTAAATTCTTAAATAATTGAACTAAAAAAGTGTCCTTTTTAAGTCGTTAAAAATAAGAAATATATTTATAAATATGACATTAATTTTCATGTCAACAGAAAAGTAATATTTATCAATCATTTCCGTCAGAACAAGTCCATCATAATTATAATAAAGTTGATATGCAAAAATATACGCTTTCTACAAATTACGTTTCTTAAGTTCATTAACAAACACAAGGCTAATAGTTTCACTATTAAAAATATTTTGTGTTCACTTTTAAGGTCTTTGCCAGACTATTCAATTATTTAATAAAACAACTATAATTTATTCTTGCCACAGTTCACGGAAATTTAAAATATACTTAATAATAAGGTCTTTGATCTTTACAAAACTGTTCCTGATGCAAGTGTTAAGTTGATTACATGAAAGTATGTTTCATTGTATAAAATTAGAAATGATTGTGTTGTTTCAGGGTGTAAAATGAATATTTTTCGTTATTATTATAAAATTCCAGCATTTAAACTAATAAAAATATATAATTTTCTTCGAACCGATAGTTATTTAATTAAGATTTTCAATATTTGTGTCTGTGTGGTGTTAAATAATTTATTAAACTCCAAAGAAACTTAAGAAATTTATACCGATAATTTTTTAAATTACAAAAAGTGTATAGAAAACCATAAAAGAGTTCTTATAATATCCTTTCTATGCAAACACAAAATTTCTCAAACATGAAATTTTAATATAAATTATAATAAAATGTCAGTATATTTATGATTCACTTTTTAATATGTCGAAAGAAAATAATATAATCATTCTTAAGCATTTATCAGCTATTTAATTAATTGTGACTTTAATTAATTAAGAATATAGAAAAATCTAATTGATTTTTATAGATATTTAAAAAATTATTATATTTGTAGTGTTGTTTAAAATATATTAATATGAAATTCAATGTTACAGTTTATTTATAAAAAATAGTTAATATGGAATTAAATAGTTAAAGACATTAAATAGTTAATATTTTCTAATGTTTGTAATTTGTCAACGACGAGGTTTTTAAGCAAGTTTGTTAAAAGACCAATCATCTTAATTAGATACACAAAAATAAAAATAGTATCGTTTAAGAAAAAAATTCAAAAATCTTTTACTACTTAAATAATCCTGCTATAAAGAAATGTCTCCCGTAAAATAATTTTATTTATCTAAAGTGAAAATATAAACATTTATTTAAATGTATTTATAAATGTGTAATTAATTATGTAGCCCGAAGTGAACTGAAATATATTAAAGAAAGTAATAAGGTATTGAGGTTAGTAATTTTACTAGAAAATACATTAAAATCTAACGATGTTTTCAATCATACTAATAATCGTTAAAGATCATAACTTAGTCTCAAAGAATATTTAAATATCCACTTATGAAAATAAATAAGAAAATTTGTATGCAAATTTTGATATTGTTTGGATAATAAAAGGTATTAAAAAATATTTAAGTTCTTGACATTTGGAAAATAAAAATTGCGAAATTTCTTTTTATTCTTAGCAGGTCAATGAAAAATATACAGTCAATGGGTATTTTTATTAGATCTAAATCGTTAAAAATGTATGTGACACATTATCTAAATCATGCCGAATGATTGAAATATAGGTAAAATATCAAATCAAATAATTTCTTGTGACAACACGTCTTCTACATTTCTAAAAAAAAGTATGTCAAATGTCTGTTCATCTAATCTTTTTTGAAGGTTAATACAATAATACACTAGACTTTTTAGTCTGTAAAATATTGAAAAAGAAAACATTTTTTTTATAAGAAAATTCGTGTTCGAAACCCTTGACATAAAAGAATTGTTCTTGACATCTGTTAGAAAATTCTATATGATTTCATCAAACATGTAAATATTATTTTTTCTATTAAAAAAGTATATGAAACAAAGACATTAACGGAAATTTACTGATATTTTTATTATATTTATGTATTGAATACAAGTGCACATTGCATAAATTAAAATAAAATCACACGTTTGTTTGTTTTACATTAACATGATCGGAAAATATCAAATGCTTATTTACAATCAATTTACATAAAATGTAACGTTAGATTTTTAATTATTTATTATTTACTGTACGGTACTATTTGCAATAATACCACAGACCGAGCTAAACACTCTATACCCTTAATCTGAGATATAAAATTGAAAAAAAAAATCGTCGCGTGTGAAACATAAAACATGAGTAATTCCATATAGAATTGCATGATTCGCTTTTCATTTCCGTATTTATAGTACAATGTTCAAATATTGATGTCTTACACAATTGATTTGATTTGAATTATAATTATATTTTTATTTTGAAATAATATTATAAAGAAGGTACGTTATTATCGTTAATTATTTTAATATATATTTATACCAAAAATATATTTAGTTTATACGATTTAAGATATGTGTTGTTAATTTCAAAGAATATTGAAAAGACATTTTTACTTTTATTTATATACATAATTTAATACCGTATAATAAAAAGAGATCACTTAAAGCTATGTCTAATTTTAAGACATAAAATAACCAAACATTAGTATGAAAACACAAACTTGATTAACAACTTTTTTATGAATATTATTATGGTGTATTTATTATATATTCTCAATTAAGAGTTCATGAGATACTCAAATTCAACGTGAATAGAGTAGGTCTTTTCTACAGTTATCTTAGTACTCAATTGAAACCTGTCTATCTATCTATCTATCTATATATATATATATATATATATATATATATATATATATATATATATATATATATATATATAACTACTGAAATGAATATGTATAGATATTATTTTTAAACACATTTCAACATACAACTAATAGTTCAAGTACACAAAAAATCATCATAAAAAAGTTCTTATGCTTCTTAAATAAAATATTCAATATTATACTTCGGCGATGTGTGCTATAAAAAATTTAGACATGATTTAAACGGATCTTACACATTTGCATGAATATAATTGGTATAATAATCAATTGTCTGTATATTGGATGAAAAAATTGCTAAAAAACATACGAAAAAAAAGTGAATCGTGTGAGTACGCTAATCTGTAATTATCTCATGCATTAATGATACATAATACTGCTTGAACAATGTGTTTATTCTAACCAGATATAGTAACAAATATTACTACAAAAACCATTGAATCTATGTCATACATTCTCCATTTTTAATGTTCATTTACAAGTAGTGCAGTCATTATGTGTTATGTGTGTATATGTTTATATTATTACTTTTATTGCATCACGATGTAATCACATTAATGCTTCGTTTGTTATCATTGCACATAGCATTCCGAATATGTTAGGACATGCTGTTTTGTTCTTGTTTATAAACAAATTATTATTATTCTGTTAATAATGTTTACGTTTATGTGCATGAAAATTATTACTTAAGTATTTGTTCGATGGAATACTTACAGTTATCTTATTAATAATCAAAATATCACTCTAAAGTAAATATTAATTAAATAAAATATTTGCACATTTCCGTATAAATATTTCAGGTATGATATAAAATAAACAGAAGTAATGGTAGGAGCAAAATACATAATCGGATAAAAAATCGGTTTAACAGTTATTTCTGAATTTGAATATAATAAATCCATTAGAATTAATTCTAAGAATTTGTTAAATGAATTCTAAGAATTCATTTTGTATTACAATTATGATTTACATGTTAACTAATTGATTTAAATTGAATGTTATGATCTTATAAATAAAGAAATAATTCCAGCTTTTTAAAAGTACACATATAGACTTTTCTAACAATTACAATTTGTTAAATTTTTTTTAAAAAAGTAAATTTATATGAATTTTTTTAGTGATTGCATAAGAAATTCTACGTTTTTCACAAATAAATTAAATTATAATAAGTATTAGTATTTCTAATCAATTAATTATGTTTTAATTCGACTGAATTTATTTTAAGTTCTGATTTTTATGTTAGATAATTAGTCATGTACAAAACGATTATTTAGAATTGTTATATAAAAATATTAATTTATATACAAAAGAATTTTTGTATAAAACATCTTTATGTCTAAAAAAAAATAATTTCCCATCACTGATTTGTAAATAAATTGTTTTTTTTTGTTATTTTATAAATAAACCAAACTTCCACAACTATTCAAAATGAAATAAGATTAGTAATAATAAATGTAGGTGTTATTTATCCATAAAACTATTAAGTTTAAATAAATATTAAAGATTTCAAAGAAATTGAGACGTATTACAAAAAAATGAATTCAAAGAATAAAGATATTCTTTGAAATTCCTTTCTTGTTATGCCATTAATATACACATAATTATATGTAGAGATAATTGTTGAAAATATTTGCAAAATTAACGATTTTAAAATTGACATTGATTTCAAATACAAGTGTAATGTTAATCGATTTTTATTACATTGCACATTTCAACCAGTCTTGTTAAACATTTCGTACTTGTCAATATTTGAGTATTTATTCAAGTAAAATAAAATCACTTAAGAAGTCAATATCGAAATATAAAAAATAAAAAATTTTAAAAACTGCACTTCGATAAGTATATGCAAACATTTATTTAAACATTTCTTTTTTTAAATCAAACAAGGAAAAGCATTCAAATCTAAGACAACGAATAAATTAATACTTTTATTTTCAACTTGTAATAATATTTAAAGACATATGCAACATGACCGATTATATTCATACAAAATTACTTTCTAGAAAATGAATAAAAATATACGAGTATGACAATTGGAATAAAGTTCTGAATTATAAAAAAAAATGTATAAAATATTTTTATGTAATATATTTTGACATGACTTGTACAGAAAAGCCTGTATTGAAATTAATATAAAAAGTCGTCAATTATTTCATAGAAAGGTTATGTCATTATATATTTTTATTACAATAAATTCAACATACAAAAACAAATATTGGGTTAATTAAATTTATTTGAAAGTCTGTCAAGTCGAATGTATTTTCAAATTTTTATATTAAATTTGTGAAATAGAATATTTTTATAAAAATAAATTCGTTATTACATTTTGTATCTATCTATATATATATATTAGAACAAATAAAATATAATAAATATTAAGCAAGACAGTAAAAGTGAACCAAATACAAAAACATGTAATTACCTTTAGTAATGAATATGTTGAACTATATAACCGTACTACGAGTTCTGATATATAAAAAAATAGTTCTCCCGAAAACACACTTCATTCTTACGATTGTTCAGACATGACTGTTCGTAGAAAATTTTGCAACTAAATAATTACATCGAAACAAAATCGTATACCACACATTTCAACCAATACCTTAAAAGAATTAATTGCACATTGTGTATACACAGATAGTAAGTGCAATTTATGACACATGTCCGTATCAAAATAAATATGTGATTGATGATGATAACATTCCAAATAAAATATTAAGGATGAACGCAAATTATTTCAAATAAACACACTTCAATAAATCGTCGTTCAATTTTGATTATGTTTTTGGTGTATTTATTTTTAATATATCTTCTTGTCTTCATTACACGAATACTTGTCTATAATTTTTATTGGAAATTTGACCTTCTATTAATTATTTACTATGTCGTTTTTTTTAATGACTACACACACATTTCTTTTTTTATATAATAATAATTTCGAACAAAAAAGTTGCATACTAAGCAAAATAATCTGCGTGTATTGACTTTAATATACTTTGATCACTTATAGATATTCAGTTATGATAGATTTTTTTGTAAAGTATTTTTTAAATAATTAATTACTATATATATATATATATATATATATATATATATATATATATATATATATTCAAATGAATACATTATGAATAATAAAATAAACATTCAAGGTTTATAAAGAAAAACTTGTTTTTAAATTAAATGTTTGAGGAAAAAATCAGTTTGAATCCCAAGTATCTATTGAAATTTCCAAACAAGTAAAACATTTATTTTTATTATAAAATATATTTCTTATAGAAGATTATTATAAAAAGTTGATCAATTTATTAAAAAAATTATAACACTGTTTTTACATTGTAGAATTTCAACTTTCACGTTTTGTCTATTCAAATATATGTAGTAATAAAATATATATTTATTATGTATTCAAATTTATTTTGGGAATATTCTCACAATGTTCACAGTAGTTTTATTGTTATTTAATGAAATTATTCGAGTAGTTATAAATTCAATTCTGAAATTAAATTAGAAAAAAATAACCACGTGTGATTAGAAACAAAGAAATATATTTTGCTGTTCATACTGTTTCAAAATAAAATTACACAAACTTTCCTTGAAAGTGTAAAGTTGTTAATTAAGCACGCGTGCAATATTATTTCACTCTAATTTACAGTTTTTTTTCATTTCGAAATCTTATTGTAATCTAAACAATATTCAATATTATTGAAAGTATTTTTTTTTCTAAAAAAGTATGAGTTTTATCAAATAAAAATTTAAATATTAAGAAAATTCATTTAATTATTATGAAAAAAAAACAATATTTATTTTTTCTGATTATATATTATCGAGTATAGTATTATTTTATCATATGTATGTATATCATTTCAATAATTTATAAAACCACAGACTATAAATAGGTACTTTTGAAATTTATTTATATTAGTTTTGTATTAGATTTGCGGTTAATATTGCCTCAATATATTGAAACCTTTCGGTTGAATTTCTCAATAAAATATGATTCAAAAAAGTTTACATCTTATTCAATGGTTGGACAAATTTAAAAAAAAAATTATTAGAAATATTATATTCAAAAATACAGATTATCTTCCTAATTGTATGATCAAATCTGAAAAGATTAATAAATTCAATTTTTTTTAAAATATGAATATTAGAATTGTAAAGAATTTTCTAGGATATCAAATATTTTAGTTTTATTTTTGAATCGACTGGTTACAAAGTACAAAATTAGAAAATAATAAAATTGATTGATTATTAGAACCATTTTTGTTTTAAAAAAAAATATTTCCAAAGCAATAAAAAGATTTATATTATAAAGTCTTATTTTATTCAAAAATATGATTTTTGAATTCATTCGTAAAAAAGAATTGAAAATAAAATGGCTAATATTTTTAAAAATCGTTAAGAATTATTTAGGTATGAACGATGTATTTCAGAAAAATTATTGTAAATGCCAAGTAGAAAAAATAGATTGATTTTTTTGAAAAAATACTAATTTAATGACTGAAAAAGATTCGAAAAAATTCAATTGAAAACGATTAAAGGTTTTTTAGTTATTATGTTTTATTAAATATGAAAAAAACACACAACCAAAACGATTTTTCATAATTACTTCCTTTTAAAGTATTTATAAATAACATCAAAATAAATCTCCTTTAGATAATCTTAAAAACACCCAATTATTATTGGAATAAAAAGAATAATCTCTGTGATTCAATTTTATGATTGGCTAGTAATTCAAACTGTCTGCATACAAATTATTTTTTATAAAACATGTTTCCGAAATATGATCACAAAGAGTACTTAAAAATATCTAATTATTAAAAAAAATATTCGTAAATACACTCAAAATTACAATCAGAAAAACACACACACACACACTAACATATTTTAATAAATTCGTCTTCAGTTCTTTATTGATTCAACACTATTTTATAGAAGAATTAAATTAGAAATCGTTGATATTAAGAAAATTTATATTAAAAAATATTTTTAGAAAATATATCCCTTTCTTCATTTTTTCAAAAAGAGTATTAAAACATTCGAATATAATTACAAACTTGGTCAGATGTGTGTAAACACTGAAACAAAAATATCTATTGAATAATGACTTCTATTAGAAAACAAAAGTCAACTCGAATATATTTCATTCACATTAGTAATTTGAAATTGTCTCAAGCATTTAAAAACTGTTATGTTAAAAATAAACATACGAAATATGCGTTTTAAAAGACAGTAAAGTGTAAATAAACATACATTTCTTTGCACAAACCCCATCACATTAATTCAATCAATGTAAAATCAATAAAGGTAGAAAATACATATACGGGCTATTAAGAAAAGCGCTATATTAGACATTGCTTCAAGGAACCTCCGGGTGTTGAGAAATATTGTTTACATTATCGACCATGATTGGCTGTTTATGTGCGACAGTAAACAGTAGTTGTGATTTCACACTAAAAATTATCATAAATAAAACACGACGAATAAAATGATTTGAACAAGGAATCTAATGAATAAACATGTGATTTATATATATATATATATATATATATATATATATAGATTCGTCATTATTATGATTTTTTTTTTAATTTTTTAATTTATTTTTGTATCAAATTCTCGATGTAAACAATATATGTTTTTCAATAAAGAACTGGGGTGCTATTTCAAATTTATTTGGAGTTGAACCTTATTTTTAAAACAAAGAACAATATTGGTGGCGCTTTACATAGTTTTAAGATTACTGGTTGTCATAATTCTTTAATTTATTTCAGTTTTAACGACAATTGAATTTTACAAACAAGAACATTTAATTTCAAGATGATTTCGATTCAAAATAATGCGCAAAACAAACAAGTTTGGTTATATAATATGTTTTTCCCAGAGCAGATATGACAAATGCAGCTGGTTTTAAAGGTCTATTTATTAAAATTTGATGTATAAATTCGAATTGAATTTTTATATTATTTCATTTAAGTAAATTCTAGTCTAACTAGTTTTATAAACTGTTTCTAGCTTTGAAAAATTCTTTTACGAAAGCAAATAATATTCTGTTATTAAAGAAATAGAAACTCATAAAATCTTTATTTTTATTTTCATTAGATGCTTTCATTAAATTTCAATTTATCTCTTATTTTTAATTTATTTTTAGTAAGTGTATTTTTAATTGAAAATCTATTTTTTTTAATTTAGAAGAAAAATTGGAAAAGATTCAGTTATTCCATCCAGACAATTATAATGAAACACTACTATCATCACAAGTTTTTATTCAAAGAAAAAAATCAAGAGAAAATATTCAAAGAAATATGAAATTATTTCAAAAATATTCAGCAGCATCGTATTTATAAAAATTGCTATAAAATTTGAAATTTAAATATTTATATCATTTTTTATTTAGTTTACTACTATTATATGGATTACTATTTAATTTTTATTAGAAATCTTTTTATATTTGATTAATAATTAACAAAAATTCAGTTTATTTGATTATATAAATTTAAATTAAATAATTGCACATGTATAAATATAATAGTTTTTTTTTTGATTCCAATTTAACAAGAATATGACAACCATAATCAAAAGTTTATATTTAGTTGCAAACGTAAAGCGGGAAAGGGTGGGTATTTCTTTGTTTTAAACTAATTTAATTTCCGCTCAATCGACTAAATCCTAAACAATAAACAAAACGAATGAAAATTATTGTCTATAATTATTGGTTTTAAAGAATCATAAATAAACAAAACGACATTAGTCAATCTTTTAGGAATTCGTTACAGTTTATAAAACAATTAAGAAATAAAAACAAATTATTTACAATAAAAATATTTTGTGTTTTATAATCGAAGTACTCAAATAAAAATATACATAATTTACAATGAACAATAATATATAAAAAATGATTTATTTTTTCATGTTAAGTTTTTATTTCGTCGTTAAATTCTGAAAAAAAATATTTGAAATATTAAGTGCGAGTTTATGGTTAATTTTTGTATATTTTATTAAACATTGCATTTTTTTTTAAAAAAAATTATAAATTATTCATAATATTATACGATAAATCCGAGAATTAATTCCTGTTCTAATCTGTCAAATTTGTAAATTAAAACATTTCTGTTTTCATTAAAAAAATTATTGAGTGTGATTCAGTTAGGCTTCCACAGGGAAGTATTAAAATTGGGCGTAGGGGTTAAGAAAAGTCATCGTATTTTTTTATTTAGTATTTTAATTGAATTCAATACTAAAATACAATTGAACTAAAATAATAAATGGGTGATAATTTTTTTTTAAATTCTGTGTTTTTTTTTCTAAACAGGTTTTACTATCTTACAAAATAAATTATACTGATTTAATTACTTAGATTAATATTCTGAACTTCAGTTAATGTATAGTTTTTCAATTTTCGAGAACTCTTTTGTTTAAATATTTTTGTCAGAGTATACAAACGAATATACATTTAACTAATTTCAAAAGAATAATGAAATATTTTTTAAATTTTTATTATCTATCATTAATCATTAATCATTATCCATTTCTATAAAGTCTTTCAAAAAAATTCAAAGTTATGAGTGGGTGTAACAATTTGGAATTTTAATAAAAAAAATTAAAAATATTAAATGTTTTTTATTACAAAAATCCTTTATTGCTTTTCAGGATAATATTATTTTCAATTTTTTAGGTATTTTGCAAGGTAAGTTTTATATATTATTAAAAAATTATTGAGAGTGATGCAGTTTAGGCTTCCACCGTGAAGTATTAAAATGGAGCGTAGGGGTTAAGAAAAGTCATGTTATTTTTTATTTAGTATTTTAATTCAATTCAATACTAAAATACAATTGAACTAAAATAATAAATGGGTGATAATTTTTTTAAAATTCTGTGTTCTTTTCTAAACAGGTTTTACTATCTTACAAAATAATTTATACTGATTTAATACTTAGATTGATATTCTGAACTTTAGTTAATGTAGAGGTTTTCAATTTTAGAGAACTCTTTTGTTTAAATATTTTTGTCAGAGTATACAAACGAATATACATTAATTAATTTCAAAAGAATAATGAAATAGTATTTAAATTTTTATTATCTATCATTATTCATTTCTATAAAATCTTTCAAAAAAATTCCAAGTTATGAGTGGGTGTAACAATTTGGAATTCTATAAAAAAAATTAAAAGTATTAAATGTTTTTTATTACAAAAATCCTTTATTCCTTTTCAGGATAATATTATTTTCCATTTTTTACGTATTTTGCAAGGTAAGTTTTATATATTAAAAAAATATTGATAGTGATTCAGATTAGGCTTCCACAGGGAAGTATTAAAATGGGGCGTAGGGGTTAAGAAAAGTCATCTTATTTTTTATTTAGTATTTTAATTCAATTCAATACTAAAATACAATTGAACTAAAATAATAAATGGATGATAATTTTTTTTTAAATTCTGTTTTTTTTTGATACATTCGTGTGGAAACGTAATTTAAATCATACTCTATATATATACACCTCCAAGTTCATTATTTTCCCAACTCATCAATGTCTAATATCAAAAATATTTCTTAATAAATTAATATTTTGTGTTATAATTATCTGTTAAAATCTATTCAATTTAAACAATAACAAATTAATACTTGGAATGCATTGATTGAAAATTAACATTAGGGCACGATTATATATAGTGATGCAAAACGAAACAAATATATAAAGCATCGTTAACCTACATATTAAAATGAATATCAATGTTAAGTATTACATATTACAAATTTATACTCTCAGGGCATTTATTATTATTCGTTATGTGTGTGACTTTTATCAATAATGAATTTAATAGACGATCGCTTCAGTATTAGTTTAATTTATTCGATAATAATCATGAAAATTACTTATTTATTCTGTTAAAACAACTTACATAAATTTAAAATCAATTTAGATGTTTGCTTATTGCTTTTTATTTAAAATTTTTGTATATATATATATATATATATATATATATATATATATATATATATATATATATATATATATATATATATATATATATAAAGAGAGAGAGAGAGTCACACATGGATCTCTACACAAGTCAAATACATTAATAGAAAATAAAACATTAACATTAATTTGCTGTTCGAATTTACTTACTGTATTTTCTGGTTTTATTGTATGATTAACAAAGAATTTAAAATTAAAATCTCATAAAATGTGCGAATAATTTTATAACAGATTGTAGAACCGACTTTATTTGGTTTGGAAAATTTGACAATGGATTACATATTTATTAAATAAAAATGTATAAATTCACTTAATAAGAAGGTGTATTTATTTTATTGATTCAATAAATTTATAAAATATTAAGAAATGTATACTTTTTTATACAATTTTGGCAAGATAAACTCTTCTGAATGTTTTGAAAGTAAATTAACCTTGTCTGGTTTTCAAATAAATAAATAAAAGTAATATTTTAAAATGAAAGAAAACTCTTTAATATTTTATAATAATAAATGCAAATGTAAGCAGGTTTTACTATCTTACAAAATATTTTATACTGATTTAATACTTAGATTGATATTCTGAACTTCAGTTAATGTAAAGTTTTTCAATTTTAGAGAATTCTTTTGTTTAAATATTTTTGTCAGAGTATACAAACGAATATACATTGAATTAATTTCTAAAAAATAATGAAATAGTATTTAAATTTTTATTATCTATCATAAATCATTATTCATTTCTATAAAATCTTTCAAAAAAATTCAAAGTTATGAGTGGGTGTAACAATTTGGAATTTTAATAAAAAAAATTAAAAATATTAAATGTTTTTTATTATAAAAATCCTTTATTCCTTTTCAGAATAATATTATTTTCTATTTTTTACGAGTTTTCCAAGGTAAGTTTTATATATTATTTAAAAACAAATATTAATATGAATATATATTATATATTAATAGAAAATAAAATATTAAGTCAAATATATTAATAGAAAATAAAACATTAACATAAAATTACTGTTGGAATTTTTTTATTGTATTTTCTGGTTTTATTGTATGGATTATCAAAGAATTTAAAATTAAAATCTCATAAAATGTGTGAATAATTTTATGACAGATTGTAGAACTGACATTCTTTGGTTTGGAATATTTGACAATGACGCATATTTATTAAATAAAAATTTATGAAATCAGAATACTTATTAAGACGATTTATATATCCTATTTGTAAAAAATATATAAGAAATATATTTGTAATATAGAAAAAAAAATTATAAAGTATACAGTTTTGAAACTAATAAAAATAATTAATTTATTTTTCATTTTTAACTATGTTTTATAAAAGAATAACATTTTTTTAAAGTTTATTAATACCTGTTGAATTTTTTATTGTACTCATTTAGAAATATTCAAAATTACTTTTTCAATATTTGTTAAAAATACAGTGAAATATGTTAAATAAATATATATAAATACAGTGAAAAATATTTCAGTGAATAATATTAAATTTTCTTTAGAGTAACATTTAAATTTTTATTACTATTTAATCAATTCAATAATAAAACAATTGTTTACTTTTCTTAAACCTATTTTAATAATTTTAAATTGTGTATTAGAGACATAATTAAAATTATTTTATAAGTAAACTTGAAATATTTTTTTTATATAACTAGAAAAAAATAGTTCTATATAAAAATAAAAAGACTGAACGAAATAAATTTAAATAATTACACAAAAAAATAGTAAATATTAAGAATTGAAATATGTAAATATATAATTTGTATAAATAAAACAATTAAGATCAAATAATATTGCCACGATTGAATTCAATATAAAATCTATATGAAGCTTTAACTTTTTCAATAAATCAGAACTAAACAAATACATATTAAAAGTCATTACAGTAGAATCAAAACAATTAGTATTTCTTATCTGCATTATTCGATTTCATCTTGATAATAAATGTTTCAATTAATATATTAATTATATAATAAATTTAATTACATTAAAAATAAAACATATATATATATATATATGTATATATGTGTGTGAGAGAGAGAGAGAAAGAGAGGTATACCATTAAATTAAGAATTAGTGAATTGCGTACAATCTGAAGTCGATTTTTGCACTTTTACATTTATATTCAAAATAAAACGCAATGACTTGCAAAACTTGAAATTTGAATTCATAGTTTTATTGGTTTTTAATGGAATTGCGTTATACAAAAAAAAACTTTAAACATACTTTAGGAAACATCTGTATGTGTGTTCGTAAAGATAAGTAAAATTTTAATGGCTCGAATTTAATAATCGACATTTTTGTATAAGTATGACCTTTTCAACTGATTAAATAAATAAAAGGTGAAAAAGATTCATCCAAGCAATCAATTAATGTTTCAAATTTAATTGTTTTAAAATTATTATTATGTTTTTTATATAATGTTTTTTTTAAAGAATAGCTTTGATAATTAATTTAATTAATTCAATTTTAATTGTATATACAATCAAATTATATTTTAAAAACTTTTTGAATATTTTCAAAATTCAGTATTAATTTATAACTAAAAGAGTAAATCAAAAAATAACTATAAATCACAAAATATTTGAAAAGCTAAATTTCATGTAAAAAATAATATAAAATAAGTATTAATGTAAATAAATACCAACTGAGTATATATATATATATATATATATATATATATATATATATATATATATATTAGATTTAAATATTTGAATTATTCCAAACTGTAACTTATCAATTAATAAAAAAGTGAAGACAGATAACACATCTTACTGAAATCGATCAGTTAAAAAATAATTTTCTTTCTGCAATTCTTTACATTTTATAAAAAGAATTATAAAAACAAAGTAATGAAATACAATTTTACTATAAAATTATACTTTTCGAAGCATGTTTTCAAATCGTTTTTAATTTAAAAAATATCTTAAAAATCTTATAAAAGCCTAAGTCTAACTTCATGTCTAGTTAAAGCTATCTTTTAATATTTTTATTCATCTTTTAACACATGTCAGTTAGTAGTAGTAGTAGTACATCTTAATCAATATTTGAATTCTATAAAAGTTTATTTATTTATACTAGTTTGAACTTTCTTCTCAAATAGACACAATTAAAAATGATAATAAATGCAGCTGCTACTATTTTGAATGAATTTGTTTTAAATTATATTCTTTTCTATAATTGATAATGGTTTGTTTAAAACACACTTAATAAATACAAAAATGTCAGTGTTGAAAAAAGTTATATATGAATAAAAAGAGTTTGAATAAAAACTATAAGTAATGGTTGAGTAATTCTTATTTTTTACAGCTACCATTAGAAAAAATATATTTATTAAATATATGACCGAATTGATATTAGTTTGTTTCCAATTACAATTTGTATTTTTAAACCAAAATGATTTCTTAGTAACATTTTTAAAAAACTTGATACATTATTAATATGTAAATACGATTAACTTTCAGTTCATTGAAATAATTTAAATTCTATTTTTATTATTGTTTATATTGTAGAAAACGCAATGAAATCTTTTATTATACTGTAATTATTCAACATATTTACAATTATATTTTTTGAATGTTTTTAATCTGTCAAGTTACAATTTAATTTTATCCACACAAGAAAAATCTAAACAACATTCTTTCAATGTCCTTGAAATTATCATTCCATTTACGTTCATTCAGTCGGTACCCTTTCATTTTTGTTGATGTTTTTTTTTAATGTTAAGCTTTTCAGATTGAAAAATATTTTAAAAACGTTTAAAATGTAATTTAAATATGGAATAAAATTAACAAAAAAATCAATAAATCCAAATATAAAACATTCTTCAAATAGTTTCAAGAAAATCCTTTGATTTTATATTTTTTTAAACTGCTTTTTTTTTAATAAATAGTTATTAAACGATCGAAAGAATGAAAATACTAGCAAGTTACCGATTAAAAAAAATGACAAAGCAATAAGAAACTTATTAATATGCAATTTACACTTTCATTTTCAGATAATTTTTCTCATAGGTTCTTTTATTTTCAAAAATATTTAAGCCTTGGTATTCAATTATCGTATCAGTTATAATTGAATGTACAATAATATGCACATTAAATAAGATGACGATTCATTTTTTATGCAAACATAAATGTCATTTACTCTAACTGAAAGCAAAACTGTTGTACAACAACAAAATGTTTATATTGTTTGAATGTGTTTATTTATAAATGATGTTTCGTAAAATCAATATTAAATATATTTTTTCTATAAAAGAATACTCAAGTGTTCTGAATAAATAATCAAACTTAGTAACATATAAAATTGAATTTCATTTTCATAATGGATGGATAATAAAAATCAATCAGAAAAAAAACGTTATTTTGAATTTTGTTTATTTATTAATATTCTCAAAGTGAATTCATTCATTCGTCAAATAAACTAATATTCATATTAATATTAATTAGAGATTTTTATAATTTATTTTTTAAATAAAATAATTTAAGATTATTTTAAATAAATCTTAGATCGAGAATTGACGATTTGAACCAGTTTTGCATAAATAAAAAACATTTTATTTTAATTGATTTAAGTATTTAACAAATTAATATTTTTAATTATACTTTCTTCTTTAATTATTAAAATTTAAAAACTCAACACAGTCTTTATATTATTTTTATAAATATTTTTCCATTAATTTTTCAAGTCTTGTATTTTTTAATGTTTATAATTAAATATACTCGCAAATTAGAATTATCGACCAGTTCATTACTGTATATGAAATATAACTTATTTTATTTAGAAACTTTTAACACATACAGAAACTAATTGATTTATTAATAGATGATTTTTCATATTTAATTCAAAAATAGAAATACAAGTAATTATAAATTGTTTAGCATTAAAAGATATAAAATTTATTCTTTTTTAAGAATATATATATATATATATATATATATATATATATATATATTAATATATAAAACATGTAATTAATATTATTAATTTATTAATTAATATTTTTAATAATAAGTAAGTAAAATAATAAACATGAAAAATTAATACTGAAATATTCTTAAATTTCAAAAAAATATTTTTAATGAAGATTTTATTTTTATATAGAAATTATGAATTAAAAATGCTATTTTTAATATATATTTTATTAGAATTATTTAAGTAAAATACTAAAAAGTTTTTTTGATTCACTAATATCCTTTTTATCTAACTCTCTGTTTATTTAAGTAATATTTGCCAGTATATATTTTTGAATCTATTTTCTAATAAAATAAATTATTATAGTTTATTTAAAACTAAAAAAAATAATTCATGTACTCACCTTTTTTTACACAATTTGTTTATAAATAATATTCACACAAAGTTCACGTTTTAATGTCAACAAAGAAAAGTCACTTTCACTGCTTTACATTAAATAATGAACGAAAATGCGTAACGAAGTTACAAGAACAGAAGAAATAACTCATCAATTTTTGTACCGAAACACGAATTGAAATTTATATTCCGATCGAACAATATTATTGAAATTTCGATTTGTTATAAATCGACTATGTGTGTCCTATGCTGAATACAGCACAATGAATAACCACAAATTAAGATTTGTTGCTAATATATACATGTATTTTTTTTCTACCTCCCCCCTTTTTTTCCACACTTGCTCCGGAACTGGTATAGGTATCTTTAACGTACTGATATCAAGTAGGCGGCCATTGAATAGTGTGCAAATAATGAAATCAGGTAAGTATGTAGTTGCAGCTGCTTTTTCATCTTACTCACTTCGAAGATATTTTCAAGTCAATGACAACTAAAAAAGCTACTGTCTTTCTTACACTCCCTCGTATTGTACCTATATATATATATATATATATATATATATATATATATATATATATATATATAGATAGAGAGATAGATAGATAGAGAGACAGAGAGATGGATATTATTATCCTGAAAATTACATTTTTCTATCACATAAAAAAATCAGAAACTATACAAACTTTTAATTTAAATCCTTCAATATAAAAATTTATTAATTGAGTCATTTATGTACATTTCAAATATTGATACGCAGATTAATAAGGATTGTTCAAGTTCGTTGAAATAAAATTACAAAATCAGATAAATGAGCCAGTATATATGATAATTAATTCCTATTGAAAATAAAGTTTCGGTGATGCAATTGTCATTAATCAATCTGTGTTTCCCAGTACAAGTTTTCAGTTAAATAAAAAGAAATATATTTTAAATAATCTTATTTCCTTATATATACATTTTATATTTTTTTTATTTACCATTATTTATATTTTTTTCTATGCTTATTTTTATATATATTTTTTTATTTTCTTCTCACTTATAACTAATTATTCTTTCTCACATTATATTGTTATTAAAATTTATATATATATATATATATATATATATATATATATATATATATATATATGTATATATATACAAATACTATCATCAACATTTGACAATCCATTACTGGAAAATGATCTGTCATATTTTTCCAAGTGAATCATATTTGATTTTACAATTACATTTTCAGTGTAATTTGTCACATGTTTATCTATCTATTTGTAATTTTATTTAACACTTCTTGCTTTCTATCTACTATTTTTGTCTTCTTTCATATATGTTAATAATTTCTATTTGAAACCTATTTCTATTTGAATTCTATTTTTTTAATATCACTATTGATTGCTTTTATATCCATCGTTAGTTTCCCATTTCATTTCTAAAGTACATTTTATTCTTCTTACTCTTAATTAATATCGAAGAATTCTTTTGATATTTCAGTTTTTACAATAAAAAGTTATCCCTAGAGACTAAATCTGTGCTATAAGATAGATTTTCAATTTATTTAAAGCCACATTCGTGAACTGGTTACTCTTTTATGAAGACAACAAAGTGAACTAGTGAATTAGAGTGTAAAAAATCGACTCAAATTCATTTTTTCACATTTTTTGAGTATTTTACAATAGCTTAGTGCAATTGTTGGTAAAGATTAGGACAAAAGTAAACTTATAGATAGATTATGTTTTTTAAAAATTATTAAAATGATCTATTCGGATCCTAAAAAATATCTTCCATCACATTTTTTTGCTTTGAATCATCTGTCCTCTTTTTGGTGACAGTATTTTTGATACCATGCTATATATATTTATATTTGCATATAAAATCATAATTCAAAACTATGTTTTCATTAACTGTTACAAACGACTTAAAGGATGCTCAATATACTTGATTTTGAAAGCTTTTTTTAATTTCTGTAACTTTATTTGATTGTCATTCACTATACGTCTTTCACTAAATCAATGTCTTATTCTGTGATTACTGCATTATAATATTCTTCATCTGGGTTATTTTAGACATTTATTCCCAGAGAAACAGCTTTGATTAATGTTTGAGAAGTGTGTACAATGGACCAGAGTTATGAAAAATACAATAGAATAGACTTATTGCTACATTTCATTCAGATTTATAATTAAGAAGAGAGTTTTATTTAAAAAGTGACACATTAAAACTCTGTTATGAAAATAAATATTAATACATGCCAGAATGAAAATATTAAAAACAGTCTGTTGAAGTTTTTATTTGATTATATTAGAATATTTAACAATGTATTTAAATCTTATATTATTATGAAAAATATTTTCCAGTTTAACCATTTTAGTACAAATACAAATTTAAGTTATTGAAAAATAAAACTTAAAAATTAAAGAAAATTTATATAATTATAATCTCTTTAAATAATTTTATAAATTTAATTACAGTTTTGTGTTTTAGTTAACTTATGATAAAATATTTAAAAGAATCAAACATATTTTTCATTAGATTCAAAAGAAATGGTTTACATATACATTAAAAAAGGTGTTTTTTTTAAAAAAAATTAACTCTGTTTTTATTTCACAGACTACAGAAATGCTTTATAGTGAAAAAGGATCAATAAATCATTACTGATAATTTTTAATTGTTATTTATGTGCATTTATATGGCGATTTCATCATCTTAAAGGAATCAAGACAGAAAAATATGAGTTTTCTGGCAATTTATTGACCAAAATATGATTTTTTTTTGATTTGTGAAGTGAAAATAAATGCATTTATAAAAATGAACTTAACCATAGTGTCAGAACTGTATTGTGGTACAAAGTTGTTAATTTTAAATCCTTAAATATTTCCAAAGCTAATTAAAACGTATCGACATGAAATTAATCATTCAATAAATAAGAAATTAATTTTCTAATTTCAATTAATTTAATATAAAATTAATTTAAAAAAAATATTTAATATTTCAAATTCTTCCTTTAAAAAATGATGTGTCAATACTATACATTTTGAACTTTGTGCCAACAGAACATACAAACTGATTAATAAAATAGGAATATTTAATTTTCTATATTTCATAGGTGTGTATAGGTAAAAAGTCAAAAAGAGTAATTGCAGCATCGATTTCTCAAGTGGTTAATCGATTTCATCACTGATATAGACTTTGAACTATGTATTTTTGTACAATTTGCGATCAATGTTTAAGTATTACGTGATCACTGAACATATCAAAGTTATATATGACGAAAAATTTCATAGAAATTAATAAAAGAACTACTTGTAATTTAAAATTAAATAGTTAGCTATAATATGAATAAGTCAACATTTTTTAAGTCAACATTTTTTTTATATCAGACAAAGATTATTTGCATACTTGATATGCACACACACAAATTAGATAAAGATGCCTTTTATAATAAAAATTGGTGGCTCTTAAACTGGAATTTGAAGAACTGGCAGACTGAAGAATAAAAGTAAATACTTTCAATACTTTCCATATTCATGATTTATTTCATACTTTTTATTTTCTTACTTCCATTATAATCATGTATAATCGTTACTTTATAAAAAAAATACCCAATTTCGAGATATAATAACAGATTTAATTTACAATTTTTAACTGAAATTTGAGTCCGAACGGTGTTAAAATTTAAGAAAACTTGAGTACAATTCATTGAGAAAATATGATTTTCAGTTGAAATATATATAATACTAGAACCGTTAATAAGTGAAATTATATAAAAAGTTTTTTTTTATGAATAAATTGCCTATTCTTCGCAAACAACATTTTTTTTCTGATTAAAAGTGTTCAATAATTGATTATTGATCATTTTGATTGTTATTTATACCTATTTTCAATCGTTTATATTTTCATTATAAGAGCAATTTTATGTTTAATTTTCGTTAAAATCATTTTTGTGCTTTGTAGGAGAGTGAAAATTTCCTTTGTGAAACTAAATTTAGCCACAAAACTAAAATTTTGGTTTATTTCAGAATGTTGTGAATATTACTTCAAGTAATAGCTAAGATAGGAATTTGTAAAACTTATAAATATAAATTTTACTTTAAAACTGTTTAAAATAATATAATATATTTTTTTATATATTTTAATAAAAAAATATTTTTTTGTGTAGCCAGTACTGAACTGATATCAATCAATCATCAATCTAAAATGATTATTTGATATCACGTACATTGATTTATTTCTGTGCATATTAGAAAGATAAGAAATCTTTTATGCATATGAAACTTATACAATTGACGGTTTATACGTGAAAGTCATTCGTGAATGTATCACTTTACATTTACATTGTAGATTTCAGACAATAAATGCATACATTTTTTCATACATATATTATATAATTAAATCTAGATCTATTTCAAATCATTTAAGTTTAAACTTATTTTATAGTTATCAATAATTTAGTTCATTCATTAAAATAAATAGTTATTTCTAAGATATATATATTTATTTATTTATTAAGATATATAGTTAGTAAATTATATAGTTATAAATAAATAGCTTAGAGTAAATATGAATTTATTAACAAGAGATAAAATTTCGAAAATTGAAATAAAATAACTATATTCAACTTTCTAAAATACAATTAGGTCTTATATATTTTATTATATCATTATAATTCATATTTTTTGCTTATGATAAAATCATATAATCATTATTTAAGAATTAAATACTACTCAGTTTCAAGTCAAAACAAACTAAAAAATACAAACAATATTTAATAAATTGCATAAATACATGGATACATATGCATATATTTATATATATATATATATATATATATATATATATATATATATATATATATATATAGATAGATAGATATAGATATATAGATAGATAGATAAGTAGATAGAGGGGGAGAGAGAGAAACGAATGTTTTTGTATTTTCTAAAAAGACACATCATTTTTTAGAAATAATATTTTAAAATATACTTAATACGTCTGAGTGTTATAAATTTGATTATTTATTCTTTACTCTTCATTATATTTTTTATATTTCATTTAATTCTTGTAAAAATAGTATCAAAGATAATTAAAAATATAATTAAAATAGAGCTTAAATCCCGCATTTATTCTATCAATACTTTATAAAAAGTTGTTTTATTTATTAATAATATATATATATATAGAAACTTATATATATATATATATATATATATACATATATATATATATATATATATATATATATATATATATATATATATATATAGATGAACATGTCTTCAACAATTCATTAAAGAGATGCTGAATTTCTCTCTGAAATTCTTCTGAACTTCTCTTACAGTTAGTAAAATACATTTTTTATTCAATTTTATATCAAGTAGATTTTGTTAAACGATGTATAAAAAATGGAGTGTTAGATAAATTTACAGTGAATGTTCAAAATGTCTTCATCTATCTAAATTAAAAATTTCTATAAAACATTGCAAAGATTGACGACTTCTTTTAAATATTTATACTCTCACCAAATGATGTTTTGAGAATTTACTATAAATTCATTTACAGATCAGAATTTTTTATATAGTGACATGTTTTTATATAGAATAACAAAACTTTTATTGTAAAATTAAAAATGATTTTATAATAAGAAAAAAAAATAAAACATACTTATTTCCTTAACGAAGCATTCGAGATAAGATGTCTATACAAAGTTTTATATTAAATAAACCCCTAAATCTGTATACAAATTTATGGAACATCTTTTTCGAACTCTCTCGCTCTCTCCTTCTCTCTTTATATATATATATATATATATTCGTATATGTATAAAATGAGAAAAAAATATTCCATTAAATTAACAATGTCTATGTAAAAAAATCTTTATTGAAGGCGTGGTCCTAATTCTATTTGTCATATCGAATTATTTTCATATCAAACCTTTTCAAAATAAATGATCTTCAAAATATGTAAAAACGGATTAATTAATTCAGTAAACAGATATTTTTCTTATAAAAATTTGAAACCACTTTTAGTGACATTGCATTGATTGCATGAAATTCAATTACAAATATGCTGTCATTAGCCTCGTACCTGTCACTTTTGTTTCAATGTGTTTGCTTAATCACTACAAGTGCGTATCAACAAATTAAATTTAAAAATTAGTACTTTAGTTGGCAGACAATTTGAAAAGACTATAATCAAGACGGATGTTTAGAGTTCAAGGTGAAACCAACCAACTTATATTTAATAGACATGAATATTTTGATCGAATCTTTTTCAGGTAAATTCCTAATGGCCTCATATCACTAAAACGTCATACTACAAATATAGCCTATTTTACTTACGGCGACAAATACACTGATGCAACATTTCTTTATTATTCTATTTGTACTGAAATTTTAATATTTCACAGAATAGTTGAGATGATAATAATTCAGAAAAATGCATAGATTACAGCAATAAATTATGTATATTATTATTAATGCAATTAAATTATTATTATGTATGCTTTTAAAATTTATGGAAATATGATAAAAACAACTGTGCAAGAAAACTGTAATAAAATTATTTATTTCATTAATATCTTAATTACTTAAATGGTTATTCAATAATATAAAGTAACTATTATACATATATATATATATATACATATATATATATATATGTATATATATATATATATATATATATGTATATATATATATATATATATATATATATATATATATATATATATATATATATATATATATATATATGTATATATATATATACATTTTATATAACTGAAAATATTTTAAAAAGTATGAGTATTGAAAAAAAATATTTTTCTAACATAATCATTAATATACAATTCACACACGTGCTACCTATATAAAAACAAATGTACAAGAAAACTGCAAAGTATTTTATTTATTATATTATTATTTTTATTACTTAAATGGTTATTTATTAGCATATAATAACTATTGGAGTATAATTTTAATATATATATATACATATAATTGTAAACATTTTAATATAAGTATGAGTATTAAGAAACATTTTTTTCTAACAATCATTAATACACAATTTACACTCATGATAACTATATAAAAAAAATATAGAAGAAAATTGCAATACATTTTATTTATTTCATTAATATCTGAATTACTTGAATTGATATTTAATAATATAAAGTAACAATTGGAGTATAGTTTGTATATATATATATATATATATATATATATATATATATATATATATATATTATTGAAAAATTCATACTACAAATATAGACTATTTTAATTATGACGACATTGCAATTAATTGATGCAACATTTCTTTATTATTCTATTTGTACTGAAATTTTAATCTTATACAGAATAGTTGAGATATTAATAATTCAGAAAAATACATATATTATACAAATAAATTATCTATATTATTATTAATGTAATTAAATTATTATTATGCATGCTTTTTAAATTTATTGAAATATAATAAAAACAACTGCGAAGGAAAACTGCAATAAAATATATTTATTTCATTAAAATCTTAATTATTAAATGATTATTCAACAATATAAAGTAACTATTAGAGTACAGTTTTAATGTATATATATATATATATATAATTATAAACATTTTAATAAGTATGATTATTTAAAACATTTTTTTTCTAACATAATCATTAATACGTCACTCACAGACATGTTAACTATATAAAAACAACTGTACAAGAAAATTGCAATATCTTTTATTTATTTCATTAGTATCTCAATTACTTAAATGGATATATAATAATATAAAGTAACAATTGGAGTATAGTTTTAATGTATATATATATATATATATATATATATATATATATATATATATATATAATTGAAAAAGTCATACTACAAATATAGACTATTTTAATTATGGCGACATTGCAATACACTGATGCAACATTTCTTTACTATTCTATTTATACTGAAATTTTAATATTACGCAGAATAGTTGACATGTTAATATTTCAGAAAAATGTACAAATTATATCAATAAATTATGTATGTTTTCATTAATATAATTAAATTATTATTATGTACGTTTTTAAAATTTATTAAAATATGATAAAAACAACTGTGCAAGATAATTGTAATAAAATTTATTTATTTCATTAATATCTTCATTACTTAAATGGTTATTCAGTAATATAAAGTAACCATTGGAGTAATTTTTAACGTAGATAAATATATATATATATATATATATATATATATATATATATATATATAGATAGATAGATAGATAGATAGATATATATATACATTTTATATATGGGAAAATATTTTAATATGTATGATTTAATAAGTATTAAAAAAACATTTTTTTTCTACCATAATCATTAATTCACAATTCATACACGTGCTAACAACATAAAAACAATTGTCTTGTTTTTGCAATTAAGTTAAGTCTGTGGAAATATGAAAACATGTTTATTTCAAATTAAGACCGTTAAACAATTTAAATCAA
The DNA here is from genome assembly GCA_034766995.1 of Acanthacorydalis orientalis. Lineage (NCBI taxonomy): Eukaryota > Metazoa > Arthropoda > Insecta > Megaloptera > Corydalidae > Acanthacorydalis > Acanthacorydalis orientalis. The sequence goes on from CM068320.1 coordinate 31,836,916, forward strand.
TTCTACATATATATATATATATATATATATATATATATATATATATGTATGTATGTATATATATATATATATATATATATATATATTACTTTACAATTCTCCGGAAACAAACTATAAATGAAAACACTTCATAATTTATTATCAGAAGTGATTAACCTGACATTTTTGTGGATAAATTAAAAGAGATTCACATGACTGCGTAGTGCACACATATCGAAAACGGTTTGTTTTTTTAACAACATTTTCTCTGCTTTCTATTATATCAACAAAATTGTCAAATGCATTAGAAAAAATTAGAACTGTCACGAAAATTTACTTTTTATATTTACACCTAACGTGTACCAGTTTATGTTTTATGTGGAATAATACTAAATTTAAATACAATTTATATCGAGAAAACAACCTACTTCTATTCAATAAATAATATACAGTAACAATACTAGCCCAGTATACAATATATTTAGTTCATCATTAGAAAAATGTAAATTTGACCATTATATATATATATATATATATTATTAAGGTTTAACATTACTATATAATGTTAAACTTTCCACATATACTCATAATATTTTTGTAAAAATGTACCTTAATTGCAGCATTTTTAATCTATTTTGAAAAAAACGATCAAAATCAACCAGTTAGATATATAAAATGTACCTTGAAATTATTGTGAATGGTTGACATGATAATAAATCTTTCTCTTTTGAATTTAATTATGTTTTTTGGAAATCATAGGAAGCGATTTGGATCAGCTATTGCTTTAATATATAATAGATAATACAGAGTGGTTGGTTCTGGAGTAATAAATTTTTCTGTTAAAAATTCTTGAATATAGACAATAGTTTATAAAAAAAACAACATAATATTAATAATAAATAGTTATTAGTTGTTGCAAAAACTAATGATTATTTTTATATGCCTCGTGACGTTATATAGAAAATATTGTACTGTTTCTCACTTTGTTCAATTGAATTAACAATATTATTATAATATCCCAGATGGATTTTTGATAATGACGTAGAATTTTTTCATGAATAATACTTCGAATATTAAAAAAAGAAAAAAACAATTAACACTGTCTTTATATTTGATCAACGCTGCAACAACAACTCTGAATGCCATTGGGATGACTGGAATTTTATTTATCACACTCATACATCCATGTCTCATCACCAATAATCATATAATTGACGAAACAATACAATTCAGACACTGTGATTGAATTCAGTTTCACAACTGAATTATTTTGTTACACTGCAAATCATAAAAAAAATCTGGTCAAAAATACTCAGTAGATCTCAATTAATAATTTTTGATTGTTGTTTGTGCACATTTAGAAGCCATCATTTTCAGAGCGCCAAGGAACAGAGATAATTAATAGAATTAGGATAGATTTTTAACCTTATTTTCGAATCTTCACACATTTTACAACTATGAAACTTTTTACTAATTAACTGTTATTAATTTCTGTTAATTTAAATACAAAAAATCTCTAATAGTTCATGAATACAAGTCTGGGATAAAGGAATTTAAATCTGATGATTATTTTAAAGAACGCAGGTTATAATAATAAGATATATATATATATATATATATATATATATATATATATATATATATATATATACATATATATGTATATATACATTAAAATAAAAATTTTATTTTATTTCTTTGAAATAAAAGCGTAGCTTTAGAATTTTTTATTCACCCTCATACATGACAATTATTTAAAAGTTTAGATTTTTATAATTTGAAATCAATTGTTAAACTTTAATATTAACGACTGAATTCACATCATGTCGTTACAATTATCATGAGATTGTCTTAATGGCGCATTGAAGAATGTCTTATTGACTCAGTCGGGTACCAATTCATAGAAGACAACAGAATACTCTAATAAGACAATCTACTCATACATAGTCTAATACCTCATAGGAATTAATACTTGAGTGACATTTGTTGGCTCACACAAGTATCAATTCTCAGGAGGCGTCAGACTATCGAGTAGAATTCAGATTATCTGTGAATATCTAAGAGTAGTAGTTGAAATTTAACTCAAGACAAACTTATGTTAAATTAAAACTTATGATCTATATGATTACACATTTTCTTTCTAAAAAAATAAACTATATGCAAATAAAACGATATAAGTATTCAGAAAATAGATTATTGAATTATTTCTTTTTAATTTCATACCAAAAATACTGAGTAGCTATTAATACTGAAAAAAATAATTTACAACTACTAAAATATACCATACACACATATTCAGCGATTCAGTACTGACCTAACTGAAAATAGTAACAACAAATAATATATATTCTCAAGGTATAATGTTTTAAATATAATCAACGTTTTTATTTTCAAAAAATAAATAATTTATATGCCTAGATTGTCATAACTAATTGAAAAGATATGTACCCTTTTTTCTGAATACTAATAAAAAAAAAAACTTTATTGATCTGTCTTAGATTTTTGAACACTTTTTGTTTATATACAATCAAGTTCAATTTTATATACGTGTGTTATTATTTTTAATTTATTGTTTTTTATTAAAGTTTTTTGTTTAACTACTATTACTAAATCAATAAACAGGCAATACGGTATGTAACATTCTTTTATTTATTCAAATTCTTTCACCCGTGTACTTTATTAAAACATACACACACATACACACACACACACATATATATATATATATATATATATATATATTATTGTGTGTGTATGTACTAAACATATTTCTAAAAACTAGTATCTACATACTATACTGTATTACATAGATTTTATTCAGTATCATAACATAATATATACAATAATATAAAAAAATTACGCACTTCCGTATTTTTATATTTATCGTCAAACAGATGAATTTGTCATTTTTATGTTACTTAAATTGTTTCTATATACAATGAAAAACAAGGAAATTTAATATAACGACATATATATGAATTACTTGTGTTATAAAATTATTAAATTCAATGTTACATACCGAACAATACTTGTAAAAAAGTGTAATATATAAATTAACATTCTCTTATACTCATACACACACACACACACACATATATATATATATATATATATATATATATATATATATTTACGCATAAAATAAACATGTTTACCATGAATGCTATACAAAACTAATATATAATATAAAAAGATATAATATTCAGTGTATAATGAGTCTTTAAATGTATTTATTTTACAATACAGTTCCGACAATGTGGTTAAATTAATTTTAACAATTTTCATTATACAAACCATTAAAAAAGTCTGTTCATAAATGGTCAATAAATTATGATTGTTAATGTTTCTTTGTTGCTTATGATTATTTTTATAAAATAGTACAGAAAAATCTTAACTTTTTAAAACTGAATCTTCTATATACACACATATATATATATATATATATATATATATATATATATATATATATATATAAACAAATAACATTGAAATGTGTTTTGAAAATTCGAAATGGATCTTTTTAGATCCGACGATGGTCATATGTATTACCTTGAACAACGCCTGCACAATTTTTACTTCCTGCCACGATGTCACAAGAGATCTTGTTGATTAAAAAAAAGAAATGTGGAAAACCCGTTGTAGTTTATTAATTTTCTTATCGTTTGTTTCCTAATATATTTGTCAGTCTACTAGTATTCTTTAATTGTGACAATTTTTCATGCCAATTTCAGTGTCACAGAAAATAAAATTGATATACTTCTTTTCTACTTGCAAATTTATTACTAAATAATTAATAAGAAAACATGTATTGTCTATATGTTTTCACAATTTAAATTCAATATAGATTTTAATTAAAGTCCATGAATAATAAATTAAAATAAAACAATTACATACAAATTTTTGTACTCTTAGTAATGCATTTTTAGTTATTTTATTTTTTTACAACTTCCAAGTTATTTTTATTTTTTTAACAGCACTTAAAAGCTTAACGTAAGTAAAAAAATAAGAATTTCAGAATATTTTTCAACAATGATTGTTGTATTTCATTTAATTTTATGCGTAATGTTCCTTTCTTTCAAACATTTTTTTTTATTTCATTTATTTTTCTAATTGAATAAAATATTTATGTTTTGAACAACATTAAGTATTCTAAAACAATAATTTCATGTGAAAGACACACACGAGTTCATTCATTAAATTGAAAATATATCAATTAAAGGTATAACTTGTTAAATATTCAGCAACAATTACCTCATATATATATATATATATATATATATATATATATATATATATATACATATATATATATATATATATATATCTTCAAAAAATTAAGAATTACAAAAAGTAGAATTATTTCCAAATTTACATAGACGGAATTTTGAATTACATCATCGATAATTCAAGTTATTTAACATTTATATTTACTTAAATAATTGTTTTGCTATTTAATATATTTTCTCTAACTTAGGGCCCTGACAAAGAAGACAGATATCAAAATATGCATAGGATACAATCAAAAATGATCAATTATTAATAATTGAACATTTTTGATCAGACTTTTCTTACTATTTTCTTAAATGAGAAATTCATTTGGAAAATAATATATTTACATGTATATTATATTAAATTTTAGTTCGAAATTAAGAAAATATTTAATTATTTAATAAACATCATTATATTTATACATATTATAATTTTTTATTCCTATATAAATAGAATAATAACAGCAGTGGTACAAAATATGTATTAGTTTATGTATGATCACATCTGTATTTGTAGAAAGCACATGTCTACTTATTTCAGTACGTAATGGTTTGTTCAACTGAATAGTTTTGTATTTATTTACTATATTACTATTATATGTAATGGACAATCTAAGTAAATACTTCACCGCACTTAAAGAAAATGCTCATATTGCCAATCAAGTTCAGTTTTTTTGTCCTACTATCTAGTAAGAAGGTTAAATTAAACTTGAAAAAAGCCTCTTTAATTATAAAGATATGTTGACTTCATTCCAATTAATATACAGGTATTTCCTATTATTTTTTTTGTTTACTATTCAGTTTGATTTGTATTAATACTTATGTTTAACTTACAAATACTATTATAAAAACATTTATTGATTCTTAAATTAATATATAATTAAAATCAGATCAAATAACCTCTCATATATATATACATATATATATATATATATATATATATATATATATATATATATGTATATATATATACATATATGTATGTATGTACATTTGATAGAACAAGAGAAACATATAAATTGATATGTATACTTTTTGTAATACTATTTTAAATAATAAAAAAAATAGTAAAATCATTCAATTTTTTTTAAACCATGTCACGTTTTAACAAAAAAAATTATACTTTCATGATTGAAGACCTTCATTATATAAGAAAAATTATCTAAGGTATTATTAATAAAAAGTAATGTTAGTAAAGTAATATAGTTAGTTAAAACGTGACATAGTTTGGTAATTACTCGTACATATGACCTAAACATCAAAAGTAATTTTTCTTCTGTACCCAAATTACAAGAAGAAACATTAGTGTATACACACATTTGTAAGTTGAAATAATTTAAAACTAAAACCTGTTTTAATTCTTTAAATGAGAACAAAATAAATTTGCTGAAAAAATTTAACATTTATATAAATATAGATTAATTATTTTTAATTTATTGTTTATTTTTTTATTTAAATATTTGTTTTTTGGTAATGACCGATTTTTCTTTAAGTAATTTAATAAAAATAATTATTCTTTACACGTATTATTAATACATATATTTAAATAGAAATGTTTAGTGCTTCATATTTCTATACGTACGATTATATGATGGTTACAAATTTAAATTCCAGTTTTTTCAAAAATATTCTGAAGTATAATTGATTTTGAAAATGACCAAATTAATATTTAATAAATTTACAAATTAACAATCAATAAAAACATAAAAAAGAAAAAAATATTTAAATTTTTCGACATTTTTTAATGACTTATATTGACTGACTTTTAAATTATCTATTTGTACAATATCTAAATTGTCTATTTAACACATGCATATACATATATATATATATATATATATATATATATATATATATATATATATATATATATATATAATAGTTAATAAAAAGAATTTATTTTGTATTCTAATATAACACACTGATGATCAATAAGAATATTAGAGAGAGGCAGTTAAAAAATAAGTTAGCTAGAATGAAATACCAAAAAAAAATCAATTTTCATACCTATGTAAATCCAAACACATAGACTAAAAAATAACATTTTATTTTTAATAAACCAAAAGGACAGTATTTTAAAAATTGTTATATAATAAAATAATCTTAATAAGTATATTCAAAATCAGTTTTTGTATGCAACTTTTTTATTGGCAATTCATTAAATGGCGATGGTTTAAAGAAATGTATTATCTTTTTTCAATTAACGTCTCATTTAAACATATGTTGTCGACTTTATTCAATTCTATAATGAATAGATTTATTAGCAAAGTTTTTGTGTTTATTTTGTATTCTGCTTTGATTTACAACAAAATCTTATCTTATTAAACACCAGATTCTTGATATCGATAATTTGCAAACTGAAGACATGTGCAATAAAGATATGAATATTTCTTATAACTCCTTTTCCTTTACCTTCACTTACATGTCTTTATTTAGAATCAACATTAACTAATACATATTCCTATATGCAACAACTGTAAATCAAACTTATCGACTTTTTATTCTTAAATATTTTGAACATTAAATACTTTGAAAAAAATATATATAAAAACATTATTTATATTACCATAAACATGTTTGTTTCAAGTTTAGTTTTATTAAACACCCACAAATTCTGTACAACGTTCTTCAGTAAAAAAGCAATGATTTGTCAAACTAATTTCAACTTACAAATCATAAAAGATAATCAAGGTCAGTTTGTAAACTTTAATAAATTATTTTTTATTCAATCTAACAAACCATCTTGTAGGAAAAGTTAAACACCATCAATAACATAATGTGATGAAACCTTCGAACAACATTATCCGACAATACAAAGTTATTGAAATATATATATTTAGAATTGTTTACATAGATCAAGGTATTCTAGTATGAAAAAGGGTTTATTTTCTTGGGTTAAACCCAGATACCACCTACAGACACATATATATATATATATATATATATATATATATACATATAAATGAAGCATATTCTTATTTATTTATATTTATAGTTTTACAACGGAAATTATATATTTATATAAGAATTTTCATCAAGTAATAAAGTTATTTTATTATAGAAACCATTTTTGTACTTTAAGATAATAAGAAATTGTAATAATTTAAAAAAATATATATTTAGTAACAACAATTTGATTTATTTTAATTTTTGTCGATTCTTTTTTATAGATTTTAATTATATATAAATATATAATAATGATTTCTATTTTAAATTAATTCGGGAACAAGTGTTTTCTTCTAAATTAATTATAATATTTTAAAATAAGTTATCAATTTTTTGATTATTTAATTATACAATTATTTTTATATGACTAAACACATATTTAATTACAGACATATGATTTATATAATTGACCCTGGCAAATGCATTTAAATCCATTCTTACTTTTTACACATGAAATAAAATTGTTCCATTGATAATTAATTCCGAATTAATATATTTTAGAGGATAAATGACGTATAGGAAGTTTACAATACAAGAGATTTATACAATTATTTATTGAACGTTTATTGCACTTTCAAATATTATTGATAATATTTATGATCAAAATAAACATATCATATTTTTTTATTAACCTTTACTTATTTTTTGTATATTTTTTAATCAAATTATACTTCCTGAAATTTAAAAAATAAAAGAGTTACTTTCAAATACTTTTAGTGAATAATAATTATTTTTAATTCATTGATAATAATTAACATATTAAAAAGCTTTTCGTGTATGCAATTATAGAAATATGTACACACAAATATAATAATAATATATATATATATATATATATATATATGTATCACTATTTGATTTTTACAATTAACCGAACATATTAATAACATTATTATTAGATCTTAATATTTCATGTTAATCACTAATAGCTCATATAAAATTCACCAATAGATTATTTTTAATAATTACTTGAGGATAATTATCAATAACTATATAATAGATACATTTTTTATTTATGTATATTATCTCCAGGAAATAAAAAATTACATATTCTGAGGTTATTTGTGGTAAAAATTTGTACATCAAATCAAATCTATTTGTTTTTTTATAATCCTTTTCTAAGAAACAGGCAGATTTGGAAATGAAATAATAATCTCACCAACTAGTTGAATCCAGTTGAATAAATACACTGTTTCCTATATTAATTTACGAATTGTCTAATCAGTAAAAACTATCCGTTAATTATTAGTTTTAGTTATTAAAATTTTTAAAGAATAATAAACTATATTAATTAAAAATATTACATATTAATCAAAAACTATTTACTCATATCATAGATCATTCAAAATTAATAAAAATCATGTATTTTTTTGAAAGAATTCCTAGATTAATTTTAATTATTATCACAAAATGTCGGATAAAATTATATAGAAATTAAAATAAAAATATTTATCAAATAAATATAATCGTTATTTTCTTTCAAACAACTTTGAAAAGTTGAAATATTTTTCTGTAATTTCAAATGTAGACGACATACATTTTAGCTTGTAGCTATAATCTATAAATCCTCATAATCATTTTCAAATTAATATGAAAGCTATTGAATCTATTTAGTTATTCGATTAATGTATAATTATTATTTATAATAACAGTGAAATTTTTGGCCCAAACAGTTTCATCTAATCATAAATTAATTATAAAAATCATGTTTCATATAAACCGATCTGATTAAAGCTTGTTGTGCCTTAGTTCTCGATATAATTTCGTTCCGTTATTAATAATAATCCTCTAATAGATAAACAACGTATAATTTTAAATATTTGGTTTATACTAAACATTCTTTAACCGACGTAATATTTTTATCAGAAAATAACAAATGTCATGCTTGAAAGAAAACAGAAATTGTTCGCAATTGATACATGATATCATAAATAACGGTTTTTAAATAACAACGCCTTAAGCATTTACATATTATAGAAAAAATTCGTCACTGAAACGATTGTACTACAACTACTATACCGTTGTTTGTAACTTGATTTCAGGAAATAAATGATCTTTGATTCAAGATAACTAATCTAATGTTAACAAAACAGAATGCACTGACATACTTAGAAATGTTTGAAGTACTAAATGAATTTTACACACACGTGTAAATTTTTAAAATGTAAGAAAATAATCAAGACATTTTACATAGATTATATATATATACATATATATATACATATATATATATATATATATATATATATATATATATATATATATATGGTGATTCAATTCATGCTTCCACATGAAAGTATTAAAAAAAACGCAAGAATTAAAAAAGCATGTTACTTTTTATTTAGTATTTTAGTATAATTGTATTTTAGTATTGAATTGAACTAAAATACTAAATAAAAAATAGCATGACTTTTCTTAACCCTAAAAAAGGAATGAATTCTTAGATTTGTCGTTTAATATTATGAATAATTTTTAATTTATGTTCACATTTTCCAATGTTAATAAAATATATTTTCTTAATACTTTAATGTGGAAGCCTAAATTGAATAAACCTATGTATATATATATATATATGTATGTATGTGTGTGTGTGTGTCTATGAATACATAAATCCATTAAATTCGAAGTAAGCTTGCATATCTCATTTTATAAAAAATATAATTGATTAAAACTACAAATTAATTTTAATTTACATAACGTTAAAAATTGAGATTTTTTTAAATTGTCTCTTTAAATGCATAAAGATGTATCAAGGATTAGAATTTTTTATAAAAAAAATAAATAATTTTTAAGTAAACTATATATTTATTTCAATTTTTAAGTGAACTATTAGGTTAATTAGTTGTGTTTAAAAATAAATTCAATAAAATTTAAAACTCAAATAGTGTCACTCTTAATTTTATTTTGTATTATTGAAAATAATAATCACTAGAGATCTATCACTAATTCTCATTGCGCTCATCCCTCCCGGGTGCGAGGGGCTGCGTTCCCCGCTCTTAAAGCTTACTCATTCCTAACAAATAACAGAAATTAATAAATTGTACGCATAAATAATCTTGTTAAGATGTAAGTCGTAAATTTTTTATTGGAAAAGTTTATAAAAATTAACAAGAAACTCAATTTTAAACGTGTAACAATTTTTTTACTCTACAACTTTAATGAATGTTATATAATATTTTGAATAAATTATATACTTTTTTAATTATATAATTTATTCAAAATAATTTATTATATAATATTTTCCATAAATGATATATTATATAATATTTTGAATAAATTTCTTATCACTTTTACGCTGAAATTGTGTACCCTCTTTCATTGTACACCGTGAGAGCTCCCTTACATGTGTCTGATATCAACCAATCAGAACAGATACTACACGATCTCCATCAGCCAATCAGAACACGAATAAAATTTCCAAAAAATGTGTACGGGTCTGATTTTTAATTATAGAAAGATTTTTTATCTTATACCAAGTGTAGTTGAGTAAATAAATTTAAAAACTGATACATAAGAAGTTAATAAAAAATAGACAATTAAAAACGTTTTGTTTTTTTTAAAAAAAATACTTAAAAATGTTTTTTAAGAAAATTATTCTGCCTCTGTGATAATCTATTTCACATATTACATGTATTAAATGCTAAAAGAAATGTTATATTTTCATTTATAGATATTTCATAAACAAGAAACTAAATTATGTTGAAATATTTGTTATTTCAAACATAGAAAAGTGAAAATATACATTTATTTTACAAAATATGATATATATATATATATATATATATATATATATATATGCATATATATATAATAAATATGTGAATAGATGACTCATTTATTCAAATTTTTCAATTAAAACTTTTAAATTTCATATCTGTCAAAATACATAAAATATAGTCTAATAAGACATAGATATTAATAAAAAAAATAAATTAAAGTTTGAAAAAATTGTGAAACGGTTATTATGGACTCTGTTGAAATCAATTTTGGTATTGTTTCTAAAATGTTGAATGAATTAAATATGAATACGAGACGATACGTTATTTTGTTAAATGCAATCAACAATGAAGGTCGTTACCGACACCACAATATCACACACATTGACCTGATTATGTTACAAAAGTTTCAAATTAAAATACCATATTAACATATATAAAATAATATAAAAATTAAATTTTATACCTGCCGATGATAATTATTATTGAATATTGGTCAAATAGCCTTGCATTTAGACGTTTTGATTGTGAAAATCTAAATTGTATGCATAAATGGTAAATGTCTTGAACTACCATTTATATGTAAGGACGTTTGAAAATTAATGTATGTTTCTATTTATCTTAATATAATTATAAGCATGTACATATGTAAATTCTTGGGTGTGAGCGTGTAGTTTTCAAAGGAATAAAATAATCATTTGTAACTCTCCGACTACAGTTTCAATTTTAAATAGTTAATTTACTGCCTTATGAAATAATTAATACATATGTATTTTTATTTAATTATTCTAATAAAATTATCCGTTTTATTGATAATTACATCATTGAATTTATTTCAAAAAATTAAAGATTTAAAATTATATTAGAAAATAACGATAATTTTCAGTAAAATAAAATCATAGAAAACACACTTATTTTTAACTATAATTACCTTAACATTTCAATATTTAACTTTTTAAAAAATATCAAATTTATTCGAAATAAACTTTTCATTAAGAAAAAATACATCATTTTGATTTTAAATAAATATCACTTTACAATTTTACACTACAATCAAATAATTTCCAACTCTCTCTTTCTATATTAGTACGAATATTATTTATGTATTTATTATATTTAGTCATTATTTAAAATGATCTGTATTAAACTTGTTCTCTATGGTGTTCTTTCTTATTTACTGTTAGCAATTTAATATTTTTTTGTCTATAAGTACTATTTTTTATTATTTATTTTTTAAAAACTTTTAAATTACTTATTTAAATAATAATTAAGGTAACTTAAAATATAAGCCAGTTTATCAGACTAATTTTTAATATAATTCTAACCATAGAACCAAATGAATTAGAAATAATATCAACAATAAATTTATCTAATATTATAGCAGTTTTAAAAAGTACAGTAAATCAATTTAATTCAGAACTTCCTTCAAACATTTTATAACACAACAAGTAGGTCGAAAATCACCTACGGGTCGTATGTTTCCGAGCACCTGTACAGAATTTTGTGGTAAAGAAACATTTTTTTATTACACAAGAATAACAAACATTACAAAATATAATTGAATATTATAATACGCATACAAATAATATTGTATTATTTTAACACATTATAATAGACAATTAATATTTTAGTACATATTATTAAATATATTTACAGATTGAAACTTTGATTTAATGCAATATTAAATCAAATATAATACCACTTTAAAACTTGATTTAATACTTATTCTTATTTGACATTATCTTTAAAAGATATTAATATTCTATAACATTTTAGAAGATTATATTTTTTGATTTATTGATATCAAATATATTCATATATTAAACATAAAACTTATAATTATATTCATATATTAAATATGTAATACATTTATAAATAAAAACGTCCATAAATACTTTTGTTGAAAGATACTCAAATAAATTTTAAATAAAATTTGCTTATTCTTAACTTGAATTCAGATTTAAACTATTTCAGATCTTTATTAGTAGCTTTGTTGTAATATTTCTGTCGAAAATGTATAATTAATTTATTTTATAGGAAAATATGTTTTTTTTTTATAAAATTTCCATGTAAATATATCTAAGGAATGTAATATAGATTTTAATGAATATTTAATTAATTTTATATCCGAAAACTTTTATTTGAATGAATTAAAAATATGTCTAGATAAATGACCTTAAAATTAGCATATTAAATGGAACAATAATCTAGAATTTATATAAACAACTCGATTTAAAAAAAATTACAAAATAATCAAGTAAACACATTAAAGAATAATGAAATGAAAATATTGAGAAATACATAAAATCTTAGAAAAAATTAATATTTGTTTAATTTGCACATTTTATTTTATAATTCTTTTCTACAAATTATTTTTTTAGAGATGAAACTGTAGACTTTTACACACATATGTAAATATAACTTTGGGAAATGAATATCACTTTTATTTTTCCAATCAATTTAATCTCTCTTAAATTGATTATATTTTTTTTACAATATATTGGTATTTAAAAAAATCAAATAAAATTGTCCTCTACTATCAAACATACTATTTCAAAAAAATCCTTTTTACTGATACGAAAATATAATAATGATTTTTGATTACAGTTATAGTCACATTTCTTTAAATAAAAATTACTAAATTAATGTCTAAAAACATCTTGTATTATAAATAACAACAATATTATAAAACATGTTTTATATTTTAAAAGAGTATTTTCCTTTACTGATTTTACAGACAAGAGAAAAAAAATATAATCAACAAGAAACAATACATCGACTCCTTAATATCAAATCTTAATCGAATATACTGACGACAGTTAAGGATTTATGATCAAGATTTTATGTTCTACTTCAGAATATACAAAGCCATGACCTGATGTTTTTTTTTTTGCTAAAATAACTTTAACATGTATTTATTTATTAAAATTTGACTCATGTCTTCTATGAAACCGTACGAAAATGTAAATAATTGAATTTAAAAACTTCTCTCCATTTGTTTACGTACTACTGAGCTAAAATTATAATTTTAAAGATACATATACTTATATGCTATTCCTTCAAACACACACACTTTATCTATCTATATATATATATATATATATATATATATATCTGTGCGTGTAACATGGACAAATATAAAAATGAGATGTACAATATATTTTTATACATACATATATATATATTAACCTTCACTGTTGATGTTTCATACTAAAATAATCAATCATTTGTTGAAGATCGATAATTACATTTTTTAGATTGCTTAAAATTAAAAATGGCTTATAAATCATATCACTATTTCAAGGACAAATATTTGAATATGTCATAATACTTGTAAAAAAGTATTCTTTTTAAGTAATGATATTTCAAACACTTCAAAAACAAAACATTAATTTATTTAATATCTATGATAATAAACGATTAATTTACATAATTAATTAAGATTCGTATTTTTTAGGTCTATTTATATATTAGAAATAATATATATATATATATATATATATATATATATATATATATATATATATAAATCTATATCATAAAGCATACAAATATGTAGTCATAACACCAAAAAAATTAACTTAATTTGACTACATGATAAAGCAAAATAAAAACATTTACCAGACGATATAGATGAGACATCTATTCTTCTTGGAAAATACTTCTGCACTACCTTATTCATTTCAAATAACAAATTTCAGTCTCAGTATTTATAAAACTGGTTAGCATCTAAGTAATATATTATTTTTATAAATAATTAAAAAGTTTATTAAAATATCCAACATTTAGAACATTTTAATTTTTTTCTCTCTGAAATTTATATAAAACCTTATTTTTATATTGTTTTTTTTTAAAGAAAATTATAGTTTTTTATAATACCAGTTATTAAACATTTTAAAAATATTCATTTAAACATTATGTATATATATATACATATTATGTGATCTGATGAATAAAAAAAAATACTATTTAGGAATAAAAATTGAGTTTAAATTATATATGGAGTGATTCAACTTAGGCTCTCACATGAAAAACACAAAAATTAAAAAAAAACATGTTATGCTTTATTTAGGGTTTTAATTCAATTGTAATTTAGTATTGAATTGACATACTAAATAAGAAATAACATGACTTTTCCCCAGCGCTTCTTTTCAATACATCTATGTGGAAACCTAAATGGAATCATCCTATATTATACTTATTTTATATTTTTTACTTCATATAAACCCATTATTAAAATTCAATTCATTTTATCTTTCTTTGTTTATAACTTGAAGTACACAAATCAGTTCATCAATTAAAAATATTGAAAGATTTAAATATTATTGTAAAACATTATATCAAGTTGTAGATTTGTTTATTTGATCGTTGTATGTAATTTAGTTAAATTTCATTACTTGAAAATTACAAGACATTAAAAAAAACTCAATAGACTTTTCACACTGTAGTTCAATTCGGTTTCACAAATAAATTCTCTTTTCATCTTACAAACCACACAATATTTTCTAATCAAAAGGGTTCAATTTATTATTATTGATTATTTTTAATTTTTACTTACGCCTTAATCTTCATATTATTAAGGTATGAAAGGATTTTAATCAATCAGGAAGGATTTTAGTCAGGAATCGATATCGAAATGTGCATAAACAAAAATCAAAAATAATCAATAATTATTTATTGAACAATTTTAATCATATAACTTTGTATGGTTTTGTGGGATGAAAAAAGAGTTCATTTGTCAAATCAAAAAGACTATTAATCGTTTTCAATTAAATGTATTATTTATTTAAACAAATAAAATTAAAACTATTAAATATATTAATAAAAAATTATAAGTCAGTATCCTATACTAAATTATTCATTTCATATAAAATATACTATTTTTGAAAAAAAATATTATTAATTATAATACTAATTACACTGATCAATATCAAGTGTTTGTGTTGTCATATTCTGTTTCAATGAATAATTTCATACAAAACGATTTCTATTAAATGAGAATTATCTCACATCCACTCAAACCACTTAATAATAATCTTGTTTTCTAATAAGAAAAAATATTACACGATACTAAGAAATGGTAAAATCACTTTCTCTGAACAATTAATATTGAACCATGAATTAACTATTGCATATTAGTTCAGAATCATTACTTTTTATTGAATACATATCATCGTAACATTGACCGACTCTCAATGACCTTGTAAGATAAAATGTATTATATAATATATATATATATATATATATATATATATATATATATATATATATATATATATATATATATATATACATTTATTCAGTGAAATATTTATGATCAGGTGTTGTTCAAGGAATCTGTATTGAAAATATGTGAAATATCTAAAAGATAACCTTGTCAAAATATTTCTATTATAATACATAAATTATAATTTTTGTCTAATTAGAAAATAACTAAAAATCAAGTCAATTTAAAATTAATTAGTTTTATAAATATCTTTTTAATTACTATCCGACAATTGCGAAATAAATAACTAAAAAAATAGAAACAAAATTCTATTCATTTAATATTTTGCTTATGCTTAATTAAAATATTATATAAATTTATAAATATTTTTATTAGAACACTTAAAATTTATTTAGATTTTTCATAAAAAATATTTCATTTAATCTTATTAAAATCTAGTCAATAAATTTACTTTCAGTATTTTATTTCAATTATTATTTAACACTGTTTCAATCGATTTTTCTTTCTGTTCTTAAAAAATTAATGAAAAGGAATTACCTTTGAGTATATCACAAAACTGAATTCGTACTTATATGTCTCAGTAATTCTCAAATGCATCTACACAACTATCTAAAAAGTATAAACATCAAAATATAAAATCTTGATATAATATAATATCGATACAATGACCTAGTTCACCTCCAATAACTAAAAATGAATAAGTTGAAGATTTCTTGTAATCGTAGGTAGTTTTCAAACCGTATAGAAATTATTTGCGATTCTTTTTACAAAAAAATAAGTTCTTGCTTCATGTTCCTTGACCTATTATAATTGTTTATTCGAATGAAATTATATATGCGAATGAAATAAAAATAAGAAAAATATACTGCATAAATAAAAACATTGATTAACTACACATTGTGTTTTATATATTTTTTTTAAAAAAATAAACAAATAATACATTTATACCAGACCAAGTTTTTTTATTTCACTGTTTTTCACATAGTTTACAATTGAAATAAGGCGACTTTTTATTTTAAAATCAGTCATATATGAATTATTTATTAAAAAATACAGGTTATTACTCGAAACCTTCACCTTCCATGCTTTTATTAAAAACTGATAAATTGTTCTCAAGATTCCAACGCAAGAATCTATAAAGAGCTTTATTTAGAGTTGAAATGAAATTAGTTACTTTCAGACGTTCTCTTATTCTTTAACAATTATTTGTTATCTTGTCCAGACTTTATTCATCTATAAAGGCCTATTTCTTTCATTTAAAATGTTCTAATCACTTCACTTACACTGAATTAATTGTTTTATAAATCAAGTCCAACATATGATAAATATTATAGAACTAATTATAGGTTTAACCAATATCGATTTATTTAATAACCTTAATTATTGCTTAAAGTAATTCAAAATTTATGAGTTTAATTATATATTTATCATATAATTATGTATCAATTTAAAATTTACATCAGTATGACTGCCTAAACTGTGAACAACTTAATATATATATATATATATATATATATATATATATATATATATATATATATACATATATATATATATATATATATATATATATATGTGTGTGCATGTGTGTTTGAAAATATGATTAAAACGTGCATTTGTCTGTCGTGTGATTTCCCTTATACAATGACTATTTTTATTTTGTTATACTTTGTATAAATTTAGTTCTAAAATACTATCACTATTCAATATAGATTTCATTTAATTGAAATATTTATAAATAAAACAATGTTTTAAATAAAATAAGAAAGATCAGAGCCACTGAATGATTGCATCCCAGTCAGGTAGTTCATTATATTATAAAATTGAGATAAGAAATATGAATATATAAAATTTTCGATTCTATACTATAACTCATAAGTAACTTATCTCAACTTACATTTTAATGAATAGTGAGAAAAACTTTAAGTATCGAAAATAAATTATTGAAATATCAAATCAATAAAGTCAATTAAAACATGAAATATATAAATCATTAAAGTATAAAATTATTAACTTGTTAAAGAATTGTGTTATCATGGTCGTTTACAGCACTTATTGTATTAGGAAAATTTAATTTTATAAATAAAACAGAATCGTATAATAATAACAATCGTTACGTTTCTTTCAGATGTTACTATTTGAGAGAGACAACAATCAAATAAAATTAATATTAATAAAAGCAAAAAGCTGTTGTCCTGTACCCCCAGTTATGGCCAGCAACATTATGATTACAAACAAAAAAACGACTAAATACCTCAAATACCTGAAAAAAATATATAAGACTTATTAAGATAAATTTATAAAAATGTTAAGAATTAGAGACCTGATATAATTTCAATTTGGAAATCAAGAATGTTAGCTCATACAGTTTTATATTAACTGAAATATTCATTTGATTATATTTGATCATTTATTTAAACAATATCATTCTATATAACAAGTTATATTTTTATAAATAAAAAAGATTACTTTTTTGCAAACTACAGAATAATTCTAATCAGAAATATTCTGTAACTGATTAAAGATTTTTTTAATTATTGTTTATAAGAATTTTGATAAAAATAATATCAGCCTCATAACTATAAACCAGGGAAAAATTTGAAGAAAGTAACAATTTTTCTGCATTCAATTTTCCTGAAAAAGAGTTTGATTCCCAAAAACATTTCTAGTTCTAATTATTTATTCATAAATTATTTAAGTTAGATATGTTTGTAGATTTATATATATATATATATATATATATATATATATATATATATATATCATACCGATATGAGAATGATGGCATTTCCAATAAAGTACCCAACAGAAACAATCAATAGGATAGGCCCATTCTAATACCGTCATACTAGAGGAGAAAAAAAATTTTTTTCGCGTGTAGAAACGTTTTTAATCATCAAGATAAACCAATTAGGAAGATTATACTAATGATTCTCCATGATATTCAAATCCCCCGAAAAAAATCGCAGATTTTGTTCGGGGGGGGGGGGAGTAAACGGAGTAATCAGGGGAGCAATGCCCCCCTGACCTATTCCTGACTACGAACCTCCAATACGATCAATAAATAATTGAATATTTTTAATTATAAAAAATGAGATTTATGGCACTGTAAAAATTTATTTTCAAAAAGAGTTTGTCAAAAATGTCAAAAAGTATTAGAGAATTTTTTATTTTTGATAATCTAGACTGATAATCACATCGATTTTTATTTCCAAGAAAAAATAAACTTGTAATAAATTTAAATTTAAAATAAAAACATATATATATATATATATATATGTATATTTGAAAAAATACCTAGATTTAATTTTAGAAATGATGTATGTTTAATATTGGTATATGATAATTTATAAACCTGATCAATTAAAATATTATGTATATATATATATATATATATGTGTATATATATAAAGAAATTAAAATATTTTATCTTTCAAAAGCAAAAGATTTCCACTGAATAGAACTGAAAATTATAAAAAAAATTCCTTATATTTGGAATACTTATAATATGTCAAAACTATTATCTAAATTATTAGTTAAATTTTCATTATATACTTATTGATATAAAAATTTTATATATAAAAGCATATATAAAAGTTTTTGTATGCTAATTCTTCCTTTTTTAGATACAGTTTATAGTCATAAAATTTAATATTTTTAAAAAATTCACGGATTATTCACATTAGCCTTTGAAAAAATTAGTCTATAAAATGTATCTATTCAAACGATACAAACACTTTTTAATACAACCTATAGTGATTGGTTATAAAACTGGTCATCAAATTTAAAACACATAAACTTTAAGGTGAGCTCCCAATTCGCGGTCTCGAAACCCACTTATGAATGCAGTTTCAAAGATTTTTCAAACTACAAGATATTTAATATTCCACTAATCTTAGATCCATGCTGGTACTCTGTATTGTAATCATACAGTTATAAAAAACAAGTTCTTCGTACAGATGAACCTACACACTAGACACTATGATAGGATTTATGCATTTTTTTAAATAACCTACTAAATGTTTCTAAAGATGAAGTGAGGTGTATAAATAGATTATTTTACTAACGATCAAAATATCTTTTAAAATTGTCTATTCATATGGTTAAAAATCTATCTATAGCTACCTATATACATTATATATAAAGAATAAAAAAGCATTTTGAAACTGTGTTGAAACATATGGTAAATTTATCTAAAACATATATACATATACATCTATATATATATATATATATATATATATATATATATATATATATATATATATATACATACATATATATATATATATATATATATAACAAAGTTACTAGAATTAGGTTCATTAATAAATCCTGTTATGTTATATATTATACCATAAATCAAATATTTCAAAGTTACAACATTGATCTATTGCAAAAAGTTCATTAACACATCATGATGATATTGACAGTAAAAGGTTAGTAACCTTATACATGATTCTATTAAATGAAACGTTTCATAGATCTTTAAGTAACAGTATTGAAAAAGACAATGATACATTCGATTTAAGAAAGTATTTATCCTTCATCAATGATTGAAATAAGGACAGAACCATCAAATCAACGGTACTTTTAAACGTTGTTATATGTATATATATATATACATTTTTAATTACTTGTCAACTGTGAAATAAATGATCACTTTAATCTTAATATTTTTATTAACTTGTGAATAAATAATTAGTAAGTAAATTACTTTTTATCGTTTTATAAAAGAAATAATATAATTTTCTATTAAAATTAAAAATTAACAAGTCCTTGATGTAAGATATTTACTATTAGTCAAGATTCGAAATTAGTACATTTTACAATAATTACTTATTTAACATTCATTTTTAAATCATTATTTTTATTTAATATTAATTTATTATTCATAATAACTAGTTCGTGGAATATGTTCTGTTTATATTCTATGATAATTACTACTCTAATTAAGATCTACCATTATTTATTTTTATTAAATTCAAACATTATATTTTTAATTGTACAAAAAAAGAAAATGCTACATTAGAGACGCTAATAGAAATTTGCATAAAATGAAAATAATTTCATTATAAATACAACAAATACAATTATTTTAACTTACATATATATATATATATATATATATATATATATATATATATATATAACTTAATTTCAAATAATTTCATGTTTTCTCCATGTTTTCCTTATTTCAATAATAACAAAGTAGAAAAAAATTCATTCTAAATTGTTAAAAAACATGGAATAATATTTTATTATTTCGATTTATGTAGAAATGACTGATAATTTTAAAGTTATTGCATTAAAATATTTTAATTAAAATAGTTAATTCAACAAATAAGAGAGTACTTTAACCGTTTTCTAAAAAAATATTTATTTCTATTAAAATTTTTCGATATATTTTTTTAAAATGGCTAAATCACTTTTAAAAATAAATTTTTCACAAATCAAAAATATTCAAATAATTAAATACTGAATTCTTTTGATTGTTGCTGTTGCGTGTTTCGATAGTGATGCCTTTATCTTCAGAACAGAATAAGAAATATATTTCAGCGCTATGAGAATGATGGCATCACATCGAAATGATTAAAAATGATCAATAATCAATAATTGAACATTTTTTTATCAGAAATTTTTTATAATATATGCAGTAAGTGAAAAATTCATTTCCGTAAATTGTTTAAAATCAGGAATATTTGAATCTTTTTGACAAATTTTTGTTATTTAGCTTCTTTATAATGAATTTAAAGCCGATTAAAAAAATAATGTGTAATAAAACATGCAAACAGTTCAGTTTATTATAATAAATGATATAAAGAAATAAGTATCCTAAAATAATAAAACAAAAATGGAAAATATTTGATTATGATTCGGATAAAAAAATAAATGAATAAAAAATCTGTAATATTTTTCATTATTTGAAATACTATGAACAGAAAAGATATGAACAAGTACAGATAAGTATAGACAGATTTATAATATTACAAATAAATATGAAGTAAATCGAGTTTTATAAAAAAAAATATTGTCAATAATAAAAATATAATCTGTTTCGAAAATGAAAAGTTCACGAATAATTTTACATTTCATTAAACATTTATGCAGACTTTAATATCTAAATAAATTAAATAATTAAAACACCTAAACATATTTAAACATCTTTTTTCTTAGTAATTATGTCATTAGAATATTTAGACTTTTGGCATTTTTAAGTTGTAATACGAGCAAAGATAAGATAAATACATGATTAATTTTATAAAAAAGAACTAAATATTCCGATAGACAACTAATCATCTGTCATTAAACGTTCAGTAATTTAAATGTCTTTGTGAGCTCTGTATCAGAATATTTAAGAGCAATTAAAAAATAATGAATGATTGGCACATATATATATATATATATATATAATTGAAAATTGAAGATAATGGATTCTAAAATAATTTAATACATAAACGATGAAAATATTATTTTCATACTATGAATAATAAATAAAATAATAGATAAATATCTGGATATAAACTTAGTAAAAATGAAAATAAGAAACTGTAGTTTATGTCTCATAATCAATCGAGATTTTACTTTTTATAATTTATTCAAAGTATATTTGAAAACTGTATTCAGTTATTAATAATGATTATTAAAATGATCAACTGAAAAAGTATTTTAATTGTATCACTTTGTAGTAGTATATTTTTAATTATGTCACTGTTGTGTAACTTCTCATTAAGTTTAATTATTTATTTAATGTTTTAATAGTTTTAGTTGGAAAAGTTAATAATAGAATTTACGTTGAAAGAAACCTTGATTTCCATGTAAATAATTATAAACTGAAACATAAATATTTTATGTTTCAGGTACTTTTTCTTCACACAATTATTGTTTGAGAATCGATTAATAAATGTAAAAACAGTCAATATATATATATATATATATATATATATATATATATATATAAATCAATTATCTGATATAAATTTAAAATTATTTGTAAAAAAATAAAAAAACAAACTTGATTATCCTTGAGCGTTTTCTCCATTAGTTAGTAGTTAAAAAATTCAATACTAGTTTTTATTTATAGTAACCTTATATAAACAATCTATATAAAACAAATAATATGAAATTTTTCTATTTAAATATATTTACTTGAATTTCCACAGAGTAATATATGGTATTTATTGTCCTTAATACAATTATGAAAAAAATATGTGTTAAACTTAATGTTATATAGTTTATTTATTATTTTATTCATTCATAAAATTTGTAACTATAATTGTTGATTGAATTTTAAGATTTTGCATATCTGTGCTTGAAAGATGATGAACCTTTTATAGAAAACCGTACAAAAAACATGAATAATTTATGACAGAAACGTTTTTAGTGGTTTAAGTTAGTTCATTTTATGTACTTTCATATTTTGTGAATGTAGACCAGATTTTTGACTGAAAATAAAAGTTGTACTCTGTAAAAAATATGTTTGATAACAATTTCTATATGTCATTGCTTTGAACATACATTGAACTATGCATAAATTATTATTGAAATGATCAATAATCAATTATTGACTATATAAAAAAATATTTGTTATATATGGACAGTGAAAATTTATTTCTGAAAGTTGATTTAGCTACACAGCCAAAGCGATAAGAATCTTATTCGTTGGAATTTTAATTTATAACAAGGTTTGAAAAATCCCCAGTCTATATACTATGTAGTAAGAAAAAAATCATATCTTAAAATCAATCTTACCTTTTACTTTACAACAATTTTAAATTTACAAATTAAATCTTTTCTACCACACAAATCTCAAAAATTATTTCTCGTCCTAAAATGTTCAATAAATAATTTTTAATTGTTGTTTACACCTAGTTCTTGGGATATGCCGTAATATTCAGAGTACCATGATACAAAAAAAGTTTTCTGTAGCTTGGTGTTCTGAATAAGTTTCCATCGCGATAGAAATGAGTATAAATAAAAATCAAACATGATCAATAATTCTTTATTGAACATTTCTGAACCAAAAACATTAACTATAAGCTATTTACCAATTCAATCAGGTTCTCAGTTGAGATATATGTATTCGTATAGCACCATTTCTTTAATCTTTATCAAAAAGGCTTGATTTCAATGTTTTCCTTAACTCTGTACGGTTGTTTCCATTACATCAAACGTTGAGACCTAAAAAAAAAACAAGATGTTAGTGCTTGTTATTTATAAATCTACCATCTAGTGGTTAGATGAACCTAATAATTAAATATCACATACAATCAGTGATCCATTTTTTTAATACAAAAAACGTTCTCCAGATTGAAATTTATAGAGTTAGCTAAGTTATCATAAGACTCCAAGCAACTTACTGGAAGAACTTTAAAAAAAAGATGAAACATACTTAGCTCTATTTTTTTTATTCATATTAACATACCATCGCACAAAATACTTAAAGCATGAACAATTCTAGTAGGAATATCTATACAGACCTGACTACCTTTTAGTAATTTTCATCTCTTTCTTCATTTTTAAAAAGATTTTTCATCATAACGAGATGATAAAGTGAAGATAATGGTACTTGACTGAGTCGTAATTAATTCCTCTGATAAAAGAATACAAAAAATTGAGTACATGTACCTCAGTTTAAGAAGCGATTATATTGAGACCGAACACAAAATATGTGTAAAAGAGAATAAGAGACATTTTCTATTTCTTTAATGTACAGATAAATAGAATTTGTTTATTAGTACACCTTATATATATATATATATATATATATATATATATATATATATATATATATATATATATCACCGAATGAATTATCTTCTTTTGAATAAAAAAATATCCTAATTAGAATAGGTGTTTAACATTTATTTTCGTTTAATAAAAATACAAAATATTAAATTTTAATGAATACAGAAAACCATACATAATTTTTACAGAACCTATTTTTATCCAATTATGTAATTTTATTAATATATCATAATCTCAATTTTTTATACTATAGTAATTTATACATCTTTATAATTTATAATGAACACAAAAGACAGTTTGTAATCAAAAGTTAAATAAAAAACACCGAACTAGTTTTAAGTGAGTCATCTATTAGATTAATAAGTGGATTTATAAAACTGAAAGTTTATTCACATAATTGGATACGATTTGAATGAGAGACAAGTGTGAGTCTAATCAAATGTTGAACAGTAAATTATGTACGGTTTAAAGTATATTTTAAAAAAATGTTGAAATCGCACGATTACTTATTAATTAGCACTTAAAAGACATTGACGCAAAATATTTAAATATGGCCATGTAGATATTTGAAGACTCATTGCAATTATTATTTGTTTTACGTTTCCTTATATTCGCAACTGCGTCATAAAAAATCGTACAAATATGTAAGCGACGAAAAAAAAAATTCAAAAACCCTCTTATAGTGTAATAAAAAATAATATAGTTTTACTTGGAAATTACATTTATTTACACACAGTTGTGAAAACGTATTTATATGATATAATATATAAGGAATTTTAATATAATAAAAAATCAGTTGAAATCTATAAAAAAATATAGAAATAATGAATTCTAAAATACCAAAAAAGGCTCCCTTTTCTCTTTACATTGTTACTGATTGTAAGAATAGCAAAATTTAATTAGTGATTTAAATTTTTAGGCGGTGTTTTGTTTATATAAATATTAAAAATAAACAATATTAAAATAAATAAATAAAATATTATTTTTATAATGCCTTTATATTGATTTATAAAATGATCAATTAAGTAAATAACATAAGGAAAAAATCCTGTCAGGAAAACACTTCAAAAATTAATTTTCATAAATACATATTTACTTCATTTTAAACAAAGATTGTCAGGACGTTTCTTCGAAATTGACGCTTTTTTTGTTACACTTGTGTATATATATTTTAATAAATTTCTTTGAAACCTTGAAGTCATCAGTTGTCATCACGATTTTTTTTAATTTGAGATCAGGAATTATTTAAAATTTATTTTTTATAGAATATTATATATTAGATATTGTTAGCATACATGAAAATAATAAAGTTGTTTAACAATTAAGAAGATTCTGATTCAAATATCCCTAAAATTTTATTATTCCATAGAGAATTGTAACCCTATTTCTATTTTAATTTATGAAATTATTTTTAAAATTTATTATTGAATATGAAAAAGTTTCAATAACAGATACTTAATTACAAATTCTGGAATTTCTACAATTTGAATAGTTTATTTTTTTTCTTTGAGAGTTGAAATCTTTTTAACTTCGAAATAAATAAAATATGTTTAATAAACATGCATTCAGTATTTTAATTTAAAAAAATCGATTTAACGAACTTAAAAAACATAAATATTTAAATAAGTAGAAAGAATAAAAATAAATTTATCTTGATTATCAATCATTCTTTCTACTGACAGTTATAGCATTTAAAAATAGTCATTATTTGTTTTTTATAATAATCTTGATCTTCTTCTATGATTTTATCTTTCATCTACTCTTTCTTTCTTAAAATATGTTCTATCTTATCTTTAAAAAATATTCGCATATCTTAAAATATGTTTTATGAAATTATTTTTTCTCCTTTAGATTATTCTGCAAATTTCTATATTCACCTGTTTTTGTAACTATTCCCTCATTTATCATTTTATCCATTTACCTTATTTTAACCATTTTTTAAATACCAAGACTTAAAAGTCATAGTTTTCCTCTTTCAATTATCCCAATTGTCTCATTACCTCATATAAAATGTATACAAACTCTTTCATCAATCTTTGTTACCTTTAAACTAATATTATTAAAAATAAACATCTCTCCATTTTTATCAAATGCATGTTTTTTCACATTTCATAAAGTAATTCTTCTTCAATTTTACTTTTTTGATATAAATTTGACATGTCCATAAATGATTTTCACATAAATATCTAATAGGCAACTATTTTATTCCCGAAAAAAATTCTTTAAATTGTTTAGTTCTATGGATTCAATGCTTTGAGAAATTCAAATATATTTAATAAAATTTCTCATTTTTTCTGCATTCTATAGATCTGATCAATCAATGATAATTTATTTGTCTTTAGAACCAATTATATAACAGAAAAAGACTGATCTTTCTAAAAACTCTTTCACGATAAAGAAAGGCTGTTAATATTACAGATAGAACAATTATATTTACAATCATGTATTTTCCTTTTAGTCGCCTCTTAAGACAGGCAGGAATACAGTAAAAGTATGCTACCCCCTTCCACAAGGGGAAAATTAATAATTGATTAATTAAAAACTACATACTCCTTATAAATTAAAAATAATATATATGTTAATATATTTCAATTTCTTTTTAATTTAAATATTGAATTTTGAATATACAACAGAAAAAAATTATGTATTAATTCAATAATCGCTATTCAAAAAGAATATACATAAAAGAACATGGATATCATTTGTTGTCATATTGATTAATTAGTATTCAATTATGTAATTATATAATAACACAAAAAAATTGATACAGCAATTAATCAAAGACTAAATAGCAGGTAAAAAATTATATATATATATATATATATATATATATAATTTATTTACTGCTATTTATATGTATATATATATATATATATATATATAAACAAGTATTAAATAACCAATTAAAAATCCATTCAATAATAAATTTACAATTTAAAACGTTACGATTTTAATTTGATATAAATTTTATTTTAAAAAATTAAACGGCACAAATGTTTTCTAATTTGTTTTAATTATACTTCAAGAAGTGATTTTTCTTTAAAAATAGAACACTAGCTCTTTGTATGAAAGTAAATACGGATGTATGTTCTTGAATATATTATAATGACACATTATTAAAATAGTGATATCTTAAAATCTATGCTTTCTTCATCTGTAATACTTTTTTGTAATAACTGTTTGGTTTCATTGTTTAGAATTTAAAATATTATCATTTTCAGTAGTAATATAAAATTTTAGTACATTGAAATAATCTGTTTCGCAACAATATTGATGATTGATGATTGATGATCCCTGCTCCCCCATTCAATACTTCCTTTTGGAAGCATAAATTGAATCATTCTCTCTCTCTGTATATATATATATATATATATATATATATATATATATATATATATATATATATATATACAGTGGTACACTCAGGATTTAACCTTGGAGGGGAACGAATTTAACGGATAATTTTTTTAATATAAATAAGCTATGAAATTTATTAAAATTACCCAACTGTAATAAGAAAAGTTCAAACCAAAAGCAAATCAATGAGTAAAAAGTAAATGTAAATTTACTAATCAATATTCATTCGCACACATATGCGTATTAATATATATATATATATATATATATATATATATATATATATATATATATATATATATATATATATGTAAATATAATTACATTGAAAAATACATTTGAAATGATGTGTGAATTCAGAAACTATTTATAAAACTAAAATACAAAAGAAGTAACCTTGAAGATATAATATGAAATTAGAATCAACATGATTTGAATATTTTTTTAAAAAATAAACAATTAAATTGTACAAGAAGTAACGCTGTACATTGAAAAATGATAACCAAAAACATTCAAGTGTAACACAATTCTTAAAAAATCACGAACAGTTTTTATTGTTGGACATTTTTAAAAAAAAATATTTTTATCATTACAAAACATTATCTTTTTGTGTTGTTAACCCTAAGCATACAATTTTATTATTTGATTATTATTTATTAATTTTTACTATCTGATTTTAGTAGTACATTTTTTCACGAACTGTAAATAAAAGAATTTGTTATATTAATACACAATATTTATAGTTAACTCACAATATTTATATATATATATATATATATATATATATATATATATATATTATAGTTTATAATTTTCCAATAAATTTACGCTATAATTTATATCTTAAAAATGTAAAGATTTACTGATATTTCATTATATATTATATATGATAGCGGTTTGAATGTGGTTTTTTAAAAAATAGCTATTATAAATACGATTTTAAATATTTTCTAATACATTTTTAAATTTAAAGTAATATCAATTGTGTTTAATAAGTATAATTGTATTTTGGAATATCCTTTATGTAATAATGGAATATTTTTCGTTTTAAATTGTCAATCAGAATCACAAATTTAAAAATTCAGTGACAGAAACAAATATACTCTATTATTTTATATGAAAACAGTGTTTGATAGCTTTACTATCTTTCATATATATATTATATATATATATATAGAGAGAGAGAGAAAGAGAGAGAGGGAGTTCAATTTAAACTTCCACACGAAAGTATTAAAAAAACATGGTAGCCCCCATTTAGTATTTTAGTTCAATTGTAATTTTGTATTGAATTGAACTAAAATACTAAATAAAAAATAAGATTAATTTTCGTAAACTCTGCTTCCCCATTCAATAGTTCCTTCTAGAAGCGTAAATTGAATCATTCTCTCTCTCTCTCTGTATATATATATATATATATATATATATATATATATATATATATATATATATATATATATACAGTGGCACACTCAGCATTTAATCTTGGAGGGGAGGGAGCGAATTGAACGGATAATTTTTTTTAATATAAATTCAATAAAATTCAAAAATTCATTTAAAGTATAATAATTTTCTTTCCATTCTACAAAGCTCTTGAATTACTTCAGTCGTGGTTACATTAATCTCTCTGTGTATATATAGGGGATAATGATTTTTTTCCTTTTCCTTTGGAGGTTCCAGAGTTGCTTTCCCTTCCCCATGGGTGCGTCACATATATATATATATATATATATATATATATATATATATATATAACAGTATATATTTTCTTGAACGTGCAATTATATAATTGGAATCCAATTATTAATTAAACATTAATTAACTCAATAATTAATCATTAATAAATTATCTTGTATGGAATTATGCAATATTAATCAAATTAAATAATTAACGAAATTTATAAATATTTATTTATTTTTTACATATTGTATTGAAACTATGTATTATTTCCCATTTAGTAGCTTAGTAATAATATATATATATATATATATAATATATATATATATATATATATATATATATATATATATATATATATATATATATCAATTAAATAATACAATTTTATCTCAAAAGAGTAAACTCCCGTTAGTTTTTATAATTTCATTTTAACTAATCATGAAAAATATAAATCAATATGTCTGCATATATTATATATATATATATATATATATATATATATATATATATATATATATATATATATATATATATATATATATATATATATATGTATATTATATTTAAAATACCTTTTATGTATTTCATGACTAATAAAACAACAACCAATCGCTCTTTTACAAAGTGTTAATTTCCATAAATAGCATTTAGTAAGGAAATTAACTATGGTACTAAATAATACATTTGCTGCAATTTAATTAATTGATATACGTACGAGATAATCAAGGTTTGTACATTTATGCATTATTTATAATCCATTAATGTTCATGAAATAAAAACCACTTTTTCCATATTATTTCAGTACGAACTGATATTTATTCAATTAAACAAATTCTTTATAGCATAGAAAACAAATCGACAAACTTTTTTGATTTAACTGAATGAATGCATTTTTCCAGTCTGCAGCAAAAAATATAACAAATAAATCTTTGGTATGAGAATTCCCGTCTGTATTGGTTTTACCATACTTTTTCTGCAATACTTAAGGTCAAGACCTTTCTATGTAGACTTGTCAAACGAGAATCTAAATTTTGGTCAAATGGTTGTTGACCTTTGTTTCAATTTTATTCAAAACGTATTTGTCTTGTGTGAATGAAATTTCCGGATTATTTTTGAAAATAATTTAATTTCATATTTAGATTTGCTACAGTTAAATATTATTTTTTTATAAAAGTATATATATATATATATATATATATATAAACTTTTATAAAAAAAGAATATATATATATATATGTGTGTGTGTGTGTGTGCGTGTTGTGTATGCATGTATACATATTAAATGTGTATCAAAATGTAAAGATGCGAAACGAAAATTGAAATAAAATAAATAATATTGATGATTTCAAACACTAACTTTCATTTATAATAAGATCATCACATATGTTTCTTTAATAAGAGTTCAAGGTTAAATTTCAGGCGTTTTTTATATTTCAAGTTTATTGTAATTTAATTCAGACCTACTGGTTACTATAAATGAATGTATAAGAATTTGGAATTGATGTGAAATTCGCGGATACACGTTTAACGAGTATATCTCTTATGTAATAGTAAATATATGCTGCTTTATAAAAAAAAGAGAAGTATCTGTCAATATTAACTAGATTTATGAACTGGAAAGCTTCATTTTCAAGGATATCAAAAGAATCTAATTCACGTTTATAAACAGCTGTTAGACATTATATATTATATGTATGTCTGTCTCTCTGTGTGTGGAATAGTATTTCTTGTTCACTATTTCAGTTAAATCTTTTTATTCTGAATATACTTCTACACATTTGAATGATAAATTTAATTCCAAGATTTTACTACTATTTTATAGCTAAGCGGTTAAAGAATGACAAATACTTTTATATATTTTTAGTGAAATAATTTCAAGCATACACTTTTTCATTTATTCTTTATTATTATACAATAAATACTTATCAGGTGCATTTTTTACGATTATCTCTAATAATTAAAAATTCATTGTATCTCTTTTCAACTAAAATACATAAACCAAACAACTAAGCTAATTTTTTAATTAAATATTTTAACAATCTATCACATGAAGATTTAGTACATATATTTTATTTTATTTATCAAAAATGAATAAGCACTTCAGAATTAAAAACCATCAATAATGATTTATGGGTCATTCCTGATCAAAAATTTTTTTTAATTTGTGAGATGAAAATGGGACTTATTTGTGAAGTTAAGAACTTTAAATATGAGCTTATTAATGCGACTACAAATTGGAGAATAAATTATAATTTATAAAAATTAACATACAGGTAAAATGTATCACGTGTATTTGTAACTCAAGCTGTTAGCAATAAAATGAATATTAATTAGAATACAAAAGCTTAAAAATATTTTATAATAATATGTAATATTGAATCAAATTACATGTACAAAAATCTGTTTTAGGATATCTATCACTAAAAAGAATTAGAAATGTTGACTAATAGTCATACTAAAAGTCATATTTCATTAAGATAAATCTGTCGTCTCGTATAAAATGATTAAACATTTTATTCAGATGTTATAAAATGACCTCAATAAAGAAAAATGATCAATAAAAAGAGACAACGCACACATATTCAATTTAGTACATTATCTGACCATGAATTGTTGTTCTTTTATCTTTATAAAAAAACACAAAATTTATTATTTTCAACAAAACAAATATTTGCAGAATTTACCAGCTTCATATAACTGAAACATATATTCAAGCGAAATACTATTTATTTTCGATTGTCTGGGGATATTTTTAAACATGATTTATTGTTTTTAAAATATCTTCTACGAAACAACCATATTTCCAAGAATTAAAAGCAACTTGAAAGATGAATATATTGAAATCGTCTCCTTTACTTAATTTACATTTTGATGTAAATTTTGCTAATAAAAATATATTTATCATTTTACCCTGCGAACTATCCCTTTATACAATCAAACGGCCATTGAACCAGGATTTTAGTATAGAGCCAAATGTTCAAGACAGAGCTAGAATATATGTTGAAATTTAGGTTTTATTGTTGGAAATAACGTTAATAACTTGTCATGTTAATTTTTTATTTTAAATTGACTCATTCATTTACATAAACATACACACCTTTATATATATATATATATATATATATATATATATATATATATATAAGTTTATATGATTTTGATATATTGAGAATAAAATTTTGTTTGCTTAGACTTTTTGTCGCTTAGTTACAAATCAGCGAAAAGAAATATTAGTCATTTAGTTGTTAATTAATGAAATGTGTCGTATATTTTATATTATTTATATAACATCATATTGTATATATTTTGAATAAAATTCTGTTGAAAATTTAAACAAAAGGTTTATAATTTAGATACAAGGTGATAAATAGATGTGTTGCTATTTGATACTTGAATACTAAATGAATAAAAAAAATGTATAAAAAATGTAACTTATACAATATGTTTCTATTTATTGATATAATTAGCAAAGAATATTGTTAGAATAAATATGTAACAATTTGAGAAAAAATTAATTATTTTTTTGAAAATATTTGTCTGGTAAAATGATTTTATTCGTTTTAAAAATAAAAAAATCAGCTTTTAAAACCTATAAAAAGCACACTAAAACTCCTGTCACATACAAAAAAATATTTTGTTTTCTTTAAGAGTGTCTTTAATAACATATTAAGATTTTGGTAAATTACTTAAATATCATGTTTTTATTACTATTGTTTTAATTAGGACAAAGTATTAATCAATAATATTTACAAGCTGTTTAATTATAATACGAATATCAAAATTAAAACATTGCATATCTTCTAAATTATTAAGTACTTATCTAAAAAGTATCAAATTAAATATTAACTTAAAAATGCAATACTTGTAATTTGTTTTCAGTTACAAAACAATGTGTCCACATAATTATGATATCAGTCGCAATGCATCAAATGCAATAATTTTCTTAATTGTTATTTGCAACACTGTCAGTATTAATACTCTAAGATTTCAAATGAATTCATTGCATAAATAACAGTTCCCTCGCCATTAACATCTTGAATGTCTGCAAGTTAATTACAGATATATTGCAAACGACAATAAATTTTCAGCTTGGTACTATTGTAAATAACATTTAAAAAGTTATAAAAGATATCAAGTGAATGTCTTATAAAAATAACATATATGTATGTTATTACACACACACACACACACGTATATATATATATATAGAGAGAGAGAGAGAGAAATTGATTTAATCATTTTTAGATTTATCTGTAACTAATAAAACAGCTAATTACTAAATTAAACTCATTTTATTTATTATAAAATTACTTATAGTAGGAGAAATGTAAATTTAAAATTTTTCAGTGATAGTTTAATTCGCATTTCATTTAATGTTAATGGTTACTTCGAGGCTATTTCAAAAATATTTGTAACTAAAAGTCGACATAAGTGAAGAATAATTTTATTTTATTTCAGTAAAAGCACCCATTTCATTAAGTATTAATTACATATATATATATATATATATATATATATATATATATATATATATATATATATATATATATATGTATAAAGAAAATTAATGACCTCAAAAAAATGCTACATTTAATACATAAAATAAAAAAGCTTAATATTTACAATAGTTGTAATAAAAAGGATGACCTGTTGTAAATTATTAATGCAATTATAGACATTTCAATGTTGTATTCGAATATAAATATTTCTTTGATAGTTTCCTGTATGTAAAGTAATAAACGTTTGATTCAATCCCTACGTGAGGATTCATTTAAATTTCTATAAATATTAAGACTGTTGAACAAAACAGACAGCAAATGAAGTGTAAACAATAAATTAATGTAGTATATTTTATGTTTACATTAGTACTATTATCTAGGTCGACATCAATACCACCATCGTATAAATCTCTCGGTTTGCAACACACAACTTGTACTACTAATTGTTAAAATATGTAAACAAATGCAGTTTGTAATTATTTTACGCATTCCGAGAAGAAACATTTAATGTGCATTGAAGGTCAATATTCAGTTCAATGATTTGGAATTATTAATTATGTTAATTTTTATTTATGCTACTTCCTCACTAGTTCAATGCATAGTTTTATATTTATAATTAAGGCTATAGAAAGATAGTAGTTTTTTTCAATTTGAATTAAAGTAGAAAATTCAATATATATATATATATATATATATATATATATATATATATATATATATATATATATATATATAATTTATTACAATGATTTTATTTAATATTTTTTTACAATAAATAATTATTATTATTATATTAATATAATTTATATATGTATATTTTTAATTTTATTACTCAAATACTAAAATATATTATTTTAGTATTTATTTATTAACTAGAAAATTAATTATAATTATATAAATCGGGTAGAAACTATTAAAAATGGTGTAATATTTTTTATATAATCAACTTTATTTCTTCACCTCTAAAGCATGTTCAAATTTTATTCTATAATTACAAACTTATAATTGAAATTTCGACAAAAAAAATAATATTAATTACAATTTATTTTTTTATTTATTGCGTATCGCATTATGATAAATTTAATGAGTATATTATTCTTTATTTGTTTTTAAAATTGTCATTTTTAAAATCATGAATCTAAATTTAACTGCCGTGATTTTAAGAGTAAGATTAAAAGCATTGCATTTCAATCCAATGTTTTATGACTACGAACTAAACATGATGATAATGTATTGTTAAGAAAACAGGGTAAAAATTATAAGAAAATACATTTTCAATCAGTTTAGTTCACTCTGTATAATGAATTCTTTTAAATCTTTGCTAATAAAAATCCTATTATTATTCACAGAATTAATTTAAATAATAACTGAAATTAAAGAAAAATATTTAGATAAGATTAAATATTTTCTTCGAAATTTCTACTAATTAAAATCAGTAAACATTTAAAACAACGTATTTCTTATAAAATTCCAAATACAAACTCAACTGTTCAATGAACTCAAATATTCATTAATAACAGCTCGTTGTAACAGCACTTAGTACAACAAACTTTTTATATTTATTATTAATTCTATACCTGAAAAATTCACATCTCTATGATAAAAAGTATATATTTTATTATTTTATTTTTGAACTAAAAAACTTGCATCATATTTAATCTTTCACTTTCTTAATATTAATATAAATAGAAAAACATGATAATGTTTACATATTATATACAATACATAAACAAATGAAAAGTATATCACATTCTTTATTATAATGGAAGTTTTTCTAAGACTTCTAATACACATGTTCATAATAATAATACAAGTTTGACGTAAATGATAGATGCCTGAAGGAATATAGGAATATATTGTAGTTTAATGATATATAGAAAATTCCTATTGAGTCATTATCATTAAAACTATACAAATATTGTTACAAATACATTTTCAATGCATTAGCACATGCATCATTTACATTTCTTAGTTGGACTTTGAGATTAAATGCTTTGTCATTTATTAAAATAAAATTAAAACCAGTATATTCAGGAAATAACGATTATACATGAAGAAAGACTTATTTCTAAACTAATTAATTTCTTATTAATATTTTCACCTAGCTTTATACACTTTATTTTTTATAGAAAAAATTAAGTGTAATGTTGGTTTTTATAATATTTAATATTACATATTTTGATTTATATTCATTTAATATATACTTCTCTGATCGAAATAGTTATAAATTTAATTATAACAAATTATAAATCGTTAACTACTTTTAATGATTGTCCGAAATTTATATCATCTTGGAAAATGAAAAGAAAAAAATTATCTCATGAAAACCATAACTGATTGCATATTATTGAAACAATGATTATTAAAATAAAATAGTTGTAAATTAAAAGCAGATTTCATTATTTCGTTAATTATTTGTTTTAAATCTAGTTTGATAATTATTTTTCTCAATTTTAACGAAAACCTTTAATATATTTTTATATATTCAGCCTCATTCAAAATTTTTTTATAAAAACTTAAAACAATCTTCTTGAAATTGATTTGTTCAACTAGTTAGTACTTTGAACAATATTATTACTTAATGAAACAGAATTAATATTTTAATATATCAATAAAAGTTTACATTACAAAATAAAAACATGCATAAAATTCATCTAATTATAAAATGAAATACAGAAAGTAAAACATCATTAATTTAAATTCAAGTTTGTTGTCATGTTGACTTAAGCAATTATATAGACAGTTATAAAATGATGAAGAGTGATAATGTTATACATATATATATATATATATATATATATATATATATATATATTGTATAAAACCATTTTTATAAAAATGAACATTCAAATGTTGTTATTAGTATTAATTAAAAATAAGTCATCTACGTGTAATAGCTAGAATTATTTAATAACGCCTTTATAAACTGGTTGTGCACAATTTAAATACGACAATTTGGGTCAATTTTTATCTAGTTGACGGATGATGCTTGAGGCATCGATCTTGTAAGCTTGAAAAATCCTGCTGTGATTACTTATATGTTTCAATTCACGTACACTTAACGGTCAGATTTCATAACGTTTTTATTAATTATAATACGTTTCTTTTCAATGAAAAACTATTTCGTTAGAAAAAAAGATTATGATTGTCAATGAACTGTTAAATACGTTAACATATAATATAAACTAATTGTTGATGTGATTCAAAAATATGTTAATATACTCTACATGTTCATAATTACATTGGGATTACTGTAGATATTAATCTTTTTAAGATACAATTATAAATGTATAGTCAGAAAAGAATCTGTGGAAATGATTTCTCAGTAAAGAAATTAAATCGAAGGTGGAATTAAGGACAAATACTTTTTATTTATGGAAAATATCGAAAGAAATTGAAATGATATTGAAAGACTTTTATATGTTTTAAACACTTTACTTATAAAACTTATACAAAAATCTTTCACTTTCATGGAAATTTATGTCAAATGATATTCCCATTGTCATCAAATGACTGTTTAAAAGATCAAAATAGGTTTTTTAACATTTTTCATGCAAATAATGAAAGATTTTTCGAAATATTTATATATATATATATATATATATATATATATATATATTTAGTACCTACAAATGGAACAAAATATTTAAAATTCAATAAAAACAGATTTAATTGCATAAAAAATACTGAAAAGATATAATGAGAATTTTTTTTATAAAGTTTAAATCAAGATAGATAAAAAATATTTATATTTAATATGTTTCTTCTTCTATTTTTATAAATCATGCTCGGAGACCATGCATGTATTTACTTTTGTTAATTAAAAATATATTAATGATACTTCTCTCATAATAAAAATACTTTTGAGTATTTTTCAGCGAAAATGATATAAACTTAAAATTAACTTCGATTAAACTATGAGACTCGTCTAAATTATGAGAATTATTAACAACTTTTACATGTAAAATTATGCATGGACAATAAAAAGAAAGATTATTAATTTATTAACGAAAATTCAAATATAAAATAATTCTATTAACGTCAAAAGTAATAATGAATTAATTAACAATAACATTTGAATAAAACTTAAATACCATTAACAATTTATGTTAATCTAATTTTACATTTCAAAAACGTTTAAAAACAGTAATATTGTTCTTGACATTTTACTACATCACAACTCTCAAAAATGTGCCATATTTGTAAAATTAACATTCAAATTTTAGTTATATATAAATAAATACAAAAATTCAACCAAATACCCACTCATTTTTATATACATTTGTCTGTGTATATATATATATATATATATATATATATATATGTGTGTGTGTGTGTATACATGTATGAATGTATGGATTTACAATCATATTACCATATGAAAACTAAAAAATAAGAAATGGATCTATAAATAATATCAAACATTATTTTAATAATGATCATATAATAGAGAAATAAGTATTAAAAAAAATAAAAAGTAACTACAAATCTAGTATATGAATTATAAAAATAAGATACACACACACATTATATATATATATATATATATATATATATATATATATATATATATATATCATTAAACTATGTAATGTGCAATATATTTGTAAACATACATGACATTTTAGAATTTTCTAGACTTCTAAAATAAACAATCAAAGTAACAACTCAAGTATTTTTCCATTCTTGAACTTATTCACTTATTATAACGACGACATATTTCAATATGTCCTTAAGTAATAAACACTTTTGTAATTTGCAATGTCTCTTGTAAAGGATGTACTGACTGCTTATAATGATTTAATTAACATGGAATAAAAATAATATTAACATTGCTTATTATATGATATACATAAAATAAACATTATTATAAATTTATTACCGAAAATTCATTTTAAAATATATCGTTTTGATATAAAAGTGGAAAAAATATTTGATTTCGATTGTTTTTTTTTTGAAATTTTAAGATCGTTTTAAAATACAGTTTTTCGAATCTACATTTTTTATTGGTATTACAATGAACTACTTATGTCTTATTATTACAGTAAACAAATAATAACAATACTCTTTCTTTCTAAAAAATAAATGATATTTTTTGTAATCGGGTATAAACATATACATGTAATTATGTTCATGCAATGAACAAAATATAAAAAAATACTGTAAAAAATAGTCAGTTCTAACACAGATTATAAAAAAATATTAATTATTGTTTTATATAATATTAGCTATTAGAAAATAATATATATATATATATATATATATATATATATATATATATATATATATATATATATATATATAGCTAATATATGTAGCTAATTTATATAATGTGTTTTTTTTTTATTTAAATGCATGTTTATTTGTGCTGCATTTATTTATATCAAAATCAAAAAATATTTTATTGATATCAAATAAAAATACAGTGCAGTTGTGCACTGATGTGTACGGAAAATAGGTTCGGGATTTAAACGTTGACTTTTAAGCTGGTTTTGAAAGGAAGACAGGAGTTAGATACGGGGATTTAGGTAATTTTAGGAGTGAGAGTGCCGGAAAAAAATTAAATTTATTTATATGAATTCGTATGCCTACATATAACAAATGTTTATATACATTAATTTTTATATAATTATTTTAAAATATTGTAAATTTATCACTTTTCAATTATATAATATTTTTTAATATATTTTACGTTCATAAATTCAAAATAATAACCTTTTTTTAATTACATTCTGCATAAATTTGCTTTTTAGATGTGCCTTTATATAACCGCATTTAATCTAACTCTTTTTAATTTCAATATTTGTTATGTTAATTATAAACGATTGAATTAAGAATAGAATATGCAAAAATTAAATTGCAAATTATTTGCTGCAATTTAGAATGATTTTTTCCTTATGGCGTCAAAGATAATGACGCATTATTAAATAGAAAAATATATTTATATGATCATTGAAAATGGACTTTTATATATGCGTATTTATTGTTTAAACTATGAGTTCAGAAAATTTATTTTGCATGCTATTTGTAGCTTGCGTTTATTTTATATTCCGTCCCAAACTATGTCCGATTTTTTCAAATACATACCAAAGAAAAATTGCTAATTTTTACAGAATATATTTATATACATATATATATATATATATATATATATATATATATATATATATATATATATATATATATATATATATACAAAGTTAAACATTATTGTTTAATGACTAAGCAGTATTGTAATAAAATAAATAAAAAATATTATAGTTAATTTAGAACATAGGCTAATGGAAATAATCTGAAATAAATATTATAAATCACATATTAATAAGTATTAAAATTATTTTAGCATAAAATTTATAAAACTTCCCATAAATCATTCAATCTCTTTCAATTAGTTTCTACAAGCATTTTTGAATTTATAACCAAAATAAAAACATACTTTTAAAGCAAAGTAATTATTATTTAAACAAAGAAAGTTATAATACGTAGATAAAGAATCTCATAAATAAACAATACTATCAGAAATTAAAAAAATAATAGTTGTTAATATGCGATTAAAGATTTTTATTTGAGATTTATTTTCTTTTGTTAATCTTTTTTAAATAATCGATTCATTGAATATTTTCAAATAAATCACAATGATATATAAACTGAATTTTACAATAAAAAAAAATGTTCTTGAAACTATTACTAAGACTAAAAAGTGTACAGTAAGTGATGAAATATTGATTCTTATGAATATCGTAATAATAATCTTCAGTTAAATGTGTCATATGTCATTTATATCAAAAGATAGTGTGAACGACCTTGAAAAATTAAACAGGTGTTAGATTATGGTAAATCGATTTCATGTGAATAAAAATTACTATTTGCTACGGTCTGTGATTATTCATTTATGCGTAATGCAATATATTGCATAAAATACTTTTTATTTCTCACTTTACATACTTAATGACAAATCATTTAAATTCATATTTTGTAAAAAAATAATCATTAGATTTTTGTTAGATTGTTAAATTCTATTATAATACATATTACTTTTTTACTATAATTTATTCTGCAATATAAAAATTTTAAATTTGACCAGAAAATCAACTAATCATAAGATATAAAATAAACAGAAATTTAAATTGTAACTATTGGAAAATAATTGCAAATAAAATATTTTGAATGCCATCATAGTATACTGCAGTGAGATGTTAGCTGTGATCTAAACGAATACGACTTCAGTTCAGTACTCATTTCAATATTATATTTTGTATATGGACACGTTAGTGATTATTTAAATTAAAAATTAATTAAAAGTAAAATGGAAATTGATTGCATAAAAATACTATTTTTTCTGAAAATAATTTGAAACTGATGTAATAATTAGTTATCAAAATAGTCTATTAATAAAAATGTTTTTACAAATGAGTATGCAACCAAACATATATTTTTGTTAATAACAATATTATAAAAAAATATTTTTGTTAATTTTTAATTAATCAAATTATATATATATATATATATATATATATATATATATATATATATATATATATATATATATATATATACATACATACATACATATTTTTTTTATAGAAGGTTAACCATATGATGTATAAAGTATTCCCAATTATCCATGAAAGAAAACAATGAAAAATAATAATTGTATAAGATTTTTACTGACTTGATCTACAAATAAATGAAATGCATATTATTTTAAAATGACATATATAAAAAGAATATTTAATTTTAGGTATTTGTTCTATAG
Organism: Acanthacorydalis orientalis; assembly: GCA_034766995.1. Lineage (NCBI taxonomy): Eukaryota > Metazoa > Arthropoda > Insecta > Megaloptera > Corydalidae > Acanthacorydalis > Acanthacorydalis orientalis. Next base: position 31,879,089 of record CM068320.1, read on the forward strand.
AGGGTAATCATCTGAATTCATTTTTAGATTTGTGTATATTTATTTAATTTTTAATTAAGTATATTTTTTTAGATTCTCACAGAATTCTACAAATTCTTTTCAAAATAAGAAAAAAGGTCTTTCGAAACTTGTATTTGTATCAAATGTAATTTCTACTGGATTGTTTATGGCATTAGGAGATTATTTTAAACAAGAGTTTGATATTAGGTATGAAAAATCAGTCGAAGAATATGATTGGCCTAGAACTAGTAAGTTTTTAATTATTTAATACAAAGTTATGTACAGAAAATCTTTTCTTACATAAAATAATGTTTTATTTAGTAATAGACTTACAATTTTATAAACACAAATATATATTTAATATACTTTATGAATGAAAAAAATGATTATAGGTTTTAAGTCCAAATTGCATACATACATATATATATATATATATATATATATATATATGTATATATATATATATAAATATATATATGTGTATATATATATATATATATTGTGTGTGCGTGTGTAACAATAAATCAATTAAGGTATAACTATAATTAAAATAAATTATTCATTTTCAGAACGAATGGGATTTGCAGGTTTTGTATCAGGAACTCTTTGCCATTATTATTACAACTATGTAGATACAACTTTTCCGAAAAGAAATGTGAAACATATTTTTATTAAAGTGATTTTGGATCAGGTTATATTAGCTCCATGTACTATAACATTCTTTTTTATATTCATGAACTTTTTAGAACATAAGACGTTAAAAGAAGGTTGTGAAGAATTGAAAAGAAAATTTGTGCCAACATACAAAGTAATATACATAAATATTTTCCTTTTTATTTAATCTTAAATAATTAATTTTTTTATTTTAGGTAGATTGCTTAATATGGCCACCAGCACAAACCATAAATTTTTTGGTAATTCCTTATCAATTTCGACTTTTATATATAAATTCTATTAGTATAATATACAATATGTATTTGTCTTATATTAAACACAAAGTATGAGACATTATTAACAATTGTAGTAATTATATATTATGTACAAATTAATAAAAACAAATTTACAATTCTTTAATATACAATAATAAAGAAATTATATATTAAGTGCATTTTTAATTTACAAATACATTTTAAGGCCTTTTTGTTAAAACAGTGCAAACAAATCATTGCATAAAAATACTTTTTATAAGTAACATATATTAAAGATACTAGTGTATATTTTTTAAATAAATAAATATGCATATAACTATACATTTATGATCTTAATGCAGAAAGTCTATTCTGCATTTCTTTAAGTTCTTCTTCATCTTCAATATCAGCAACGGGTGTTTCTACTGCAGCCGCTGCGGTTTCTGTTGTGGGTGGTGCTGGAGCCTCGCCTAATTTTCCAGATGTTAATTCCCATAATATCTACAAAAAAGTTCATATGTTATTTTCTTTATTATTTTGATTGCTGCTCCAACTAGTACTTTATCAACTTCTTCCTGTGCCTCATCTTCCATTTCTTCAGTATCTTCAAGCGATTCCATAGTTTCATCCATCATTTCTTCAATGATACCTGCACGCATCATTTCTTTTGAAAGTTCTTGCATTGTATGAGCAACTTGAGGTACTCTTACAAGAGACTGCATTGCTTGCATTACTTCAGTGGACTTTGATAGAGAACCAGCAACCCTAAGAGTGGCTGTAAAACTAATAATATCAATTTGTTACATATATTGTATTTGTTTCACAGAAATTACCAAGTTGATTTTTCATTTGTAATGATACAGAATTAATGTGTGCTTTTGATGTATATACTTTATTGATAGCTTTTCGAGAACGTATTACTTCTTTTGCAAGAATAATACATATATCTTTATCACCTTTTTTAGCCGCTTCCTTTAAAGATCGTTTTACCTTTTCTTCTTCCCGTTGAATGGCTGAAAGTATATAAATTAAATGTTTTGAAATTAATTTATCGAACATTGTTACCTCTTATTTGTCGATCTAATTGTAACGATTCTTTTCGAAGTTTATGTGTCCATTCATTAACCTATAACAAATATATAATTGAGTGTAAACATTTGAAATATAATTTAACAACATAATTATTCTGAAAGTTGTGAAAACACACCAATTCCTTCGGATTTCGTTCAGCGGATTTTCCAAACAAACCCATTTTTCTTTGAGTTAAAACGAAATTATCGACTTTATAAACAGAAGGAACGCAAAACTATCTACGATGACATTACAGTGACATTTCCGCAACTCCAAGTTGGTATATTCATACTGCCAATAGAAAATAGACTGAAGCACTGGTATCGTAATATTGTTAATCACAGGTTGTTTGTAATTGTTATTAAAAGTTCAATAATTCGTAATCGGATGCAAATGAAAATGACATATCTTTAATATAGAACAAAGCAGCTATTTATTTAAACTTTAATTAGATTTAATTTATAAGATTGATTTAATTGTGCTAAAAAATGACAAATATGGCTGAAACATCCAGTCAACCAGTCGAAAATTTAAATACAAAAAATGGAAATTTTATTTGTGGGGTTGTAGAAGGTACATTATTTAGGTTTTGATTATTAATGTGTATTTTTTTTTAATTCATGAAATTATAACTTAATTTAATTACTTTTTCATTTATTAATTTTGATTCTTCAAAAGTAGGTCTCTTGGAACTAGAAATGTTTAGTAAATATTTAACTTTTGTAGGATTTTATGGACGACCGTGGACTACAGAACAGAGAAAAGATCTGTTTCAAAAGTATGTATGACCATCATTGTTTTGTTTCTCATATAGAACAAATTCTTACATACATTTCATTTAAGATTAAAAAAATGGGGAATGGATTCATATGTTTATGCACCAAAAGATGATTATAAGCACCGAGCTTATTGGCGAGAATTGTATACTGTCGAGGAAGCAGAACATTTAACCGGACTTATTACAGCTGCTAAAGAACAAGGAATTGCTTTCTACTATGCGTTATCTCCTGGTTTAGATATAACGTATAGCAGTGCGAAAGAAGTATCTGCTCTTAAACGTAAACTCGAACAGGTATTTTATACTAAAATACAAAGAAAAAATATTTTTATTCATGATTGTTTCGATTAGGTTTCACGATTTGGATGTACTGCATTTGCCTTACTTTTTGATGATATTGAACCAGAAATGTCTGAATCAGATAAAGAAGTATTCCAATCATTCGCTCATGCTCAAGTATCAATTACCAATGAAGTATTTCAACATCTAGGCCAACCTAAGTTTTTATTATGTCCTACTCAATACTGTTCTACAAGGGCAATGCCAAATGTTACCAATTCAGAATATTTAAATACTCTTGGTTCAAAGTTAGCTCAAGAAATTAATATCATGTGGACAGGTATATTTATACATAATTTATTTATTTAAAATATTTCCTCTAATATAATTTTATAGGTCCGAAAGTAATCTCACGGTTACTAACATTGGAGTCTATTCAAGAAATTACTGACGTATTGAGGAGACCACCAGTTATATGGGATAATTTACATGCAAATGATTATGATCAGAAGAGAGTATTTCTTGGACCTTACAGTGGCCGATCTCCAGATCTTATACCTAAACTAAGGGGTGTACTTACAAATCCAAATTGTGAATATGGTGCTAATTTTGTTGCCATTCATACACTAGCTCAGTGGTCAAGATGTAATGTAGATGGAAAAAGAGAACTTACATTAAGTATGTTTTAAGAATCATAACTTAGTGATATTTAAATGTGTATGTGTGTGTGTGTATTCATATATATATATATATATATATTTATACATACATATATTTATTTATATGTATATATAAATAATTCTTTGCTTTTAATGCAGATTATAGAAATAAACTTTAGCAACTCATAAATTTGTTTTAGATGATTCTGTTTCAGCAGATATTAAATTAGAAACTGAAACTGAAGATGGAAGTTGTGGAGAAGCTGTGCCATCTACTTTATCCCCGAATATGTATCATCCAAGAAGAGCTTTACGTAATGCTATAACCGAATGGTTGCCTGAATTTTTTCGACATAAGTCTGCCTGGGGCCCTATTGCAAAACCACAACCTATAGTTGCTGGTACATGATGTTATTTTCGAGTACATATATGTTGATTTCGAATTGATTTTCTCTAACATTCTAGCTACAGTACCAGTACCAATAATACCGTCCATCAATACTTGCATGAGTTTAACTACAACAACTACTAGCTGTTCCACCAGCTCAACAAAAGTACCAGTTGTAAATACAACACAACTACAAGCTTTAGCTGAAGTTTGTAGTACTGTATGTGTTATTTTTTTAGTTATATTAATAGAGAGTAATGTAAAAAAATGTTTGATTGCTTGTAAATAACAAATAGAATGTGCTAAAATTAATTAAGTAATCTGTTCATAAATTATAATATGTAGGATTTATTATCATCTTCGGCCTTTATTAATTCACTTTTTGCTAAAAGTAAAAATTAAAATATATACAGTGATAATAAACATAGATTTTTTTAGGTAACTGGAAATGATAGTTTTATTAATCCAATACCGGGTCCTGTAATGAATTCACTTGTATCTGAAACAAAAGTAGTTTGTAATGAATCAATTCCAAATCCAATTATATCTGCAGTTATTCCAATTGCTCTTACTACATTAAGTAATACAGAAACAACAAATGGAACTGTAACTTCTATAATAAATGGAACATGTATAAAAATCAATAAGTCTTGTGATAACAATAGTGAAGTGAAGAATATTGAGATCGATCAAAATTTGAAAAATGATACAGTAATACCTGATAACACTAGTACAAAAATCGGTAGCCCAATGTGTACCGAACAAAATCGCACAAGCCAAGAGTCGGTGGAAGTTAGCTCTAGTTCGAGTTTGAGTCCGACAGAACCTATGGATTGTAATAGTACACCGATGAGTTCACCGGCCCATGTACCGAAAGTATTATCTTCGAACGAAGATGTTGCTATGAGTGAAAATACATCAGTATGTTTTGAATAAAAAACGTAATTTCGAAACGAGTGTTTATTATAATTTATCGGTATTTATTATTTTCAGTCATCTAGCGGGAGCATGCAAGTAGAACCACTGGATGTAATATCTAATCAAATTCAAAATCAACCTTCTAATAACTGCATTACAACTGACAGTAATTATATTAATAAGTAAGTTACTATTTTGAAAAATATACTAAAAGTTAAATTCTGATGTAAATAATTTTCACAGGACTGTTAAACATTTGACTCATGATGATTTAAGTTTATTGTGTGATTTGTTCTATTTGCCATTTGAACATGGAGGGCAAGGATTACAAATACTACAAGAGTTCAATTGGTTAAAATCAAATGCACATATAGTAATACATGCAAATCAATCCAAAGATCCAAAAATACAAAATAAACCAGAAGTAAGTATAGAAAACCATAATATTAAATTTATAACAAACTATATTCATTTTTGTTACGTAGTATAATTTATAATGAATTGATTTTGACCGTACATTTATTTTTATTAGGTACAAGAATGGTTTGAGCGTGCAGAAAAAATGCAAGAAATGAGTATATCTGTTAATAGATTATTCGAACATTTAACATATTGTAATAATCGGGAATTACTTTATGACTTGTATTCTTATGTATGGGATATGCGGGGTGTTGTTTCACTACTCAACTCTTACGTCAAATGGCTTGGTGTGTATACACCATTACTATTCAGTTATATTCAAATAAAACATTCATTTTCTTGTTTACACTTCAGAAAGTTGTATTGATATTAATGAAAAATATTAATGTTTATTCAGTGTAATGAATGTTTTGATTTTGAATTATTATTATTAATTTTAATTTTAGTGCTTTTTTTTATTAGTCCTTTAAGTGACCATTTAATTAAATTAATGTAAAATACAATTATTAAAAATTAAATTTCCACTTGAAGGACACATGTTTGTTCACTCACTATTCATATTTATATTTTAATAATCAATTTTTAATTTATCTTGATTTCAATGAAATTTTATTAAAAGTTCATAATTGTTTCATTAATATAGTTACCTCATTTTCATGTAACTGCGTAATTTTTAAATAATGGTTCAATAAACTTTTTTTTGTTTTATTGACAATATTAAAAAAATAGTCTTAAAAATTGGTGTTTTTAATAGATTGTTAATAAAAGATTCATTGAATTCAATTTTAATACTACTCACAAGAAATGTAATATTTTAATTATAATTTTTTTTAAAAAAATGTACATCACATAAAATACATTTTGCAACATTAACTGTAGAAGCAGTATTAAAATTGAAATTTTCAGAAGCAGCAGCGTTTCTTTTCAGATCTTCATCATTTTTATGAGGTCAACTTCTTGGATTGCGATCTTTGGATGGTGTCATCATATGCGTAGTGTAAAATTCTTGAAATCAAGATTTTTTTCAGTTACCAAATAAATTATATATATATATATATGTGTATAACATACGAGTTTTTTCATGTTTTAAAATCGTAATAAATATAAATAGATGAGTGAAAGGCTTTATGAGATTATATATTAATTTATACTTGATGATTTCAATTATAGAAATATATCAGTAACAGAATAACAAAGCTAGAAAAGTATTTTTGCAACAGTATTTATTAATTTGATATTTTTTTACAATAAAATGTAATTTTTAGTACATTCTTTTCATCAAGTATAAATATATTTGTATTATATGTTTTATGATCACATATTCAATTATAAGAGTTTAAAATTGTACTAATGAATTTGATTTTTTTCTATCATGTTTCCATGGCAGCACTTGGGCAGTTTCCACCAACGATGCCTTCATTCACACAAGGAACTTATACATGTACGCATCATGTGTAAACTTCATTATCTTATCTACGAATAATTAGTAATATATGCTGCAGCGTAATTTTAATATAGCTGTTCTGCGTCAAATTATTTTTGCACTCGTTACTCGCAAATTGATGGATAAATAAAAATATCAGCTTTAATATTTAGTGCTGAAAAAAAGACTAAAATATGTTTCATTAAAAAAATATCAGTAGTCTTTTTTTGTACTATTATAATTTGTTATGTAACGAAGACATTGCATTAAGCGTAATTTTTAAAATTTCTTCTGACCAACAGGAGAAAATATCAAAAGCGCGTAGATTTGTAATCAATTAAAATAATATATTTTTTTGTACATTGTGTTATATAAATACAAATATTAATAAAATTTATAATATAGAAATACTTATGGAATAATTACAATGCTATTACTTTGCAAAACAGAGTAGTAACGTTGTTTGGCGATATTGGTTGGTGATCATGTGTGGTATAATTATTGTTATTCACCAATCAGTGAATCTTTATCTTCGTATGTTAATGATTGTTTTCTTTTTTCTGTAGGGTTTTCTAAAGGTTGGAAAGAAACATTTATGAGTGGTGAACAAGAACCTTGGGTGTTTAGGGGTGGACTTACATCAGATTTACAGGTATTTAAAGAATTGTTATTCATTATTTTGTCAGGTCGGTTTTATATTAAAATTTTGATTTTTAGCGATTAATACCTGTTGATTCTGGTAATGATTTATTTATTTATAAAGCACCTGAAGTTCCTTCTAGTAAAATATATACAATTCGACCATATCTTGTAACTGATGAAGGAGGAGTATATAAAGTTTGTAAGAAAACAAATAAAGTAGATCTTCAAGAAAATGAAATTGAACTTTATGATAATTTAATAGCTGATAGGTAATTTGAATAAAATAAATAATAAACGTTTTTTGTAGCATTTGTAATGTAATTAATTTATTTTATTAGGCTAGTAGGACCATTTTTAATACTGCACCCCGAACTTTCCCTTATTATAGAAGATGAGAATGGTATTGTAGGATATGCTTGTGCAGCACTTGATGCTCGTAAATTTCATATAAAGCAATTAATTGCTTGGATATCAGAAATGTGTGCCAAATATCCTAAATTGGATAATTTTGATAGTTTGTCGAAGTCTGTGCAGGTAGATAATATATTCACAAATGTATTGAAAGTAAAATATTAAGTACTATAATAAGAATTATTTGTTTTTACAGGATTTTATATCATACTTTCATGATTTCAAAGAAGATATTGATTTGATTAGTCCACAACACCCTTCAGTTATGATTTGTAATTTGCTGCCATCTGTTGTAGATCAGTCAGTTCCTAAACGATTAATTACTTGCTTATTAGCAGCACTTAGAGCTAACGGTAAATATTTTCCATTAAAACAATATTTAAATGTTGCAGTGTACTGATAACAATTCTCTTTTCAGGTTCCTTTGGTGTGCATGTATCAATTCCATCAAGTGATTCTTACATACATTCCTTTTATGGAAAATTAGGTTTCGTTGAACTTAACCCAAATATGATTGCAGGGCAATCGTATATGGGTCGTGTATTTTAACATACATATATGTTTGACATTTTTATAACTTCATAATTATTATGTGAAAATAAAATGATGTTGTGAAAATTATTCATAAGTGCTATGCAAATAGTTCTGTTGTCAAGAAAAAAAAATATCACAAATTATTGTTCACAAAACAAATCATACATTTTGTTTATAATTAGTTTAATAATTGATTTATATACAAACAAAAAGGATATAACAAATATATAAGGCTTTTTTTACTAATAGCCTTTATGTTAGCAAATTTAGTTTTTAATTCGGTTTATTTTTTTATGAAGTTTTTATACAATATGTTTATTGAAAATGCCACATAAATCAATGCATTTGTTTTTTAAAGTGTAACATTTAATAATTAAACAATTATTCATTTAATAATTAAACAATTATTCATTTAATAATTAAACAATTATTCATATAATAATTAAACAATTATTCATTTAATAATTAAACAATTATTCATTTAATAATTAAACAATTATTCATTTAATAATTAAACAATTATTCATTTAATAATTAAACAATTATTCATTTAATAATTAAATAATTATTCATATAATAATTAAATTCTAATTGGCTGTTAGTAAATAGGCTTTTCTTTCAATTCAATAATTGACTGATCTATGTTATAAAAAAATAGAATGTTTTCTCTATTGTTCATATGTATAAATTATTGTTCTGTTCTATTTATACACGAGATTAATACATTTTTCATTTCATATTGTGGATAGATAAAAATAATAGTCAAAATGACTAACAATTTTAATGATTTGTACTATAAAGAATTGTATAGGAATATTATATTCATTATTGTATCAATCTCTATTATTTATTACTATTTAGAAAATGGAAACTATTGTTATAATTTACAATTTCTTACTGTTTACTGATTTTTTTCTTTTTTGTTGTAAATGTTATTAATCGAATCTCTACAAAATAATGAGTATTATTGGTTCTAAAATATTACCTTAAATAATTATGTGGTATTTTTTGTCTTTTTTAATATTATATATTTTTTGTAATTATGTGGATAAATATAAAATATTAAATACAGATTAATCAGATGTTATTTATTTCTGAAAACAAATTAGATTACTTTTCAGAATGACATACAGATAAGTAATTATAAAAAGATATTTTCTTATATAAGAAAACAGTTACATATCATTTACTTGACTAATTCTAATCTTATTAGCAACACTAATTTTTTTAATATTTAATTTTTAATCAAGTTTAATTTTTGGAAAGTTTTTGATTATATATTGTGTGCTTAAAAAATGTAAAACATACACACACACACACACATATATATATATATATATATATATATATATATATATATGTATATCAGAATTTTAAGAATATATTTGAAAAGAATATGAATATGATAAAAAATCAACACAAAAACATTTGATCAAATACATTGTATATATGTATTCAACTGAAGTGGATGTGTATAATTTATCCCATCAATTTTAAAATACAAGAGTGATAATTTTTGTATTAGTTCAATAAAAAATATTATTAATTAAACATTTTTATTTTTCACTGGATGTTACTAAGTTCCGTGTCGTTAATAAACATTAAATTATTTAACATTTTTTGTAATTCCCGAAGCTGCAAAGAAATTAAAAATGTATTATTTTTTAGAAAATAATTTAAGTACACAAAAACACACATGTATGTATGTATATATATATATATATATGCAAATTAGGGTACAACTTATTTTCGAAATTTTACTTCTTGTAGAGTGCCGCTCGTTATTTTGATCCACTGGCTTTGAAAATAATTTGATTAAAAATTTAGCTCAGTCGAACAATATTTAAACGCGGTAATTCAAAATTAAAGTTGTAAAAGTGTAAAATTCGGAATTTATACGATTTTTATTAGTTTAAATAGTATAATGTGATTAAAAAATAAAAACAAAATATATCTGAACATTTGCTTGCAAAAAGATACAAAATGCATTAAAATACGACCAGTAGTTCAAAAATTATAGCATTCTGAAGATTTAAAAGTAGAGAAATATTTCATATTCACCACTCATTGATAAATAACGGTCCGAGTTTGGTCAGACAAGGGTTTATTTCTGACCTGTTGAGATCCAGCGAGTCAAAACGGTACACTTAAGGAATGAAAATCAATTAAATAAAGAACCTATTTTAAAAATTAAGATCAGTATCGGAGAATCGGCAATCTGTATTCTTCAGAAAGCTGATACAAATTATTATAAGAAATAAGAAGTGAATAAAGTATGGAAAATTATTTTTCTGTTTATATTAAATTACTTTCATGTAAATGATAATAAGATTGATTGTATTTTTGCGAAAGTCAGAGACAATTATTGAACTTGACATGTATCGACTCTTATAAAGGACTATAATTATTTGTATTCAATTTAGAACGATTGATCTGACGATATTTTTGCTGCAAAAGATACTTCAGAGAGGTGTTTATTGAAAGGTTGTAAGTATATGGAATCCAACATGTGTATACATGGAGCACCAGATTTTTTGTGATTTGGAAGATATATTTATTCAAAATTGTTTGAGTTGAATTTTTTCACTACTGAATTCCATTTGTAATGCAAATGTTGATTTCAAATCGATTAATCCTGACAATAATCATTTTCATTATTCTCAAAATCAGATAGTTTCATGCAATTTTCAGACAGATTTTTATTAAATATCAAAAAAACGATCGATTATAAAATTCATTTCTTAAGCTTACCTATTTAACTTAAATTCAAGTAATATATATATATATATATATATATAGAGAGAGAGAGAGAGAGAGAGAGAAAGAGAGACATGCATTTATAAGTGGGTAAAAGGGAAAAATATAAAAAGAAAGAAGATAAATGAATGAGAAAAACTGTGTTCTTTTTCAGATAAATTTCATCATTATTCATGAAAATATTTGGACTATACAAATTAAATTTTATTGTATAAATCAAATTAAACAATATTCATAAAAGTCATCAAATCAAGAAACATTTATGAATATTTTATCGTCAACAAAATGATTATTTGGTAATGAGAATATTCACTTAAATAAATATAATTTTTACAATTTAGTATGTAATATATTTATTTTTTTAAAAAAATGTAAATTTAATATATATATATATATATATATATATATATATAGAGAGAGAGAGAGAGAGAGAGAGAGAGAAAGACCTTCGCTCTTTACCTTCGAAATTTCATTTTCTTCACTTTGTATTTTTTCAAGTGGACTTGCATTTTTATCAGTGACTTTCTTTATTTCGTTCAGGTAATCCATAATATCTTTAATATTTTTAGTAACATCGATTTTAGGTTTTTTTATCTTCTTGATTACACGTTTTTTATTCAAATTATGATTTCGAATATCCGCACGAGACAGAATTCGATTATCTTCAGGATTTGTGTCATAAGGAAGGACAATTGGATAATTTTGTAATTTGTACACACTTCTGGTTTTATACTTTTCAGTTTGACGACGCCATTGTTTAATTGCAGTTATAGACCTAAAATTTCAATTTCCAATTACTGTTGAAGTTGTTTTTTTGTCCGCTTTTAATAAATAAATTCTAACTATTAGTTTTTATCAACGATGTTAGTTTAAATGAAATAAAAATGATGTTTCTTATTAATGTAGCTAGTGTTTGAATTCGTCTAGTACCGACAACTGGCCTGATAACAAAATGCATTGATTGTGGTTCCGTGAGGAGTGAAATTTGTCAAGAGGACTTTGTACATGTTTCAAAAAAGAGTTGTTTTCTTTAACAAGGAAAATAGAATGTTTCCAGGCCATTGCTTTTGAACAGTAAAAGAACATCTACATCTCATGTTCAGTCTAAAAGAAGATAAACTCTAGCTACGTTTTCAGGAAACATTTTTTTACCATTAATTCGTTTATTTTTTGATGTACCACTCTGATAAGCGACTTAACAGACATCATAACTACCTTAAAAATATACTATATATATATATATATATATATATATATATATATATATATATATATATACCTGTATAAAACCTAAATGTAACTTACAGTAGTTTGTTGAAAATTAAAAAATATGAAACTATTAGTATATTTTTTGGCATATTTCTAATTAATGTAGAAAAAACTAAATCAGTCCCCAAGAAATTTACATATATTTGTTCGTAAATAATAAAGTTACTAACAAACTGTTAAGTAAGTATTAAAGCAATTAGTTATATACTTTAATATTTTATATATTATACTTAGTTATATACTTTTGGTTCCATTAAATATTATTTTGTTTCGATTTACTTATTTAATATATTTTTTATTATTGTTTTTTTACAACACTGTGTAGTTTTTACTCATATTTTATTAAAAAGATGGAAAAAACGAATCACAGTGTTATTAAAGTTAAAAATTCCGAAAAGTACAGAAAAAAATAACTCTAAATAAAATTTATTTATATTTAAATCTCTTTTACACCGCAAAGAATAATTTCTAGGAATAATTTTGATAAAATAAAAATTAAAAAATAATTTATGTATGAATATATCAGTAACTCACTTTCGATATTCTTCAACCGACGTTTGTTCATTCATAAGTTTTCTCAATTCTTTCATCCACATGTCAACTAACATCTTTTCTTGAATTCGATTTGAATCAGTAATATTAGAATCAGGGTTAATATATTTTTCACTATTTGTTAAATGGATTTTTGAATTTGATTTTACAGGTTTATTAAATCGTTCCAGTTGGACTTTATTTTTATTTTTCGACTGTTTATTTTTCTTTACATCTTTATTTAAAATATTGCCGTAATTCAATTTGTTAAAAAGCACTACTTCATTTAAATCGTTAGATGATGATAGATTTAAGTTATACTCTGATGTATCGACGTTTAGTTTATTTTGAGCAACAAAATATTGTTTGATACCTTTAAAACCTGATAATAATACCTGCGCAGGAGGATATACTAGTGGATTTCCAGAGAATAGTACATTTTTTAGATTTGGTAGAGTAGCTATAAAAGAGAATATGGGTTTTTAAGTCGGCGAGAAAGAGATAAATATAAAAATAGATCACGAGGATTTTAATTCATTACAATAATTATAGTAATACAAATACCTAATTCCATTGGTAATCTACAAATCTTATTCCCTTGTAGTAGTAACGTTTGCAAACTTGTATGATATGCTATGTTTTCTGGTATTTCTTTCAAATTGTTATTCCTCAAATCTAGCCAGGTTAAATTTTTCAGTTTTATAAAAAAATTATCCGGCAAATACTCTAATTGATTTCCTTCCAAGTACAACATTTTTAAATTTGAACAGTCTAGAATTTCTTCCGGTAAAGTTGTTAAACCACTTTTTGATAAATCTAAACAACTGATATTTTTATCAATATTAACACCTTCCATGTTTTATTTAGGTATTAATATTCCGTATCGTACAACAAATGTTTATAAAGAGATAACACGACATTTATACCAAACAGATATTACTTTTGTTTGTATTGTATTAAATGTGTTTGGTTCCATAGAAACGTTCATATATGAATTATAAGAGGAACGTGTAGCAACTCTGTGATGATGATTCATTACGTTTACGTGTGCGGGGTTGTTTGTAAATTTTAATCGATATTTGGATTTAACATAAATCATTGAATATATATATATATATATATATACATACATTTTTCGTTTCAAATATGCTGAAGAAATAGATGTCCATAATAAATTTTGTTTTTATTATATTCTAGAACTTGTTGATTTTTGTATTTTATATTCAAATCTTAATTGAAAGTTAAGCTATGAATGCGTGATAAAAAATTTATACAAAATTTTAAATACTGACTCTATTAGGAATAATAATAGATCAATAATTGATCGATTCACTTAGTTTTGAACAAGACTATTTTAAGTGAATCTCATGCTAATTTTATTAGAAAAAATGAACATATTTTTACTGGATTTATGCTAGAAAGATATGCATTCTCTAATTTGTTATTATATGCTGTATTTTTTTTTATAATTTTTATAATTTTTTTGTACCATTATTTTGATATTTTTGTTCCTTACCTGATTTGGACTTTTATAAATAATTGAAAAATATCAGATTTTAAGTAAAAATATTATAGAGAAATTTAATAGTCTACTAAATTTATAATTGTATTTTTCAATCTTAAAACATGCATATAGTTGAATATTTATTATGTTCTAGAAATAATTATGAGTAATATTACTTAAAATTAAATATATTTGAAGTACTATGGTTAACTTTTTAGGTGTTTCGGTATATATATATATATATATATATATATATATATATATATATATACATATATATACATATATATGCACACATATATATACATATATATATACATACATATATATACATATATATATATATACTGCTTAGGAATGTCTGTATCAAAATCGCTCCTTCAAAATTTTTATGATAGATGATTTTAGCTTGTTGGTTGGGGTAACTACCTTAAACTTGTTTTTCTGAAGAAAAGTTTGCTGAAACTAATCCGTGGATTGTTTTTGACTCTAGTTCGAAATGATGAATCTATTTTTTATCTGACATTATAATATAGAATAAAAACATGCTTGTTCCGATATCATAACGAGCATAAAAGTATAACACATTTCACTCATATTTTAAAGTATTCAGTCAGCTCAGAAATAAAATATGCTCTATTATTTTTTGATATATATATATATATATATATATATATATATATATATATATATATATAGAGAGAGAGAGAGAGAGAGATAAAGACAGAGAGATTATACTAAAAATTATTACAAGTGTTAAACAGAAAATATTTGAGAAAAAAATAATTATTTATTAAAGTTATGGTATGTCAATTTACAAACAAAGAAAGGCAACTTTTTCAAAACATAACTTTATGTTTATTTTCATGTACGAATGTTGAAATATGTAAAAATGTGTTATCTAAATATTACTTTTATCATTTTTTTATAAAAAGAAACATCATGTGTAAATTTTATGTGGATTTTGTATAACAAAAAATATGTATGTTGATGTCATTGTCAGCTTTGAAAATTCAAGAAGGTCTTTTCAATAATATATGTGTGTTTCTTAAAAATATAAATAAAATATACTACTCAGATAAGAAGAAACGGATACAGAAACTTTAAAAAGTTTTATAATATATATATATATATTGTATGTGTAAGTTCTTTTCTCATACAGAAGTTGAATAGTGCATTTCTAGTGTACTAGGGTGCACTAAAGGGATCGCATCATGTGCTGTGAAAATCCCGAGATTATATAAAATTCACAAGACTGAAAATTCAATCCTCTTTTATATATTTTATATTCAAGTGAGCAAATAACTTTCCATATTGTATAATATGATTAGTAGAAAATGACATGTTATTGTTGTATAAATGAGTTTCTGTTCAGAAATATTATATATGACTGTAAAAGATTTAAAATGATTTCATAGGAGAATAATAATAACAGAAAATTTATCACTGAAAATCTATCGTTCTTCACTTAAAGAAAATGTAACATTCTTTATCATGAATAAAAATACAAATTGCTAGATTTTTTTAATATACAAATCTATATAAATTATTACAATATTTATAAAGTTGTAATAGAATTTAATGATATCCTTATTGATGGTAAATTTTAATAATTGGAAACAATGAGATAGCTGCTGTGAATTCAATTTAAATAAAATTCTCACAAATTGCTTCAGCTGCATAAAACGGAGTATGGACATTCCATTTACTTTAAAAGTTAAATTATTCTATAAGCTCTTAGTGTCGCGACTATGTTGAGAGTCGAGCCACTTGGGGTATTTTGTCACCGTTTGCTATGTTTAGTCTCACCTGTGTTGAAAATTCGAATATCCATTTAAATTGGATAGTTTAACAATAATAACTTTTATATAAAATTTATTCATGTTTGTGTATGTAGATACATTTCTTTCTCTCTCTCTCTCTCTCTCTATATATATATATATTCAATTCCTATATGTATTCAATTCCTCTAAATAAGGAAACATTATTTATTGATTTATTATTCAGTGATTACTATTAATATACTTCACTTTCTTATCAGTAAAAAAAATATTTTAATTTTTTTGTATAATATATTTAATTTCAATAATGCAGTATAATAATGTCATTAAAAAGAAGAAAAAAAAATTTTGAAACAATTAAGAAGAAGTATAAATTTTAATTAGTAGAGAATAATTACTGTTCTTTTTTTTACTGATAAGATTGTGGTTAATTGTATTCTAAATTAAGATATTTTTTATTTCTCGTTTTTTGTTTTCCATTTTTTTATTCTATTTATCGTATATGGAACTTTTACGAAATTCGTAATAAGATCTATGGTATACTTTTCAAAAATAGATAGATAAATAAAAATCGTCAATCTGCATAGAAATAAATTATTATTATGAAGCAAAAACAATCTGCAACGAAAATGGTATTAAAATGAACAGAATTAAATTAAGTTACACTGAATTTAATTGAATTTTGGAATTAAAATTAAATATATATATATATATATATATATATATATTTATATATATATATATATGTAAAGTTACATGAACAAAAAAATCCACATGGATATTTTTTCAATTCCAATATATTAAAAAACGTATTATTTTAATAATAATAATAAGCATTTTTAATAATAATAATAAGCATATATTTTAATAATAAGCATTTGAGACTTCATTTAAAAATGTTCGAAAAAAGTATTGTAAACATGTTATTTTTTACATTTTGAAATATAAATCTAAAAAATGGATATTGTTCAATTTTTGTTATAAGTTAACAAATATTAATTTAGTTAAATTATTATAATAAACAAGTTGTTGTTTTTAATTTTTAATTACTTTACATATACATATACATATATATATATATATATATATATATATATATATATATATACACATACATATATACATATATATAGATCTATATATATATATATACATATATATATATATACATATATACATAAATATATATATATATATATATATATGTATATACTACGCACAAACAAAAGTGTTGTCCAATGCGTTTGTCTGCCCGAAGAAAATTGAAATAAAATGAACAGAAATAGAAGTTATGAAGTATGTCTATCTAGGACAGTTTATTAAAAAATATGGATTATTCATTGAAGAAGTAAACAGGAAAATGAAAAGAAATTATTTGGACGAAACGCCTCGTTATTTAACTCAACAATTCCACTCTGTTTGAAGAAAAAAATAAGGAACAATGTATACTACCAGTCCTTAACTATGGCAGCGAAACATGGATGCTTAATGTCAAAAATATTGAGAGATTCCAAACAACACAGAAAAATATGGAAAGATGCATGCTAGGAATAACAAGAAGAGATAGGAAAAGAATAGAAGGGATACGAAAACAAACATGTGACACATACGATAAGAAGAGTAAAGAGGCTGAAATGGAAGTGGACGGGGCATGTTTCAAGAAAGAAGACAACCGATGAGCAACAGAAATTATTAACTGGGAACCAAGGAATATAAGTCATCTGGGTTTTTTTCAGAGAGCGGATAAAGTATTTATCAACATCAGTTGCTGCATAAGAAGATCATCCTCAGAAAACATCAAGATAAATATTGGTTTCTAGGGCTCTGACGCGCCTCGGAACGGTAAACACGTAGAAGGTATCCAGCACGATATGACATGCAACATAAAAACATCCGATAAAAAAAATCGTCAAAGGAATATAAAAAGATCAGGAAAGAGAAGAATGAACAGGTGTGATAAAGAAATTACAATTTTTATTGGAAATCAGTGGAAAAGAGATGCATTCAATCATACAAAATGGAAAATCATGGAAGAGGTCTTTATCCAGCAGTGGATTGACAGAGATAATGATATATATATATATATATATATATATATATATATACATATATATAAATGTATGAGTACAAATAATTTATTTAATTATTTATAGAATACAAAGGATAAGTTTATTATTTCGAAAACTGATTGATTTTGAATATATAATTCAGATTATTTTGCAATTTGACATCAACGATATATAAATTCATATAATATATATATATATATATATATATATATATATATATATATATATATATATATATGTATATATATGAGTGAATGAATATATTTGAATGGATTTGAAAAAAATAATACATACAATGAAAGCATCTTGAACACAATAAAGTACTTTTGTAAAATTCTCATTGTATCATACATAAGTCTAAAATGTAGTGATTTTAAAATATTGGTATAAAAAATAATTTATTCTTTTTTTATTCAGTGGAAAAGTAAATGTTCCTTTTGTATAATAATAGACTTACGAATTTGTGTTTCAGTCTCTAAAAAAAAGATTATTCTTCTCATTGAAGATCACATTTGAAATTTTGTGATATATATATATATATATATATATATATATATATATATATATATATGTAGGAATTATTTCAGCAAAGAGACATTTATACATTTCAAAACTGTTCAGTGTAAAATTTATACTGCGATCAGATGAATACAATAAAGTGCTGTCCGTTTTTATGTATTTGTGTGATTATGTGCGAAGGTGGCCATTGTCCACTCTGATAAACGTGAAGACCACCCCTATAGCTTTCACAATCACTCAATGAATGTAACACTGTGACAATTGTTATTTACTGGCATTTAATAAAAGGTCCATTTGTAAAAAGAGGGAATCAATTATTTTTTATATAACTTTACGGTATTTTTATCTCACCGTATAACATATAGATGTAATTTTAATTCCAACATTTAGTTTAAAAACATTTATCTTTACTAAAACAAATTATTAAATACATAAAATATACACTTTTGTACGTATATTATTTTTCAATTTATATGGTTATAATTAATTTTTATAATAGAATTTATTTTATTTCACATACATTGACTGAAATACGAGCATATTCAACTATCTACATAAGATTCAACATAAACAGATATATATATATATATATATATATATATATATATATATATATATATACATATTTAAACAAAATATAATAATTTGAATTCTACATCTCTTCATTGTATTTATTCATACACGCATGTATATATGATACTAATTTATCTTATATTGTTCCGTTTCTAAATATATCACATGCTCTTTAATAATTCAAACATCAAAATTTTGCATTCATTTCGTAATAATAGCGAATATGAAATATATATATATATATATATATATATATATATAATTATATATATTAATATACATTATATATATATATATATTTGTATACTGTATACCTGTGTATATTTATTTATATTTGTATATACATATATTTATGCTTATAATATATAGACTGTTATTAGAAATGTACTGAAATAGCAATGATTTGTGAAGAGCAGAAAACAAATAACAGGGAATAGCATCATCCTGACAAATAGCATTCTTGTTTATTAGTTATTTTAAGACCTTCTTTGACGAATTGAGGATAGAATGGAAACCGCAAATATATATATATATATATATATATATATATATATATATATATATATATATAATTTATGTAATATATTACACACGGATATATAATATGTGTGAATATTTACATATATAGATATAGGAAGAAGAAAAGAAATTATTGTGATGTTTTGTATTTTATTAATTTACTGGTAGATGAAAAGTGGAATAATTAGCACGTTGTGTATTTTTATTTATAGTATATTATACACTTAGTAATTAATAAGTTTATCTCATTTACTTATATATCAGTGGGAACAGATCTATTTAAAAGGCTACACCTACCTTAGAGGCATTAAAAAAGCTTCAGTTCGGAATTTGTTTTCTCTAAAAATATAAGTGATTATTTAATGATTTTTTTTTAATGTAAGGTAGATATTGAGAGCATTTAGATGATAAAATCATTCAAAAATATTAAAAAAAAAAAAGAGATATGAGGTTTCATTTTTTCATTTTTCGAAAAAAAAGGATGGCATTTTTTTTTCAGAAGTTCGGTTGTCCAGCTGAAACCGACCATCTTAAATCAAAAAAAGCAAATAGGGTTTTAATGTTAGTTACAAATGTAATAGATTAGTGTTCGCCAATTTTAAAAATCTTTATTTTTTAAAAATATGGCACAGCGCGAAACTTAAGCATGAAAAAATCTGTGAAAAATGTAATCATTTTTATACAAATATTACAATTTTTTTTATTTTTTAAAAATAAGAACAATATTTAATTAATAATGTTTCTTAACGTATTTCTTGAAAATTTCAAAACAATCAATCGATCGGTTCTTGAAATATACGGGATACTATTTTCGAAAACAGTGTTTTGAGAAAGATGCATTTCACAAGTATGATTCTGTTTTTAGTTAAGTGCTTTACGAAGAACTCTATAACTTCGTTAATTTTACAGTTACCAATACAAACTTTTCAGAATATATTTCGAAGATATTAAAATTTTATAAAATGCAAAAAAATCGACTTTTCAAAGTTATAGTTTAGGTGTAGCCCCTTAAATGGTACAATGAAATAAAGTTGAAAAAATTTAAAAAAATATATAATTCAAATATAAAAATACTGAAATAAAAAAAAGTTTGTTCTGTTTTAAACATAATATTCATCTAATGATTAATAATTAAATAACAATATTTTTAATTCAGGATATTTTTAACAACATTTAATCGAAACATTCAAATATTTAAATTTTGTATCTTCGTTTTTTAATTTCCTCAGATATTTTTTTAATCTAACTACATGAAGCTATAAACATCCGTTTAATGTTAATTTTCATGTTATTTCTAAGAAAATGTATATTTATATACAAGAGATAACATTTTCTTGATCAACAAATTTATAATTAAAGACAGAATTGAACTAGACAGCTGGATTTTAATTTAAGCATTTCATTTTATTATTTATTAACAAATTGCGTAAATTTGAAATAATGTTCACTGCTAGTTTTAATGATTTGTAATTTCGGAACAGTTTTGTTAATTAAATTATATTTAATATTTTATATTTCAATATATTTGTCAAGAAATATTCATTTCAGTATTTACATGAATAAATAAAAATAAATTTAATTTAGGTTGATAGAAAAATAATTGTGGTTTATGCCTTTTAAATTCATATACATTTTTTAATATAAGTGGTCCAGAACTGTTTGATGATTAACGATTAACTTTTGTGCAAGTTGCTGAATTGTTGTGCAAGGTTCTGATTCAACTAATACCTTCAGTTGGTCGTTATGAACTGAAGAAGGACGCCTTCTTCTTCAAAACTCTCGTCCACAGTTCGAAATTTTTGAAACCACAATTGCACCGTACGTTCCTTAACAGTACCCACACCAAAAGGATCGTTAGTTTATGAGTAGTTTCTACTACATACCACCAGTTTTAAATTCATAAAAAATACTCTTATTTGCTCCTTTTCTATTTTTAATTCAATAGTCTAATTTGAACCAAAATTAATAATAAAACCAAACTCGATGTTGCCATAATACAGATCGAAAAATGCACTTTAAAATGATATTAACATAAAAACGATGAAATGACACTTGCATTGAAAAAATTAAAGTCAGAATTTGGAAACAAAACCGCAATTATTTTGCTAACAACCTAATTTTTAAAATAAAACAATTCTCGATAGCTGCAACTTCACTGATGATCCACACATCTACTACAAGCGTTCTTTGAATATTCTAGAGTGCTTGTTTAGTACAAAATCATGGATTTATGTATTTTTATTCAATTTTAAATATATCAAGAAACAATAAATCTTTTAACACCTTTTTACTGATAATTTTTAGACTCGATTTTTGAAATTATTATTATATCGTTTTATATCTACATTTTTACTTTTAGTGTTCTAATTTTTTACAATAAAAAAACTGGCTTCGACTTGGAATAGTTTGAAAATGACTGATTTAGATCATTTGTGTATATATATAAGCATAAATATATCATTTACAATAGAAATGAGAGATTATCAGCAGATTCACCCGTTTTGAGTTCATAAAAAATGCACTTATTTGCTCCTTTTCCATTTTTAATTCAATAGTCCAATTAAAAACAAAATTAATAATAAAACCAAAGTCGATATTAACAAAATACAGACCGAAAAATTAACTTTATAATGATATTAACATAAATACGATGAAATGACACTTTCATTGAAAAAAAATGAAGGTTAGAATTTAGCAAATAAAAACCGCAATTATTTTCATATCAACCTAATAATTTGTGATCAATTTAGTAGGATTATTCAAATAGATCTTTATCTGAAATCGGTTCAATTTTTTTATTCCTTATACAATTATTGTATGAAATATTTTATATTTCTTCCTAGTATTAGAGTTTATCTGTCGCTCATACTTTTTTTTAAAAAAATAAGAGTCGATTATTAATCGAAACTTTGGTATTACATAAGTCGTTTGCTGAAATCTACAAGAAAATCAACTCACATCAACGATGTAATGATATTTTTTAATTTTCTATATATTTAATGCCTCAGTCTTGCTATTCTTCAATATATTCAACAACGATTAATCACTTTTTAATTCTATTTTATACATTATATATATATATATATATATGTGACAAGATAATTTAACATAGATAATAATGGTCGAAATGAAAACAACGAGCGCGGTCGAGATTATCATGTTTGTATGTGTTTAGATATTTTAGCTGTGCTAGAATTATTATGTATTATACGAGTCAGATGTATTAGATACATTAAACATACTACATATTCAAGCTACAAAACGTATTATTCGTATAAAAATATCTCAAGGCTTATCGTAGTGTTGCCAGATATTCTCATAAGTTGACATTGTGGCTAATAATTCACTTTCAAAAATAATTTTTCTTCCCATAAACTATAAAAGATAATTTCTGATCAAATATGTTCATTAAAAGATTATTTATCAGTTTTCATTTCTGTGTATGCCCATTTCGATACCATCAGCTTTAAAGTGACAAAGTATAGAAAAATCAGATTTTTCTGTATCTTGCAAAAGAATTAATTAGTGAAAATGAGTATAATCGTTCTCTCTCTCTCTCTCTCTCTATATATATATATATATAAAGTATGTAAAAAATTGTACAAGTTAACATTAGTCATAAATATATGAAGAAAATAAAAATTATTAATCACCACTATTTGTCAATATTTGATACAATGCTCAATATGTTTTCTTGGCAGATCCAATATATTTTAAATTTGTTATTTCTATTAAAAATGAAAAATTTCAAATTATCTATTTAATAATAGAAAGTATTTTGAATAAGATCCTACGAAAATATTTGTACTGAATGCAATAAAATAAGCAAGTTTTGTCTGAGAGTGAGTTCCGAAAACTATAGTAACTTTTATTGTTGCGAGTACGTGTTAACCTGTTTATATTGTCACTTGCGACTTCTTTTCAATGTTTGTTTTATTACTGTAATAACTATTTTATAGAGTTGTTAAATGCGAATATTTAATACATTTTGCTGCATCTAAGTCTTTCTATTTACTATTGTATGCTTCTTCGTTCATACCACATCGTATATTTTAGTATATTTGTAAGTTTTTGCAATACTTTAATGCAGAGTTATTTTTGGTCAGAAATATGAATACAAAGTATTTTATTAAATTAAACTTTTACCAAAAAATAAAAATGAAAAAAATAATTGTTAAACCAGATTTGTATATTATTTTGGAATACTTTAATGCATAGTTATTATTTTTTTTTTAGAAATATGAATACAAAATATTTTATTAAATTAAACTTTTATCAAAAAATAAAAATGAAAAGACTAATTGATAAACCAGATTTGTACATTATTTTGCAATACTTTAATGCAGAGTTATTTTTTTTTTAGAAATATGAATACAAAATATTTTATTAAATTAAACTTTTCCCAAAAAACAAAAATGAAAAGATGAATTGATAAACCAGATTTTGTACATTATTTTGCAATATTTTAATGCATACTTATTATTTTTTTTTTAGAAATATGAATACAAAATATTTTATGAAATTAAACTTTTACCAAAAAATAAAAATGAAAAGACTAATTGATAAACCAGATTTGTACACTATTTTGCAATACTTTAATGCATACATTCTTTTTTTTAGAAATATGAATACAAAATATTTTATTAAATTAAACTTTTACCAAACAACAAAAATGAAAAGACTAATTGATAAACCAGATTTGTATATTAAAAGTGTTGTTTGTAAATTTTTTTTTTTAATATATTCTTATGTTAAAAATAACCATTCAATTTGAAAAAAATACGGACTTTTTGAATCAAATTCTGTAAACAATTTTCAACACTGGTATCAATTGTAGCTACTGATAAAACAGTGGTGTTTTTAGTTAGTACAGTTGAAATTCACTCATAAATTATTTAGTTAAACGTATGACCCTTTGAATAGAAAGCTGTTGTTTCAATTAACTGCGTCTGATGTGTTATGTAGAAATGGCATCATTAAAATGACAAGGGTTATCAACAAAACAGGACAATTATACTGTAAACTTTACAAATTTGAACAAATTCTAATGGAATGCTTCATTAGAAGATATTATGGAGGAAATAGTTATAGTCTCACTTTAAATTTCAAATAATTTAGTAGCTAAGTAGAACTTGGTAGGATATTTAGTAAATTGAAATTTATTTTAACTAAAAACACACAGAAATTATACTACTTTTTTACTAATTTAAAGTCTGTTTATTATTTTTGATCAAAAATTAAAATAAAAAAGGTAAATATGTTTTTCATTTATAAATTATTTAATTAAATATTATTGAAGAGGTTAAAGCAAAAAAATTTTAAGGAAGTGTACCTTAATATAATTTTGTTAAAAATAAAACGTTCTGATCATCGTATGTTTATTTAAATTTGTGTTAATAAAAATATTTTCTATACTTGATAAAGAAAATGTATGAACAGAAAGTAAAAAATTACAAGCAATTAATAAAGGAATAATTCATACATTCAGAAATTCAATGAACAATCCACGATATTGAAATTGAATTTATTGAAATATTATTATAAACGTTAATTTATTGTTCATTTTAATTAACACGATTCTGCATAAAAGTTCGAAACCGCTAATAATGAATTCGCAAAACATCATCAATTTGAAATGTCTGTTCGTACGCAAGATACCAAGATACTGAACTTTACATATGGGTTGTAAATACATCAATAAATAATGCATTGTGTACTTCTGATGACGTTATCTATTGTACACTTTCAACGGGATGGTACTGAATTGCCTGCTGTGTCTGTTCACTCAATAATATCAAAACATCGAAGACCACACATGGTTGCCATAGAATGTATCAATGAAGATTTTTAATATAATAGAATATAGTCGTTGCGGTTTGCACTGAATGAATAAGTATTTTCTTGATATCGTCGTTCACATTGTCATGTTGACAAAATGTTACGTTATTTCTGCGATGAGGTTTTAGCATTCTATTGTAATCCCGTCTTGTCATGTAAATATAGGATTACTTGTTCTCTATACTAAAACGGAACACATTTATTAAGAGCAAGACTTCGTTTCGTACTGAGATCGTTTCATGAACATTTTATTTATAAATATCCATATATTTGATATTCCATCAAAGGTAGGTAATTTCGTACGAAAGCCTAAATCAATTTCTTTCATGTCTTCTATATTGAAGTGTGTGTCAGTGAAAATTATTTCAAGGAATAAAGGTTAAGAAGAAGAAGGTTACTGTACAGGGTGACGCAAAAAGAACGAAGGAGTTTAAAACATTAATATCTTTTTTGTTTTGTAATATTTTCATCTTTTTTATTTCAAAAAAATATAATGTAATGATGCGGATCTTTTTCTGATTACAAATTAAAAATAACATCACGTTTGATGCGTGTTTTCGGGCTAATAAAGTCGATCCCTTTCTAAGGTTTTCTCCATCACTGTCTTCAGGATTACTGGATATAATTCTCGAATTTATTTTCGTATATTGTTATTTATCTGCAGGATAGTTTTCGGTTTATTACTCTATACACGTTTTTTTAAGTGGCCTCAAAGAAAAAATCGAGAGGGATCAAATCAAGTGAACACGTAGGATAATTAAAATCGTTGTTTCGTGAAATATTGTCAAAATATTCGTTAAAATATTCCATAAAAGTTCCATAATGGATTTTTATGTGTGCAGTGTGAGGATGATTATCAATAATTGGTCTGAAAAAATTATACGGTATTTGTACGGTATTGAGTACCATTTATGGTTACAGCTTACTTTTCGAAGAAATAATAGCCTATAATCCTTTAATTAAATCTGAACGATATCTTCCAGAATCTAGACAGTTATAAACTGCACCTTGTTGTTGAAAAAGTGTAACCAAACGATTAATCATTGACTCTTATGGTCCTGTTCGAACATTAAATTAACGACGATATGCTCGCTGCGTCAAAATAATCGAACGCTGTGTTTCAAAATAAAATTCAATTATTTTGGAACACTGTTCCATCGTGTATCTTTCTATGATATATTCTCCAGTTT
This sequence comes from Acanthacorydalis orientalis, assembly GCA_034766995.1. Taxonomy (NCBI): domain Eukaryota; kingdom Metazoa; phylum Arthropoda; class Insecta; order Megaloptera; family Corydalidae; genus Acanthacorydalis; species Acanthacorydalis orientalis. Next base: position 31,906,070 of record CM068320.1, read on the forward strand.
TATTTAAAAAGTTCTGAAGAGATGAGAAAAAAAACATTAAAAAAAATTTATTAACTATTCAAACCCCTTCGTTCTTTATATATATATATATATATATATATATATATATATATATATATATATATATATATATATATATAATATATGAAATAGAATTTACTTTCATATAAAATATTATAAATTTGGCAATAAAATTAAACATAACTAATATTTTGATTCAATAATTATTTTTTTTCCAATAAAAAATAATAAATATTTTTTTAAATAAATAATAATATACATGTAATAAAATAATAACGTAGATAAAATATTTGAAATGTAGAAAAAAAATTTAAACAAAAAAATTATTAATTATTCAAACCACTTCGTTCTATTTGAGCATCACTATACATAAAACAATTTGATTTCATA
>CM068320.1:31911480-31923980 GCA_034766995.1 Acanthacorydalis orientalis
AAATAATTATTGACATAAATATGGAATAAGTAAATGAGTTAATATTAATGGTGGTTAAAATATATTACAGAAAGTAATTATAGAAACTTCATGAAATCTACAATATAAACAAGTATTTGAAATCAAACAACAAACTGAAAAAAATTGCTACAAAGTTCAAAAGCTACAGATTAAAAAATCGATCAAATCTCTGTATAATGTATTTATAATATTTTTTCCAAAACTTTAGATACATGCATTGTAGCTTATTGAATATCATTGTACTTGATCTATAGCAGTGTTGAGTATTGAAAAGATTACACCTTCCGTGTACCGTTCATTGTTTCACTTTCACAGGATGTAGAAGTTTATCACGTGTAATCCTGTTATTGACCAAATACAATCTCATTTAAACATGCAACCACAATTAATGTTCACAATTCTTGGTCGTTTCGATCGATGCAAATCATTCATGTCATGTAGCTCATTGTTCTACCGATCCACCCACTTAGCGTATTCCGTCGATTCGTGCATTTATCTATATAATGATTAAATATTTTGTGATAGATGTTAGCATTCCTCATACTCATTGATCATAAAAATTTGATGATAGCATGCTGTTCCGAAAACGTGTACGTTTGTAATGGACCTACCATTTTGTTTCATTCGACAGGGGTGACATAAATGGATAACCTTATAAATATATATGTGGACGATAGCGACTTTTAACATTGAACCACAGCTGTACTTTCATAATTACTCTTTGGACTATATAAATCTTTCATGTTTGACTATTTATATTAATATGTACAAACATACATCAATATATATATATATATATATAAATATATATATACATATATATATATACACATATATATATATATACATATATATATATACATACATATATATATATATATATATATATATATATATATATATAATGTACTGTTATGTAAATAGGATAATTATAAATGGGTCAATAGGATTCAATCCTGAACTGATTAACAATAATTATCTTAAAATTATGAACACACGATTATTATTTTGTTATAATATATTCCACAAAATGACTGAACTAAATCTTTGTATTGATTGATACTGTTTTGTAAACAGAAGAATAAGATTATAAAAAAAGATCAGATATCTGGCTAACTATAGAAGGATCGCTCGTTTGAACTCAAAAATAAAAATATTCTTTAGCCTAGCTTGTCTTCCTGGATTGAAAATAACAAATACCAGAAAGGCAATCACATCTCCGTAGAGTATGAAGTTATGAAGCTAATATATTTTTATTTTGACCTCAATAATCCCAATTAACCAACGCACTAATCATTTTTACAAGAACACAGCTTAGATTAATAAATTGATAAAAGAGCACAGCCTAGATTAATAAATGACTTAAAATTATATTTTAATATAAAATAGATTGAATACGAAATTAATAATAATATAGAATGTAAAATCTGCAAAATGGAAGCTAGAATAAACTAGAAATATATTTTCATTCAGTTCCCTCAATTAATAAAACTTGAAAATACACTTCTTAGCAAATTCTCAGTACATTATTCAGGAAATTCTAAAAATAAAGAACTATCAAAACTTACAGAGCCTATTTTATTTTATCATAGATTATCTAAAAAATAGAAGTGTCCTCGGTGGCACACAATCAAATGTCAATCATAAAAAATACATTCATATTAAGTCCTATTTAAAATAAGCAAAATATTTGTAAAATAAATAAAACAATAAAATTATATTAAAATTGTGATCTATGTATGAATTAAATATTAATAAATTAAATAATAAAATAGATAGTAAGATAAATATTTTTATTATACACTAATATATATATATATATATATATATATATATATATATATATATATCACAGATGTAATAAGAATAGTAAAGAGTTGAAATGAAAATGAGTGGAGCATGTTGCAAGAAGAGAAGACAACCGATGTACAACAGAAATTATAAACTGGGAACCAAGGAATATAAAAGACCAAGAATGAGACTAATGAATAGGCGAGATAAGGAAATTAAAAATTTTATTGCTAATCAATTGAAAAGAGAGGCATTCAATCGTACAAAATGGAAAATCATGGAAGAAGCCTTTATCCATCAGTGGTTTGACTAAGGCTGATAATGATGAATATGTATATATATATATATATATATATATATATATATATATAATGAACTGTTATATAAATAAAATAATTATTAATGGGTTAATAGGATTCAATCATGAACTGATTAATAATAATAATATTAAAATTATAACATCTTACATTAATACAATCTATCTTCGTCTCGTAAACTACAAAAAAAGTACTAGTAAAAAATGTTCAATAAATTATTTTTGATCGTTGTTTACTAGTACTTATCATCTTCAGAGCACCAAAGTACAGAAATGATACAAAAAAAGAACAGATTTTCTGCACCTTAGCTTTTTAAAGACGATTTAGCACCAACATCAAAATGTGTACAAGGAAAATCAAAAATGATTAATAATGATTTATTAAATATTTTTGAACAGATTTTTTTTATATTTTATGGAGGGAAAGAGGATTCATTGTGAATATGAATTTTACTTAATGTTATATCTGGTATAATATATTATATATATATATATATATAAAAGAAATTTTTATATTTATATTTAATTTTTATAAACGATTGTACTTTACCAAAATAAATTTAAAAATGGTTGTTGCAACCAGTCTTATTTTTATGTAAATAAGAAAAAACTATCATTTATAAGACAATATAATTAAACTATGACTTTTCCTTTCAATATACGGTGTTTATTTGTCCTAATTACAATATTTCATATTTTCAAACCGACTAATTCCGGTAATATAAATAAAAGGTGTTATCAAGTAAACAGGACATTTCACTTGTGTCGCAATGATTATAGTAATTACACTTAACGAACGGAAGACCCCTGTCGGGTGTCGAACGTTTGATTTATTACACAGAAGCTATCGTCAGAATACTTAAGAAGAAATCGTTCTCGTTCGCTTTTCATTGCATTGAGACTACCTTGTCTTGAATGGCTTCAAACCATAAAAGAATTTTTCTTCAAATAAATCCTTCAATAGCAAACTCTACATAGAATAAGTAATTACTACTTCACTTTTTTTAAACACCATAAGCGCAGGAACTGTACGTTTTTATTTTTATTTGACTCTTTTTATGAGAATAATTAAATTAAAAATATTTTATACGATATACACACATAAATACTTGTAATAAGGACTATTACTGAATATAGTAGGCATTTATTATAACATTGTTTCAATTTAATGTTTAATTACATAAATATACATATTTTTTACTTCATTACTTGATTGTTAATTACAATAGAACAAATAAACACAGGTAAGTATAAAAAGAATTCTAACGTTAAATTCCTTTGCAAATACATGGATTCAAATTACAAATAAAATGAAATTTATTCAAACTATTGTTTTGTTGAATATAAATTAGGTCTCACGGACACATGTAAATATTTTGATTGATTTTATATTCATACATATATTTCAATTGATATACTGTATGTAGAAATAATATTCAAAAAATTCAGATTTTTTAAATAAATTGTGGTTTCGTGCTTTTTACTTAAAATTCTCTTTTATCGTTAAAAACAATTTTGAAATTTTAATAATTAATTTTCGATCAATTTACAAATATATAAATATTGTTTGTTTAAGGTTTTATACTTGATTTCCAGTTTGTTTTGAAAATGATGTCAGTTTATTTTTGGTTGTATTATTTTATGAGATTTATATTATTCTTATTTTATGACTTGATGAGCAGATGATTTTTTTATGTAATAATAATAATTATACTATATATATATATGTTAGTACATAATAAAAATATTTATCTTACTATCTATTTTATTATTTAATTTATTAATATTTAATTTATACATAGATCACAATTTTAATATAATTTTATTGTTTTATTTATTTTGCAAGTATTTAACTTATTTTAAATAGGACTTAATATAAATGTATTTTTTATGATTAACATTTGATTGTGTGCCACCGAGGACACTTCTATTTTTTAGATAATCTATGATAAAATAAAATAGGCTCTGTTAGTTTTAATAGTCTTTTATTTTTAGAATTTCCTGAATAATGTACTGAGAATTTGCTTAGAAGTGTATTTTCAAGTTTTATTAATTGAGGGAACTGAATGAAAATATATTTCAAGTTTATTCAAGCTTCCATTTTGCAGATTTTACATTTTATATTGTTATTAATTGTATTCAATCTATTTTATATTAAAATATAATTTAAAGTTATTTATTAATCTTGTATTATTTTATGAGATTTATATTATTCTTATTTTATGACTCGATGAGCAGACGAATTTTTTAATATTAAAATAATAATTATACTATGTATACATATATATATATATATATATATATATATATATATATATATATATATAAGGAAAGTAAATATTGATCATTGAAAAATACAATAAAGGTTATGATAGTGTAGCTAAATTCAATACTCATATTATTAATCATTTTAGAGCCCTAAGACATAGAAAACTCTAAAAATGATTAATAAATAATTATTAAATATTTTAAACAGAAAAACTTTTTGCTTGGTTTACAGAGAAATAAAAAAATGTTTGTGAAAGCAAATATAACACTATTTTTTATAAAACTATAGAGCTACGCCTCCTGCTCGTTGAAATAACCCCCTCCATGACAAGGGGAGGGTCCCACCGCCCCCTCTCGCTCCTCCTTAAAAGAACAGAAATTAACAAATAATACACATAAAATCTAAATCATATTTTTTTGGACTATTTTTTCAATTCATTAGGGTGAAGATCATACAAATTTCACAGGAACCAGTCACAACACATCACATGACTGATATTAATCAATTAGAGAACGAATAAAAGTCACAGGAATGGCATCCTTGCTTCATTTTTATAATATAGAAAGTTAAGTTATAGCTACAGAAATAAATGGATTGAGTACGTTGTTGAAATATAATAATGTAGTATTAAAAAGTGATTTAAGGAAATTAAATAACAAGTAATAAGTTTAATAATAGAAGAAGTCAGATTATAGTTGATTTTTATAAATAAAAAATATTTGTAATTTGTTTTATTTTAAGAAGTATTTTTTTAATTAAAGAACTAATTTGTAATAAGTACAAATTACAACATAATATTTGTAATTTTCGTTCCTTTATACTTGGATTTGATGTTATCTGTTATCCTTCAGGTTACTATTCATTGTTTTTGTTTTTCAATTACCAGTTTCATCTTTTGATATCTTCAGACAGATATTAATCTTTAGATGAGTACCTATCTGAAAATTCCGAAAAACTAAACCGATAATGGATAAACAAAAACAAAGAGGTACAATACAAATAACTACAACAGAACTATCAGAACCATTTTGACAAATATATTTTTTTTAAAAAAATATAATTATAAAATTAAATATATTTTAATATATAAATAGAAACTATATTTTTTTATTTTTATAAATAAATATTTATGCTTTGTTTTAACATCTGTTCAGAATTTGTTTAGATTTTTTTTGTTAATATAAATCATTTTCTAATACGATTTTATTGGGAAATACTAAATAGTATTTAGTAAAGTTATTAATCTGTATAAATATTTACTCATTATTTATTTTATTGTAATATAATTCTTTATTAAATTATAAGACTATAATTTATAAGCTTATATTTATTTTTATCAACCTATTTTATGTCCAAGGAGATTAAAATAAATAATAAGTCATCTTCAGTAACAATTATTCCTATATATATATAAAGTATTAGTACCTTCTTTCTTTAGTACAATATATTAGATTTTATATTTATTTATTTGACTTGAAAAATAATACATCCGCTCCTGGAATGTTCCAATATTGCGTATGATATCTGTCTATGGCAATGATATTGTTTGAATTGAACTAATATATATATATATATATATATATATACTCGGACAAGTTATTACTCTTCCGCCTCCTGTGGAGTTTTTGAATCCATTATTCGGTATTTTGACTGCTGAAGTAAACATTTTAAAGTATAAGTATTGACAAACGGAAGGCAATGTTGACGATATGAATTAGATTGCACTCGTACGCATATGTGTCCTGTAAAGTCAACAGTTATAATAATTATTGTTGTTGACAATAGAATAAAAGTATTGAGTAACGCCTATTGTAATCGAAAAGCAGAAAAATTCTTTCCAAGTGTCACACACTAACGTTAATGTTCACTACCAGATGAATTACTGTTCCTATGTATTTGTATGTAAAATTGAAGAGAATTTCAAAATTTTCTTTCTTGTCAATTTGTTATTTATGTTGAAAATAAGAGAAGAAATTTATATTGTGCAATGTGAATCTTAAAAGTAAAACCAAATTTTATAATGACTTATTTAAGTCCATGACAAAAAAGTGAATATGAATTAAAAAAAGAATGAATATATTTCAGAAAAGTCTCAACTTTTGATTTGACTTTCTAACCATAGTATATTTTTGATTCGTTTAATTTGTATTAATAATGATTTAATTATCATTTAAATATAACATATATATTATTAAATATATATATATATATATATATATATATATATATATATATATTCAAATAGATATGATTTTCAATAACTTTGTTCTATACATTCAAAGTATTGTAATAAATTATTTATTTACAATTGATAAAAAATGACTTATTGTGTTTTGAATTAAATAAATCAAAAAAAGTTTGTTTTACTGATTTAAATAAAAATGTATCAGATAAAAAATATGAAACTGGAAACACTTTAAACAAAACTTTAAACAAATAATTTTCTTTGAATGTTTAAATTTTAAAGCTGTATAAGTTGAATAAATATATAACAAAATGTTGTCAATATTAATTATTAATTTATTTGTAAATTCTGTAAAAAAATATATTGACATTCAACAATTTATAAGAAAGTGAAATCGTTACGACACCGATTTTTTTACAGAAATATTTATTTTTTTATATATTTACTTAGTTCTTTCATGTATGAATAATTTAATATTACACAAGTGACAAATGTAAACGTGCAGTTTTATATACGTATTTTCCTTCTATTGAATTTAATTGCGACATTATAAATACATGTTTTGAAAATGGGCTCAAGTCGTGCACGTGCGAAGTATAAGCTTTAAAATATATTTTCATTTTGTTTCGAAATCGTTTTTTTTTATTTATTACAAAAATGAACACAAATATGTTATACAAACATGTATATATATATATATATATGTTTCAATTTTTAAATTTCAAAAAGACATATTTTATTGCTGATAAAAGATTGATTCTAATTATGCTTGAAATATATTTTTCACTTAAACATTTTTTTCTAACTTTCTTTACAGTTTATTAATATAAATAATTATTTTGTTTCGTGTCTTTATTACAATATATGCAAAAATATAACAAATATTACTAACCGTAAAATATGAAGTATTTTTTATTCTTATAGAAATGTAATATTAAACCGATATGTAAATAAATAAAAAGTTTAATTTTATTTTAATACAGTTATATGGTACTGTGATTAAGTTTTTTCACTTTCATAAATAAATATTTCTTTAACGTTTTTCTGAATTTCCATCAATACACAGTAACAATCAAAAATGATCAGTAATCATTTATTTAACATGATTGATATAGAAATTTTTTGTAGATTGTGGTATGATAGAGGGATAAATTTGCAAAATATTGACTTTTGTTTAATATTAACAAACATAAGATAATTTTTTTTGAATTAATTTTCAATAAAATATTTAAAACAGATTTCTATGCAACATTTTTGACTTTTTTATTTGACAATAAGATGAGTCATTCACAGAGACTTTACTAACTGTCAAAATGTACTATTAAGAGCAACGTAAATCGACGATATTGACTGTTTAATAATGAAACTTTTCAGTTTTTTCTTAAATGCCAGGTGGCGATTGAACAACAGTAATATGGACAGTATTAGGTCTTAAAGGAAACTGATAATTTTGTAAAATAACGAATTCAAATGTTGCATAGTACAGTTTGTGTAAACAATTTTTAATTTTAAAATTAACATAAAACTACTTTTAAAGATCTGATAGAAAACTTCTAGTTTAATTTCAAATATGAATGGTATATATGGTTAATATAAAAAAATACAATTAAAATACATTTAAAAACTTTGATAATAAAATACCATGAAATATTTTCTGAATCAATAGTAATCGTGACTATCAAAAAAAAATATACTAAATTATGGAGAATGAATGTTGAAACGGGTTCATGAAATATGTATGAATATGAAATATAACTGACTTGCTTAAATTTTAACCGAACCAACTACAATAGTTCTTCAAGAGAGAAGAAAATGAGAAAAAAATGGTAATACAGACATTAAACCATACTGTTTATTATATGAGGGTTAAGAAATGGTTTATAAGCAATGAATATAACAATTTATTAAAAAGACTGTATAATGGGCAAGATATGTTTAATGGATAGAAAATGGTAGAATCATCAAGTAAATCTTCATAGTGAAAGATATGGAAAAATACTAAAAATATTTAATGGTAAACGATGAAATTGGGGAAAAAGTATAATTTATAATATGCTGTAAATATATATATATATATATATATATATATATATATTATAATCATACATTTATATTTTATTAATTTTTTAAGAACAATTTATTAATAAAAAGAATCTTCTGTTTGGAAATAATATTTTTATAAATACATTCCTTGCAACAAACAATGAAATCAAGTTTAAACTAGTCAAAATTGCAAATAATTGGTTTGATCGACATATAATTAATTTTGTTGTGATATTTCAAGATATTGTATTTTTAAAGTTTATTTTTTTATTTTCTGAATTAATTAAAAACCAACCAATGAGACAATGTAATGTTAAATAATATGATGTGAATAATAATACTGTATCCGTCTGAGAAAAATTCTTAATTGAAAATGTCTTATTTTTAAAAGTATGTACATGTTTTTAAATAAAAAAATACTTCATATTTTTTTCCAATATAAAAACAACTTTTTCATAAAAAAAATTATTTTAAATAAAATAAAAATCAGTCTATTTGAGAGAAGAGCTTTATTATATAATTAATTATATAAAAATATAATTATAGAATGTAAATGAATTTCTATTTCTTCTTTAATTTAAGTTATATGATTTTTAATTATTTTCAATTATTTTCGATAATAATCTTGTAACCGTTTGAGAAATTTTTTTAATTGAAAATGTCTTATTTTTAAAGGTATGTACATTTTTTTTAAAAAAAAATACTTTATATTTTTTTCCAATATAAAAACAACTTTTTCATAAAAAAATTTATTTTAAATACAATAAAAATCAATCTATTTGAAAGAAAAGCTTTTTTATGTAATTAATTATATAAAAATATAATATAGAATGTAAATGAATTTCTATTTCTTCTTTAATTTTAATTATATGATTTTTGAATTATTTTCGACAATAACACTGTAACCGTCTGATAAATTTTTTAATTGAAAATGTCTTATTTTTAAAAATATGTACATTCTTTTTAAAAAAAAATACATTATTTTTTTCCAACAAAAATACATTTTTTTCCACAAATAAATGTATTTTAAATAAAATAAAAATCAGTCTATTTGACAGAAGAGCTTTACTGAACGTTCAAAGAGAAAAAGAACGTAACATTCGAAAAATCCGTGTATAAATTTCATAAAATTTGATAAATACGTCAGTTCCAAAACATAAGTGAAAATTTTCATTAACGTTAAATATTATTTTACACGGCATGTATTTTATATGTGTGCCGCTTAATCACAAACGTAAATATGTACTCATAATGTCGCAATCAAATTCCCTGCGAGAAAAACACGTATATAAAAGTGGATAGAATCGGGATATGGTTTACGAGCAACATGCTGCTCTCCAGGCGTCTTTATGCGCTCTGCATTACGAAATTTACATGTTAAATTGTGAGATTACGTTGCGTTATGCATAATAATTAACTTTGTGCTAGACGGTTGTGTGAATATGTGCGGATGTGGTATTGCTAGGATGCTGTATGACTAGAACAGCTGGATTCGAATTCAGTCCGATGTAAAGAACGATAGACTGATGCGGTTTGAATAATTAGAATAATATGACAATGGACTGTATATCGACTTTTATCATTTTTTTTTTAATATAAGATAAACATAACTAATGACTAGTAGTATTACTAGTCACTAGTTATGTTACACTAACATTACTAGTATTTTTTTAAATATATCTAACACTGTAATTTATTTATTTTTTGTATATTGTCGTATCCCTCGGGCGTTGGTTGCCAGAACGGTTCCCTTCGGTGCCCGCAGGTCGATCTTGATTGATTTTCAGCCACTGTCACCAGGGTACATTTATACTTTGTCCAAAAGTTTTGTTTTATATTTAATTTTTTAATTTATTGCCAAATACAAATCTAATTGATTAATTTTATACGTATGAATACAGTTTTGTTGTCAAACAAATTCAGTAGATTAATTTTATGCGCATATTAGTTTTGTTCTCAAATACTCTTGACTAATTTTATGAGTCTATTAGTTTTGTTATTTGAACAAAGTGCTGTCTATAATTATCTAAGCAACCTTTTTATATCAAGCTAGATTGTTCTAGAACAATCTATTTGTTCTATGATATTTGTTTGCTTAGACAGCTATGACAATCCGTTTGTACATCGTATACCACAATATATACAGAATGGTTCAAAAATTTATACACATTTTATCAGTCCATAACCCTAATAATCCTCAACCTTATATCTTCCGTATAAGCTTTTAGACATTCTTTATACAATCTATATAAGGATAAGAATCCATATATGAGCACCTTATATATATATATATATATATATATATATCTTATATTATATATATATATATATATATATATATATATATATTATTATTATCTTATATTATATTATATACAATACATATAAGGATCAGAATCCATATATGAGCACCTTATATATATATATATATATATATATATATATATTATATTAATAGACGAACGATTTTTTATCTATAATTGATAAAATGTGGGCAGTGACTCTAGCCGTAAGATTAGAACGCCTTTAAGTGCCTGGGCAGTACAGATGGCCTTGTGAGTGCAAAGGATTAACATTTTCAATAGTCTTATTTAAGAATATAATAATATATAAGTTAAAAAAATAAAACATATTAAAATATTTAATTTTTAAGAATTTATCTTGTCTGTTTGTAATATCACTCGAATTATAAACCAAAATATCTAGTTTTATAATCTAAAAATATTCATTCTAGATGATTGTTTAATTTTCTAAGGGTATAAAAATCAATTTTCATTTTTAATTAATTGATTATTCATTTTTAGTTATTTTAATTAAAACGATAATTCATTCCGTTTCGTTTCGTTAAATAAATAAACCAAAAATATTGTTTATTCAACTGAAATGTAAAAGATGTTATTTTCTATCTGTATACACAGCCATGTATATAAAAATAAAAAAATAACGTTATTTTCAGCTACATTTTACGGAATTTATATTGATAATGTATAATTTCGTTTAATATTTTTGAAATATGGGTAACAAATATGCCTTGAGAGCATATTGAAAAATATATTTCATAAAAACAATGAAACAGTTTGCGTAACGTGGAATGAATAAAAGTAATACGTGTTTGAAAATCTATAGATAAAGTAAATAAAATTAGATTATAAGTTGTTTTTTTTTAAAAAAAAAATAAATATGCAAATGTGTGTACATTTTCAATATACTTTTTATGTATTACCATATTCTACTGAATAAATATTGAAATAAATATATTATCGTTTTATTTAATTTTTAATATAAAATAAATATATGTAAATTGCAATTCCATATATACACACACACATATATTCTCCAGTATATTCTATATAACATACGAAAACGAGAAAAGTATAAATCGATCGATATAAAATTAGTTTACAAACAAGCTTCTGTTACACGAAGAACAACAATGTGATAAAAGACTTAAAACCACCGTCACTTGTGAATTAATTACATCGTTTCAATTTGCAGTCGGTTTCCTATACACGTTTTCTTAAATACGTGTGTTGAATTGAACCGTGGGCTTTAAAGTCATTTAATATTACACCTTGCAATATAATGTTTAATATTGGCGATTATTATTTTATGTATATTTTTATATGAACTTTTTTATGTTCTATTTGTTTTGTAGTTTTTTTTCTATACATCATAAAGTATTTATTGTGTAATGAAAAAATGTAATAAAAAAATCATATTGAATAGTTATAAAATACTTTTTTATATTTTTGTATTAAATACGAAATAAATTTCCTATAAAATGTTGTACACATTCCGAAAATAGACTGAAGAGAATTTTGAAATGTTTTCTCAACGTACGCTATCGGCAATTGTTCAAATATTAATTATAATAA
>CM068320.1:31928980-32096480 GCA_034766995.1 Acanthacorydalis orientalis
AATGAATTCAACAATGAAATCGAGAAAAACTTTTACATGTTCGTATTGAAACGATAATAAAATTATTTTTTATTCATTTATAGAATATATAATCACACATTTTTGTATATTCAGCTTACCGGATTCCTAGAGTTAAATATTCAATTTACCGAGATGTCACTGTTTTGTCGATTTTTATTTATAAATTAATGAAAGAAATATATTTATTTGAAATGTTTAATGGGTTGTGTAAAAATATAATTTAAAATATATGATTTATATATTTTAGTAATTAAAAATGATCGAAACTAAACATGGTGTTAAAATTTATTATTTAGTGTTTAAAATTCAATAAAAATGATATTTAGATCAATTTTTATACATTTTAAAACGAATTTTTATAAATAAGCCGTTTGTATTAATACTAAGAGAATAATTCTTAGTATATTGATAATTTTTTTTTTAATTAATCAATGATATAAAGAAATAATTTGTAAAATTATTCTTGATATGTTTGGGTTCTTTTATTGGTTTGTTACAGATGCAGCTCCCGGTTATTTTTGTGTGGCATGAAAATAATAATAAAAATGTAATTCAAGTATATAAAACGTTCCACATCAGTACAGAATATGTTATAGCATATGAACCTTCGAGCAAGCCGGACAATGTTCCTTCTATTATGAAAAAAATTAACCACGTCTGTCACGCTCGCGCAGTTACCAGAATTAGTCATTTAACATTATCTTGTGTCATACAAGTTTTAGTAATGCATCACTGCAATCTAATAACCGAACATTGGCATGTACGTGTTCGGGTTATAGGCCGGTACACCAGCAGCGGGTGGCATTGACGCCCAAGCACCCGCCGGCAAGATTACTGGTACCACATGAAGGCCAGCGGCACGCGCCATGTGAGTACGCGCGTGTTTCTTCAGATGATCCTTGCGACCGAAACTTTTACCACACGTCGGACACGGAAATGGCCGCAGACCACTATGGATACGTTTGTGACGTGTCAGTTCTTCGTTTCGCGTGAACGTTTTTCCACAGTTTTTGTCATCACAACGGAACGGTCTCTCGCCTACAAAAGAATATAAAAAAATGTATATTGTTTGACGTGCACGTAGACACGGTATACAAGGAAAACAAATAATTGACCTATATATATATATATATATATATATATATATATATATATATATATATATATATAATTAAATTCAATTATAATAAGCACAGATATAACGAGTTATCAAATTTAGTGATAAAATTTTTACATAGATTTTAATAAATGAATATTTCTATACAAACACATTTATAACGAGTTCTTTTTACAGATATATCGACCAAATTATGTCCTTTCAAAAAATCTCTTCACCTTCTGACTAATAGTAATCCTTATTTTATCATAAAAAAATTAAAATCTCTTGTAGATTTTGTGTTCTCTGTTTATTTTGTAATTATTTTTTTTTTAGTAAATCGTGTTTGTATTTAAAATAAAGTGATGGATATATTTCTGATGTTTTTAGGTATGTACGCATGCTTTATTTAAATGTTACATTTTTTTGTTTAATATTTGTATTGAAATTTAACATGAAATTATCGAGGTTTATGTAGAAAAACATATTGAAATCATGGGGTTAGTAGAAAAATTGATTCAATGATAAAATTGAGAAAAAAATCTGTATGGTCATATTTATAAAAAAAAATAAAAGATTTTTTAATGGAGATGTAATTTATGTATCAGTAATATAATGAGTGAAGTTTAAAATATGGATATATATATATATATATATATATATGTATATATATATATATATATATATATATATATATATAGTACTGCTCGTTATAACTGTGACACTGGCTAAAATCACTTTTACAAATAAATTCATTTTTTTTCATGTCATAAAATATTTTCCTGCACCTTGGTCCTTTAAAGATGATAGAATTATCATCGAAATGCAAGTAAACAAGAATCAAAAATGATCAATAATTATTTATTAAATATTTTTATGGTGTGGGTTGAAAAAGCATTCATTTTAAAAAAAATTATAGACAGACATACATACGAATTAATTAATTATATTGCAATATTTGTCTTTAGTCGAAACTTATAAAAGTTTATTTAAAAGTATTCTAAAATCAAAACTAAAGAAATAAAATTAATTATAAAAAGAATTATTATTTGAAATCTGTTTGTCTACAATAATGAACAATAGAAACCAAATATGTAAAAGAAATGAAAAAAAAACATTACATCTATTGATCAACTAAGATATTGAAATTTTTTTATATAATATATTAATTAACTATAAAAATATATAATCAACTATACATTACTTAACTATTAAATTATAATAATAATAATTTATTTATATACTAATTAACTTTATAAATTTTTGAAAGAAATGTTTGTCTTAATTTTATTTGTTTAAATAATATATATATATATATATATATATATATATATATATATATATATATATAATATTATACGCTTGTATTAAAGTTTAGTCATTTAATTCATTTAAATATTAAATTTTATATTTTTTATAGCTTATAAAAAATGATCATAACATTTTTATTAATTAAATATTGTAAATAAAAAAAATCTTATATAGTATATTATTTATATAACATACAGAAACATGTTTGAAAAATCTAATAGAAACCACAATAATGGTTTAAAATATAAATAAGAAATATACATTTTATATATAAAAATGTATTCATATTCGTCCACAAAGAAATCAAACACCTTTTCATCTTCAATAAGTGGTATATTTGACGCTAATAGAAATATACACTGCAGGTAAACTCTTTGATGGCTTATACTCGATCAAATATTGACATATAGTTGTTAACAGTAAATACCAAAATCAAATAAAATAACACACGTACAAATTCGAACGTGTGCTAAATTTATTTTGCGCCATTGACTGGTTTTAACTTCTATTCAAACATTTACAGATGAGTAAATTGATAAATTCCTGTATGTAATGAATTTTCTGTATTTAAGATTTAATTTCGGGTTCTGATACAAGATGAACTATTAATCTATATCTTTTAAAATAATTTATACATTTAATATTAGATTCTGGCGCTATCCCCTTAGTTTTCGACTCATAAAACACAAATAACCGAGCATTTAATATTAGGACAATAATTAACAGGAGGATAATAAATGCTAAAGTAAATTGGATAATTAAAAGCATTTTTGTTAAATTTTATTTGTAATAATACCTATATATCCATATATATATATATATATATATATATATATATATATATATATATATATATATATATATATATATTTGTAAAAAATACGGTATTGAAAATAACACATTTTAATAATTTGTTTTTATTGAAGTTTAAAATATTTATATACATGTTTACATGTATAATAGTCTTTATTATCACTGATTAATTAATTATTCATTTAAACGTCATAGAATCTTTTATGAAATTCAAATTGATTTACTGTAATAACGAACTAAACGTACTTTAAGTAAATTATCTTACCCGTATGAATTCGAATGTGCCCTTTCAGTTGCCCATTGTTTGAAAATCCGACGTCACAATGAGGACATTTATACTTCTTGGGCCTTTGTTTCCTGCTACTTATCAGTTTCGCTTGATGTTCTTGATTCAATATTCTCGCGTATTCTTCAATAGCGTAACTATGCACCAGAGAATCAAAATATAACGAATCACTTGGCACAAATCCGTTCGATTGGTTTGTCATTTCATTAAAATGCATTCGAGTTTCTATATTGTTCGGTATTAACATATCCGTATTCGTAAATGGAACATCTAATGTAAGTGATGATACGTAAGATGACATATCTGGTGGCATTAAATGATGTTGATGAAGTACCGGGACGCGTATTTCGTCACTAGCATTATGATTCACTGTAAGTGAGTTTTTTCGTTTCAGACATGCCGTTTTTATAGCAGGCTCGCATTTATCATTTTCAGAGATTCTCGTGGATGCGACTTTTTTCATTCTGTTCAATGATTGTTTCGATTCGAATACGTTTCGGGCTTGCTCTGAATGTTTCGTTGAATCCCACGGACGGAAGATCTTCGAACAAGATTCTGACGTTTTGATTAAGCATTCTTTTTCAGACATTTTTATTTAAATATTTTTTTAAAAAAAAGATTACTCGAATTATTATTATAAACACTATCGTTTTTAAAACGGACGATTGACGAGTTGATTTATATTAATGAAAAAATAATTATATTATTTTACCGAATATAACACCCGGAAAAAATATCACAGATCACAAATTGTTCATTTTAGCGACTATTGTTCGCGGTAAGTTAGCTTTCATGGGATTATATTTTTACAATAAGGAGATGATATAATCCAATAAGTACCACTCCAAGTGGGTATTTAACTTAACAACTAAAAGTCAACTATGAAAAGTATACATTTATATATTGGCACCCTTCGTATAAGTGGGTTGGACATGGTATAACTAGGAGGGGTATAATGTCACTTTATACTCAACCCTCTTGTATTGTGTTGAATTTTCCACACTGAGTATAGCATAAATACAGAAATATCCCCTTTCGAAGTGCATACACACATTAAGAATTGCAAATTTGAACCTTAGATGTACACTACATATTCAAACATATATATGTCAGGTATTTCATATATTACAGCAAACAATGAATGTACATTCTCTTTCTATATATATATATATATATATATATATATATATATATATATATATATATATATATATATATATATATATACAGATATGTATATATATATGTATATATTAAAAATATTTTGTTTCTTAGTGTAAATTATGAATGGAGATTTCAATTATATTATTTTTAATTTATTATTAAAGTTTTATCTATTTTTATATTTGCTACCTCTCTTTCTCTCTCTCTATTTATATATATATATAGAGAGAGAGAGAGATAATTGTAATCTATTTTAAATATTTATTTTATAACTTATGTTTCGGTTTATAATAAAAAGCTGTTAAAAAATAACTGAAATATATGACTTCCTGTTAAGTAAATTAATATTCCAATGTATATATATATATATATATATATATTTCAATAAACTGAAGAAAATATACTGTAAATTTCAAATACTGTGATAGCTGAATTTCAGAATCAGGTTGGTAGGTTGTTTAGGGTTTAAGGGAGAGTCGACAACTGTATTTCATAATCAATGAAAATATATCACAGAGAAATATGAAAGGAATTATTAAGACATAGTAAACTTATATAAGTATCAGTAATTAAATAAAAAAAATCCTTTAATAATTTGTGACGTTTATATACATTTGATAAAATTTAGAAAAATTGTTGAATAATATTAAAAATAATTAATTATCTATAATTTTATTAAAAAATATTTTAAACATTCACTTAATTTAAATGTTTAGTATGAGATTTGTGCAATAAATTATAAATATAAATTATATTCAATCTACATGAGTAAAAAAATAATAATTATTCATCATTTTAAAAAAACATTAATAGTACACTAACAGTACAGTAAAATTATTAACAATTAAACCAAGAATAAGAATTTTCATCTGATGAGGAAAATATATGCTGTTAATATATTAATAAAAATTCATTTTTATAAAATCAGTTTATTTTAAAAATTCGATTTGTGTTTTTTACTTAACTAATTATTTTTTTAAAAAAACTAATATAATAATTCTTTAGTATTAGAAAATTTTATTACAATAAAAACTTTTCAACTGTATAACCTAAAGAACGAAAAAGAATTGGAATTATATATATATAAAATTTATACGCTGAGATACCTATAATACTCGTATTGAGCGAAAAGAGATTTACATTGCCATTTTGTGAGAATAAAATGCATAAAAGCGCATTACTGTAGTCAAGATATTGGTTGGTAAGCCATGATTGAAATTTAAAACCATAAAGCTAGTTGATAAGGAGGTCGGTTACTTGAAATTGGAGAAAATCTTATACTTAGACTTAATGAAGAATTTAAAAAATAATGTAGCATTAAATAAAAAGAATCTTCTTTATTTTTGTTTTTAATATTGTATTACTGTATATAAATATTCTTTTTTAAAGTATATATAAAGTAATAAAAATTAATGGACAAAATTCAGTTCATTAAACTTTAGTTTTTAATAGATTGTACAAAAACTTATTCATTTTTATATATTTTATAATTATTTTTTTATGTATAAAGATTTTTATTTGAATTTTATTCATATCTCACTTATTAAGGAGACATTTAATATATAGTTTGTATCGGATATCTTTTTAATACACATTTTTTTCTGATTCTTAACTGTAAGAGTAAAATATGATATAAACAAGATTTGTTTTCACTAATGAATTCCCTTCTTGTGAAAGAAAATATAGCCACAGTGTAAGAACTGTGTTATTTGAAGGAGATTTGTACCTATTTGTATGAATAAAAGTGATATTTTAGTGTACAAATCTATGATTATAGAAATAAGATTGCAGTTATAAGAAAAAAATACATTAATAATTATTTTATAAATGAATTTACTTATATTTATAAAATTTCACGCAAAAATATTAAAAATCTTTTCAGAATTTTAAGTCATGGAAAACAATTTTAGTGAAGATATTGAATAGAACTTCGAAAAAATACATTCTCTTAAGTAATCAATGCCAATCAAGGTTATAGGAAGTGACCTTTAAAAAAGGGTGTATTGTTTATTTTTTTTATGATATTAATTGGGTTTTCAAATAGAAAATTTCAATCAATATTTATTTAACGTGTAACACTTAATAAACGTTTCCTAGAAAAATTTAATTAAAATTTATAAAAATAGATTCTCTTTTTGGAATACTTAATATATTGAAATAATTTATAAATATTTAAAAACACTGACATTAATAATTTTATTAATTTTATTACTTATTCCGGATATATATATATATATATATATATATATATATATATATATAGATTAATCTATTAAATCTCTTCTCATAAATGTATTAATTGTTTTATATAATAAGATATTTAATTTAAATAAATTATAATAAATATTATATTCATACATAAATACACACACATATATATATATATATATACACACAGATTATTCCAATAAATCTCTTCTCATTTATTTATTTTTTGTTTTATATAATAAGATATTTAATTTAAATATATTATTATAAATATTACATTCATACATACATACATACTTATATGCATACACACACGCATACATATACATATATATATATATATATATATATATATATATATATATATATATAGAGAGAGAAAGAGAGAGAAAGAGAGATAATTCCATTAAATCTCTTTTTATTAATTCATTAATATTTTCATATTCATATTTTCATTACTTCATACTGTTTTAAATAAGATATTTAATTCAAATATATTATTATACATATTATATTCATACATACATACATATAAATATACAAACATATATATATATATATATATATATATATAAATATATAAATGTATATGTATATATATATGTATATAACATATATATATATATATATATATACATACATATGTAACATATATATATATATATATATATATATATATAACATATATATATATATATATATATATATATATATATATATATATATATATATATATAAATATATATATACATACATAATTCCAATAATCTCTTCTCATTACTTTATTTATTGTTTTATATAATAAGATATTTATTTTAAATATATTATTGTAAATATTATATTTATACACATATATATATATATATATATATATATATATATATATACATATAATTTTATATATAATCAATAAAAAGACTGACTGATTCAAGAAGACACTTCATTGTACTGTTGTTAGCCTGATATAAATAACGAAATTACAAAAAAATAAGCAAAAAATAGTTGACATCGAAGTTCATTGTAAGCCTATTGAATGATGACCTCATCAGAACATGAACCTTTGATTAGAATTTGAATTAAAATGTTTTTAAAAAGAAACTTATTACTATTGTTACTGTATTCATCCGTCGCCAACGGAATATAATTTTCGTTTTCCCACTGATTTCGAACAATTAGAATTAAGTACGTTCAATCTTGTCGTCCTGACACTTGTATTATCTGAAAAGGGCGTCAGTGGGTCACTGTTACATTTTTGGGCGTTTTGAAGTAAAATCGACGATATAGTGATGCAATAGATCATCTCTGACGTTTCGTTTGACACTTTTTTTCTCTGGCAGCGTAAATGCTTCTCCGTATCAAGATATTTTATTATTTGTATCACGTGGGATATTTGGATTAGAAGAACATACTGCGTTAAATGTTTTTGTCATGTTTGACGAAACTACTTTTTTTCTAATATATTTGATTAAACTTTGTATTTTTTTTGATACGCAATATTCATATTGTGTAAAATTTCATTTAAATATTATGTCAGAGAGAAACATAGAAGAATTTATATACGATAGAGGATTAAACACATTTTTTTTGGAATTGCAGCTCATTTTAATTCAATTTTACTCTTGATATAAATTATATATATATATATATATATATACATCTCTATGCAAAAAATAGCATCACATTCAATATTTTACAAATCTTATAAAGTACTACTTAATTTATTGTTGTAATCTAATGACATGTAGTGTAAAATGTTTGTTAATGATTCATTGGTAAGATAATTGTAGATATTTCTCACAATTACACTTAAAATGAAGAAAAAGTCCCGTTTTTGGGAAGAATATCAAAATTTCTTTGCGTAAAATAATAATACCAATTCATTTTTTAGAGTTCTTAGTGAAAGACTGTAAAATTTTTTTTTGATTCATTATGATTAAAGGTAAGATAATTACATCATTTATAATTAGTAACTTATGAATTCAAACCTTTCAATTAGTTAAAATAGGTCTTGTTATGCATCGTAGCGAAGAGTAAGGTTTACTGATAAAATTTTTGATTTTAAAGGGTAA
This sequence comes from Acanthacorydalis orientalis, assembly GCA_034766995.1. Classification (NCBI taxonomy): domain Eukaryota; kingdom Metazoa; phylum Arthropoda; class Insecta; order Megaloptera; family Corydalidae; genus Acanthacorydalis; species Acanthacorydalis orientalis. Next base: position 31,937,949 of record CM068320.1, read on the forward strand.
AGCTTATAAATTTATTAGAGAAGTAATTGCGCGTTCAAAGAAAATGATAATAAATGGTAAGAACTGGGTCGAGAAAGAAGAAACAAGAGGAAAAAACCAATTGACAACTAGGAATAAAAAAAATATAGTTAGGTTAGCGAAGAAAACCCCATTTATTACATCAACAACGATCAAATAGGAGCTTAATTTACAAGTACATATTTCTACTATAAGAAGAAGACTTATCGAAAAGAATTTGATTGTCAGAAGTGCTGGAAAAGTACCACTATTGAACAAAAAACATTTAACAAATCTATTAAACTTTTTTAAAGAACATATAGATTGGTCCCTTAGTAATTATATACTATAATATAATTATGGAGCTTTATACTTGCTAATTCATCACTTTTTATATTAAGAAAATTTCCATTTATTACATTAGTATGTTTTATTTATTTTTGAAAATTTCTATATCAAAAGCTATTGTTACTATCGTTTACACATTATTGAAAAAATAAATGCTTGTATGTAATATTATAACTGCATTTCTTATACGTAATTAGAATCATATTTCATTTTATTTTCATAAATTTTATAAACTTAGATCCAAAAATAATGAGTGAAATATTATTATTATAGATACACACACACACACACACACATATATATATATATATATATATATATATACTCGTATATATATACATTCTGTATTCTTGAAATATTGATACTGTGTCTAATAAAAGTTGAATTTAATTTTATTAAGGTATAAGTATAAATGAATATGTATTTATGAAATATTAGTGATTGGTTTGATTTTTCCAGTATATATTATATAAAATAGGTCATATCATCAAACATATTTTATAAATACATATTAATTTTTACTTATACCTTAATAAAATTAAATTCCACTTTTATTAGATTCATTAGTATCAAATATTTCAAGAATACAGAACATATATATATATATGTGTGTGTGTGTATGTGTGTGTATATGTATCTATATTATAATATTGCTCTCATTATTTTTTGATCTAAGTTTATAAAACTTGTGAAAATAAAGTGAAATATGATTCTGAATACAGAATATATATATATATATATATATATATATATATATATATATATATATATATATATATATATATATTCTGTATTCTTGAAATATTTGATACTAATGTGTCTCATAACAGTTGATTTTAATTTTATTAAGGTATAAGTAAAAATTAATATGTATTTATAAAACATTAGTGATTGGTTTCGATTTTTCCAGTGTATATTATATAAAATAGGTCATACCATCAAAAATATTTTATTTTTCAGCTAAGAAACTGATAAGCAATTGTTCCAAGTCGACAATCGTCTGTTCTTTATTGTACGACCACAGGCGATTCGGTGATGAATAGCAGTGCCCAGAAAAAAACTTTGGCTAACCGCCAGCAATCCTCTTTTCGTTCATACCCTCTCCATTGACCTCGAGTACAGTCTGCTAATTCTTAATATTTTTTTTTACTAAATCTCCTCGTTGTTTGTAAAAAAAACACAACTACAATGATTGATAAATAATGTCAAATACAACCAACGCAATTCACCAAATTGCACATAACACGAATAATAAAAAGTAATATCCAGAGTGGATAGCGTTTTCAAATAAGAAATACAGATAGTGTCATTGACATCAATATAAATATATAAATATATATATATATATAAAGAAATTATAAAGTTATAAAAACGAAATATAAAATAGAATATATGAGAGATTCAATAAAAATATAAAATATTTATAAAAAATTAATGTGTTTGAAAAACTCTAACTAGAAGTTTTACTATGCATAATAGTTTTTCTATGTATTTTTTTAATATAAAAATAATAAGCCTTAAAAAACGAATAAAGTTTATAAATGACATTACACATATAAACAATATAAAACAGGAATAAAAAGTTTGTATAGTTTGAGAAAACGAGTTTTATTTTTAGATTAACTCAACCGGTTTCGACATTAACCATGTCATTATCAAAAGTACAACTTGTACACTAAAGGTATAGTGAAAAAGTTTTCTTTGAATGGGATGTATGTAAGGAGTTGGGAAGGTACGCATCGGCGTTGGGATACAAAGCGACAAAAACAGAAAGAACAACAATGAAACGCAAGAATAACACAAAGTACATTCCTTAAGTTAGCACATATTACAATTTGGTGGTTTTAGGGAAATTTTAAATAAGATAAATACATTTTGTTAAGAATATATAATACTCACAAATGCGAGCAAATAATCACACACAAAGAGACCAATATGCATACACATCCTCAGGATGCTTATACATACATAACTCATGCATGTATTATATATATATATATATATATATATATATATGTGTGTGTGTATTTTTGTAAAATATGGAATGAAGAATGTGAAATTATAAACCTATTTAATATTCCTGTATATTCGTATTCTAATTTTTAGAATAAAAACATTTATGTTAACTGAAATTTAAATATTATGAATATATATATATATATATATATATATATGCATATATTATTTAAAAGCTTACATATTTCAAATTTTCCATTTAAATAAAAATATATATTGCTTATTCTTTCAGTTTTGCAAAACGATATTAAAGATAAATTTTAAGATTGAATAACAATAAAATGGTTTTATTATAAAACAGAAATTTGACAGTCTTGTATTTAATTCTTTCCGCTCGACTGTCCCCTTTGGGAGGATATTGTAAATCTAACAAATATTATTATTATTATTTTATTTATAAAACATGAATAAATAAATGTATTTTTCAAGTTTCGTTTCAATAAACAAATTATTTACAATGCTATATCATATTATTTAAAGTTATTTGTTACTTGCTGTTTTATTAAAAAAATATGTTCGAGTTGATGATCGGTGAGGTGGAAAGAATATCCGAGTGCAAAAGGTTAAAATCAATATAGCGTACATAAATATTTCATAAATTTATAGAACTACTTAAAAATATTCGATGATACAAAAGCGAATAAGTTCAAATATTTATAGAATTAAAATCTATTTGATTTCTCTCTTTATTTAACTGATATTATTTGATACTGTTTCTTTTTTTTATTAATGTGTGATTTATTTTTTCAATAAGATATATTTACAAACGAAATTTGTTTCACTGCTACAGAATAACAAAAAAAATAATAATAAACATGAAATGATTTGAATGTATGTCGAAGGCAATAGTTCTTTTAAATTGAAAACGTAATGATTGTTATTAATAGTTTATTTGAAATGAATTTTTTTAAACGGATTTTATTTAAGAAATGTTAAAGAAATAGATGTAATATCTTTTAAAATATAGTTTGAAATTGAAAAATGTTTATCTTAAATTAGAGTGTTCTTTATATATATATATATATATATATATATATATATATATATATATATATATATATATATATGCATGTGTGTGTATATATTTCTTTATTATATGGAAAAAGTATTTAAGTTAAATTCTTTTATGAACTTGAACTATGAACACAAATGTTTGTTCCTTTTTGAATTATAAAAAGGTCTGCAATCAAATTTTATTACAATTGGAGTAAAAGGTAAGGTAATGGTAATATAAGGAATAAAAAAAAGTTTCAGGAGAAGAATCATAGAAGGATTTAAAAACCAAATTCATATGTATTTACAGGATCTGAACCTAATGAGTAGTCGATATTTAAATTTTATTCGAAAAATTTAAATGTGTGAATGTTTATAAAAAGATTAATTATTGGAAAGAAAGAAATGGTCAATTTTATTTACTTTCTTTCAAAAAATGAAAGAAAAATCAATTTGTTATTATATAAGGTAAGAAAATGTATCTCATTTTTTTAATAAATCCATTCTTAAAGAAGACCAAAAATGAAATAAAATTATTAGTACTTGGAGAAGATAGTATAATGTATTAAAATTATACATAACTTTGAAACAAATATTTTTAGAATTATTCTTTTTATAAGTATCACGTTTTGAAGGAATAATACATATAGACAGGCGATTTGAAGTATAAAATCAGTATACTTTATTCTAAAACATACACATATACTTGTTTTAAAAGTAGCACTGTGTTTAATTCAAAGATTAACACTTTTCAAGAACTTATTATAGACAAATACTTCGATAAAGTGTGAATTTACTGTTTATTAAAATTTCTTTTATATATATATACATTTATATAAATACAAATATTTTATATATATATATATATATACAAATATTTAAATCACATTTCAAAATAACCTGAAAGTATAATATTAATAAAAATATATATAAAAAAATACAGAAATTCGAAATATTTGATTTAAGTTCTAGCAGATCCATCCCTCTTTATATATTTTTGTTTTCTTTTTCAAATAAAAGATAATCGTAGATGAAAACTAAATATTTGTATTCAGTTATCATAGTATTATCAAAAAGTTTCGTTACGTGAAAGAAAATGTTTGTATAGAATTTTGTTGTGTTCTCTCTTGGAGATAATTAAAACACATTTATGAAATGTATACTCAAATATTACATATATATATATATATATATATATATATATATATATATATATATATAATTTAAGTATTAAAGTCAATACAAATCATAAATACTGCTTACATGAATGAAAGTTAAACTAAGCTTTCAGGTAAAGTTAAATTAGAAAATTTCTTATAATTTAAATGAATGCAATATAAAAAAAGAATATAAATTTATTATTTCTTAGAAAAATACATTAAAGAATATTTTTTAATAATTTCTTTTAATAACATTTCCTTTTTTTCATGTGAAAATTAATTATGATTTTATTTAATTCAAGAAGAATGTTTCTTTTGATAATGACATTCATTAACATTGAACTGAACCATATTTAGTACGAATATCGGGAATTTTAATTTTTGAAAGGTATGAACAGTCGAGAAAAGTTGTTGTAAAATATTTAAGGTTTAATTTTTAATTAATATTTTCACAAAAATTATTAAAATGTACACAAGCGTCAATTATAATTTGAATTAATTAATGAAATGAAAAACATTTATTTGAAAGATAGATTAATATTCATTTGATATTTATGCAATGATAAAATGTTTATATTAGTTGAACATATATATTTTAAATAATCTGTTCAATATATTTTAGAGAAGTTATATTTTTTAATAAATTTATTCTAAATGATTTTCAGCTTCCTGTTTTTAATTAATGAATCTGATGTAGAAATAATTTATATGACAAAATATCTTCTATATATTTTTCACATACTCTCTCTTTCTCTCTCTCTCTCTCTATATATATAGAGAGAGAGAGAGATAAAGAAATAGAATGTGTATATACTAATAGGTTAGTATAAATCAGATTTTTATTTATTATAGCTTACAAAAAATTATCTGACTGAAAATCTTCAATAAATGATTATTGATAAATGTTAATAAATGATTAATAAATTTAGCTACAGTTCCAGAACTGTATTGTGATATTTTAAGTTAGTTTTGGTTATAACAAAGTATATAACAATACATATATACTTTTGAGAAGGAACTATCATTTACTTATTTTAAATTCTATACATTTCAAAAAATAATCTATAAAATATCTCAAGAACTAAACGAATAAAAAAATGTGGAGATTTTTAAAATTCATTTTGAATATTTTATACCTTTTTATTAATACACATAAGTATGTGCAAATATAAACAAAAATGCATATTGAAAATGATGGAAAAATGAATTCACTACTAGGTTGATAAAGCGTTAATTGTATTTGACTAGTAATCTGAATATTTTTTGATACTGTTTTTTTTTTAATAATATCTATTTATAAACAAAATTTGTTTCACTACTACAGAATAACAAATAAAAAAAATTAAACATGAAATGATTTGATTAAAAACTATATTAAAAATATATTAATATATAAGTTGACTATTTGTACATAATTTTATAAGTTACAAACGTTTATAAAGTTTCATTTCAATAAAAACTAATTAAATTCGAAGAATATAAGCCAAATGTCAACAAAGAAATTAACTATGAATCGCAAATGTGACATTACGAAGTTTATCATGCACGAAAATTTTCTATGAGAACATATGATGATTGAAATGGCTTCAAGATGACAAATGTTGATCGATAGCAAACAAACTTTTAAAAAGAGTTATTGGTACGAGTAGTTTGTGTAAAGATACCACAGTGAATTTTTCCGTAACTAAAATAGTAACCCCTTCTTCCGAACCGATCTATCACGAGCTGCCAATTGTTACGTCAAAATAACATGTAAACTATTTATTCTTTTTCATGTTGACATAACAAGAGTGAAATTTCCAGTACACACTCACCTCAATATTTTTTCTTTTTATATTCTCTGTAGTTAGTGCGATTTGCTTTTATTCTGTCTGATATTTGCTTGGAAGATAGCCAAATTTTAACAAAAAGACGGTTGATACTTCTTTCAATAATGTTTTTTAATTTATATACTGAAACATTTTATGTATATCTATCTATCTATCTATATATATATATATATATATATATATATATATATATATATATATATATACATAATTAAATGAAGTTTCAAAAAAAAGTTAATTATGATATAAAATACATTTAATGTCTTTTGTAAATTTTGCTACGAGTCCATTTACTAGTATAATAATTAGTGTAAAAAAATTTATAGCACTATTTACAAAAATAACACTGAAAATATAAAATATTATTATACTTTTTTCGGACAATAAATTTTTACAAATCTGAAACTACTTTTATGGTAAAATAAAATATTAAATATACATTTATAATACTTCATATAATCTCATTTATATATATATATATATATATATATATATAAATAAATAATAAAAAATAAATTAAACAACATTTCTATTAAGAAAAGTCATGAAAAACTGAAAATAATTTTTCATACCTATTTACTTACATTATTATTGATTTAAAATCACTTTAAACGCTTAATCGTATTTGTTTAGACGAAAAACGAAATAATAGTTCGTTATAAATAATTATTTATAATATATTTCTGTCACTGTACCTAATTTCACTTTCCAGATAAATTCTGTTTTCGTTCCAGACTCTACAAAAAAATGTTTCCTGTTCAAAAATGTTCAATAAATCATTACTGATCATTTTTGATCGTTGTATTTTCACATTTTGCTGACTCTTAAATTATTCAGAGTGCACTAAGATACATAAATATCTATGTTTTGTGTACAGATTTTTTCTGATAAAAACATTCATTTGCAAAAACTAATTTGTTATTTGACTTGTAACCTAATATTATCAAAGATGTTTAAATTTCAAAAATAATATTGTGGTTTTAAAAAGTGAATTGTTAGTATTCGTCGTCTTATTTTTAAATATAAAATGATCTGTTTCAATTATGTATTTGATATTTTTTTAAACAGATTTAACAATTTCTAGAAAAATTAGTTATCCAATTCCAAAGTACTGTATAAAAAGGTGTAACAGTCATAAAACACTTCTGGATATTCCTTCAAGTTGTGTGTGAAAACGTCAATAGTAACTAATAGGTCTTAGATATTTGAGTGTCAGCAGTGGTTTGCCTAAATCTCTTATGGTAAGTTTGAATCCAATTACGGTTTGACTGACCTCTTCAGTTCAACATCGATGGTAATTCATTATATACGGATATGTATAGATAATTACAAAAGCTGGGTAAACTTTCTAAGCTCTAGATTTAAATTTTACATTAACTGTTATCAGATTAATTTCTAAAGTATGCTTTTATTTATGTCGATGATAAATCTGTTTAATAACATATTTTTTCATCTGATTTCATATATATATATATAATCAGACGATAATTAATATAAAAAACCAACCACATTTGATTGATAATGAATATTTATTTTCATTCATTTGATTTTAAGAATAAAAATGTTGATTAATTAATTAATTACAATAACATTATTTATAAAATATTTAATAAAAAAAATAATTAATATTTCTAATAAACGTAAAAGAATTAAGTTTGAAATTTTTTTAATGTTGACTGATTTTGTATAGAAGCAATTAATTGATTTATGAATTAAATATAAAATAAAAGGATGAATTTAAGAATAAATCGGAATAATAAATGTCTAAATGTATACTGATGGTTATTAAAAATGAAAAAGATAATTTAGATTGAAAAAAATACGAAAATTATAAAATTACTTCAAAAGTATTCTGAAATATATAAATCTACAGTTACTTATTATAAAAAAGGGTTGAAAAAAAGAAACAGATCTAAACAGAGTTTTGGATTCAATATGAATTTAAAATTTATTGAACTCGAATTTGGTTGTGTAAATAGTTGATTAAGTATTTAATTGCAAGAATAGAACAATAAGTGTCTAATATGAGAACACACAAAAATCTATTTAATTACTTGGTTGGTAGAAAAGACCATTCATGACTAAACCTGCCTGTATACATTGGTGAAATTATTAATTAGCTAATTATTTTTTATTCATATTTTACTATTATTTTCCGCTTGTTTTGTAATAACTACCGAATTAGATATACATTTTTAGAATTATTTAAATCAAACTAATAAACCAACCCGTGTTTTTTGAAAAAAATTAAAGATTACTCTAATAAAATATTTTTTGAATATTTTCATTTCTTCACTCATAAAATTAAATCATGAATACAAGAAATTTCTGTAGAATCTATTTGTCTAATGATGAAAAATTGATCACAGGCAAATATTTATTTTCTTACATGCGTTAAGTGTCAGTAATTTTCGCACACTTTTCAATCAGGAAATTACTTATTCATCAAGGATCACTTAGCTTCTTTTAAATTATTTTAGACTACTTTTAAGATCAGATCATTAAGTACTTGACAGAGATATTTTTCAGAAAAAGAAAAGTTCGAGCTAGAATACAGCTGTCAAATGAGTGTCGTTCGGTTTAAATTGGTTTTAAACTGAATTAAGACAACTGAAAAACTTCATGTCAATTATTTTCAGCATATATATATATATATATATATATATATATATATATTCACTTTTAAATAATAATTTTTGAATTGAAAGAGATATATCAATAAATATATTATCTTTAATATATTGATATTGATTTTTTTAATAAAAAACTTGTAAAAATAAAGTAATATCCTTTTTTAAAAAAAAACTGAACAAATATAGTATAAGTATTAAAATTAATTAATCAGTTTTTTTGTGAATAAAATTGATTTGAACTCTATGTTCTTAAAATATTTATTTAAACACACCTGAAATATGTTATATTTATTACAACAAATATCAATTTAAAAAAACAAACAATCAAATATTATAAATTTACTATATTTACAAAAAAATCACTGAAAGTAATAAAAGATTTGTTATTTGTATGTTTAATAAAAAAATAAACTGGATGGAGTTTGATAATGTGGGATTATTACTTGATGTTTCTACATAAAACGGTTGTTGAGTTGTTCTTGTACGCGTAGAAAGATTAAACAATTCGTTGCGTATTCTACTTAGTTTGAAAAAGTGAACCTTTATCTGATTAACCATAATCCAGATCAAATATATAGTGTGTTCTAAATCTACAGCTGTTGGAACATGACTTACTTACAAATGTCTAATTAAATATAGTCTGTATGTATATACAAGCGCCTACGAAGTGGATGTTAAAAGAAATTCGTTGATTATTCTCGTTCAAAGAGTACATATTCGTAATTAAACCCTTCAGCAATATATCTCTAATGTTACATCTTTACACGTATGAACATATACATGCAGACAAATATAAACATGTATTTATAATTAGTGAGTGATAAATTCAAAGAAGATGAATATTTTATATGAAGGTTTTTATTTCTTAAAATATTAATAGTAATATTTTAATATTTGTATAATTAATAAAGATTTAAAAGACAAGACTATTCATAAAAATAAAACAAATAGTCAAGTAATGTTTTTTTTTAAAAAAAATAATAAAAATTAAAAATGTATAAATAAAAAACCATCTATTAATATGAAAAAATATAAAACATCTACTAAATTAATAGACTATCTGGATAAAACTGAACTTTCATCATAAATAATAACCTGTTGATAAACGAAATAAAATAAATTATTCCAATTTATTATTAATTTTGTGCGGCATAAAGTGTCATTTGTGAATTTTAATATGAAATTTAATTTTCATATTGTTTACTGTGATTAATTAAAATAACAGAAGGGAAATTATTTTTAACGAATTTGGGAAAATGGAGTTTTTCAAATTAACAGAATGATTAATTGACAAATGTGAATTTAAATACTCTTGGTTTTCCAAATGTAAACCGTATATAATATTGAAATGTCGTTTAATTTGTGAAATATTCGAATTTGTTTTAAAATTTATGTATTGTTTCATAATAAATGAACAGTTTTTATTTTTGAAAGAAAAATTATGAATTTAAGCAAAAAAAGACTTAGTTTTTATAATAAGGTATTTAAAAAGTTTGAATATAAAAAAAATGTTTATAGAGTGAAAAATTTTTTATAAAAGATTATAAAAAGAAAAATTAATTAACGATAAGGATAAGTAAAATAATGTTTTCAAACAATTTCTTGAAAATTATTTTCTAAGTAGTTTGAAATATGTTTTCATGTCTTCTTACTATGTTTAAATGTTTTTTTAAATATTCATTTCTTATTCATAGACAAAACTTGTGCACACATTTATATATATATATATATATATATATATATATATATATAGAGAGAGAGAGAGAGAGAGAGAAAGAAAGAGAGGGAGAAAGAGCCAATCACTTCTTAGGTCATAAAAAATATATTGATTTCTAACAAAAAGCACACAAACTTAAAAAAAATACTTGATTTGATACATGTATTGGAATCAAAAGGTAAACTTTTTGAAAGTTGGAAAGTAAACCGATTTAACACTAAAATGTTTGAAAAGTAACTTGTGTCAGTCAGTAAATATTGGAAATATTGTCAAAGTTTGTTGCGTTCGTAATGTTGTTGCTCGATTTTGACTTTAGTGATTCTTGAACCCAATAAGGAGAGCAAAGTTTATCTTTCGTAGGGACGAAAAAGTTTCTGTTATCCTAATTATACATCTAATTGTGAGGATTACACATATTTTTCAGATAACATTTTTTATTGAAAATATATGCAATAACATCCACATACACACACAAAAATATATATATATAATTATTTTGTTAATATTTTAGAGGTTTCTGTTTCTTTCACAGTTAGTTCTTTTTTTGTTGAATTTGTATATATATATATATATATATATATAGGTGTGTGTGTGTGTTTATGTATGCAATTTATTAAAAATATCTAATAGGAATAAAAAAACCTGTTTAAAGAAAATCTTTGAATTTTTAAATATGAAGAAAAATAACCGAATCTGAATTAATAAAAAATATGAAATGAATAACAATTAATTTTAATATATATTTTTTAACTTATTATTCAACTGATTGTTTTAAATGCCACATAATTTCTAAACAGAACAATGACACATACTTTCTACAATTTTATTAGTATTCTAAAATGATTTTGATATTATTTTATTAATTTTTAACATTAAAGTACAATTTTTGTCGAATATATGATGATGATATGGTGATTTATTTATTGAAAATTGATATAAAACTTTTCAATTATTTATCAGAAGTTTTATTTACTTCATAAATATATATATATATATATATATATATATATATATCAAAATAATTTCATATCGAGAAAAAAGGAAGGTTAGCATAAATTTTATTACGAAAGAATAGGGATTATTTTATACAAGATTTACACAATTTTGAATAATCATATTGGCTTCACAAATTATATCATGTCCAATATACTCAATCCAAATATCAGATTTTCTAAAAGTGTACATATAAAAAATAGAATTATTATACATATATCAACATATATATATATATATATATATATATATATATATATATATATATATATATATATATACATACATACATACATAAAGATGTTCTATAAATACATCACAGCAGTGATAAACAACGGTACGTTTGTCAGTATTGTCACAAAAACCTGCAAATTGATATCTCAAGTTACATTGCGACACTATGTATTAAAGTCAACAAACACTGCAAACTTTTCAATTACTGCATTACTGAAGTGTTATTCATAGACCGTTGAAAAATGTTAAGTACATATGACAAAAATATGATGATAAGACCATTCGTTTCGGCACTTACAAAAGTTAGTACATTCTTTTGTGTAGAGGTGGGTAACCACAGCAAACATTTGCCGACAGAAATCGAACGCAACCACTCACATATGTTGCGAAAACAAGATCGTAAATAAAACGTACAGGACTATATAGTGAGGGTATCTTTCTCTATTACAATAACATATATATGCATTTCAGTGTCATTAAAATCGGCATTTTAGTTGTAGTCAAAAAGTTGACCGACTTCTGTTGTTGCTGAATGAAACCATTCGAGCTCGAGTAATTTGCTAAATGTATTGTTACGTGCCGCAGAAAGTAGAGCGACAACTCTTGACAGAGTTGTTACAATATGAACAGTCATTCTTGTTCTTTAGTCTACAAACTAAATAATATACAACTCTTATGTATAATCGTATACGACAGCCGGACAAAAAAGTCCTCTCCAGAATGAAAAATGTTTGTTCACACATAAAAAGCGATGTTACAGTTTGATGTTGTTCGGTATTTAGAAGTACATTATTTGTAGTTTATGTTTCAAGTTTATCATTCAGTGTAACCTTTATTTTTTCACTAGTAGTAATTACTTTTATTAAAAGACTAAACAAAAATGCTCAATGGACTCTTTTTTAGAAGAAGTACATACTGTAATTATTGACACAAACAAAAGACTATACACACACACACACATATATATATATATGTTATGGGTTAGTTGGATATAATTTTATAACATAAATGATCTGCAGGTTTGAATGAACACAACAAATATTTATTTACTATTATTGTTTAATTGTTACTAATGATGGATAGAACCACACGGGTTCTGTTACTTGACTGACTTTTGATTGTTACATGATTCTTGATAGTTACTTGATTGTTAACTTGAAATTGTTAACTTGAAATTGTTAACTTGAAATTGTTAACTTGAAATTGTTAACTTGAAATTGTTAACTTGAAATTGTTAACTTGAAATTGTTAACTTGAGATAGTTAACTTGAGATAGTTAACTTGAGATAGTTAACTTGAGATAGTTAACTTGAGATAGTTAACTTGAGATAGTTAACTTGAGATAGTTAACTTGAGATTGTAACTAGATTTGTAACTTTATTTTATGAATTCGTTTATAACTTGAATTATGAATTTGTTTATAACTTGAATTATGAATTTGTTTATAACTTGAATTATGAAATGATTATTTGATTTAATTTATGAACTTAAATAACAGCGCAGGCCTGAAGGGCCCCGCCCTCCATGAGCACCGAGCATGTACGCTCGCGCTCAGAATACTGACTTTACATGAGTACCGAATACTGACTACTACTGACTGAGTACTGAATAATACTGAGTACTGAATAATACTGAGTACTGAATAATACTGACTTATGAGATCTCAACTACCGTTTATATACTGTTCTAAATGAAAGAGTGCATTCTATTCAAGCGTGTGAACACAGATCGCGACATTACGTGAGAACGTTTTGATTAAGAAGAATACATTGATTAAATATTGACACGTCAGTTGAAATTTCATTAGTCATAACCGTGACCTAATTATAACAAGTGCAGCATTGTGACACATTTATGAAAAAGTACAGCTGAGTGACACAAAATTATGAACACGTGCAGCTGTGTGGGTGGATACATAACACCTCCCTCCTTAAAAATAAACATATGGTCACATATGTTTGTTAAACATTAAAAACTTAAACATTAAATACATTATGGAATACAATTTTAAAAATACAATATAGATAACATATACTGTTATTTACTTCCTTTGAATTACGCCAGATTTCTAAATCTTGGATTTAGAAGAGGTTGAAAGTAATGTACACTAAATATTTGTAGTTGAAATAGATAAATATTTCTAAGATGCACGAATTTTGAAATTGAAATAAGAAATCTTTTAATTGTTGATATGTACCAAAAGAATAGTTAGCGATCGTATATATCTAGTTTTCCAACTACACAATTATATATTTTAATAAAGTAGATTCTAAAGAAGAATGGCATAGTTCAAAAGCAGTATCACAAATTTGATTAATATTTAAAATTTAAAAACTAACACAAATTGAGTTATGAATATATATTTATTTTCAACTGTAATTTAAGTTTATTAACTTAATTACTTAATAATTTTCTGATGACTTTTTACAATGGAGTAAAATATTTTTAAAGATATGATTACAAAAGTGTTAATTGAGTTATTGTTGTAAAAATGTTTGATTTTTTTTTTTTTATGATTCATAATTTGTAAATTTAGAAAATTGTTGTTGGTTGTTTATTGAATTGAGTTCAAGTAAAAATAAAAATAACAACTTACAATAATATAGTAAAGTGATTATTTGAATTATGTTCTTACGATGTCTTGAAGAAGATGTCCACTTGAACTAGTAGAGAACATCGAATGTTCCTAGTTTAACAGCGACAGTACTTTCTCCATAGACGTTGTCGATTCGAACTGATGTAGAACACAGAATGTTGCTCAGTTGAACAGCGACAGTAATTTTCAGACCAGCAGATATTGTATTGGATCTTCCAAGTTTGAATGATGAAAATCAACCGTAGCAATACTTGCTTAAGAGCAATTTAATTGTATACGTTATTTGGAGATGATCCCACTTCTGACACCATTTTTATGTTACGAAAAATTTTATCCCAACTTCTGACACCATTTTTATGTATTTAAAAATTTATATCCCAACTTCTGACACCAAATTTTATGTTATGGGTTAGTTGGATATAATTTTATAACATAAATGATCTGCAGGTTTGAATGAACACAACAAATATTTATTTACTATTATTGTTTAATTGTTACTAATGATGGATAGAACCACACGGGTTCTGTTACTTGACTGACTTTTGATTGTTACATGATTCTTGATAGTTACTTGATTGTTAACTTGAAATTGTTAACTTGAAATTGTTAACTTGAAATTGTTAACTTGAAATTGTTAACTTGAAATTGTTAACTTGAAATTGTTAACTTGAGATAGTTAACTTGAGATAGTTAACTTGAGATAGTTAACTTGAGATAGTTAACTTGAGATAGTTAACTTGAGATAGTTAACTTGAGATAGTTAACTTGAGATTGTAACTAGATTTGTAACTTTATTTTATGAATTCGTTATAACTTGAATTATGAATTTGTTTATAACTTGAATTATGAAATGATTATTTGATTTAATTTATGAACGTAAATAACAGCGCAGACCTGAAGGGCCCCGCCCTCCATGAGCACCGAGCATGTACGCTCGCGCTCAGAATACTGACTTTACATGAGTACCGAATACTGACTACTACTGACTGAGTACTGAATAATACTGAGTACTGAATAATACTGAGTACTGAATAATACTGAGTACTGAATAATACTGACTTATGAGATCTCAACTACCGTTTATATACTGTTCTAAATGAAAGAGTGCATTCTATTCAAGCGTGTGAACACAGATCGCGACATTACGTGAGAACGTTTTGATTAAGAAGAATACATTGATTAAATATTGACACGTCAGTTGAAATTTCATTAGTCATAACCGTGACCTAATTATAACAAGTGCAGCATTGTGACACATTTATGAAAAAGTACAGCTGAGTGACACAAAATTATGAACACGTGCAGCTGTGTGGGTGGATACATAACATATATATACATATATATATATATATATATATATATATATATATATATACATATTCTAAATAAAAAATAATAAAATGTACATAACCTTTTGTAATATATATTATTTACTTTTAAAATTAGTAACATTGTTAAAAATACTTAAATTTAATATATATATATATATATATAAATATATATATATAAATATATAGGGATATATATATATATATATATATATATATATATATATATATATATATATACTTTTAATATAATTCTAATTATAAGTTAATAAATATCTTTTTTAAAACAAATCTTATTAAAAATGTCAAATAATAAATTATGAATTCATTTTTTTTACAAAAAAACGAATAATATTTTCATTTCAAGCAACTGATATTTTTGATTAATATTTCAGTGAAACTGGTTGTATTTAAAATTATATTATCAAGAATTTTACGAATTATTTTCACTAGTTAATAAAATAATATTAAAAACTTGACAATTATTGTATTTGTTTTTTTTTTATATTTTTAAAAATTAAATTTGATTTCAACAATTTTATTAAATTCATTACATCTTTCTGAAATATTTTAAGTATAATAAAACCGTGAAAATCCATTCATGTAATTGTAAAAATATAATTATTAAAATATAATATTTAGTTCTAGATTTATCGAAAAACATTTTATATGACAGTTTTGTATAGAATTAGTATTAAACTTACTAATTTGATTTGTTTCGTTTTTAAAACAAAAATTTAATTTTACATGTGAAAACATTTTACTTTTTTCTACAGAAAGAGTGTTTTGTAAAAAGTTATATATATATATATAATAAAAATGTCAAATAATAAACTATGGATTCATTTTTTAAAAAAAAAACGATTCATGTATTCATTCCATTCAACAGATATTTTTGATTAATATTTCAGTAAAACTGATTGTATTCCAAATTATATTATTAAGAATTTTATGAATTATTGATACTAGTTTAGTAAATAATATTAAAAACTTTAGTCATTATATTTTTTTTATATTTCTAAAAATGAACTTCGATTTCAACAAATTTATAAAAATTCATTACATCTTCCTGAAACTAATTATTTTTCATCATGAAAAACAAGAAAAAACATTATGATTAAAAATTATCTAATAGTAAATTAAAATTTATTCTTTTCTTATTAATGATTTTATTACTTCATTATTTGTTTATTGCTGTTATACATTTGAACATTTGCAAACAGCAAAGTATGTAATTCTAATTTTGAATATATATATATATATATATATATATATATATATATATATATATCTATATATATATATATATATATATATATATATATATATATATATATATATAATCTATATATCTATCTATATATATATATATATATATATATATGTAATTAGTTAATTAATTAATTAATTATTTTATATTCTGTAGAATTCAAATTGAGATAGATTTAATGAATTAATATTACATTTTACATATTTCTGGATTTGAAAAATATTTTTTTATGTTTGAAATTTAAATATTTCACGACAGAAATACACAGAATATTTTAAACGAATTATTTAATCAAATTGAATATTCCCAATCAATATAAATTGAATTTAGACCAATATAATCGTATCTTGATATATCGTTCGTATCCATATACATGCTTTTCATCGCTGTGAAAGTAATTTTCGCATACAAGAATATTTGTAACGAGTCATAGCTCTTATTGAATTACATTATCGAAACCACACAGTGTGACCATTATTCATCGTATGTGTTCTTCCACCATTTCAACAGAGCTAGAGCTTTGTATGACGATATCAGCAACCATTTGCAGCAATATTTTATAAAAACACCCCACTCCGTTTATACGAAGGTCGAGGGTTCCAATGCTCGTTGCAACCACCTCGGACCCGCCCTTCGTGATCGTGGTCGCAATGCCTCCATGTGCAATGCCGTGCTGAGGCGCGGCCGAGGGTTTGTTCACCACTACAGATATGCCGAGCCCTCTATGCAACGTGTACAATAGACTTTAGGTCAGAGTGTCACCAATGAACTTAAGCATTTGCTTATAAAGGGACGGGTGCAATTTTGACGATGGGGTATGCACAGATATATTTATGTGTGTGTTTTTTTTTCTATGAGAACTGCAGAAAAGAAATTATTCAGTAATACGATGGGGTAGCTAGAGTTTTATTGCTGTGTTGAAATTGATTAAACTTAAATTTTAATTTATTTCCCAGACAAACGAATTGTTTTTATATATCGTTGATGAATAATTTTCTGAGTATCTCTGTCTAACATTGAATCTATTATATAAAAATCTCCTATATATATATATATATATATATATATATATATATATATATACACACATATCTGATGTAAATTATTATATTTCCATTACATATGCTCGTTGTTTGGATTTGTAAATTAGTCGAAAACAAAAATTGAATACACATCACATGTGCTAAATATATCGTTCCGCCTGCAGGTTTATCAATATGTCGAATAATTTCATCATTTTCTGGTAAATACGTTTTCTCTTTTATATGTATATAGGTGTAACCATCCGTATTACTTGTGCGTAATCATAAACACATGATCAAATATATTAGGTTGAAATAGGAAACTAAATTGTAAATATGTGTGTGTATTTTTAAATTTATATTAATTTTCATGCGATGGTTGATAAGTTGTCAAGATGAAATATTTATTTCATATTCGTTGAGTGAAGGATTCGGTTTTTTATTATTCCAGTTATTATAAAATGTCAATTTTATCGATTTATTTAATGATTTATTTAGTGAAAATAATTCAGTTCAGTTATCTGATATATTTTTCTGTTATATACTAGTTTTATTCCTCTCTTATACTTTTACTATTCTCTGATTTAAATCGTTCATTTTTTCACAATCGAAATGTGTTCTTTTAATCTCTATTTTTTCAATTTTATAAAAAAAAACATTGCCGATTGATGTGAAATTTTCAAATATTATTCTCTGATAACTTAAAATCTTTTAAAGTACCAGTCGGTCGTTACCAAGTTAACAGCCTATCAAGTTTTGACATTAATTACTTTCATTAAAGTTATGGTCTAACTTGGGAATTAACAACTTTGTTTTAGTGAATAATTCTTTTTCAATACGTATTAATAAATAACAAGTAATTTGAAAATGTTTCAACACAATTTTTACATAATTATTAGTAAAATAAAAGTATCTTTTATAATTTTTTATCAATTTTTTTGGCGTTTAAATATTTCTTGTTATAGAAAAATAATATTTGAAAAGAAATTTAATAAAAAAATGTAATTTAAAAAGAAGTAATTTATGAATCGATGAATATAACATGAGAAAAAGTAGTCATGTGCAGTATTTTGTGTAAATGTGAGAAACTCTGATAAATTAATTTTCTAATGAATTGAAATGTAAGCCGTATGCTTTTTTATGTTAAAATACATAAAAATATGTGATATTTTAATATAGATTATATTAATAAATTATAGTTTGACAGAAATATAACTTTTAAAAGTTTTATATCCAAAGGAATATTTATTTAAAAAGAAAAAATGTATTTGTTAGTAAACAGATATTGACACTTTTTTTGTCAAATAATAGATTTTTTTTGTTTTCAAGATCTGAAATTATATCTGAAATTAAACACTTTTATTATCTCAAAAAAAAATCTAATACGGTGGTTCAATTCACTTTTACAAATGAATTGTATTTTTCAACACACTAATTAAAAAAAATCTTTTTAAAAAATCATCACTGATCAATTTATTTAAGGCTAATTACAATCAATAATAAAATATAATCAATAATGATACATTTAATATTTTTTAAGAGATTTTTTTGTAATTTGTGAACTGAAAAAAGAATTCATTTATGAAAGGATTTTTATTACATTAAAATTTTTGAAAATATGATTTCTATAGTTTTTTTCGATTTTGATATTATACTATTTAAATGATTATATATATATATATATACATAAAGAATATACACTTTTTTTTATAAATAAAAAACAGATATTAAGTACTATTATTTTAAATACAAACTGAATTATGTTAATATATATGCAAATATATCTATTAAATTTAGAAATATCATAATTTTTGAATAAGTGTTTGTGATTAGAAATCGTCTTTCTTTTTCTTTTGTGTACACACACCCATATATATATATATACATATATATATATATATATATCTGTGTGTGTGTTTATATAAGACTTTCAGTTCGTTAATTAAATTATATTACCAATGAGAAACTTGAAAGACTTTTAAATGAGTTAAAATTGAACAAATTATGATACTCATACGTTTCACGGTCCATAGAACGTTATTTTCGAGGCAAAAATTACAATATTATCATAAAGGAGTTCGCTGACACTAATGTTAATATTGTAAGGAAAGACTAGACCGTGATTTTGCGTGTGCCTTCTTCAACCGTAGACTCCATTTCAGTCAAACGCTTTCATGTCAAATTGTTACATCGGCGGCTGAATCTGAAAGGCGGCGTGCGAACAACTGACAGCGTTGTTGATTTTAAGGCATCCCTCACGATGTGGGGACGAAGCTGCAGACAGAACGGCAGCGGTCACAGCCACAACCGCAAAGGTAATTGTTTGTTTCCAATGCAGTCATGTGCACTGAGCCTTCATTTAAGCAGTCAGGGTTTATGTTGGGCTTAGTAATGCCGTTGTAACACTATAAACTCCGATTTGTTTTGATTTATGTACACCCTTGAAACGCGTTATCGTCTGACTTTTACCAGATTATCCTTTATTCGTTAAGGCGATTACAACGACGAATAATACACTCATGTAAGAAAACTCTCTAATGGATCTACATGTGCACAGATATTCAGAAAGAATATAGGTTTGTTTCAAAGAGAATTAAAAGTATTAACTTATCCGAAATCAATATCAGAAGCGCTCTCTCTCTTACTCTCTCTCTATATATATACATATATATATATATACATGTATATATACATATATACATATATATATATATATATATATACTTATACACATACACACATATATACACACATATATATATATATGGATAAAAATTTAAAAAATGAAACACTGTTTTCACAATTTATTATTTTTTATTCCACAAAAATTTTTTCTGATCAATATCTTCAATAAATTATTTTTGATTCCTGTTTATGCGCATTAAGACTGAGACTCCATTTTCAGAGCGATATGGTAGGAAAGAATCTGTGTATATGTGAAAAATTATTGAACTCATTAATAAAATCAAACCGAGTTTTAAAGAAAATATAATAAGTAAAAATGTAGAATTTTATTTTCAATTGGAAAAAGTAGAAAAACGAATAATACGGATTATTTACGAACTGTACACATATATGAATTATTTAACATATATTTTATATTACATAAAAAATTTAGATATATGTTAAAATATATATTTAGTTCGAATTTCGTAAGAAAATAAAATTGAAAAGTATAAATCTTAACTGAGAGGACCATGTTTGTACAAATAGAAAAATTATTACATTCTGATTTAAATTTGTTTAAGATATTTAATTTCATTTCGATATAAAAATTATTTTTACTTCATTACAAAACATTTATGACTAATAATAGCTAATGTATCAAATATTTATCTCTCTCTCTCTCTCTATATATATAACATTTATTATTAGTTATAAAAAGCTATTACTTTTCTGTCATATATATTTTTATTATGTATTGAAAATATTTTCGTACTCTAAATATCGGATAAGTTACATTAAGTACTACGTAAACACATTAAATGTATATATATATATATATATATATATATATATATATATATATATATATATATAATATCCGTCTCGGTACCTTAGTTCGTATCACGTAAATATGTACTGCGCATAAAGGCATATCATTTCTATTCCGCAAATTTTATGTTTTATATATTATGCTTTCCGCATTAATGCATATCGGGTACATACGTACTTTTCTTTTATGCATAGATTTTCAAATTGTTTTCTCGTTTCCTTAACGTAATCACACATTCGCAGTTTCGTATGAAATACGTGTTTCATAAATTTCTATTTTATTTGAACTTTTTCTTAAAGATTAGTTTTATTTATTGATACTATTTATATATATATATATATATATATATATATATATATATATATATATATATATATAACGTGATTTAAATTAAATTTCCACATGTAAGTATTAAAAAAGGTGCAGGGGTTAAGAAAACTCATGTTATTTTTTATTCAGTATTTCAGTTCAATTCAAAACTAAAATGCAATTGAACTGAAATACTAAATGAGGGATAACATGTTTTTTAAAAATTTATTAAATTTATATATATATATATATATATATATATATATATATATATATATATATCTAAACAATCCTATAAACTAATATAGATTTATCTGATATAAAGTAATAACTTATTAATAGGCTACATAACATTATATAAAAATGGACGTATCAGCAAACGCATATCACGATCGAGTTGCCTTGAAACGAATCACAGCTTTCAATGTTCGCACTGTAACTCGTTAGCGCAATTAAAATAACGACATGCAATATATTATAATCATGGGACTCAGTAATAAATTGGTAAACGTAATTACAACTTTCGCGAAGTTTATTTCTCGACAATGTTGTCATTTCAATAAAAAACACCGAAAAAAGTTTAATGGTTATCATGAAGCGTGACGAGCGTCCGCGTGGAAAGCTGAATTGTGTTGCAGTATGAAAGCTTCCGAAATTCTTAGCTATTTTCGTAAAGTAAAGAGTTCCTTTTTCATAAGCTTACCGTTGATATTGTTATAAATGAATTAAGTTTTTCTATTGTGTACACATGTGTGTATATATATATATATATATATATATATATATATATATATATAAACATGACTTTAAATGTGTTTCTAAAAGACAACTG
This sequence comes from Acanthacorydalis orientalis, assembly GCA_034766995.1. Taxonomy (NCBI): domain Eukaryota; kingdom Metazoa; phylum Arthropoda; class Insecta; order Megaloptera; family Corydalidae; genus Acanthacorydalis; species Acanthacorydalis orientalis. Next base: position 31,960,722 of record CM068320.1, read on the forward strand.
TGTAATAAAAGATTATTAAAATATATTCTAATAAAAATTTGTATTTTTTAAATTTTTTTGAATGTGATATTAAAATCTCAATTTATTTTTGTACAGATGTGAAAAATTAATTTGTATTTATTTGCATGGCTATTGACATAAGAGTAATAACATTTTTTGAAAGTTTTAGATGTTTAAAAGTAGACCTTTGATGAATTTAAATGAATTAATGTCTGAAGATTTTTGTAAAAAAAATTATAGTATTATAAGAATAATTATTATTATAGCGATTATTATTTTTATAATTTTTATCATATTTCTAAATTATTTTTTAATTTATGACATTGATGATTTTTACTTTTGTGGAAATAAATGTAATTTTTTCATTAATATTTCAAATATATCTGTAACTGGTTTCTATTAAATTGGTAGAAAGATATTTGTTGTTTACGATCTTCAAATTCATATAATTTTCTAATTTAAGTGGTTTTAAGTGGCCCAGAACTGTTGGATGACTAACCTTCAATTTTTGTGCAAGCTCTAGAATTGTTGTGTATAATTATGATTCAACTAACGAGTTCAGTTGGACGTTATTAACTGAAGAAGAACGCTTGGGAGCTTCTTTATCTTCAAGGCTCTCGTCCTCAGCATGAAATTTTTTGAACCACCATTGCATCGTATTTTCCTTAGTAGCACCCACGCCAAAAGCATTTTAGTTTACAAACAGTTTCTGCTACTTTACCACTCGTTTTGAACAAATACAAAAAAATGCCTTTATTTGCTTCTTTTCTATTTTCAATTCAATAGCCCAATTTGAAGCAAAATTAATAAAAAAAGCAAAGTCAATATTACCAAAATACATACCGAAAAATGCACTTTAAAATGATGTTGACATGAAGACCATGAATGACATTTCCAATGAAAAAAATAAAGTTAGAATTCAGAAAACAAACATAGCAATTATTTTCCTACCAATCTTATATATAAATTTATCCAAGTATCATTAATTAAATATATAATAATTTGATATTTGAAAATATGTTGTTTAAAATATTATTTTTTAATTAGTATAGAATTAATTTGTGGAATATATGGGAATGAAAAGTTTAGAAATAAAAAACGTTTCAAACAAGATTGTTTGAAAATTAGAAAATAACTAATTTTACAAATACCTTTCTAATTCAATTGAATAAAATATAGGAACATATATACTCGTATACAATATTATTTAGTAATACAATAATTTTATCTCAAACAAAAAATGTTTGATTAGTTTGACAGTAGATATACAAATCCAGTGTGATATGCTAATTATTGAAATGATTCACTGTTTTAATAATATATGACTTGTTTCATTTCATTCGCATCATACAAACGACTACATATCAAATCTCTTTTAGCTTTATCTCAGTTAATCTTGTCACACGTACATAAAATACATCATGATGAATGAAATGATTAAACCGAAAATGTCGAACAATCATTTATTAATATTTACAATAAATAATACAATCGATGACGAGGATTGTTATATAATTGTGTCGCCGATGCCGAAAAATTATATCTTGTTAATGCTTATCAATATCCGATCGATTATGAGGTTATCATTTATTCAACTGTTCTCTTGAACCTATGCCAGAATTCCTGCAGGCTATTTTCTTTTCGGAAGTGATTTTTCTGCTAACATCACAAGGGGTGATAATTTGTTCTGCTGGCTATGAAAGTAAACATTACGGTACAGCAATGTTTCGGAACGACAGTAATCGGAATTTTGTATAATTTCTAAATATTTTGTTCGACATGAATTCAATAAAAAGTATCTTAATTGAGTTTCAATATACACGAGTCAATTTTTTGATTAATCAGCTATGTTCATATAATCGAAATTGTTTTTTAGTACATATGTTGTGTGACAAATAGTTGAAATGAACTATTTTATTTATTAGTTGAAAATGTCAATAAAATACACATCTCTGTATATGAAGTTTACTCAATAAAGTTATTTAATTTGTTCTTAAGATGCACTATGTTTTGACAATGTGATTAAATTCATTTCCACAAATGAATTACATTTTTCTTCTTTTTTTATCGCACAAACCACAAAAAATTCCAATCAAACAGGTTTAATAATCAATAATTTTTAATTGTTTCTTATGGTTATTTCAATGACGAGCTATCATTCTCAGAAGGCCAAGACACAGAAATGATTCATTAAAATTTATTGAACATTTTTGATCAGAAAAAAAAGATGTGGTTTGTGAGGTGAAAAAATAAACAAGAATTCATAAATGTACATTTTTCTTATGAGTTTTAAGTAAATTATTAAGACATTTCTATTTTTTTTTATATTATAACCGAACTTAATTTTACATAAAGAACATTTTTTTTCTAAAAGAATATATATATATATATATAAAATGAATATAGTTGCAGAACTGCAACATATTTATTTTCGTTTATAAAGATAGTATTGGCATTAGAGATGTGTTTGTTACCTACTGTTACATTTCCACAACATAATTTTGCCAATTATTGAGTAAACATATAAAAAAATATATCATGTAATGTAAGTAAATTATAATTATATTTTCAACTAACAAAAAAATTATGCATTTAAAGATTAATAAAATATTTTGCATTCATATAATTTCTTAACTAAATTTAGGTGTAAGAGAATTTTATAAACTTGATGTTAGAAGCTTAAGAGATTAAAGGCTGGTGGAAGATTTTTTTGTGAAGCTGGTACCTGAGTATTTTTTTTTCTTCTCATATTATAAAATTATTTATATGTATTGAAGTAGACTTCTTCACTATTCTAAAATATATGTTTTTAATTTTGTAACTATATTATTTGGTCAGTAATATTACTTCATTCATTTATTTCAAAATTATAAAAATGTTTGTATTTTTTTCAGTGATTAAATTATTTATTAACAATAAAAATATTATATAAAAATATGTTGTTGTGTTTACTCAATTTTTTCAATCAATCTAATCTTTAGGTCAGGGGTGGGCAACTTCTTCGATAATAACAACCACATATAATACTTTTCATACATTTTTTAATGTTCAAGAGACACAGAAGATATTATTTTAAAATTGTATTTATAGATAATAAAAAATACAACTATATAGTAGTCCTACTTATCAAAGTAGAATATGTTTAATCTCTACTCGTTGAAGAGTTTAATTCACTCTTCATTTTTGCAGGCAAAAGATGCCGAGACAGTGTAAAAAGTTGCATTTTTAAAGATGTTTTTCTCAAAAATTTACACGGTAACCTTTCTTAAAATTGATTTTATTGCATTCAGTAAGTCTTAATTAACAAAATTGTTTAGTTTCAGATCTATTTTAAGGATTGTCCATAACCGTAGATCTACCTTAAAAGTAGTTTGAACACATAATGCATATGGATGTTTGAAAAGATAATATGAATTATCAGTTTATGTATAAAATATTCTAAAATTGATACAAAGTATATTACTATAGATTATTATTATGAAAGTTTAGGAGAAATAGCAATGAAATCTAATACTGTCTCGGGAGCCGCACAAAGTAGCTTTGGGAGCCGCATGCTGCTGAGGAGGTGCAGTTTGTTTACCATCGCTTTAGGCAAAGAATTTCAGTAAAAAAACTATTTTTACAAGTCAGGTTTACAGTTAATATTTAAAGAGATATTCTAACAAAAATATCACAATACAATTTATAAATTTTAATGAAAAACAAAAAATATTTAAAAAAAAATTTTCCTAATTGCAAGAAAGAATTTATATATAATTTTTCAAGTTATTAACTTCTATTGATTATCATTTTAAACATTTCTTAGAACTGAATTCAAACTCTTATTATTTGTATGTTCTTATATATTATTTTCGACCTTTTATATGATTTTCATATTTATTTCGAACAAATCCATTATTTCCTAAGTGAACTTTTAAGAAATCCTCTTTGTATACTCAAATACACAATGTACGCATATTAAATTAATTGTGTTGCGAAATTGTATACAATTCATTGTACACAATAAAAAAATATACAGAACTCGATACGATACAAAAAAAAAACATATATAATTGTTGAATTAAGAATTACGAACATAAAGCTGTTCAGTCACGCAAATGAAACAGTAAAACGAGAAAAATTGTGGTACGTGCTTGTTTAGGAAATAAAGATGAAAATAACAGTGGGATGTTCTCGGGTATCGAATATTACGTGGTGGCGAATCGAACGCAGCTTACAAAACGGTATACGGGGTGACATTTGTGTCCTGATTATTTATGATCCACGTTCTTGGATCGAAGCGTGCGGTGTTGTGTACAATACCAACTGTCATTAGATTCTGTATTATTTATCGACACATAGGGAGTATGCGGTTAGCAAGGACATAAATGCGCACAAAGCGATTGTTAACAAAAATTGTGTATATATATATATATACATACCTAAACGGAATTGCTTATTTCATATCTTTTCAATTGTATAACTTTTAAGCGTCGCCACTCGATTGAAGGATCATCATGAAGAATATATATTATTTACTACAATACTCCTACAAAATGTTCTTAATAGATAAACATAAATATAGTAAATAAAATCTTTTCAATTTTACTTACTTTATTTATACTTTTTTCGACTGCGATTTAATTTAATTTTGTTCTAGAGGGAAATTCATTTTAATTGTTTTCAATTACAGATTTAATTAAAAATACAACTTCAATAGTCACTAAAATAACGTTGAAATTAATGAATATAAAAATGATTCCGAATTAAAAATAGTCATTGTATATATTGAAATTCTGTAAAAACTGATTTATTTATATCATTTTGACACATTGACTTATTTGTATTTCGATTGAAATTTATTGTAGTTATTTGAATTTTTTAAGTATTAAATGAAATTTATTACTGTCAATTTTTTGTCAGGTTTTGAAAGAATTTAAATAAATTGTTTTAGATACGTACAAATAAATTCAATCAGTTGAAATTATTGTAAATTTTAATCAGTCTTTTCACTAACTGAAGGCATATATATATATATATATATATATGAAATTTTTTTAAATATAAAATTATTATTCAAACGTATATGACTATTCTTAAAATAAACTGCTCATTACATATAAGAAAATTGAATGAAAACTTGAAAGTTTGTTTACAAGAACAATAAAAGAGATTGAAGAGATGTGGACATTATATTATTTGTTGTTTTTTAAGACTTTGTACAGAAATAGAGAAATAATGCAAAAGTTTTCACGCAGTTGGTTGTGTTTTAATTCAGTTACAGTTTTACTTAGTCATCATTAATGGATGTTTTTACTTTGATACAAAGATACTTCTTATAATGTATCAAAAATTTCAAAACCTTTATATATAGTAATATTTTAATATATGAGATTAAATATAGATTGAAATCTTTTTAATGCAGTTTTGAACAGGGTATATGCTTTCAATGACTTTTTTTATCAAATAGTGATGATAAGCCTCACACTTACTCAAATATATTTTTAAATTTATTTTTTTATTATCAGAGTATATAAGATATTAGTGTACAAAGTTGTGTTTCTTTTCTTTAGGTAATACAATTAAAATATTAATTATTTAATCTCAGAGTTTTCTGTTTAAATAAAAATTAGTCATAAAGATTTATATATTTTGATAATTGTTTTTTAATCATTATTTTCACATCCTCTTATTATTCTTTTTTTAGAACAAATAGTTTCATCGATATTCATAGTATATAATGAAAAATCAAACTCATCCAGAAAAAAATGTTTTTATTGAAGAAAATAATATTAATAATTAAATAAAGATTAACTCTAAATATTTTCCATTGATAATCAAAAAATTAAAAAAAAGAATTTGATATGGGTTAGTTTTTTTCTAATTTTATTATATAGTTTTTTTATTAAATTTAAAACACGTTCTAATAAATAAAAATATAAATAATAGATAAAAAATAAAACTATTTATATCATTCTATATTTTTTATGAATAATTTTTGGAATTTCAGGTATTTTCTATTAATTTGAATCGATTTTCAGAAATCAAAATGATGGTCCTATTTAAATCTATTAATTCCTTTTAAAAAACTATTAAATATTATTTAAAATATTTTAAAACTCTTAAATAAATATTCACTATTATATTAATAAATATTAATTATTATGTTAATGTATATTCAAAACTCATAATTCACCAACAGTAAATCAAAAACTGATAGAAAAATAATGGATTGTAAATGATAAAAACTTTAAAATAAAAATAGAAACAAATTAGATAAATATATAATACTTTACTATAATACTTATATATATATATATATATATAAATAATATTTTTTTATATAAGAAATACTTTGGTTTTCTTTCATACCATTTCTATTTCTTCATTGCTACCATTTTATTATTTTAGTAGTAATTTTTCAGAATGGAATTCAAAACAAATTATTTTTCATTTACATTTTTTTGTTTCCAATAATCTCAATCGAATTAAAGCTTTTATACCACATTTATTTAATAAAAAGTATTGTTTATAATTACTAAAAATTATGTAAAATATAAATTCCCTTTCTTTGCATTAATTTTTGTTGACAATTAGCTGCAAAAACATTTCTAAAATGTGTCTTTATACCCGATTTTTCAAGATGCAAAGAAAGGAAACTGGACGCAGTTTATCCTCATACCCGGGAGGTATATAAATAACATATAAATAATATTAAAATAATATGGTAATCAAATTGTAAGTCAGTTTAATATTTCATGAATATTTTTTTGTTGATAGGTTTAAAAATGTTAAAATTACAATTTTTAGAATTATGTTTCAAATTTAATATTTATTTGGACTGTAAAAAATAGTTATTTATTTTTAAAAAAATATTTCTACAGTCAAATAAAATTGCATACAGATCTTTTTATTTTTTATGATAAATATATGAAGGATTTATCAATTTTGGGACATGTAGCACTTAAATTATCTCGAAATTGGATGTTTGAATCTTAAAATATGTTTAGTATGATAAGAGTGAATTCAATAAATTCTACAGTCAAATATACAGATTTAGTTTACATTTTTATTCAAAAAAATATATAGAATATTACACCCATATAAAATGAATTCGCCAATCTAAACATAAATCTAGATTTTAATAAAATATGAAATTTTTTATAGAGATTTTATAAAAAAAGAGTATAAATCTTTCGCTATTAATAACTGAAATGAAACTATAAATCAAGTGTGAATTACTATTTTTAAAATTTATATATAGATCTTAAATGTTCGTAAAAAATATAATAAAATTTCATAGTCGATAAACCTTTGAAAAAAAAATATCTTTTGATAGAGTGTAACCGTACGTGATTCGTTGTCACCACGAAAATCTTATTTTACGATCAGCTTCGTCCACGTCCCAAACGTCCCGTCATTTTAGCGAAACGTATACTTTCGTCCTGATTTTAACAATGTTTTACTGTCAGAAACTCTCTCTGTGAGTATTTACATCTTGGAAGTCGTAGCAAACATACATTCACCTGTCTATCTTGGAACGTGACCATAACAATTTCGTTTTATAATATTGAATGTACTGCTTTTTTATAAAAATAAATATTAAGAAAAAGGAAAATGTAACTAAAAATATATTTAGATAAATCGTAAATTGTTTAAATTAACTAGAAAACATTTATTAATTCATTTTTATTAATTTATTTTCTATTTTTTTTTACAAATTTCTTCTCTTTGAATAAAACGAATATATTCAAAAAAATCAGTGTATAATACAAATAAACAAATATATAAAAATTAATTTAATTTATTCATTTCGAAAGAATATACCATTTTTTTTTATTTAAAAGAATTCATAAGTACGCATTTTAAAAGTTCTAAAAAAATTATTCAATTTAAATAAATATTTTTTGTTGTTAGAATTTTCTGTCTGTACAAGTTTTTTTAGAGTTATAAATATTATAAAATCCTTATATAATAAACATGTTAAAGACGATTAGATATCAACAATTTGTTTTTAGAATAAGGATCGAATTTAAAACATGTTCATCGATACAAATTATAACAGAAACCAGAGATTACTTCTTTTTAAATCAAACAAAATCCTGAAATTCTCTCTGGCAAGAATTTCATTTCTGTGTGACTTTTGAACATTTCACAGGTTTCCATGAAAGGTTTCTCGAATTTCATACAAGGATTTTATGTAAACACTTTATTTCTTCTTTTAGCAGCAATAAAAGTATTTACAATGATAAATAAAGCTTTATGAAATAGAATGTCAATCAAATTTAAAGCAAAGTGACGGTTTAGTTGTCGTACAGAAAAATTGACAATCATTCATAATAATTTTTATATTTTATATACTTCTATCGATTTTTTATTTAATTCTAATTTAATATTTAAATAAGATTGAAATATATCACCAAATAATATCTTTTTTGAATTTAATTAATAATTTTATTATCTATCTATCCATGTATATATATATATATATATATATATATATATATATATATATATATATATATATACATAGAGAGAGAGAATTTAATATATTTTTATTTTAAATTTTAACAAAATAATCATCTGTATTTACAAATGTTTTTTCAGAATAATATTACTAGACACTAAGACTCAATTCAAAATTTCACATTCATAAATCATTTTTTCACTACATTACAAATCATAAATATTTTCTCTCTAGAAAAAGATATAATAATTGTTTACTGATTATTAAAATTGCTGTTTATGCCTACTTTAATAAAATCTGATTATCTTCGAAGTACTTACAGAAAAGAGCTTACGAAGCTTACAGTACAGAATAATATATAGTTATTTAATTGTTTATATAATTATATTCTTAAGCAACGTTCATTTCTTATTATGCCAATAATAAAAAAAATATTTAGAATAAAAAAGTTACTTATATATTCAGATCACAGTATTAATCCTCTATAACTAGATATCTCTTAAAAAAATAAAATTTCAAGTATTATAAAGTTAATAAATTATTAATAATTAATCAGATATAAAATATTACTTTTCTAATAACTACAATTTAAATCAATAATTATTGGTTACAAAAAAAAAAAAAACAGTTACCAAAAATACTTGTCAAGAAGAATGAGTGTGTAATTTCTTTTTGTACTGAAAAACTATGCACTGTGTGATTGATTTTTGTCTACAGTTCTGTTATTTTTGTTTCACATCTGCAGGTTTCATGAATGGAAAGATGAAATTTCAATGTTTTATATTATAATATGAATGAAAACTATAGATGAAATAGAGTTGAGTTCATAGAGAGGTCATTAGAGAAAATTGGATCAATACTGTATGATACTATTTATGATATTTGATTATATATATATATACATATATATATATATATATATATTATATACATATATATATATGTATGTGTATATATATATATATATATATATATATATATGTATATATATATATATATGTATATATATATATATATATATATATATATATATATGTATGTATTAATATTATTATAAGAAAATATATATTTTGTTTCCTATTCAGGATTTCATTAAAATGTAAGTTGTACTAGTGTTATTTTAATTCATGCTTATTTTAATTTAAAATATATAGTTCATAGAATTATTTAATGTGATAATTTATTTTCATTATTATTTATTTGAAATTCGTATGTCAAGGTTTACTGGACAAAAAAGAAAATTAGATTAGGAAAACAGGTAAAAAACAATACACGTAAGTCCATTTTTTAAAACTTTAAGTATTAAATAGATTTAAAATTAAATTGTATTTGGTATGAAACTATAAGCAGTTTTTCATTTCATTCGTTAAAAATCTTTAATAATAATTTGTAAATAGTTTTCAATCAAATCTTCCAGTTATATTACTTATTCTCTCTCTTTATATATATATATATATATATATATACATATATATATACATATTATAAGTATTGATTATGAAATAGCGCTATCAAATAATTATCAAATTGTTATTAGTAGATTAAGTAAATTAACTAACTTGTGATTACTATATCATGACTGGCAGATATTTAATATACTCCCAAATTTATATACAACCACACATACATTTACATACATATCAAACACACACACATACACACACACACACATATATATATATATATATATATATATATATATATATATATATATATATATATATATACTTCACAACACTCATAATTTTATAATAATTTTATATGAGGATAACATAGGCTGCAGGTTTGAAATTATGAATACAAATATTCGTTTACTATTACAGTTTTTCGATGGATAGCGAATGTACCACTAAAGCTTCCATTACTTGACGCTTTTGCAATTTAAACGACATTATATCATTTTGGAAGATGATGTTTTGTATGATAATGTTGTTTTTGATGTGAACAATAAATATTAGTTTCCGGTGGTACATTCAGTTAGACATAGTCCATATTTACAGTTCAGTAGTATATTCATAAAGTAAATGCACATGATCATAACAAGACTAAACATTTGATTAAACATAGTTTATATGTGCAATTTCAGTTCATAAATGATTAAAATAAAATAAAAATTAATAATTACAAATAAATTTAAAATGCATTAGTAATAAGGTGGATACATAACAATAATTTTGCAAATGAAACAAGAAGTAACGTTTTATTTCAGTTAAAAATACTATAACTGTAAAAATTTTTTTTATAAACGAATTAAATTTTTCTTCTTCTATGAAATCATTAATTTCATTTAGTTATTTGGTGGTTAAATTGGAAGTTTTACATTTTTCATATAGTAAACTTTCAAGACTAATTAGAGTAACTCATTTTTTTGATATTAATTCTATTGATAATTTGATACTATTAACTATATATATATACATATATATATATATATATATATATATATATATATATAATGTGTGTGTGTGTGTGTATTAAACTAGGTCTATGACATAACATCTTTCTAAAACATGACAAAAATAAATTTGTCACAGTACCTATTTAAAATCCATATATGTGATAATGGCCACACAGATTTCAATGATATGATATACTTTATAAATCAAGATCCCATTCGTGTCTATTAAAAGAAAACTGCGCAAATCATAATAGTGTTGGCGATTTTTGTGAATGAAGTAACCGAGTTTATGCGTGAAGTAGCGCAACGAATTTGACAAGATTTGCTATGCATGTTCGATACGCAACGCCCAAATGTTTGGTTCACTCTATTTCATTTCACTAATCCAATACTATATTATTTGATTTATAGTTTTGAACGTATTGCGATATTTCTATAGATTCTTTTCAGTATCTATACATGTATTGCTTTTGAAATGTACGAATATGTTCTTAATATTAATATGATGTTATTCTTAATTTATTTATGAAAATATTGTTGTGTAAAGTTTTTTTTAAAAGTATTTCAGAAATTTATGTAATTTTTTTTAAAACAGATAAAAACTTTTTTTTACTTTACATGTAAAATATATTTGTTTAAATTATTTACATACAAATATTTTTTATTTACATGAGCTAAAAACACAAACATTTAGTTATTTTAATAATATCAGAAAAACATATTAGAATGTATATATATATATATATATATATATATATATATATATATATATATATATATATATTGCAATATTTGTCATCTAAAAGAAAAATAAGTGAGAGAGATATAAAATGTAGAAAAGTATGAGAATTTTCATTAATTGCATATACGATAATTCTTTAAAATTATAATGAAGTGTTTAAGTACTTTTATTCAGAGAAATATATATTATCTATTCTTTTTCCCTTTATTTGATACGAGAAAGATAATTACTATTATATAATAATTTTAATAATTTAACGATTACTAAAAGAAAAGAAAACAAAAAGTTTTAGGATATATTCAAATTAATAAAGGTCCAAATAAGGTTCGATTTTGAGGTATTAATCAACCTATTTGTGATGTTATTAAATTATTTACTAAAGAACAGACTTATCCTGTTATATCTAATTATTTAATATATTATTTTTCTGCAATAATTAGTATATCTTTAGTATTAATAACTTGAATAGTGTTTCTAATAGAATGAGGGATATGATCTTTTAATTTTGGAATTTTTTTTGTGTTGTTTGAGTATAGGCGTATATACAGTTATAATTGATGGATTATTTAATTCTAATTATGCTTTATTAGATGGTGTACGAGAAGTTTCTCAGACAATTTCTTATGAAGTAAGATTACCTTTAGTATTAATAACACTGAATTTAACGTATAACTAAAACGAATAAATTGAATTCAGTTTAGAAAAATAAACAAATTGAGAAAAAGAACGAGTTCAATTAAATATAGAAAAATAAAAAATTGAAATTAGATTTAAATAATTTGAAGAGAAAAGAATTGTATTATTTTCTATTATTTAAGAATATTAATATATTCAAAAATAAAAATAAACTAAGGTCGAATCTTCGATAAAAATTAATGGACTGTTTTTATAATTTTATAAATTGTAAATAGGACAGAGATGAATTTTCTTTTGTAGATGGGTACAGAATTGAAAAAAAAAAATAAACAGGACTGACATAATATAATTTGTGATTAAATATGTTTACGTATTTTATTAAATTCCACAAATTTTAAGATTTAATTATTGTTTTTCTTTTATTTTGTAAAAATAAAAACAGAAATAATAAATAATTTTGTTCTAAAAGAAAAATAATGTCTCAACAGAAGTATATTTTTAAATATTATAAGTTGTATCTATATTTTGTTATGGCTTTGTTAAAAAAAACAATATAATAGCTAGTTTAAAAATAAACTAAATTCGAATTTGTGGTACACTAATTTTACTGGTTTTTATAAATGAATTTTTCATTTCCTCAAGCCACAAAAAAGTTTGTTTCTGATTAAAAATTTAACTCATGGGAAATATTTTTCTATACCTCAACTGTTTATGGATGATAGAATTTTTTTGTGGTTCATAGAAAAGTAACAAATTCATGTATGAAAATAAATTTAACCACAGTACTAAAAAAATATTATAATTCCATTTTATTATCAATATTTTTCTAATCATCATTCAATTAATTGACTATTTTGTTTTTTATTTAATCATTATCTTTATTTTTCTTTTCAATCATTTTTTTATTCTATTTTATTATATTATACAACAACAATTAATTAATAATTCATATGAATGTACTCATTAGCGATAAATGAACAATTTTTTTACTAAAAAAATAGAAATAAAATTAACCAAAAAAACCAAAACAAATTTTGTTTAATAATGGTTACATTAACCTATGGAGGATTTAATAGTTAAAGTAGAAAATCAGAACAAGTACTCGATTTTATTTTATACAGCAAGATCTACTGTATCTGATATTTCTTTTAGTTTCATTTCAAATAAATAACTATGGACTACTCTCGTGTGGCCAATTCTCAGTTCTTTTACAACTATGTTCTTTATATTCGTTGCGACTGAAACTGAATTTTTTTCTTTGTTTATTTGCTTGAAATTTATTTTCTTTCTTTAAACAGCTTGTAAAATGGTTAATCGTGTATGAAATAAATTAAACTTTATTTTTATGCATATATTAATATATATATATATATATATATATATATATATAATATTCCACATTATAGTTATAAAAAATTCTTATAACAATATTATTAAATATATAACGTATAAAAATAAATTATTAAAATATTGACTGTTTTATGCCAACGAGCTAGATATATATTTTATTTAATGTAAGTTTTATACAAGAAATATGGAACATGGATATTTTAGAAATTTTTATTCAAATATGTTATAAAACTAAACAATCATTTTTTATATAAGATTACTAATATTCTTTTTTTGTTCTTCATTAATGTTAAAAGTAAAAGAACGTTTATAAATTAAGTAAAAATGCATATAAAAAATACCATAATATTTATTAAATAAAGATAGATAACAATAGATTAATTAATCAGTAAGATAATTGAAAGTTTCTATTACACAAAATAATAGATTGTTGTAACATACATATGCAGTAACAAGTTTATAAACGAGAAATAATGGACGGGATAACGTGAATTAAATGGTGCAGAAATAGCACTTATTTTAATGTATTTTGTTCGAGTTCATTTCACATTTAACAGTGATAGAAACTAATAATATGAAATAGTAATATGAACTGAATTGTTTGCTATAAAAGTGTTAAAATTATGAATTTAATAAAAAAAAATAAACAAAGAAATTTATATTCGTAATCCAGATATGGAAAAAATATATTTTTCAAAAGTATATTATTTCTTTCAAAATTGTATTTGTATTTTATTATAAATTTTATATCAATTTTAATCTTTAAAAAAAGATTTTAAAAAACATATTGAAGCGAAATCAAAACAGAAACCAACCTCCGCGACTAAAACAAAGAAAATATTTGTAAGACAAACAAAATCCAGGAATTTATACAAACCTTAAGCATAATGGAAGTTATATCTTTTCTTTCAACGAAATACAAGTGCTCTTTTACTAGTATAATATTTTTTTATTAAATTTAAGGCGCTTAACTTAAATGGTTTTCAGTGCACACAACTACGAGACGAAAATTGTAAAATGTGTAGCTGCAGTGATATATGAAGTAAATTCCGACGTATGTTCGAAATAAGATATGATAGCGAATTCCGTACGCATTTGGGATATTTATTGAACTGAGAAGCAATTAAAAGACTTAGAGGATGGAGGATCGAACCCAGATTAATATTGGAAAAAGCAATCAATTGCATAAGTATGAACGAACCTTACATTTATATATTATATACATGCAGATGCCTGTCGTATTCATACATAACACACACATATGCAAAAACACTTTCCTCTCGTATACACACACACATACATACATATATATATATATATAAACACACACACATATATATATATATATATATATATATATATATATATATATGTATACACACACAAAGATTTATAAAGGATTTTCACTAGACATATTATTGATTATGTATTCTAAAAATTTGTATATTTTGTTGAAGATTTCAGTCTAAAAATAAGAGTTCTTTCAACTACATTAATTTTATTGTAATTACTTAAACTTAAAAATAAAATAAAGTAGTAGTTTTATACTAAATATAGTAAAAGCATATTGTAGAAAAAAATATTTGCATACATCCACATTATAAATTTCATAAGTACAATAATGGATATTTAAAATATAATAAATAGAAGGACAAGTCAAAATGTAAAAACACTTTTAAGAATTAAAAACAATCTTTATTCTACATGAAAAAAACTTATTTAGCTCATTTTTTTACATTTTTCCTTCTAAATTCTATGCACTTAATCCAACACTTAATAACCTTCTATCCTGGAAAAAAACATTCATTCTTTTGTGCAATCAACCCTGTATTGTATTAATATGATTTCATCAGAAAGAAACGTCAGCACTCAAATCTTCTTTGTAGTCGCAAGAAAGCGGAAATCATTTCATGTTAAAATTGAACCATGTGCCACATAATCCAGTAGCTTGAAATCTATTTTCTTTTTTATTACCCGTATAAAATCGAGTGTTATTTTGCAGAAGAATTTCACTCTTCTAAAGTTTTTTACATCTATTAGACTTAATTTTTGGCTTTAATTCTAGTAAAAGTTTAAAGTAGTTGTCACCGTTTATTGTACCCCCTTCAAGTATGAAATTAATTAGAACTGTCTTCAATTTTCTAAAAAAATGTAATCACTGGTGTTAACGATGACTGATATTTTTTATTACTGAATACACTCTGGTTTGTAATAATGAACCCATGTTTCATCAACTGTAACTAAACGAGCCAGAAATGAATTCCCTTCAGTTCATTAATACGATGCAATGGTTGTAGAAGAGATTAAAAAGTTTCTTCTAGGATGGAATTAAGAATGTCATTAAGCGTTCGAATAAGTGCGTAGAAATTAGAAAAAGATGTGTAGACAGACGACCTTAATAAAAGTCCTGTAATTACTTTTTGATTTATAGTTATTATAAGTTTCTTTACATGATTTGATTTGTCAGATTACTTGTATGTTCTATAAATTATGACAGATTATTCCTTTATTATCGAATTAATTTATATTTCTTGTACAAGTAGTAATTGTATATTCTATGACGTGATACCGAAGTGAAAATATTTGCGAAATTAATTATTTGATTTATCTTATCTGAAAAGTTAAAAAGAGTATAATTCTAAGAGTTTTTTTTAACAATTGAATGAATTCAGATTTCATTCATAAAATTATATGAAAACAGATGGAAAATTTAAACATTTTTATAAAGTTGTCAGTTGAAAAAATGTGTAAGTATAGCAAATTAGATTTTTCTATACATATGCACTCTGAAAAAAAATGGATCGTTATAGAAATATACATAAACCAAAATTCAAAAATATCAATAACGATTTATTGAATATTTTTATCAAAAGATTGTTCTATGGTTTATAGGATGAAAAAAAATTCATTTGTAACACTGCATTTCACCAATGTCAGAAATATGAAACAATAATAGCTGAAATATTTAAAATATTCAAAACTGAAACCATTCTTCTAGAAATTGAATAGTTATGATTTTTCTAGTATAAAACTAGCATTTATATTAAGATATTTAAAGTTCGTTTAATAATTTAAAGTTTTTATAAAAAAAACTTTAAAATATAGGGTGATTTAATTTAGGTTTCCACATAAATGTATTAAAAAAAATCACAAAAATAAAAAAATATCATTTTTTTTATTTTTGTATTTTTTTTCAATATTTTCATGTGGAAACTTAAATTGAATCATGCTATATAACAATATCGCCATTTTTTTATATATACTGATACTGACAAGTGGTAAAAAATAAGATTACACGAGCAAAAATGTAATTTTTGTAACAATTGTGACAAGTTGTTAAATGAATATGGGGATAGTCATTTATATTATACATAACAATTAGAAATAGTTTTATTAAAGATTAAATTATTTAATTAAGACTTTTAGAAAGAAATCTGCTTTTATTTATTCATTTTTTTGATTTTTCTAATCAACTAATTACTTTTATAGAATATTGTGTTTGTCAAGAGATTAAAATTAAGCCAGCGTACGGAAAATTCATTTTTATTTATAACAACATGAGATTTTTGTTGTTATATAAAACAAATATAAACCAGATACCCATCAGTAGTAAAATGAATGAACAATCTGTACTTATTTGTTAATTAAATTTTGCAATTACAAAAAATACAACCGATAATACTTTTCCTAATTAGAAATATGAATTAATTAAACTTTAATTACAAATAATGTGAATTTCTTTTTTAAGTAATAAGATATTATATATATATATATATATATATATATATACATAAACATAAATAAAGAAAGAGAGAGAGAGCAAATTGTATATATTTACGTTTATGCGTGTGTAAGAGGATGGGTGTTTGTGGTTGTGTGTGTACAAATATTGGTACGAAGTAAGGTTTGATTTTATGTATATATATAATATATATATATATATATATATATATATATATATATATATATATATATATATTGCTGTGACTGTCTGTATTTGTGTATAATATATTATATTCGCAAGATAAATTTCATTACAGTGAGACATTAGTCGACATAACACATTAAAAATGAAACGAGTACATCTAATTACTCCAACAATATTTCTTAGTACAGAGCGAAATTCTTAAAAGCATCGTTAATGAAATTTCTTTTGTTGATGTTATTCTATATTTGCTATTAAAGAGGATGATAATTTACTTACAACTCACCTAATGTATCAAGAATTTATTTTATACATTATTTGTTAATTTTCAAAGAAATTACATACATATTACAAATAATCACTTATTGAAACGGAAGTGTACTTTAATACAGTTTTAAGTTTGTTTGGTGCATTAATAATATATTCGATGTGATTTTAATTATTATTTAATGAAAATATGATATGCATTCATCATATATATATATATATATATATATATATATATATATATATATATATATGTATATGTATATAAATGATATTTTAATACACTTTGACTATCCAACCGCAGAAGTCTAGTTACTTCCCTTCTTATTAAGGATTCACTTGAAGACATACTAAGCCATTAATAACTGAATAATGTTACATCAGATAGACACGCTTTCGATATTAATTATTTCTGTTTAGATTAGTGTTGTATAATCAAACAATAATTACAAAATTCTTGTTAATGAGAGAAATCGCAGTAAATTAAATACAAAATTAATATTTAAGAGGAAATATGTTGATTCAAATATGAAATTCATTCGTGTTTATGAAACGGTAAAGTTTTATAGCACTTTTTATAAAAGTTTTAAAGGTTTTTTTTTATCGAAAAGTTTAAAACTAATTGAAATAAACTTGTCGTGTACAATTTCTGTTTGGGTAAAAACTGAAATTATAAAATTTTAGTATTATGACTGTTAAATTTATACCAATATAAAAATATATAGTAGCATTTTCTCTATAACTTTAATAATCTATAACTTTAAATTATAAATTATAGAAAGAATAATAATTTATTTGAGAATTAATTCCTGTTTGTATTTTAACAATCGTCAGGTTTACTAAAAGAAACAGTTATTATATATTTATTCTAATATCCAATATGAAATATAGAAGACAAATTAAATAATAAAATTTATATAATAGTAAATGATTGGGTTTTACATTTTTTTGTTGGATCATATATATTTTCCCATGAAGAAAATTTAATGATATTGTTATATTGTTAATTTTATCTGTATCATTAAAGATACCATTCGAAAATAGAATAAAAATAAAACATCAATAAATTTATTTTTAATTTAATATGAGAAGAAAGTTGTTTTTATTATGACATGTTATTCTTAGTACAGAAATTAAATAAAAATATTTTTCACATAAGCTTGAAACATATTTTTCAAAATAATTGTTAAGAAAACAAATAATTATTTTAATATTTCGTTAATAATTTAGGATTTTATGAGAGAAAAATAAATTTATACACAATTTCAAATAATTTATTTTCATTTTTGTGTATTAAAATAACAGAATTTGTTAATTGAAAAATATATCTGTTTTCTAATAAATATGTTTTGATTTAATAAATGAATAAGAGTGGTATTAAAATTATTTTTTCATTACTTTAACACAATCTATTTTTAAAAAATTAAAACGAAATCAGTACAAATTCAAAATTCCTAAGAGAAATAAACAATTAAATTCAAATTAAATAACAGACTAAAATAACTTTAATTAAAAACAGTTCAAGTGAGGAATAAAAAAAAGCAGTTAAGTATAATTCCTTCAAATTGACGAAATTTTTCGAGAGGCACATAAAACATTCTCTGTTCCCGGGAATGAAAACAAAACAGCTGGGAATCCATAGCTTTACATACATCTGTGTTTACGCTGATATCGATTTCTAATTACTAACTAACAGCATGTCTCAATTACAAGCCGAATATTTTTGTTGTAATTTTCACTATTATTCTATCTGGGCATAAAATCACTTTTTTTATTAAAACATGTAAACGTTATGTGTTGGTAATTAATATATATATATATATATATATATATATATATATGAATATATAAATGATAAAAATGAATAGAACAGATATAAAAATATGGTAAGTAAAAAGTTTCAAATGAAATAAATAAAATACATTAAAAGAAGAAGAGACAGTATATAAATAATAAAAAATGGTTATTAGTAATCAATAAAAACAAAAATGATTAAAAATATTAATAAAGAGATGGGATGAAAACAGATGGGTATAGAAAAAAGAAGCACTCACTGAATCAAGATAATTTTATAAATTTGAAAAGGCATTTATAAGATTATTAAGAGAAATAATACAATTTGCGACATTATTACTGATTTATAAATTACTGAAAATATCTTATCTTTTTCTGTTGACAGACGTTATATTTCTAATAATTTATTGAACATTTCACAGAATTGCTGACACTGAAATAATGCGATAGAAGTTTTTGAAGTGTACTGTAAAATGTTTACTATTGTTAGATATTTATCGAAAAAAGAAGTGGATGAAAATAGATCATTAAAAAAGGAATAATTACGAAGAAGTAGTTATTCAGACCATTGACCGTTTCGTTAGTACATTTGAATAAATCATAATTATTATAGCGTGACACACAACAGTAATATATTATTCTTGATTAGTTTTGATGAAACATATATAGATTGTGTACTGCCATAGTTTTAATAGTACAGATGAGAAATTAGGTAACATTAATACTTGTGTATGTATATATATATATATATATATATATATATATATATATATATATATATATATATATATATATATATATATATATGTATATACTTGTATATATATATATATAAATAAATATATATTTATATATATATATATATATATAGGATATAATAATAGTAATGTTTGAAGTAATAGTTATAGACGTATATTTATTTATCAATAATATTTTTTAATTAAATCTGAAATCATTATCTTTCATTAAAACTTTATGCATTTTTTAATTAAATAAATAAAGTCTTCATTTTGAAATGAATTGCGTGGTAATTAAAGCATGTTTTAATTTTAAAACAGCATTGTATTAGATTGGTAGAAAAATAATTGCTGTTTATGATCTTCAAATACATATACATTTTCCTCTTTCTTGATTTTCCTAGCTATTTTAAGAGGTCCAGAGCTATTGGATGACTAACACCTTACTTTTCTCGAATTTTTGTGCGTGGTTTTAATTCAATTAACGCCTTTAGTTGGTAGTTATGAACTAAAGGACACACGCGACCTTCTTCATCTTCAAGAGTCTCATCCCTAGCACGAATTTAACAGTGATAGAAACTAATAATATGAAATAGTAATATGAACTGAATTGTTTGTTATAAAAATGATAAAATTATGAATTTAATAAAAAAAATAATCAAAGAAATTTATAGTCGTAATCCAGATATGGCAAAAATATAATTTTCAAAAGTATATTATTTCTTTCAAAATTGTATTTTTATTTTATTACAAATTTTATATCAATTTTAATCTTTAAAAAAAGATTTTAAAAAACATATTGAAGTGAAATGAAAACAGAAACCAACCTCCGCGACTAAAACAGAGAAAATGTTTGTAAGATAAACAAAATCTTGGAATTTGTACAAACTTTAAGCATAATGAAAGTTATTTCTTTTCTTTCAACGAAATACAAGTGCTCTTTTACTAGTATAATATTTTTTTATTAAAGTTAAGGCGTTTAAGGTGTATTAATCTAACGCTTTTAGTTGGTAGTTATGAACTAAAGAAGAACGCACGCAACCTTCTTCATCTTCAAGGATATCATCCCCAGTACGAATTTTTTGAAACCACCATTGCACCGTATGTTCCTTAACAGTACATAGTTTAGTTTACAGGCACTTTCCTTTGCTGTGCTACCCATTTTGAACAAAAAATCTCTCTGATTTGCTTTTTTCCATCTTTAATTCTATATCTCAATTTGAAGCAAAATTAAAAATAAAATCAAAGTCGATATTACCTAAATTCAGACCTTTTAATTCGCTTTAAACTGATGTTAACATAAACATGATGAAATAACACTTACATTGAAAAAAATAAGGTTAGAATACAGAAAATAAAAACCGTAATTATTTTTCTTCCAACCTAATATATATATATATATATATACATATATATATATATACATATATATATACATATATATACACATATATATATACACATATATATATACACATATATATATATATATATATATATATATATACATATATATATATATTTATATATATATATATAAAGAATTAAAAAAACCTTAGAAGTAGTAAAACTACAGAAAAATAGAATTGATGAATCTTGCAATAACTGTAATAGAATAAATTATCATTCAGTTAAGTTCAAGTTAATTACCTGATTTTTTATTAAATAAAAACAATACAGTTTTTAATATCATTCAATTATAAAACCAATTTTGAAGCTTTATTATGTAATGTTTTACTTAACAACAAGGAATAAATACTAACACCTGTGGGCGTTTCACATTCAGCAACATATATTTGTATAAAATAATGAAACGTGAAATAACCTTTGATAATAAACATGTAAATGTTAATAAAATGTATTTGATTTTCAATTAAATTTTTCTTTATTATGTTAAAAGCTAGATATTGTATGTACATATAAATATATAACTATATATATATATATATATATATATATATATATATATATATACATATGAAATGTAGTAATATAGCGTTTATTATCGAAAACAAGAAATAATGAACTTATCATATTTCTATTTTTGTTGAATTTTTGAAATTTTATAGTTATAGTTAATATTACACAGAAATCATTAAAATAAAAAAATAATATTTCCATTTCGAATTAAAAAGCAAGTTCACATCATTCATGACATTTATTACAAAGAGCATATAAAAATACGAAGTCTTCTTTATTGTTCATCTAAATGTTCTCGCCGAACAACTTCTAAAACACAAAAAAAGAAATTACTGAAGCCAGTCGCCCATTCCAGCGTGCAATTAATTTACGCTAAATGGATTATTTTAAATTCAACGTCTACACAAGCAACTGTATCAAATAAAAGAACTGTATGAATCTGTGATAATGATAGGAATGAGCGAGACGACTGTATACGATCCATATACGTAAGTGTATTTCACTTTTTTTCAAGTTCACAGGAAGTAGATGTTATTTGGTGGATATAAATTATTTATGGCGAATGTATATTTCAGAAAATATCATCTGAAGAAGCTAAATATATCTTCAAGCGAAATGTCAACTTTGATTATTTATAAAGAAGTTTTTCCTTTTTTTTATTTGATACACTGTTATGAAACATTTTACAGTAACTTTTATAAATAATGTATGATACATTCTAATATTTGAATAAAAGAATGTAATATGTTTGTGATACGCTTTTTTATTATCTAAATTGACGAATTTTAGTATTTTGTATACACAGTACAAATATATATATATATATATATATATATATATATATATATATAAGGTATAAAAATTAATTCTATGCCTTTAAATTGAATCAATCATTACTATGTTTCAAATTAAAATATTTCCTCGTCATTAAGAAATTCTGAAGTGTAACCTCAATATTTAAAAACACTATATATCTTAATATAACCTCACAAAATAGTAGTAAATACGATTGCATCCGAAAAACAGTATATTCAGTATTGCATACTTTTCGCACTCCAGTTGCAAAAATGTTGTTGAATCCGAAGGAATGATTTACTCACCTTTGAGGGAAGGTGTTATGTTCCATGAAACGTGCGAAAAATGTTAAAACAGTTGAAGAAGTCCGGAATTGCATTAAGACTTAGTAGACATAAAGCTGCCATCTTTCTTTCAACAAGAAGTTTGTCAGTTACTCGACAGATGAATAAGAGTTTTACAAAATAATGGATGACATTTTTCCGTAAACATTCATTTTTTATGAAAAAGGAATGGACTTTATTTGTACAGTTAATATGCATGTTTTTTTTAATAAGGATACAATTTTTAATTTGAAATTAAACACAGAATTTGTGCTGAAATTTCAAGTTTGTGTATCCTAAATAATAGATGGGAGTATGCCATTTATAAATGAAAAATAATATCGTGTAAGTGACTGGCGTGTGCTTTCTTATAAGTAACTATTATTTTGGTAAAATTGCAATAACATCCTTACACAACTGGGGCTTTATCTTAGCAATTACTTTTCGGATTTCTTCTTTTTAGAGCAGAAATTGTTTAAGGATTATTGTTGTATACCTGTCCTTTAAACTGACACCTAAAAAGTAGTCCAACGCTGTTAAATCGCAGGATCTCGGTAGCCAATTCATGTCTCCATTTCTGGAAATAACGCGACCAAGAAATCAATTGTTTCAACACCCGTGTGGCTTGTTGCACTGTCCTGCTGGAAACACATTCTCCAGGCCAATATCATCCAATTCTGCCATAAAAAAATTGTTGTATGTTTCGGTATCTTTTTCGATTCACAGTATCGCTTTATCAGCTTGATTCTCAAAAAAGTAAGGACCAATCAACTCTAGACCAAATTGCCCATCAAACAGTTATTCCTTCTGTATGCAGTGGCTTTTCAACGATCAATTTTGGATTTTTTTCATCCCAAATTTGGCAGTTTTTTCAATCGAGTTCAAAATGAGACTCATCGCTAAAGATGAAATTTTCAGAAAAACCATGATCCGATTAACAAATCCCCGATGCTGTGAATGGTCTCCTGGCTTCAATTATTATATTAGTTTAACCTTATAAGCCTTCAGAAATAAATCCTTATGCAAAATAGATGCCAAGCTATCAGTTTGACATCTGTGAAATATAACTTTTTAAAAAATTGCGCCCTTATTAGAAAACACTTTATATATATATATATATATATATATATATATATATATATATATATAGACAGATAGATAATAATTTTAAATTTATATTACACTGAATAATTATATAAAACAGATTAACGTCCATCACTGATACAACGAAATCCAATTGACATATTGAAATTCTAGTGGTGACGTTAATCGGATATTTCGATTATTTAATGAAAAGAAATCTTTTTCAATTAATGTAAATAACTTCATAATACATTTTTGCGATATTCAAATAATGATTTGAAAATATCTTATTAAAATTTTATTTCGTAATGATTATGTTCGATTTATATGATATAGCATTAAAACAAATGTGAATTATTGAAAAGGTTTGCATACTAGTATAAAATATGAAAATGTTTTCCAGCTATAAATTATAATTTTTAATTACCAATTGTGTAAATATTAATTATTCTATTTAAATACGTCGGTTATAATTTTATAGTTTGAGGATAGTAGTTTGTAGATAAGATCGAACGCGAGGTTTGTAAATATAAATAATTAAAAATGAATGTGTATTGTTCACTACATAAATTTTAAATTAAATTTAAAAACGCATATCTCATATCAAATGTGTGACGATAAACAAAACCTATTAAAAAAGTGTAATTTATGTAACAATCAAAAATCAACACTGAATGAAATTTAGTTTCGCTTTTGCGTTTGAAACTGTTCCATATCAACTTTATTATCCAATTAATTCACGTAGATTTCAATTTCAATTTTTTGCTACTTTGTTATCTAGTTTTGAAGCGTACCGACACGCAAATATGCGATACATTCAGATCTGTACACAGTTCTATATGATATTTTTAGATAATCACAATGTGAAGCACCCTCCTTGTTTAACGCAAACACGTTTATAGTTTCAATATTTGCAATATAAACGGGGGTTTCGATATCGTATTTATCAACCTTGAAAACAAGTCACAACGTTATGAATTTATCTAATTCAAACATTTTCAAATCTTTCTAATTATGAAAGCATTCGGTTTTTCAATATAATAATCTTAATCTTTTGTATAATCTCTTTAATGTCTTTAACCTTTCGGATACTTTGCTTTTCATTTTCCATGAATAACCAGTAAATGACAAGAAAAATAATGTCATTCAAAACATTAAACATAAAGAGATAAGTTGCCGGTTGAAAAACGTGTTTACTTTGAGAATAGTGTTAAATTTACTGTGACTTATTATCGAGTGAACATTTATACGTGTATTGATTTTTAATTAAATATTAAAATACAGAATTAATAACAGATTTTGTTCAATTATATGATATTTATGTAAAAAGTACAGCATTTAAACACATTCTTTCTGGATAATATTCAATATGATTGATATTATTTAAAATAACCAGTGATAATTGCTTTAACATTCCATGGTTGAGACTAAATACAAGTTTAATTTTTAATATAATTTTATAAATTAATTATATTAACCAAATGATTTTACTTTATGTGTATATTTTAACTCTATTATTAATACTCTGAAAATTTTAAGTCTAAACACTGATGTTATTTGAGTATGGAATTTAAATTAATATAAAAATGTAAGGAATTTAATTTAAAACTTCCAATTTTTTTCTGTGTTTTAAAGATAATAACAAGTATAATAAAATAATATAAAAAACATATTAAAAGTTCAGTTTTCTTTTTTAAATATTTACAAAATATTAATGGATTGAATTAAGAATTAATATGAAATTAAATATTTTTAATGAGAAAATTTGTTCTTAAAACAGTATAAAACTAATCTAAAACTTTTCTTACAATTGGAATTTCATTTAAGGTCAAAGAACTTTCATCTAAATTTATCAAATATATTCAGTTCATTGAGAAATTAAATCAATAACAAATTATACTTTTCATTCGGATCGAACACATCAGTGTAATTTATTTGAAAATTTAGACATAAAAGCTATGCGAGTGGATGAACTTGAAAACGATAAGAAGCTTTTAGTAATGAATTCTTTCTTACAAGAAACTGACTGGTTTGCACTTTGAAAAGAGTCGATCTACTGGGAAAACTAAAATGTAATTGACTTAATAATCCGAAAAAAGTAAGAACATATCGCTGTCAGACAGATCGATATTTTACATTTTAATAAATTCGTTCATATTCCATTTACATACAGTATGTTAGTCGAAAAATCTTATAATATTTTTTACAAACTCGATCTCTCGACTCGTAACAAATAACAAAATTATTAACGGAGCAAGTGAATTATAGGGACACATATTCTTGTATAAGAAAAAGGTCCACCGTTCCTTAGAGGAAATATGTCTTTCTTAAAAAAAACTTTTCCAACTTATTCAGAAATATATCAACCAAAATAAATAGATGCTTACATTCCCATAACATCATACATAGACATAAGAATACAAATATGTATTGATATGTATATATATATATATATATACTTACACATAATGCGTATATATTTAACTTGTGAATACTTTTTTGTCATAAATGAATGAGTTATGTATTTAACTTGGAATATACTCATCAATAAATGTAACGAATATTAACTAGAGTGCACTCATATTATATTTTAACGTTGACATTTTTTTATTTATTCTATTTTGTAATTATTTGTAAATTTATAGCAAGAATTGTAAAAAAATAACAAAAATTATTAAAACCATTTTCATTATATCGAAATATATGTTTAATAATATTCATATATATATATATATATATATATATATATGTATATATATATATATATATATATATATATATATATTGGATTATCCTATAAGAAATACGGTATTTTAATTAAAGTGAAAGTGGATAATGCAGTACTTTACAATTATTGAAATAACGTATTAGATGCATATGCTGCTTATCTGAGCGTGATATTTTCCAGGTTTTATTGTGGAAGATTAACAGTGATCATGCAAATTTACAAAAAAAATACAAGTTTTCATTGAAGTGTCAAAAGAACATATTAGGTATCTTTTGCTTTGGGAGTTTCATCAGGTCAAAAACTCTACAAATGTAGTGAAAAAATGTGGGAAATTTGTGGTTAAGATGTTATTAGTCTTAACTAAGCATAAAGATGGTTTCAACGATTTCGGTCCGCGAAGTACAGCTTTGAAGATGAGGAAAGGTTAGGACGTTCACATAGGGTTTGATGATGAGATCCTGCGAATGCTAGTAGAACAACATCCTAGTTCAACGATAGAAGAGTTAGCTAAGAAGCTCAAATCAACGCATTTAACTATTCATCAGCATTTGAAAATGATTGGTTAAATTTCTAAACTGGGTCAATGGGGTCCTCAAGAGTAATCGGACGTAAATTTAAAACAGCCTGTGGAAATTTGCACTGCTCATCTAAGCCAATTGCAAAATGATCAGTTTCTAAATAGAATTGTTACTGGTGATGAAAAATAGATTGTTTATAACAATATTAAACGTCAAAGACACTGAGTTGAACGCAACGAAACAGCATCTTCAACAGCGAAAGGACGGCTTTATCCTAAAAAGACTATATTGTCTGTTTGGTGGGATATGGAAGAAATTATCGATTACGAGCTATTACCAGAGAATCTAACCATCACAAATGAGTTGTATTGTGATCCACTGGTACGGCTAGAAGAATCTATTGATGGAAAACGTCCAGCACTAGGCAACAAAAAATCCATAATTTTCACAACAAAAATGTTCAACCACAACACGGCATGCAAAACCGTCCAAAACCTGAAGTAATTTGAATGGAAAGTTATAACTCATCCAACATATTCTTTTAACTGAGCACCATCGAATTATCATCTGTTCTGAAGTCACCAAAATCACATCAATGAACAACGGCTTAATACGGAGAATGATGTTCGAAGAGAGTTCAACTCTTTCTTTAAAAAAAGCTCAAAAGTCTAGTTTTATCTCCAGGATACTGGAAATTTAAAATAAAGATAGGAAGAAGTTGTGAATAATAATATAAAATATATTTTGGATCACAATTACAACACCATTTCTTTTTTGCTGTTTCAAAACTTATTTTAAAAACCGTATTACTTATGAGATGACCTAAAATAATATATATATATATATATATATATATATTATATTATATAATATATATATATATATATATATATATATATGTATATAAAACAGTAAATCTATCCTCTCTTTAATTTTAATTTATAATAAAATGAATAAAACCAGATGGATATTCAGAAAACCAATAAATTATGTACGTTCGTAACGAATTTCTATCACGAGATACAATGTGCATGTTCTAGAACAAAAGGAAATATGTAAAAAATATAAGATATACAGTTATTTGTTTCTTCTCGTCGTTATTTATATGGGTTCTGTTTATTCGTTTTCCATTTCAGTCTATAAATTTAGTATATTTTTTCATACACTTGCATACACATACACGTTTGCTCTTAAACAACGTAGATTCAACTACATGAAAAAATGTATAGTCAACATATGCACCATTATAAAAATATTTTGTGCTATATATATATATATATATATATATATACATATGTGTGTGTGTGTATGAGTACATAAATATAAATTTACACGTATACAAATTTTGTGTATGAATAAATATGTGTTCTTCATAAAAATGATGATTTACTGGAAAATAATTTTAAAGGACC
The DNA here is from genome assembly GCA_034766995.1 of Acanthacorydalis orientalis. Lineage (NCBI taxonomy): Eukaryota > Metazoa > Arthropoda > Insecta > Megaloptera > Corydalidae > Acanthacorydalis > Acanthacorydalis orientalis. The sequence goes on from CM068320.1 coordinate 31,989,796, forward strand.
TGGTTATGATATGTGAACAAGCTGCACGGAACTCATGAAAAATATTTAAATTTAAAATTTTTCTTACTATTTTTTTCACATTTTCTTTTCTTTTTATAAGAACAGATATTTATTTATCTATACATAAACGATAAAGTAATGGTAATTTTTTATTTTTTATTATAATAGTTATAAATATTATATATATATATATATATGTATGAATATATATATATATATATATATATATATATATGTTTTTTACTGACTGAATGTACAAAATAAAGAAAATATAGTAAAAAGAATATCATAAGCTCAAAAAAATAAAGTTAATAATTATTTGATACGAATAGATCTATAATTAACAAATAACATGTAAGTACTTTCATCTAATATTATATTAATGATTAAAAAATTAAATAATTAAATATTAAACATATTAGGTAGAATGTTAAAAAAATAATCTATATTAGTTTCAAAGTCATTAAATAATAAACTATTATAGACTTTAAATCTTTTGTAACTTATACGAAAATCCTTAGAAGATTTATAAAACTACGATATAATTTTATAAACTGTAATTATGATTTTGAACAATTAATTTCATTAAAAACGTTTAAAATAATTTATATCTCATGTGGTATTTTGTCCAAAATAATAGGGTTTTTTTATTAAAATGTTGGTTTATTAATAGATTTTTTACTAGACCTAATAAATATTAGGCGTAAAAATTAATTCGATGATTTTAAATTGAATCAATCATAACTCAGTTTTAACTCGAGTATTTTCTTGCCATTTTCAGATTCTCAAGTGACAATTTAAAAACACTATATCTTGGTCAAGCAGTTGGCATATCCTCACAAAATAGTCGTGAAGATAATGGCATCCAAAAAGTAGACTATTAGGTATTGCATACTTTTCGCATTCTAGTTCAAAAAAAATGCTGAGGATGCCGCGAAAATTATTTGTTCTGCTTTGTGAGAATGTGTTGTAACACATAAAACATGCAAAATATGCTCAAATAGTGAATGAGGTCTGAAAATGCGTTAAAACTTCATAGACTCAAATCCATCATTTTTTTTTGTCAACATAGGATTCGTCAGTTATCCGACAGACAGAGCAAAGTTATACAAAATAATGGGGAATATTTTGAAGATTAAAATATAATACATTTTTCTGTGAACATTCATTTTCTATAAAAAAAGCACAGAATTAATTTGTATACCTGTTATTAGTAAATTTTGTTCATTTTATAGCAAAGAATGAAAAATCTATAAATAATAAAAACGATATTTAATTTTATAATTATTTATCAATTATATTTTATTTAATAAAATTAGCATAAAAACAGCCTTATTAAATCCTATTTAAAAATTACTAAATAAAAGAACTCATTAGTTTCAAATATCACAAAGATATTTCTTAAAAAAAATAAATTAATTAAATTGAATCGATCGATTCTACAATTTAAAACAATTAAAATTCACTAAGAGTCAATTAAACTTCATTTTAAATCATTATTTGAAAATTAAAAGATAATAAATATGAAGCGATTAGTAGAAAAGTACAATTTTTCACACAAAAATAAAAAATCGTCTAATATTTTTCAACTTGCCAGCTAAGCAATAGTAGTTCATTTACTGTAACAATTCCAGCTTGAGTTTTTTTAATCTGCTCAGGTAATTAATTAACACCAGAGTATATCCGTTTTTCTTAATGAAAAATAAAAAAGATTGTAAATGAATACGAATTCGAACTCATCAACCATCGGATAACCATTTGACGTTTTAATCAAAGAACTGCGAGTGTTTTTAATCTCGAATTATTTTTACCACATGTGAAAAAGAGGTCGCACATATATATATATATATATAAATAGAGAGAGAGAGAGAGAGAGAAAATTAATTTTATATAATAATAAATATCTTTCATGTTTAATTCGATATTAAATTTGTTTATTTTATTGTCAACTGATTTAATATATAAATGATTTATATTTTAAACTTACTGGAATCTACATCAAAACAACATGAAATTTATTTATATAATTCAAGTGAGTTCAATATTTATTTATAACTTGGTATAAAACCAATAGGTTTTCTGACAAATATAGATATTTCAAATAATATAAAGTAATGGAACTATTGACAAATGATGTACTGTTCTTTATTCGAAACATTGAAGAACTTGTGTTCGAGAATTTAAATACAGGCTTTTTTTCTTTTTGTAACTTAATACTATTTATGTTTTAAACATACAAGAATTTGAATTGAAGTATTCATTGAAGCAGATGATTCGGTTTACTTTTTCATATGAAAAAATATATTCAGATAAAAGGAATTTTTCTTCGAATTTGCTTTGTTTATTTCCTAAAGAATCTATTTATAAATAAAATTCAAATTCATAAAAGAGACTACTATATACGAACAATAAACACAAACAGTCACGTGTACACACACATATATAAAAATATTAATATTCAAGACATTCCATGAAACAGTAATTTCTAAAAAAAATAATTATCTCGGAAACATTATTTTTTTCAACGTTTCTATTAATAAAAATTTTCAATATTTAAAATTTATTTTGACATATAATTAAATTATATATTATACTACTGATAAGAAAAATCTTTTTATTTAGTGCTCAATGTATTGTTTTTTTATCAACTAAATAGATTTTTAATCTAACTTAGATTTTAATAGATTTTACTTTAGAAAAAATAATTGATTATCTCATGAAATAAATATATGTTTGTATATTAATTTAAAGTTGTAAATAATATTTCTATCTGATAATTCCACTGTAACATGAAAAAATAGTATAGATTATAAGTTTAGGATAAATTTAATTAAAATTCATTTGAATTAATTAAAATTTAATGACTTTGCAATATGCAATGGGACGATTTACATTCAATTTTGGGAATGAAAAGAAATCTGATGATTAAACTTGAGCTGAAAAGTAGATGTTTAATTACTATTAAATCTGTACTTTACCGTTTTTTTTTTGTTATGGCAGCAGTATGAATCGAATTTTTATCATGTAACATATGTACTCATTGACTGATTTTTACTTAATTATTTTTCATAATAAGTTTAAGAAACTGGTACATAAAAACATATTAATAAGTAATATTTATAATAATATGACATTCTTTAAAGCCTACTAAAATGATCTATTCTAAATCTTCCCCAAAAAATGATGTGGCTAACATCTTTCATTTATTTTCAATGATCTTCATATTTTTTTCACCCCACAAACCACAAAAATATTTTCTGTTCAAAAGTGTTCAATAAATCATTATTGATCACTTTTGAGATTGTTTTTTTATCTTGGAAACTAAAAATTATTGTATAATTTTTGAACATTTTTCACTAGAAAAAATGTGTAATATCTCGAATAGAAAAAAACTTATGAAATTGAATTTATCGATAGTGAGAGTGAATCTACCTTTTTATATCATTCCATGGAATTTATCTTGAATTTATATTCAAGATAAATTTTAAAATTAAGGGTTTGTACTCTTAATAAAGTATAAAATTTTATTTTTCTGAGAAATGGAAATTTCTTAGACTAGAAACATAAATTAGTGTTTTAAGTTTAGATTTAGGTTCAAATGACTAGGAAATCATATCCAGAGAGTTAAATCAAAGAGGATACGATTTTTATCTATGATCAGATAGAGCATCTGAATTATACTTTTTTTATCAGTTATACGAAGTTCTAAAATGTTTTACAACTTTAAATTTCTTAATATTTTCGAAATATGTCCACAAATATAAAATTTGATCTTATATTAATATTATTAGATTTTCACGATGGATATACAAAACTCATGAATTCAATAGTATTTTTTGCAATTTCTTCTGTCTCAACAAGACATTGATTTTTATTGCTATCTACTCTATATATCCTTAGATGATAACTAAACAGTGACGTTGACATGACAAGAAAGTGTTTTTCACTAGTACGTACTCTATTTGATCATAGATGAAGATCATATACTCTTCTGATTATCTCTATGCATATGATTTACTATTTACTGAAACCTGAATCTTAACTTAAATGCTAATTTATATTTATAGCCTTAAAAATCTTTTTCAATATTTTCCATTTCTTTTCAATTTATCAATTTATAATTTCCTCCATGACTGTTGTATCTAAATTGATCTCCACAACAGAACATTGATATTTCTTACACTAAATAGTTATACAATTATTTAAAACTGGTAAAGTTCCTAAATACTTCGGAATACAAATAAATCAGATAGGCGTATGATTTTTTTATGTAAATTGATTTAGTTATGTATATTTGTCTAAATCGATGATTTAATTTATACAAGAGTTGCATACAATTCGATTTGATATCACTAAAGCATATCGATATAAAAAATAACTAAGTTATTTTCAAAAATTCAACTTTTAACTCTTCACCATTGTATATATTCATTGCTCATTTATATTTTGTCAGTAGACGGTATTGGAAGTGATTTATACAATAAATTCGCAGAGTTAACACTTTTTAAACTTTTTAAGAAACGTAGAGTTATCATTTACAGTAAACTTGGAAAAGGAAGATAATAATGAGTTTCATTTTTTTGTGTTATTATCAGAAAGGTAAAAATGTACATAAGATAAAATTATGACTTATTTTAGCTAGTTATCAAATATTTAGTAAGAAGTTTGGTGAGATAAATATTAAATATTAGGTTGTTAGAAAATTACGGTTTATGACTTTGAAATTCTTATATATTTTTCTCAGCTAGCTGTTTTAAGTAGTCCAGAACTGTTGGATGACTAATTCCTAACTATTGTGCAAGCTCTTGGATTATTCTACATGGTTATAATTCAATTAACGTCTTCAGAGAGTCGTCATGAACTGAAGAGTTCCCGCGACCTTCTTCATCTTCAAGGCTCTCATTCCCAACACAATTTTTTGGAACCACCATTACATCACACGTTCTTTAACAGTACCCAAAACAAAAGTATCGTTTAGTTTACGAGGAGTTTTTGCTGCTTTATCACCCGTTTTGAACGTAAAAAAAATTGTTCTTATTTACTTCTTTTTCATTTTTAATTCAATAACTCAATTTGAAATAAACTTAATAATAAAACCAAGGTAGGTATTACCAAAATACAGACCGAAAAATGCACTTTAAAATGATATTAACATGAACACGATGAAATAATGAAACTTTTAAAAATATAAGGTTAGAATTTAGAAAACAGAAACCAAAATTATTTTCACACCAACCTAATATAATTTCAGACAAATATTTATTTATGAGCATAATTTAATAAATCAAAAAATAATAAACAATTTAAATTACAGAATTCGTGTCTTGTAAAAAAATATATCTGAATTTGAAATCAGTATTTAATTTCTAAAAAATGTACAATTTATACATATTAAATAGATCTCCGGTAGATATTATAACATGATTTCAAATTTATTCGAACTTATGACATATTAATCAACATGCTATTGTGTTTCAAAGTATCATAAATGTGAATTATGTACAATTTATTGAAAAAAATAAGGTTAGAATTCGGAATACAAAAACTGTAATTCTTTTCCTACCAACCTAATATTTAGAAGGTATTTAGAACATATATATATATATATATATTTCTTATGTATGAGTGTATGCATCGTCTCTGCTGAAATGAATTATTTTATGTGTGGTATTTACAATATTTATAAATTGTTTTGAACACACACACACTGTCACATACATGCACTGTCACAAACACACACACACATATATATATATATACATATAAAGAGAGAAAGAGAGAGAGGGAGTATAGAACAAGTTCGAGCTACTATACGACCCAATAAGTATACAATAAATAACAGTCGTTGAAAATAAACTTTTGCTGAATAACAGGAAATAAATGAAAATATGATTAAATTATCACACGACTACGAATAATATTTCGAAACTTTTTACTCGAACCATATTAATAAACTGCGTGTGAAAATCGACGTTAATCCATTTAAAAATGATTTAGCTCGAAATCAAGTTCATATCCGCACACATTCGTCGCGTAGTGTAACGTAAAGAGCTCTTCTTTCACATTGCGTTATTTGCTTTTCGTATCTTGTAACACATAATACCTGATAAAGGATAGTATAGCGAAACCGAACCATTTTGTAACACGTGAAATTGTTTTCGTAAAGTTCAAAGTGCAAATTGCAAGTACGTACATACTTCATAAGATTTATTCGCCTAACTAACACCTGTTTTGTAATTAATCATCTATGCTCTAGCATAATGGTCTGCTAATATATAAATGTCTCGTCGGATATGTTTTAGTTTAGAGATACATTTTATATTCTCTTTCGTGTACACCTCTTTGTATTTATGATGAAATGAAAAATATACCGGTTTAAGTTAAATTTATCTATATTTCTATTTCTATTAGTAAATTAATTTTATTTAAAATTTGTATTAGAGTATCAGTAAAAAGAAAAATTATTTTATTATGAAATTTTGTTCAGTTACTTGACATCTTTAACACATTGTTGATGATGCATACATTCATTACATACATTCATACATACAAACTTTATTTATTCTAATTTTTATTTTTTTTTATATTTAACAAAGATATCTTAAAGTTTATGTTTCAAGATATTTGATAACGTGTAGACGCAATATAATTTGGTTAAGTGAACAATAATAATGTCAAGTGTAGCGTATACTAATAATTGTATAAATATATATATATAAAACAGAGTGTATCTGTGTTTGCTTTGTTAGTAGAAATTGCATGAATTGAACTTGACCCTCGTCTTGTACAGGAAGAAGATGACATCGTTCTTCATTCCTTATTGATCATTTCCGAACATGAATATAATAATTAAATAGTTATCAGAAAGTCAACGGAGATTGAACACAATGATAATATTATAATAATAGTATTTGTTTCAATAGGCAATGGTTCAATAATATCGAATGATGTTCAATTTCTGTGAAGTCTATACTCAAACTTTTTTTTTTGTTATGGTAACAGTATGAATCGAATTGTTATCATTTAACAGATATACTCATTGACTGATTTTTACTTAACGATTTTTCATAATAAGTTTACGAAACTGGTACATAAAAACGTATTAATAAGTAATATTTATAATAATATTACATTTTTTTAAAGCCTATTAAAATGATCTATCCTAAATCTTCCCCAAAAAATTATGTGGCTAACATCTTTCATTCATTTTCAGTGATCTTCACATTTTTTTCACTCTACAAACCACAAAAATATTTTCTGTTGAAAAGTCTTCAATAAATTATAATTGATCACTTTTAGATTTTTTTATATCTTGGAATCTTAAAATTATTGTATAGTATGATAATATTATAATAATAGTATTTGTTTGAAATAATAACTGTTTTCGTATAGAATAATTCAAAAATATGTTGGTAATAAATTTAAAATTATATATATATATATATATATATATATATATATATATATATATATATTTAATTAATAATATATAATCATTGAATAAAATATTTTTTTGAAATGATTTCTTTCTATATATATATATATATATATATATATATCTTCATACTTTAATATTATTTTTAAAAATTAAGTCATTTTTTAGTCTTTGAAAAATAGTTTCAAATCATTTATATAATAAACAGATTAAACTGTTTTCAGTCATATCATTTAATTTAAAAATAAGTAAAATATTACCGTATTAACCTGAATACAAGTTTTTTTTCATGGAATTTCATTAAAAAACAAGGGTTGTTTTATATTCAGAAATACAGACTGGCACGCCACTGTAGATGTTTTAAACAACAGACTATCGAGATTTAAATAGGATTTTGTATAATTTTTGTAAATATTATTTTCTATTAAAACATAAATTAACATTTCTTATCATTTTCTTTAGGAAAAAACTGTGTGTCATCTTATAATCGGAGTCTAAAAAATGTTTTTTTTATTTTTTTTTGAAAAAACTAAGACTCGTTTTATATTCTACCTAATGCGGTATATTTTTATATTCACTGAATAATGTATAAAAATAATACAATGTTAGTAAATGTAAATACTGAAATTGTATAAAGTATAAGTAATATATAGAAATGATTGTAACTATTAATAACAAAATTACTGGCGTGAGAACGAAAGATGAAGAGCGTAGAGTTAAAATAGTTTCGTGGTAAGAAGTTTATAACTTTGAATTTTAGTTCACCTGTAAATTTATCCTCATTTAATTAACAACTTAAAATGAAATCCATGAAAATATATTTTTATATTTATTTATGATCTTAGGAAGGAAAAATTGTTCATGAAGAATAATTAAATGAGGTATTGGATAAATGAGTGGTTTATTGCAGGATTGAATCAAATTTCAATACACATTGAAAAGTATTTTTTTATTCTATTCTGTGCAAGAAGTGTGTTAATAGCAAGATCTGAATTTAAATAATAACTTTTTTTAAACTATTTCAAATATTCGGTTAGTAGGAAAATAATTGCGATTTTTGTTTTGAATTCTTACTTTAATTTTTTTTAATGAAATTGTCATTTCATCGTTTTCATGTTAATATCATTTTAAAGTGCACTTTTTGGTCTGTATTTTGGTAACATTGGTTTTATTATTAATTTTGATTCAAATTGGGGTAATGAATTTAAGATCGAAAAGAAGTAAATAAGAGGAAAAGTTTCGCACGAGTACAAAACGGGCGGTAAAGCAGCAGAAACTGCTCGTAAACGGAGAAGGTCGCTGGCTTTCTTCTTCAGTTCATAACGAACAACTGAAGGCGTTAGTTGAATCAGAACTACGTACAACAATTCGAGAACTTGCACAAAAGTTAAGTGTTAATCATCCAACAGTTCTGGACCACTTCAAACAGGTAATTGAGAAAAATGTATATGAATTTGAAGATCATAAACTGCAATTATTTTTTCTACCGATCAATAGTTTGTTTTATTGGTAATTAAATTTGTTTGTTTCGTACGATTTAGTATACAAAAATTCTTATACTAATTCAAATAATACACTATCTTAATTATCTATAGACAATTTACAATTTTATATTGCGCAAAATAAATTTTAGTGTATATATATATATATATATATATATATATTCACTCATAAATATATAAATATATACTTACAAAGTTATTTATTGTCTTGACTGGTTTTATTCTTTTTAATAAAATAAACTACTCCATCAAAATTTTTGAAAATATATAAAAAAGTTAAGCAGTGAATGTTATAAATCTGAATAATAAGAAACGAAATATCTCCAGTTATGAACACACAAAGATTAAATTCATATATATATATATATATATATATATATATATGTATATATATGTAGATGTAGATATGACTGAAAAAGTAAATAATTTTATAAAACAATACATTAATAATCTTTTCTTGAGTATTCAAAATGCAATTATATTCAGAATACAGTTCCGACACTGACTAAATTCACTATCACTGTTATAAAAACATTTTTTTAAAAATATTTAAAATTTTTGTAACTCTAAATTAGTTCTGATTAATAATCATTTATAACCTAAAATATAAAATATATCAAAATGAAAAGTTCATGTTTATAAAATTAATAGATGTAATTTTATTTATTTTGTAAAGGGAACATGTTTGTTTTTGATAAGTTAATAAGTTAGTCTGGTTTGTTATTAAAAATTAAAATATATACATATTTCAGTATATATAATAAAAAAGATATTTTCAAAAATAATCCGTTTTCATTTATGTTGCAAATTAATTAGTTAATTTGATTAAAAGTATTTTACAAAAAAAATATTTCGTGTATATTATTTAGTAAAAAATATATAACTTTGTCCGCATGCAATTATTTTTGATTACATTTTTTAATTGCTTGCGCATTAAATCAATTAACTTTTGTCTGGTGCTATTCAGTAATTTGAAAAATGAAACCAACTACTTTCTCACTCATTTTTATTTAATGGCTCGTTCATATTTTTTAATGATAGCACACTGTAACCATCTCATGGAGTTCATTCTTATAATTAATTATTTTTAATTTCAGTGGAACGACAAAGTATACCGGAAAATAATTTAAATTAGTAGAGTGTTAAAATAGAAGTTAAAGTTTGAAACTAATTTAGAATTACAAAAATATTGAAGATATTAAAAAAGTATTTCTGTAACAGTTATAGTGAATTTAGCCAGTTTCAGAACTGTATTCTGAATATGTTTGCGTTTTGAATGATCGGAAACGGATTATTGACGTACTGTTTTGTATAATTATTTATTTTCTCAGCCATACACAAACACACATATATTGAATATCTGAATTAAATTTATACACAACTGAAGATGTTTCTTTTCTTATTTTTTAGATTTATTAAACTCACTGCTTAACATTTTTTATATCTTTTCAACGAATCCAATGATTGAAATTAATTTATTAAAAAACAACAAAGGTAGTTAAGACAAGAAATAACTTTGCAAGTATGCACTTATGTATGTATGAGTATATATATATATATATACATATGTATCGGAAAAAATATTTTTGTTTATAAATATTATTCTTGTTATTATTACACCACGATTTGTTATGGCATTTATATATCGTGGATTATTCCACGAACGCAGTTATAAATATTTTTAAAGATAAAAGCGCACAGTTTCTAAGCTCCGCGCCAGGATACCGTCCTCGTACGCAGTCAATTCTGTTTGAAACAACATCCGTCCAAATTGTAACGCATCCCCAAAACGTGCACGCTTAGATTTACTATTGATCTGTGAAATTTTCAAACGAAATCTTAAAGTATTTTGGATGAAAGAATTCAAGATTCGTAAATTGGATTTTGGTCTTTTTTTAGTATACAGAGATACAAATAAAAGTCGAGGTGGATCTTTATCTGTAGCCGGTGTCCCAAAACTTTAATCCGATGTTTTACGAGGGTTCCTGCTCTTATCATTGTGATAGTCCACCCGGTGTGGTGGTCTCATCAGGGATGGGTACAATCGATTCTTGCGTAACAGTGCGCATGCGTATGCTTCGCCTGGATTTTAACCCAGAAGCAGTCATTCCGCACCCTTGTTCCGAGGCGTGCGTTACAAATAACACATTAGATTATTGTTACGGCGTTCAATCATAAATCAGTAATAATGAGGCATCTAATTCAACGGCCGTAAAAGGTGACTTAGTTCAGTTTTTCTTTCTTTTTAAGTAAGGACGTATCATATGAACATTTTCATTTATTGTGTCGATGTACGAACGTGTTTAACTGTGAACGAAACTTTTTTTTAAATACACTGTTTTGTAAGAGTTGACATTTTTGCGCTTCGTTCGAAAGCTCGTTTAACATTTATCGCATTGAAAAGTATTAAACTGATATTCATTACACAACTATATGGATGAAAATATTGTTATTGTTGCGAATATAGTTAAATAGTTATTTTGATAATCGTTTCATTTCAACTATATAAAGAAAATGTGCTTTGCCGCGATACATTTAAAACTTTCACAGCGTATAGTGAAGTGCTCGTAGCTGAATTGACTTGTTACTTTTGCTTTCAAAATATATTATCCTGGTAAGTATATTGTTCTTTTTTAAATTGAATTCTGCTTTTTTATTATTTTAACATTTTTTTTATTTAAAATGTAAGTTAAAATGATTCGGTTTTGGTCGAAGTAATCAGTCTGATTTGTTATTTTCTTATAAACAATTTTAATAGAAGTTTACATATATATATATATATATATATATATATATAATTATTTAACTGGTGAAACTAATCAAATATAATATATGCAACTTGATAAATAAGAATAATAAATTTTATATTTAATAAAAATATTAAATTTTTAATAAACAGACAAATAATTTTCCATTAAAATATTATTTAAAATATTGACTTTTTCAGTTGAAATTAAAAATTGTCTTAAATATTTTGAAATACATTTCGTAAAATTTAATATTTGTAATAAATATCATACATATACATACATATATATATATATATATATATATATATATATATATATTTATATGTATATATATATATATATATATATTTATATATACATATACATATATATATATATATATATTTATATGTATATAATCTATTTACTTAGAAATGTTATAAATTAAATGTAAATAAAAACCTTATTCATTCATTTACATATAATTGAAAAATTGTATTGCTTGTACTAAAAGCTCTTAAGATTATTCACAATAAATATATGAAGCACCGAAAGAGGGCTTGTTCTGCAGGGAACATATTAATAACGCCTATGCACACAATTATGTTTTTCTCTCTCACTCTTTTATATATAAAAAAATATTGTAATTTTTAATTTTTTTTGTATTTAGAATGATATGACTTTTTTTACATTTTCTCTGTTACTTTCGTTCTTCTTAATTGCTGTTTAATGTTAATGACTGAAATTACTTTCTTTACGAATTTTGATCGAATATCGTGTTTATGTAACACGTTCTATACTGTTTTAATATTGTGACGTTGATATAAATATTATTTAATTAATATTGTATAAATAATTGAAAATAGTAGAATTGTGTAATTTATTAATGGTTATTCATGAAAATATTTATTTATTTAATCAACATTTGTTGATTGTAAGAATTTAAAATATATTTTATTTGATTATTTGTTAATGAAAATTTGTTCCTTTAAATACCAAAATAAAAACAGCAAAATATCTACTGTTGAAGATCATAATTATTTTGAAAATAATTCATAACAACTAGTAATGATATTATAATGATGAATGATGGTCTTGATAAAAAATGATTGACTATTTTTTGATTTTTAGTATATATATATATATATATATATATATATATATATATATATATATGTATGTATGTATGTATATGAAAGTTAGAATATTTTACATAGATTTTAAGTTGAATAATTCGATATACAAAAGAATAACAAATTTTATTTCTAGTAAAAACAAATTAATGTTAGTTATATAATCAAAATATAAAGTTATATATATATATACATATATATGCGTGTGTGTGCACTTAAATAATTATCTGAAAATTAATAAACAAATTAAAAGTGATTGAAAAAAAACTGTGACCATTAAATAAAATGCTAAATTATTAAATAAAGTCATTAGAATAATGTATTTATTTCAATGAATATTGAACGAAAATCTGTTTGTGAGCAAACAATTTACATTTTTTGGCGTTATTCGAAATTTGCAATTTTCATACGAGATAAAAATATGTGGTGCTAGAGGTAAAAGTTAATTTTATATACAGTTTAATTTTTTTAAATTGATTTCAAATATCATGTAATTAAATTGTACGTGCATTAATTGCAAAATTAATGCAAATGTCAATTTGTGTATTTATTATTAGGTTGATGATAAAGTATTTCAATATTAAATTTTATAGTTTTGAATTATTTTACATAAATTTATTTATATAAAATGTTCAAAATATGAAAATCATTTGTCAATAAATCAATAATTTCTATTAAATCATCATTTTTCAAACACATTAACAGTTGAATTTCTATACATTTATTATTTTAAATATTAATAATTTATTTCAATGTTCAATTTATATTCCTTTATTAAAAAGTATGTTTATTATGAAATATTCAACAAATAAAATTCATACATACAAATATATATATATATATATATATATAAATATTTATAAGTTATTTAATCTTTAATTACTTTTGATAACGTTATAAACATTTTTTTCTGTAAAATATACAAATGTGCACAAAAATTAATAATAAAGAAAAAATATTTAATTTTAATATGATAAGTTGATATGTGCTATTTTAAAATTTACTTTTAATTTATCTAAACTTTACATTAAAGCATCAATTACCAAAATGGGGAAAAATATGTTTATAAATATATAGAATCTATGAAACTTAATAAAAAAGTTTCTATATTCATAAAACACATCTTAGAAACGGAACATAGGTAAATATATAGTACAAATAATAAAAATTAAAAATAAAATTAAATGTGATTAGAAATTTATAAAATGGATACAAATATCTTGAATGAAAAAATAATTACAAATAGAAACGTGCTATTTAATAATTTAAAATTATAAACCACGCCCAAGTAAAATATATATAAAGATATATTTAAATTAGTTATTTACAATGAACTGAAGAAGACACAAATGCCAAACTGGTTGTAAAAGTTACAAAACATGTCTGATTAAAAAACAAACATTAACTTATTAAAATAATATTTGATGTTTCTATAAGTGTTTACTTTTATTAACTGAAATATTATTTGTATATGTTTATTATATGAGTATAAAATAAACGTAAGCAAATAATATTACACCAAAGTTATTATTAATATTGTTCTATAATTAAGCAAAGAAAACATTTAGAATTAGTAAAACACTCGAATAGGAATAAAATAAATTTCTGCTAATATTTCTACATTACTGTTTAATTTCAACATTTTTGTTCAACTGAAAAAAATCGTTAATTATAAGTAAGCGAGATATTTAATTACATATTAGCATAAATTTTATATAACATAAGTTAATTTGTGTTTTATTAAGTATTCATAATAAAGAAAGATAAAATGGGAATTGAAATTTTAATTAAAATTACGAATGTAATTTTTATTACCTTAATATAAAGGAAGTATATGATTTTATTTCATTTTTCTATATATCGGTACACAAGTAATTTAGTTGAAATTTATGTAAAACAAATCTTTTTTTTTATATTTCATCAGAATAAAATAAAACATTTAATGTACATTTAAAAATTGTATATTTTACAGATAGGACTTTATTTGATTCGAGATTTTACTCTTTTTAATATCAAATATAACTTGATTATAACTAAAAAAATTAATTATAATAAAAAAAATGAAACGAGTGAAGAAATTAAAAAAAAAACAGATCAAAATATGGCCAATTTTTATTCTTCATTATTTATTCAAATGTTTGATTCTACGTTGATGATTACAAACTCTTTGTTTCAATTTAAATAATTACTCATAGGGAAAACAAATTCTGGATTTAAGATAAATATATTAACATAATATAGAAAGTATATTAAAATTTTTTTTTTAGTAATATATGTTTTTTGATGATAATATAAGAAAAGTAATGTAACAAGGAAAGAAAGTATATAATTTCAGTATAAAACTGATAAGAAATTTATTCAAAATATTGTAGTCACTAAGGCTTTAAAATAAAAAAAGTGTTGTCGATTTTTATACTCTTTTACAATAAAAACTTTAAGACTAATATTTTAGACGAACTATTTGTGTGTTTAATTTGTTAATTTCTGTTATTTGTAAGGGGGTGCAAGAGTGAAGCCTCCCACCCGAGTGGGGGCGAGAACGCAGCTACCAGTAGGTGGCACCCTCTTTTATATATTAATATATATGTTATTATAAATCTAGTTTATCATTTAGATATAATGAAAAGGAACACTTTTTTACTCATAGTAATTAAAATTTTAAAATGCTACAGTAGCACCATTATCGAAATTTGCACCTATTATTAAACATGTAAAAACTATAACATTTTTCTTTAAAAAAATCAAATAGGTATTTAGAAAATAATATTACAAGACATGAAGATAACCCTTATCATTCATAGTTGAAAGTAGAAGTAAATAGATATTTCAATTAGGAAACATTGTTTTACAAATAAATTTTTCTTTTTTTATCACAAAAATTACACCAGTTTTTTCAATAAAAAATATTCAATGAATTATTATTATTTTCGATTGTTACTTATGTGCACTACGATGATAAAGTCATCATCCTCAAAGTTCCAAGATACAAAAGAATCTAGATTTTTTTGTATCTCAGCGTTCTGAAGATAATTGATTTGGTATCAGAATAATTGATAATCAAAAATAAGCAATAATAATTTATTGATTATTTTTTTCCGAAAAAATTTGGTATGGATTATGGAGTGAAAAAAGAATTCATTTGAGAAACTGATTTTCGATACAATAGTGTTGAAACTGTTTTGTAAAAATTGTATTTTTGAGAGTAAATAAGTAAGTTTTAGTATGAATTTGAACACTGTATTGGTTTCTCATTCTAAATAATTTTGTAGGATCTTTTAAGTAAGAAGACAAGTTTAAAAATACAACATGAGTATTCAAGATATTAATGATTAAAACATATATAAAATCGACATTTTTTATACATGCGGTATACACAGGTTAATACAACAAATACTGTTTGTTTGTACACTCTGGTATAATTTTGTACTTTCATTCTTGTTGTTGATTGATTGTTGTACATTTCGTATTTTGGTATTCATATAAATTTTATACATGAACTTTATAAATACTCCTTGTAAAAACTTCTTGTTAATAAACCTTGCAAATTTTAATAAACAGGCTTAAGAAAACAAATAGGAAAAACACAATTTTCTAACATTTAATTTTTTTTAGAGAGTCAAGGAGCACAAATTCAGAGACAGAGATTTTTCTGTATCTTGAAGCTCTGTAGATTATCAAATCGACATTTAAATGACCATAAACAATAATCAAAATGATCAATAATGATTTATTAAACAGAAAGAGTTTTTTGAGGTTATTGGGATAAAAAAAATAATTTCTGAAAATCAACTTCTTAGTCTATGTATTTTTTAAAATTGATTTTTATATATTAGCGTTCACTTTTAAATTCATGCTTACACAAAAATGAATAACAATATCAATTTATAAAAAATCAACAACATAAGATAGCGGATATTCTTAAAGAAACGAGGATTGAAATATATGCACTCTTTGAATGAGGCAAGGATTTACTCTTTGACATACCCTCGTAAATACTTATTTATTTCAATTGTATAAAAGAATCAGTCCTCATGCTATCTAACTGAAGAATCTTGAATATATAAAAAAAATAAAATTATTATTTATAAATAATGACTTTTTCTCATTTAATTTATTTGTCTGCTTAATGGTTTTCCGATATTTAAATTATAAATCTACTGAAAACAGTTTTAAAACTTGAAACATTTATAGAAATACACAAGAAACAATATTTAAATATAGAATTATTTAAGCATGAAAATATATTCTCCCTTAATAAAATAAAAACAAATATTGTATGAAAATATTATTTATTGTTTTGTACTTCTACAAAACATTCATTATAAAAAATAACAATTTCACTTTATTGAATATCAATTAATTAACTCGTATAAAAAGTTAACAAGACTTATTATAATTATCTGACTTAATTTAAGCTACTCGTTATTTATTTTAAGTAATTAAAAAATGTTCGAAATCTCGTTTGTTCAATTTTTGTAGACGTTGTTATAAATTGATTTTTGTTTTATTTTTTCCTTTTTTATATTTTAGATTATATTAAAGGAAAAAGTAAGCTAAAAGTATATAAATGAGATATTATTGATCGTAATGAAATAAAAATGTGTTGACTTATTCTTAAAAATCAATTAATTGAAAAGACTGAAGTCGAATTCATTATATTTTATTAATAATATCAAAATTTCATACTTTTCTGATCATTACTTTTTGAGAATAGTTCCGTATAATTTTGATTAAATTCTTGATCTATTTGTAACAGAAATGAAACATATTAGATACAAGATCATGGTTTCATAATAAAGAACAGTTGAGATTTTTATTTCTAATTTAATTAATTTATTATTTTATTTATTTAACCGCTTCAACTCTGATCACTACAGAGAAGTACATCATATATATTATTATTTTTAAGGTTTGTTTTTATTTTATGTACATGTTTATAAATATTTCCTCATAGTAAATGATTCAATGAAGATGTTAAAATGTTGCAATTAAATATAACAGTATATTTTTCAGTATTGCTGTTATGTATTACAGGAAATTATTTATATTTTTTCCTGAATTAATTTATTTAATTGAACACTATTAATATAATTACTAGGAAATAGAATACTTTTTGATGATTAATCAAGTCAGGACCGACAGGATCAAGGTAAATAAAATTCATTTCAAGTAAAGAATAGTTAAAATATTATCAACTTACTGAAATTAATTCTTATTGTTTGAATTAGAATTTTCTAACATATATTTAGCATGCACGCACACACACACAAACACACATTTGTATATATATATATATATATATATATATATATATATTTATATATATAATCATATATATATATATATATATATATATATATATATAACATCAAAATTATCCAACAAAAAAATTTTGATGACGTCAACTTATTTATTTATGACGTCGAGGTTTATGGTACCCAAATATGTTTATCTTATAAATAAAACAGCAACATTGCAATTTGTCTGCGATAATGATGATATAGACATAAATGAGTTTTAAAAAATATCTTTATTGTTTCATTAGGTTACATGTAGAGGTTTATAATTGACAAGTGGACAAAAGCAGCTAGCCTGGGGGTTGGTGAGTGCAGTGAGCAGGAGGTGAAACCCCCTAGTATGTTTATATACACATTTTCGTTACATATATTAATATTGTATTGTCTAAATAATTAAAGACCTCAATCAGAATTAATAAACGGCTCGATTATAGTTTGACGCTGTGGCAAAAATTACTATTACAAATAAAAAATCACCTCGTATCCTACACTTTTTTTTATTAGAAAGAGCGATAAGAGATTATTTATTTTGATAAGACCATACTCAGAAAACCAAATTTTTAATCTGATGTTTAATAAACAAATGTTCTAAATATACACTTTGAGGATGATAGAATTATCATTTAAGTACAAATTAACATATTAAAATAGATAACTTCAAGATATTTCAATTATAGAATGTTTTGATAAAGAAGTTTTAGTGATTTTATACTTTTAGTAAGTATTTATTTATTTGTGAAATTTTTTGTATTTTCCTGTATGTCCTTTTTAATTATTGATACAAAATATAAAATGTATAATATAAAAGTGAAGAAAAGAAACAAATTAAATATTTAATACGTTCTTAATCAAAAAATAAACTTAATATTCACTTTTAATCACAGATTTCATCAATCTAATTTTTTAATATCACGAAATAATATTTTTTAAATTACAGAAGTCTTACTTGCTACATAGGATGTACTGCCATCAATATAACGACAGACACGTGAAAAGATTCGACAAAAATGAGAAAACTTTGTCAGTAAAGTTGTAACATCAAATTGTTAGATTGTTAGATTGTTGTCATACTTTATAATCGAAATGTTAGCCAGTGATTACTTTTGATTTTCAAAGTACTGGAATGAAGATATAATTAAGTTTATAATTAGATTAATAATCATTGAACTAGATATAATATTTTTAATTAAAGAATATCTCTTTCGTTTTTCATTTTTTCAAGAAAACTTTTCATTCATATATATATATATATATATATATATATATTTATACAAACACATATCATGGGATTATGTTCTATTTATAAAAAAAATCAATATAAGAAAAATACAAAACAAAATATTTATAAAATTCCTTCAACACGTGTCATAAATTCGTAGATATATTGTTTTGTTCAAATTTGTTTCCATTGAATATACAGTATGGATCACGTTCCTCTTTCATCTCGATTCTTTTATAAAACACGTCTGACTTATGACAATATTTTACTCAGACGTTAGACTATTGTGAACAGCTTACTATTGTTTAGCGTTTCAATGTGAACGATTGACTTTATTTTTAACATTAAAGAGCAGAAAGTTGCCACGGCTTCTGAATAAAAAGTAATTAGCTTTGAATTATATTATTAGACTTGTGTTGTTTTTTTTTTATATGCGTTCTTTGAAAGTACGATGAAATTATTCTAACAACTCTTTTAATAAAATACAATAAACGTTAAACAAACATTGATATTATATAGAATTTTTTATGAGAATGTTTAGTATATTTTTTATGATAGTATTATTATGTATTATTTTAAGCTTGTTAAAAATTAACTTAGTATGAGTTTCTATAAAAAATTAATGAGACATTTCCATACTTTTTAAAATTTAAAATTATTAATAGTGAATGAAAAACGGAAAAATATCAAACTTTCTTTTACTTAAAATATCAGTTGGAATAAAGAGAAATATATTATTTTCATATATGTAGTTAAATATTTTTCTTAGTATTTAATCATGAAAAAAGTAATTAGTATTAAATTTATTATTACTAAAATGGAAAAATTCAAAACGTAACACTATTAATTTTTAATCGAAATAAATCTTAGAAAATCATTTAATAAAAAGTATTTTTAAACTTTATTTAAGTTTTATATAAATTTGTTCTCTCTGTTGACCGTTTGAAACCGGACATCGATCTAGGAATCCATTGATGTTTCCCAAAGAAACCATGGTCTCAGAGCGCTATCTTTTGGATGATATATTTAAAGATCAGTAATATTTTTCTAATGAGATTAAATTTATAACTTTCATTTTAAAAAAAATACGGTCGGCAAAAAAATCAGAAAAATTGCGGTTTTTTCATTTGAAAACTTGTAAAAATTGTGAATTTGAGTATTAGGTTGAATAATATTTTTTTCCAAAAGTTCATCATTAGAATAAAGCGTATAAAAAGAGACTTTACGTCCAGGTACAAGATGTGACCGATATGAAACTGTTTTTTGCACACTTGATTCTTTCAAAATTTTTCACATTCATCAGGAATGTTATTTCTGCAAATTTTCAATTATAATCAATATTTCCGCTTCCAGTTATATGTTTACAATCAAGAGATTTATATTTCCACGAATATTATCAACGATTTTCCACAATATATCAGATAGATGTGAAATATCAAACGGCTAATCTGAATTAATATATTTTTTCTTGTAGCCAACAAATTTGCAATTTTTATTTTGTTTACCACAAAAGAATGTCTAATTAATCGAAAAATACTTGTTAAAAAAATTAGCACCCTTTCCCTCTCCTCGGATCCAAAGGGTTAATAAAAATTAAAACCGTCATCGCCATCGCATCACAGTTTATTCGTGTTCTGATTGGTTGATGGAGATATCGTAGTCTCTGTTCTGATTGACATCAATTACATATTGCAGTGTACAACGAACACGACTTTAGTGTAAAACTTATAAGAAATTTTTTGATCCATTTTTTTTGAAATTTTTTTCATCCGGATTATTTGAAAATTTTTTCCCATTCCGGTTTTTTGAAAAAAAATTCCTATCCCGGTTTTTTGAAATTTTTTCCGTAAAAAACAGACATTTTAAAAACAATTAAAAAACCTCAAATAAACATACAACCACATACAATTAAGAAAACGCGACTAATTACCGGCAACGGTACAGGCACCGCATAACCTGTATACAACAAACTGGCCCCACGGGCCTGTATTATTGTTATTTATGAACAATAAAATCTTTTTGAATTTGAAGACATTTATTCGAAATATTGTATTCACTGAATGGTTAGAGTAAAACATTTGTTACACATTTCAACATCGTATTTTGTTGTTAATTTTTATAAAATTTTCCAAAAAAATTTTTACGGCTTACATGTAATGCAGATTATTTATGTGTATAATTTGTTAGGGGAAAAGTGAGCGGGGGCGAAGCATTCTGGTAGTATTAATAATCAATTTCTTAGAAATAATATATATATATATATTTATATATATACACACACACATTGTTCGGTATTAAAAACATCAGACGAACTAAAAAAAGATAGACTTGCTAATAAATGCGAGTATAAATCTGTTTAATAATTAAGAGGAGGCACTTTGACATCGCAATGAGCAAATAGTGAAAATAGAAATGATCAGCGTTAGACATTTGAGATAATTGAATGGATCTCTTGAGATATTAAATATCAAGTGAACACTCACAGATAGAACGGAGAGATATGAAAAGTTTATTCCAGTGACTTGGAGAAAAAAGCTTGTTATGAAAGAAATTGGAAAAGTACAGAAAGTACAATCATCCGAAAATAAAAAGGGAAATAACAAAAATACAAACATACACACATACACACATACGTCTGCACATATATATATATATATATAAAAATATTTTGTAAGAGATACAAATGAATTTTTTATTTTCTTACCAAATGTGAATTCAATTATTTTAACTTAATTTGATTAAATTAAAAAAGAAACTATTCACAGGCAATAATTTTGTTATATAAAATTTATTTTCACTTTTCATTTCTCTCCTGTATTATACATACATATATATATATATATATATATATATATATATATATATATATATATATGGCATTAAGACATAGATATGCTTTGTACGTGGAACGAAATTAATCTAGCGTAAGAGAGCGTAAATCACGTATTGGATATCAAATCATTGGTGAGTATAAACCAATTGGGAATCAAAATATAGAAAAACGTGTATGGGATATACAAAATTTCATTTAAGTTATAACATCTGTGTTTTTATTCAAAATAAGTATAAAATATGATCAAAATTCGATTTTTTAATATTTTTTGCAACGAAAAATTCAAAGAAGCTCTTTTGCCTATCACGTACTAAAGAACAGCAAAAACAATATCTACAATTTATCGATTTTCATATTTTATCCCAATATATATATATATATATATATATATACATATACATTTTTACTAATATATATTTTACTGACTGTTAAACAAATTCAGTTCATTGTATGATTTCAATTTATAAGAAATGCGAACATATTCAATTCATAGAAAGAGAGTAGCGTTGAGTAGAATAACAAAAAGAATAAAGAAATTGAGAAGGAAAAACATTTCGTTGTATATAAGTAGAATGATTCCTTTCATAGTGCACCCCCTAGGGAATCGAACCTAGACTTACAGTTCGACGGACCCGTGATTTATCCATTTCAACTCTGTAAAACCTGATCAATTCTGATTAATCCAATATTCTGTTTTCTGATTGTTTCGTCTATATTTCAATAAGCGAACACACAGTCAAGTAAAAACAAATCATTTTGAGATTCTCTTCAACTTGTAATGAAATTTTAACCTTGACCGAGCGAATAATGTTCTCAATTTAGTGTTTGCTTCAAACAGAGAATACATGACATTGCTCTTTATTAGATGTTTTGATGTATTCAATTATTTACAGAGCAAATTCATAATGGGTAAATGATTTATAATAATGACACCGTTTATTACTTTTAAGTCGAAATTTATTGCGTGTCGTTTATTTATTTGAAGCATTGAAATTAAACGTGTAACACTTGTACATGATTTTTACATCTTTATTAGTTTTCAAATGAATAAACAAACATGTAATGAAAGAAAATGATTTATGGACCTATGAGAATAATATATCAATATGTTTTATTACAGTGTACCATTTAAATATTAACACTTTAAATTTTATTTTTATTAAATTTAACATTTTTGAAATTTCAAGCATTAAACTTGTATATTTCACTATATACAAAAACTGTACTTATTTATACTTAAGTTATACCTTTTCTGTAATAATTTATAATAAATAAATACTACATTTATATATAAAAAAGAATTGTCTATCGATATTTAATTCAATTTATCTAGTTTTTGTACAAAAAAATTTTTTTTTTACTTAATATTAAACAGTTGGTAAATAAATGTTTATTTATAAAGTGTTAAGATATTTAATAAAAAATATTGATTTACTTTTATAATATTATATTTAATATATATATATATATATATATATATATATATATATATATATATATATATATATATATATATATTATCACTAATTTTATTCTAAATTATTTAAAAATATCACAAATAATTATATATCAGTTCATAACACACAATATTACTTAAACCTTCTCGAAATTGTTAGAAAATTAAAATAATATTAGTAATAAATATTATTATTAATTTTTTAAACACACATATATATATACATATTAATTAATTAACAATTATTAATGGAATTTCATTCGTACTAAATAATTATAATAAATATAAAAAAATAGACATGACTGACAAAATAGAAAAATAATATCATCTCGAGTTATGACTTTTATAGAAACTAAAATAAATCTAACAATTTTTAATTTATAAAAATATACAAACTTTCATGTAGAGAAAAATTCATCCCACTGTATAATAATTTTCAATTTTTCTATTTGTTTTTTTTTAGACACAACTTTTTTATTTGCTAACCAACCAATTGTAATCCTTGACAAGGTCATGAAATATTTTCAGTGTTACAGCACAAATAATAAGAGAATGGAAGTAAATAACATACAAAATATTCTTTCAAAGAACAACGAAATTTTGCAGGTAAATGCAAAGTTGACGATCAGTTGAAACGTCAACCTGTCAAGTTAGTCATTTGAATTATTTTGAAATATTGAAATAGTTTTGAAGATAGTACTGATTACTGAAACTGGTAGCAAATAATGATTAAAAATTTAGTATTTCAAAAGATTATCTCGAGAATATTATAAATGGAAAGTATTTTTTAAAAATCATTTAATAAAATTGCACTAAAATAATCTAAATGTTTCAATTATGAATTGGCATATATCTGCACAGTTGTGTTAAAGTAATTTCGTAAAAAATAGACAGGTTAGGTATAAAACTTCCTTACTGACTTTAAAATTAAAAACTTTTCCAGATAATTGTTAATTATCCAATTAACCACAATTTATTAACATGTAAATTTCGTTCTGAACTACAGAAGTATAGTAGTCTATGATATATTAAGGAATTTGGAATTGTTTTTTTGAAACTGGTTTGAATCAAATTCACGATCCAGTGCGTTAAATTGATTTATACACTTTTTTTAGTTTTTCTATAGAATAATGGCAAAGTTTCAAAATTAACACAAATATTTATGATTTAATACAAATAATAGTTTTTTGGTTGCTTAATATGGAAAAAATTAAAACCAATGCATAGATATATATATATATATATATATATATATATATATATATATATAACATATGAGACAATAAATCTAAGTTGAAGATAAGATTCAGTGTATTTTTTGCTGTCTATGTTTATTGAAAACGTAATACCTCATACTTCACTTTCTCTTTCACTTAACATAAAAATATTATTGTTCTCTTGTGAACTGTTAAGATGCTTGCATCATTTCGTTCTTATAAGACATTTCACCCAAAGCGACGGTTATAAAATATTTTTTTTAGAGAAAAACTTGTGTACAATATAAAATAGAAATATTTATATCGTACATTTTTATCTTTTTTTAGACGCAAGATTTCTTTAACTATTATAAAATAATTTAGTTGCTCGAATTCTGACATAATTATTTCAATAAGAAAATTGTATTCTTGTGTTTTTTATACATATTTTGAGGAATATTTTCAAGGTATATAATGTTTCAATATTCTTCATAAATATGAAGAACATTTAAACATTATATATCTTGAAAATATTCCTCAAAATGTGTATAAAAGGAGACAAGAATACAATTTTCTTAAATAAATTCATAAATACGAATTTATATATTTGAATGGAATTTTTCTAAAATAATTTATAATTATCAATCCAAATACACTTACAAAAAAAAACATTCTGGATATTTTCCAGTAATAATAAAAAGGAAATATTTGTTTTTATTCCAAAAATAATTTTAATTAATATTAAATAGATTAAGATATCATATTATTTTGAAATGTATTTATTTTAATTATAAGTATTAATCAAAAAATGTATTTATATATATATATATATTAATTTCTGTCTATAAACATATAATTTGAGTATAAAAATCAATTAAATAAACAATCATTCCACGTACGTACAATAAGTAAAAGAAACATGAACTTGATTACTGAAGATGTGAATAAATGAAATTGGCAGAGAAGTCGTTCTACTACAATGAACTTGTAGGAGATAAAGAGAATTTAGATTAAATTGTATACATTAAGAAACCACACAGATATTTTGAAATGAGATGGGTGGAACATGAATTAAAAATACAGAAAATTGCGAGAACGATGATGATATAGAACAGACACGTTTTGTTTTCTTATAGAAATGAACAACGTTTTTGGAAAACGTTTATATATATATATATATATATATATATATAAAATGCAAACAAATAATATAAAAATATTTGTGTTTATTGATAAATCTAAAACTTAAAGTATAAATAAATATTTAATCCCAAATTGGAATTAAGTATTTATTTCTAAAGTAAATACGAATAAAGTAAATCATTGAATGGAATTATTTCTGTTTATCAAAATATTTCACATCATAATCAAGGTATTTTGTCAAATAATCAATTTTCATGTATTTCGATGAATATGTGCCTTTTGGTTTTATTCAAACTTTTTCATAGTAATTTGTTTTTTATCAAATTATGTATATTAATTTATTTTATCAAAATATGTATATAAAACTTTTATTATTCTTTGAGTGTTAAAAATTGATAAATTATTAATTTAATAAATACAAAAAGATCTCACATTAAAGAATAATAGCTTTTAAGAATATACGTAATTATAATATGTTTATTATTTTTTTATCTGCAGAGTAAGAAAAGATTTTTTCCCAGTAATAAAAAAAATGATACGTTCGAGTATTAATTCACGATCTTTCTTATTGTAGGTAATGAATTGGTATAAATTGAATTTATAAACACATTTTCATCTTCAACAATAACTATTATATAATGATATAATGAAGAATACAAGTGTAGCTCCGGAATTTAATTTAGAAAGAGATTTTAATTTTTATTGATTTCTCTCTTCAATATATTCTTAAAAGCTTTCACTGAATAAGACAGTGGTTTTAACATATAGGAATGTAGTTCATTTCTGATAAGAATGTGAAAGATTGAATATTCTCTCAACCGATTTTTATAAAAGATATTTTTGATTGATACTTTGGAAAGTTTTTAAAAATACTAGATAGTTTTTCTTAATTATTTCGATTTAAACATTTTTCTAATCAGCAATATTTTTGCTCTCTGTATTATCATATATCAGTAAGTAGTATGAAGTTTATTAAATTTTTATTGTTCCATTATGCTGATTTTAGTTTACATCTTTTATGTAATTACAAAATACAAATTCATTATAAAAATTCAGTGAATAAATAGTTACTAAATCCTGGAAAATGTTTCTTTTTGAACTTTTATTGATATTTATAGTGCCATATATGGATAAAATTAATTAATTTATTTTAAATAAATTTATTAATAAAACAATAAGAAATAAAATAAGAATTATAATTAAAAAATTGAATCAGAAAATAAAATAAGATATTTTTATAAATGCAATGGAAGTGTTTTATGTTAAAAGGAATTTATTAGAAACATTTAGATTTATCTGAATTCATTACTGATATATGATAATACAGAGAGCAAAAATATTTCTGATGAGAAAAATGTTTAAATCGAAATAATTAAGAAAAACGATCTAGTATTTTTAAAAAACTTTCCAATGAATCAATCAAAAATATCTTTTATAAAAATCGGTTGAGAGAATATTCAATCTTTCACATTCTTGTCAGAAATGAACTGCACATTCCTACATGTCCAAACCACTGTCTTATTCAGTGAAAGCTTTTAAGAATATATTGAAGAGAGAAATCAATAAAAATTAAAATCTTTATTCCTTATTATATTTCCTACTAGCGATTTAATAGATATATTCACGTGATACACTTGTGTTACTATTTAAAAATCTTATCTATCTTAGAAAAAAAAATAAATATCAAAGAAACTTAACGTTTTTAAAATTATACTATTGTAAATTGATGTGAAAATGAGATAAAAAAAATATTTGTTCAATATACAATGATAAATTAATATAAAATTCATATAGTAAGAAAAATTGATTTTATATATCTCTCTCATTCGATTTCAAAGGTAGAACTATGACGAAAACTTTGATATTTATATATAATCATAGATGAATAAATTTTTCAAAGTCATAATTTCATTCGCTAAATAGAAAATAAACAATTATCTGTGTAAATTGTTCATTAAAAGTGTTTTTATAGCAGAAAAAGTAATTTAAATTGAATCATAAAAATAATTATAACTTATACAGAAAATTCAATAATTTTCAGATATTTTTATTTTAAAATACACGGAAGAAGTAAATTTTTCCAAGATTTTATCTCTGGATAATACATTTAAGATCAAACATAATTACATGTCTATTTGTTAGAAAAGTAAACTGAAATGAAAATCAATGAAAATACATTTTTGATTAACTTGACAATATACAATCAACTTTAATCTTAATCTGAATGATATGTATGTCTCTCTCTCTCTATATATATATATATATATATATATATATATATATACATATATATATATATAGACATACATATCATTCAGTAGATATATAAACATATGTTCGATTCTTTAGCTTTACTGTTATATCAAAGTTTTAGTAAATGTATCTCCTTAAGTTTTAGTTCTGCTGCAAGAACACATAAGTTTACAGGATTATAGAAGGGACTGTGTGTATGTACACTTTTACTATGTATGTATGTATGTATGTATATATATATATATAAAATGTGTGTACGAAACTCTTGCAATTTATCAAAACTACGTGTTAAGAAATGCAAAAATTTCTCTCACCATTCATTATTAACCGTATTAAACATCTTTAACTATATTTCTGAAAGATTTATTTATAGAAAAGTGAAACTTTTCCCAGAACTCGATTATTTTTAAAGTGAGATTCATATTTGTAATATTTTTCAATTTATTAATAAGTAAAAAAATATACACAACATAATGACTTTTATAAAATATTTTTTTAAAAAAAATGAGCATTAAGGAAATATCTATGTTATTTTCGTTACATTATTTTATTTAAATAGTTTTCGATTTTTTTAAAAAAATATTTGTATCTTTTGTTAAACTGTAAGAAAGTTTCAATTTACTTACGTTTCTACAAACTTCAATTTTAGTATTTATTTAAGAGTTTGTTTATTGAATGAATCGAAATGCACAAACGGAGGAATGTAAATTTTATCATGAAAAACAATAAGATCTGAAAACACAAATATTTTCTTAATAAAATATAAATTATAGAATTGATTTTTGTTTGTAATATAGAAGAACCGTAAGTTGAATGATGAATAATTGATTATTTAATGTTAGTTTTTTTTACGGTACTTAAAAGTCCTGATACTACATAAAGAATTAATTAATAATTGACTTTTATAAAAATATATAAAGTATTCTGCATCTTTTAGATATTTTGAAGTATTATAATTAATTCTGATTCGTAGAACATTTTTTTTTTATTTTTAATAGTTTTAAACTATTTAAGATGAGTGTACAATTGATTAAAAACGTTAAATTACTCTAAGATGTAATTTCGATTTTTTCAGAAGATTGACTATACAAGGTTAACTAACTAGTAAATTATTACTTTTTTTAACATAAGATCTAAACTAAAGATAACATTGTACACAGTAACTACTGATTTTTATTTTACTTTCAGAAATTAGAAATTCTAATTCATAAATATTCTTGATATATAGTTCGAAATCATCATATACTCCAATGAAATCGAACTAGACAAAGTCTAATTTACAGAATATAGGAGCTGGATTTAAAAAAAAACGAAATTTAAGAACAAATACCTACAAGTTCTTCAAAAATTATATGCGCAGTTTTGAAGAAATGCTGGAATATAAATAATATTTTTTTATCAGTATTCATATTTAAGTATAATTACAATATTCAATTATTTTTTTAAAAAAATCGAAATTTATTCTTTTTATGCAAATTCGTAAAATTATTCTGTTTTCTTCACAAAGCCAAACAATTTTAATATTTTAAACATGATTTGAATTAAATACTGTCTTTTACATCTAGAACATTAGTTTTGAATTTATTATCTTATTCATTTATAATTTATTTTATACATAAAACACTTTTCATGTATTTTTTATAGGTTTCAAGTTTAATCTTTTGTTGATATCACATATAGGATGATACAATTTAGGCTTCTCTGCATGGAAGTATTAAAAGAAGGCGCTGGGATTTAAGAAAAGTCATGTTATTGTTTATTTAGTATCTTACTTCAATTCAATACTAAAATATAATTGAACTAAAATACTAAATAGAACAATATAACAGTTATTTTTATTTTTTTGCATTTTTTAATAATTTCGTGTAGAAACTTAAATTGAATCATCCTATATTAGAATATTTCTGTTATTTTCAATCTAATATACACTAGAATTTTTATAATCGAGCACAACTAAATATAGAAATGTGAATATAAATGATAACTATTTACAATATTTCTGAATAACAAAAATTGTTCGAAAATATTTCTGTTTTCATTTAAATAAATTTCTTTTTTTTACATATTTCTATCCCGTATCTAAATACTCTACAAAACATCAATATATATATATATATATATATATATATATATATATATATATATATATATATATATATGTACGTATATATGTATATATATAAATATATATATTATTGTTATTAATTAAATATATCAAAAAAAAGAAATATAAATTTTCTATTAAATGTAATTTCAAAATATTTTCATACAAGTATAAAAGTACAAGTACATAGTTCCATACAAGTACATGTATAAAAATGTCAATATTAAAAAATTTCGAATCAGTAAATTCAAAATGTATATCTTGTATGCTCATTCAAGTAAAAATTCTGTCATAAAGCTAAGTACATAAAAAATAAATAAAAGGAAATGGATATTTAATATTAGATATTTAAAAACCATCTAAATCTATTCAATCAAATCAATGTTGGCATATTTTAAACTGGAACATTATTTATTTTTTTGTACATGACATTTTCCTTTTTTACCCTTATTAATTTCAGTACAAATATCATATTTTAAAAATTGATCTATTACTTATAAATAGTGGACAGATATTTGAACATGATCATTTCAGAATTTTGATTTTTAATTTTGTTCTATATTCTACTCTTTCTAAATTGGATATTTTTATTATTAATCTATTAAGAAATTATAGCCTGTAGACAAATTTAAGATATAAGTAGAAATTGAATAAATAGTCAACAAATAATAAGATATTTCGATTTTTTTCTCTTAATAATATTTTTTTTACTACATGATATTATTTATATATTAACAATTAGTGTTATAAATTCATGTTATTTAATTATTAGGTTCGTAGAAAAATAATTGCGTTTTTTTTGACCTTAAAATTCATGTAAATTTATAGCTTTTTTGATTTTCTTAGCTGTTTTAAGTGGTCCAGAACTGTTGGATGACGAACACACTTATCTTTTGTACAAGTTCCTGATTTGCATAAAAATTAATAATAAAACCAAAGTCGATGTTATCAAAATACAGACCGAAAAGTGTATTTTAAAATGATATAACATGAGCGCAATGAAATGACACTTTCATTGAAAAATTAGGAAACAAAAAAAAACGCAATTATTTTCCTACCAACCTAATAGTAAACATTATTGATTGAGCAATTTTAGTTGAAAATAATTCTGTTTAATAGACAATTAAACCAGATATGCTATATAGAAATTATTCGAAACATTTACAATTTTTAAGTTTAATATATTCTAATAAAAGCTAATATAATCTGCGAAACTTGGACTAGAATTTTTCTACAAATTTATTTCATCTCTAAAAAAACGCTACGTATTTAAATATTTATCATATCATATATAACCAATATTTTTATAACTGTTTACACACGTTGTATAAATAAAGGTGTGTATGTGTATTTATTTGTGGATACGTTTGTGTTAAAAACAAAAATAAACAGGAAAACAAAACAAAAATTATTTGGATACAGCAGTGTTTATTTAAAGGACAATGTATATTCTGTCGACTTCTTCAAACAGTCATCTAGAAAGGGAAAAGGCGCGTTCGATCTAGATATTACTATTTTTTATTGCAAATATAACATTTTCATTTCAATATCACTGTCAGCCACCAATAAAAATACAGTGTATAAAAATCATTTTTATCGTTTGTTGCAGGTATGTGCTTTATTTTTAAAAAGAGTCAACATCCATATTTATCTTTTATTTTAAAACAACATGCGCGTCTCATAACTCGTTAAAAATATTTCGGCAAGCGTTGCAAAATATATCGCTATCCATTATTGTGCTATAAATTAAATTGTATGAAAAAGTTTGTATGAAAAATAGAAGTTTCTCGTTTAGGCGAGACATTTCTACCATTCAATCCTTTAACTTGGCATATAAAAAGGATGTATGTGTAATTTTATACAGAAAATTAATCTGTTTTAATACAGACATGTTTATTTCATATATATAATAGATTAAAAAACTTTTTTTAAAATTCCATTTCTTGACTTATTGATGAAACAGATTTGCTGTATATATTTTCTAAATTAATTATTCATGAATTAAATTCAAAGATATTAATAGATAACAATGTTAATAACAAACACTGATAACATGAAAATTTTAATCACAAACATTGCATATATATGAAACAATTACATTCGATCGTTACTTGGAAAATCATCATACATATGTCGTTATTCTTGAACATTGATTTTGTGTTCCAATATAATTTTATTGTCTCAATATTTACGAACAGTAAACGCATTAAAAGCTAAATTGCATACTAGCATACACTGATTTGCAAACATGTTTATTGTTTTATTGTGACTCTGCTTATATATATTGCACATAAAAAACAGATAGTAGACAGAAAACTGAATTACAGAGTTTTAATGTACCTTTACTATAAAGTTATCTATTATGACGATAATGTTATTACGTCATTGATACTTCCGAGATAATAAACACAGACAACAAAGGTAGAATAATTAAGTTTACAAACATTCTGTCTTCAAAAATGGTTATGTATACACATAGACGTACATTATATATATATATATATATATATATATATATATATATACATATAAATAAATAAATTTAAAATAAATATTTTTATCATATTAAGGGCATAATTTAACGTTAAAAATGCCGATTAACTAAAAGAAATAAATATATGAAAAACAGGAATATATAAAAAATAAGAAGTTAATTTATGATTTTATAGAAATAATTTGAAACTATATAGATTGAGAATATTTTATATATATTTTCAAAAACGTATAAAGTATGTACAATATACAAATAAATAAAAAAAACGAAGTACTTTTCAGTCAATCGACAGTTTCGTTTCAAATTTTTAGATTTATCAATGATTCTTGTCGGAATATTTTACATTTTTTAATTTAATTATTTTTAAAATAATGTAGTAATAAACATATATAGAGTGATTCAATTAATACTTTCACGCAGAAACCTACATTGAATCATCTTATATATATATATATATATATATATATATATATATATATATATATATATATGTATGTATGTATGTATGCATGTGTATATAAATAAATATGCCATGATATATTTGTATTTATTCTTTTGTACAGTCTTTATCGATTAGTACAAGGCGTCTGACTTTATCCGTACCTCTGTGGTGATTAATGCATTGAAGCAACTAGGAGTATAAGAAGCTTACATTGATGTTATCAGAAACAGCTTGAAGCTTGCGACATCAACAGTTCAATTACACAAAAATAACAAGTTTATTTAGGACTTAAATATTAAGTGAGACGTTAACATGATGTAGATATTTTCTAAATTATTCATACAGATATTAAATTTAATATTGTGATTTTTATTCGAAAGAACTGTACAGAAAATAATTTAATTCTAGAAAGGACGTTCGATTTTAGATTGTTTATGAATATTAATTGTAAGAAAAGACAAGCATGTATGATACAATAAGGATATGGGTTTGGTATGTTGGAAAAGTTATCGAATACAATTATTGGAAATATAGTACTTCGAAAAACGATTTTGGAAAAAAATGATTTTTCGAGAAAGACAATTCTTTGAATAGCCATTCTTCAGAAATGATTTTTCGAAGGGTAATATTTAAAGAGACACTTCATAATAAAATTATTTATAATAAGATTCTGATACTGTAACTAACCAAATTCACTTTCACAAATTAATTCTTTTTTCAACCTACAAAAAGAGCTATCGGGTTAAAAATGTTCAATAAATCATTATTGATTATTGTTTATGGATATTTTGATGGAGATTCGTTTATTTTCAGAGCGATAAATTATAGAAAAATCATGAAAATGAACACTTTTGAGTAGAGAACTGTTTTTGTGTTTTGTGGAGTGAAATAAGAATTCATTTTCAAAAATTTTTCTTTCAATAGCAACTTTCATGTATATTTTTATTTAAAAACAGATACGAATTTAAAACAGTACTGTTTTTGCTAACACTTTTAATATTTTATTTTAAGAATAAACAAGGGGGTTACAACTTCTGCTCACTGCGCTTGCCAACCCTCTGGAGAAATTCGCCTCCATTAGCTTCCCTTTAATAACTAACAGAAATTAACAAATTATACACACAAATAATCTGTATAAAATTTTTTTGAAAAAGTTTATAAAAATTAACAAAATACAAAGTTAAAATGTGTAAGATTTGTTTTTATTTTAAAGCTTAAGTGACTACAATATTTTGAATAAATATCTTATCAGTTTTACACTGAAATCATATACTCTTTTTCATTGTACACTATGAAACAAGCATACTGATCATAAACTGATATCAGCCAATCAGAAAGCAGATCACGTGATCATCATCAGCCAATCAGAATACGAATAAAAGTGATTATCAAGATGATCACGGTTTTGATTTTTATTTGTACAGAAATTAATAATTTTCTATATAAATATATATCAAATTTAAGTTGATATTTCTATTTAATTTGCTGAGATAAAATTTCAATTAGTATTTTCTTCGATAAGATTAAAATTTCTTCATCTTCAAGTAAACATTTTTCAACCATTTCAAGATACAATTTGAATATGTTTATCTAAAGATAACAAAATTGAAATCTATGATATATAAAATAAATTCAAACATGATCTCAAGTATTAAAATCGAAACAATGTGTAAAGTAATTTAATAGAATAGAAAACGCATAGAACTGTTTCTATTTAACTAAAATATTGTATATTTTATTATATTTTTATTTATATCATCAAGATACTAAAATAAAAAATATCTAAGAATTAAGTAAACAAAAATTCATAAATTAATATGAAAATGAAATAATATTAAAAAAATATTGTAAATTAAAATTTATGAAAGTTTGTGTAAATACGGTGATATATATATATATTTATTCTAGAATAAAAATTTCAAAATGTCAAAATTTCTTTTATTTAACGATGAAGTTATTTTTCTAGTCTTAAGTTACATGTCAACAGTCACAGTATGTCACTTCTATGTTATTCCCATTACTAGTTCTTAAAGGTGATTTGGGTTAGTCTTCCCAATTTATTACAAACTTGTTATATAACTTCACATGTTAACATTCTTCAACATAACTCACATAGATTAGCTTGCAAATCCAGTGACTCTTTCAATCAAGATTCAACATCAACTTTACTGAGATTTAGCGTACATAATGCTAAATCTCTTAATAAATATTTCGTTTAAGTATATATATATATATATATATATATATATAATCATATTGAAATATGTACACGATTAATTTAATAGACATTTGATCTTTCGAAATACTTGATGTTCCAATAAATAAATCTAAATTTAATCTGTAAGAAATGTGAAATCTTAGCATATAAAAGTAACATATATATATATATATATATATATATATATATATATATATATATATATATATATATGTGTGTGTGTGTGTATATATAATACATTGAAGAGACGCAGTTGGTTTTGACAGCTTTATTTATTTTGATTGTAGGTGAAATCATAATCGATCAGTTGAACAGGTTATTAAAAACGTTTCAAGTTATTTTTTTGTCGAATTTCTATTTTTTTTATTATCCTATCTGAACCCTATCACACTTGAATTTAAATTAAAAATAAAATCTATGTAAATCAGAAAGTTTGAAACATCTATTGAACTATTCGAAATATTTTGAAACTGATTTAAAACACTTAGTGTACTAATTTTTTTAGAATAAATTTAGATATAGAAATAATTTTGGAAAAATTTAATCTTAACAAGTGTTTTTTACACATAAATCATGTTTTTTTCTATTTATTCTCTCTTTCTTTCTCTCTATACATACATACATACATATACATATATATATATATATATATATATATATATATATATATATATATATATATATATATGTATAATTTGAAATAAAATTTATTTTGAAACTAACAACAATATATTCAGAACTAAAGCACACAGTTACTTAACAAACTATTTTACAAAATCCCCAACTATCTGTATGTACAATGAAAATTTAATTAAAATGCAATAAACACTGTTCTTTACTCTGTAATAATTTTGTATCGCGGTTAATTTTATGGAACGTTGATGACAAAATTATATGAACAGTCAACATTCAAAAGATACTTGAGCGTTATTCCAATGTTGTATACAATATAACTCTGAGGTCGGTGCTGATTGTTGTTAATCGTTTTGTTAAGCTTTTGTTATTGTACGAGAAAGTGAACTTAAAGTTCGTATAACTTTGAAATCATTTATTTGTTCATTTAAAATGTGAGATATATTGTTTTATGTCGAACTTAATAGTTTGTTTATATATATATATCCATTTGAACCAATATATTGACTAATATAATAATAAAATAAAATATAATTTTTATTATATAATTTTTATATACGATACTAAAAAAAAGTTTTATAAAATTATAAGTAAGAAACAGCAGTTGCATTTATTTAAATATACAAGAATCGATATGTGTTTCTTAAAACTAACTCGAATCTGAAATTCAGACAGTGTACTTCACAGTGCTAAACTTTTTTATCAGACTGGTATGTTGCCGCCGGACTTCAACAAGCGAATTTTTAAAGAAAAAAGGTTAAAACTACATGGAAATAACTTATAAAAATTCGGAGTAGACGTGGGTTGTAAGTTTGTGGTATCTGCGGATAGGAAAAAAGAAAAATTCAGAACTCTGAGGTTAGTCTGTATTGAGAATCGGATTTTAAACGTGCACAAAAAAGTCAATCGCTTGGAAAATTATATGAAAATAGTACAAGAAATATATTTTAAAAGTGGAAAATTGGAACTGAATTATAATTCGACAGTTTAAATTAATATTGTTGTACAATTTGTTTAAATTAATATTTTTCACTCTGCTTTAACGAAATTGATTAGTAATTATAACTAATTGTTTGATTTTTTAATTTAATTTTTTAAATACGATAAATATTCATAATAATCAAGTAGAATAATCATTAATAAATACCTAACTGTATATTTATTAATAAATCGATACAAAAATACACTTGGAAATTCAACAATTATTATAGAAATATTATATTTTTCGTTGAATGAATATTACTCTAAGACGAAATAAAGAAAAATTTTAAAATAAATTCTGTGAATCATAATTAATAAAATGTTTATCTGAAAATAAATTACTCTTTTATAAAATATTTATAATATTTTCTAATGTAAAATTTAATTATTTAGTTATTATATTACATTTGTATTATAGATCCAAATTAGATTTTTGAAAACTCTGATGATCTCTCAAATTACCCACATATCATTTTTATTAAGTATCAGATTTTTCAATATAAATTTTTTAAGTGTTGAAAAGAATTCCTCTTTAAACATATCAGTAAAAAATATTGAGTCTGAGCCATAAAATTTTATCTAGGGACATATTTTTTAATCCATTTTTTCTCTTTGAAAAATAAATGATAAAACTGTTTATCAAAAACTCTAATTTCAAATAGGAAATATATTTATATTTTACACTGAAATAAAACAATTACAAAAATCAATTCAAACAAAAACTTAAGTTTAAAATCAATTTAGTTATAATAACAAATCTCTAAGAGATTTAATTTTTTTATACTAATAATTTTATACCGCATTTAAATTCAAAACAAAACGCTTACAAATCACTTATGAATGTAAATGAAAGTTCCAAATTCAGTGAAACGCTTACATGCTATTTATGAATGCAAAGAAAAGTTTAAATTAAAGAAAAACGCTTAGAAGACATTTTCAAAATACTATAGAAGTGTATAAAATCCAAATTATATTCTTTGAAATTGTGACAGTTGACAAAAAATATAATAGAAAAGAGCTAAGCTATGAAAAGCACTATTAAAAGTTAGGAAGCTTCACTGTGTCCGTTTATTTATATATGTTTATGTTGTGTTCAGAAGAAAATAAGAGAAACAGTATTATTTTTTATCTGTGTTTCTCAAAAAAGGAAATCTTTTGTGTAAAACTTATACAAAAAATCGTATAAGATTGTTAAAAAGTCGTTTTGTCGAGAAATATTAAATTAGAAAATTGATTTAAACTTAAAAATATATTTTTAATATTTAATTTGCCTTCTAGGTTGCTAATACCTAACAATTATTTCTGGAATAAAATATTTCAAGTGAACTTTTCTGATAAACACTCATTTTTTATTTCAGGTAGTGATTTTACAAATATATTGTTAAAATTAATTATAAAAAAAGAAATTTAAACAATTCATTTTTATCAGTATTATAATAAAACATCATTTTATCAAAAAAAATATTTATGCTAATTGATATAAACGAATATGCGAGTTTCAAAATTTAACAATTCTATTTATTAAAAAAGATAACTAAAAATTATTAAAAATAAAATGTTATCATTTCAATATAATAATAAAGAACAGATATATCTTAAATATGAAATTACAAATTAGAACTTTTGATACATCTGTAATATTCTATAATTAACGTCCGAATTATTCCTCTTATTTAATTAATGTCATCACAAATTCACATTCTGTTTATTTTTTTATCATTTTTACTGGATTTATTTAAACAAAATTCCAAATAACACTAAAAATGTATCCATATACATATTTGTTTATTCAAAATGATAAATAATTTAATTCATATACATCAACAGCCTCAATAAAATAATTAATTCCCGGAAAGAAAAATATATAAATGTATATTTTTATAATTCGAATAATAAAACATTTTATTTCGTTTCAACATTACTTACATACCTTGAATATTAATGATATGTTTTGATCATTTGTTCTATATTTTTATATAATGTAATCATTCATATAAGAGGAAAAATATATTAAGAGAAATGAAAAATTCACAACGAAATAATTTAATGGAAAATATTCACAGATATACCTAACTTCTTATGTTAAAAGCGTCTGTGTACATTAATGTATAAAATTGTATTTTAAGATGTTTCTTTTTAATTTATTATATATATATATATATATATATATATATATATATATATATATGTATATAAATTACACGAGAGTTCATTAATGATCTATGATACTCAAACATACAACGTTTTAAGGAAAGACGATATTTTTTGTTTCTACAGAAGAGTATCTTAATGTGTTCTGCTTTGTGCTCTTATGTTATTTTTGATTAAGTAGTCAAAGAGCATCCTATTGTGCTGTCGTTCATATTTCCATGAACATAATAGAAAATTGTCAAATGATTGGAATCAAGACTTATTTTCTTAGTTAGGTTTATTTAAAGCACTGGCAGTATCGAATATTATTTAAATATTTT
Organism: Acanthacorydalis orientalis; assembly: GCA_034766995.1. Classification (NCBI taxonomy): domain Eukaryota; kingdom Metazoa; phylum Arthropoda; class Insecta; order Megaloptera; family Corydalidae; genus Acanthacorydalis; species Acanthacorydalis orientalis. The sequence goes on from CM068320.1 coordinate 32,029,335, forward strand.
TCTTATTTCACAGGTATTTTTAAAGAGATATACATTTTAGATCTCGGTATTTCATTTCATTTTTTATTCATATAATTTTGTAATTATATTAAAATATTTGTAAATTGTATTCATAATATAGTTATTATTTTAATGTAATTTCTGTATTACGAATACATATTATGTAAATTATAAATAATAATAAATATTTATTGTCATCACTATTAAAAATGTGTATATGTACACATACACACACACTCATATATATATACTATGGATAGATAGGTATTATAGATAGAGAGAGATATTGATTCAAAATTTCCTAAACAGCACCGATAATAATTCATTAAAGTGTTTGGAGAATCATTCTTAGAAGAATAACATTAATTTAGATCAATGTTTTTTGATAAAAATAATTATATTTATTTAAATAATTATACTTTTTATACTTATTTACTAGAATCATTCTTACTAAAATCTTGTACCTACAAGAAATTTCTGACATTGGCTAAATTCACTTTTACAAATTTATTCTACTGCTGTAGTAATTTATTGTTTAGAAAATGGTTTATAAATATTAGATTATTGAAAATATCTGACAGAAAGGGTGAAATATTAGAGATGCATTAAAGAAAGACATTTGAGTGTAAGAAGTAGTGATATAGTGATTTAGCCAAAGTCAGAAATTTCTTGTAGGCACAAGATTTTACTGTGATATATATATATATATATATATATATATATATATATATATATATATATATATATATACGAGTATATATATATATATATATATCACAATATCACAAACATAAGATTTAATTTTAAAAGAGTTATTTAGATCAGTAAGAAATTGTCTTCGTGAGAAATTTGAAGCTCAACTGATCTCACCATGAGATTCTATGAATATTTCAGTATCTTACAAAAAAATGCTTCACTATTTTGTGATACTGTAGAAACTGAACTGAAAACAATTCTGTTATTTTGAGCAGCGTGAGCTGTGAGCCCCGTGCTCGATACACAATCCTGTGAAAAGGGACCGAAGTCCTTCACCCATACATATGATTACATTTTTTTACCTTTACGCTCTGAAGACGATATAACCGCCATCGAAATGAATATAAGCAACAATCAACATGATTTATTGAATTTTTTTGACAAGAGATTTATTTGTGGTTGTGCGAAAATATGTACCTGCATCATATATTCTTTTTTATATTCATATTTGAGTATTGTTGAAAGGGTTTTTTTAAAAAAATGTAAACATTACCTTATATAAAATAATAGGAAAATAAAGTATTAATCACAAAAAAAAACATTTAGTTTGAATTTGTAACATCTAAATATATAATTTTTCAATCATGATAATTGTTCTGCGTGACCACCTTGCAATTCTACATATTTATGCAAACTCCATAATAGAAGCATTTTTGTATTTATCTCTTTTGTGTATTTCTTAAGAAACACTTTAAATGAGTAACTGTGATTCATTATAAGTATTTACTTTTTTAATAAGTTTTTTTCTTTAAAACTCTTATAAGTAGGAGTTTAGTATATTTATTCAATATTCATTATTACATTTTACAGAATATATATTTACATTGGATACGCACTTAAGCCTTTTCTATAATAACATCAACCACCCCTATAAATAAACAGCAATATTTGAAAAAATAATTAGATATAAATACTTAATAATTTTTTTTCTTATTCAACATGTTCTCTAAACATATTACAGATTTATTACGGGTACTTCTTGGGATATCCTGTATGTATGTATATATATATATGTGTGTGTGTGTGTTTGCGTGTGCGTGTGTGTACGTATGTCTGAATGTATTGTGTGAAAATTCATAATATAACTAGGTTCATTTATAATTAATGAGCGTTTTCTGTTTTGACAACCATCATTAAACTGGCAACTTAAATTTTCCAAATTGGATTTTCATAGAAGTTATATCTACGAGCTCGTGTTGAAAAACAAGGGTTAATGTATCAACGGATTAATAATAGCCGTACGAAAGGATAAGCTAACTGTAAATCAAAACAAAGGAATAATTGAAAATTAAATATAGAACATGAAACACAATTACAAAGCATATATGTGTACAATGTAGATAGATTTTTTTTGAGGTTCACTTTCTGTATATTTTTAAACAAATTAGTTTTTGATGATCACAATAATTTATACAATCGATCTATTATTGTTTTTTAATAAATCAAACAGTTTAAGACACTGGAATTATATTTGTAATCATTTAGATATTTCAAAAAAAAAAACCGTTTTCACAAAAGTTATTACAATTAAATTTTTTTCAATAATACAGAAAATGTACAAAAATGAATTATTCGCAATTGATTATTATAAGAATTTGTGAAGAAACATTTTCTTCGCAAAGAATAATAAAAATCTTTGTTGAAAATATAAGTTTATTTTAATTTTCGATCACTATTTATTTATAACGTGCTAACTTTTCATAATAAAAATATAAAAGACGATTTGTACAATATTTTTGTTTATATGTTTATATATATATATATATATATATATATGTATATAAAAATTAATATTAAATATATGTACACATTTAAATTATGCATATATTTATCATTTTTTCAGTTTAGTTTATCTTTTGTCTTTTTGTTCCAATAAAGATAATAAAGTGTGTTTAAATTATCAGTATGTTAAAAAATAATTGCAGTTTATGACCTCAAATTCATATAAAAAACCGCAATTATTTTCCTACAGACTTAATAATAATTTGAATACAATTTATTGTCATTATTGAAACAAAAAGACAATTAAAAGACGAAGTAAACTAAAAAAAAGGAATAATATGTACATAATTTAAATGTGTACATATAAACACTGCCAAATTGTACTATTTTCATCTTTTGATTGATTTTCAAAGTAAAAAGTTTATAACCTAATATGATTCAGGTAAAAAGGTCAGGAAAATTTGCTCTCGCTTTCTGATTATTCATTAAAAATAATCCAAAAGAAAGAACGAACGGTTGAAGATGCGTTAAAGAGAAACATTTAGATATAAAATGTTATGATATATAAACAGAAGATTTAAATTAAAAAAAGTCAGAGTTTTTTATACCTTGGTGCTCTAAAAATGTTACAATCATTATCGAAATGTAAATAAACAACAATCAAAAGTGATCAAAAATGATTTAATGTTTATGATCAGTAAAAATATTTATACTTTATTGAAAGAAAAATAATTGATTTGTGAAAATAAATCTTAGAACATTATTTTATTTTTGAAATTTGTAATTAAAATAAATAAATTGTTATTAAACTTTCTAGTAGAAGTTTGCTACTATGTAAAAACCTTTGAATAGATTTACATATTATTGTCTGAATATCTCGACTACACGTGTCTATTCAAACAATACATTATTTATCCGAAGAATTCATAATTTTATCAGTAAATTAAATTCTTGTTCAAGCAATAAGTTTTTGTTCGGATTCATTTTTCGCCCAAACAGCCCGTTTGATTATATTTTTGTATTGAAAACCTATAGTTTTAAATGACAAACAATAACACATACACTCGTGTAAATATTATTACTTCAATTTCGATTATACAGATTAGTAAATAATACTTACTCGGTAAGTTTGCTGCCATAAAAGCGTGATACTGAATGTTATATGAAATTAGTAGTGAACGGAATACAAACATGGAGATACTTACGTGCTGGTAACAAAGTTTTACTATGTCGTAAGTTTAATATGTAGGCAACGAAACGTTTCCGGAACGGAGATTTGATTCACGTTGCAGATTATAATGATATATAATAAAACGCGAACAGAAAACACACACATGTATGTTGAAAAGATACCGGAGCTTATTAAAACAACTAAACGAAAGGCTTTTTTAGATCTTTTATCAAGTGTTTTATTTTAATAAATGAAATGTTATTAGTAGGAAACGTTATTCTTTATTGTTTTTTTAAGGAAGCCGTTATTATAAATGATCAAAATATATACTGTCTTTATTAACATTTCAAATATTATATTAAAATATAAAATAAGAAGTTAAAGCTTCTATTTTAAAAAAAATACTCAAAACTGAAATAATTTTATTTTATAATTCAGTCTTTATTAACTAGGTAAATGACATTGCAGAGTTCAGCTCGGGCATCGTTATTTAACGTTTTCTTGTCATATGTCGATAACACAAAATATACAAACATCTATGGGTAATATTTTAAACTATGTATATTTTATATTTCTACGCAATTTATTTTATTATACTATTTTATGTTCGTCAATTTATTTGATCTTATCGAAAAACCATTTTCATAAGATATCTACGATACTACAAGCAAAGCTTATCCTTTTTTCTGACAAAATTTTAAAATACACAAACATTTTACTGGCTAAAATGGTTTATTGTTCTTAAAAGGATTTCCATGGTTCAGAAATATTTATACAATAATCTGTTGTTATCCAAACACGACTTACTGTTTGATTTTAATACCCGCTATGAAAGAAGAATGTATAAAGATATGACTTTATATTTCTTTGATAAATAATTCTCTTTTTTTTTCCACACAAAGTATACTGAAAATTTTCCGATTAAAAATATTTAAAAAGTTGTTATTAATTATCACTTATACACATTTCAATAACGGTATTAATTTCAAAGCGCTAAGGTACAGAAAATCTTTCTTTAAAAATTTTTTTATCCAAATGTTTGCCAGAAAAAACTTTTTATATTTCTTATAGTTATTTACAAGGTAGTTTGTGTTTAAATTAAAATGTAGATTAATTGGAAAAATAAATATACTGTACAAAAACCAATTCCGAACTTTTAATTTTATAACGAAAATATTTGCATGTTAATAAAATTTTATTAATTAATTTATTAATATTTCTAAATTTATTGAAATAAAAAAAAATTGAAGAATATTAATTAAGATATTATATTTCATAGTGTAATTTGCATATAATTATTAATATGTATTTAAAATAAATTGCAATTATAATACAAATTTAAATTCTTAGAAAAAATTAAAAAGTAAGAAACTGATTTTGATATAAATAATATATATATATATATATATATATATATATATATATATATATATATATTATACATACTTATATATTTGGTGAAATTATTGATTTTATATATTTTTATTTGGTTGTGCATAAATACAGGAAAACAATTTTTAGTTTACCAGAAAGAAGTTTAAGAGAAGAAAATATGATTAATCATAAAAATAGTCATAAAATTCATAACTTAATTTGGATTGTATTTCTAAAATCTTCTACAAACAGTTACTCATCTTAAGAACAGTTTTTTTTTAATAATTCGTTTACGAACAAATCTTTTAATTTTAATAATTATTACCAATTTATCGAAATTATTTGATTTTTTGTTAAAAATGACAATATACGTTTTCATAGTTTTTAAAATCTAATATATGTTTTACAATAATGGATATATATATATATATATATATATATATATATATATATATATATATATATATATATATATAATATATATATATATATATATATATATATATATATATATATATATATATATATATATATATTCAGATCCTATCACATCCTTCAAGAAAGGCAGCTCCACCGGGCCTCACAATTTTTGCAGCTTGAATTTTTAATTTGATTTGTTTGAAAACCATACAACATTTGTATGCACTGCATATAAAAGTTTTATAACATATAACAAATAAATTGCAACCGAAAATGATATGACTGTAGTTTTTGAAATAAATCACCGATTAGAGACCAGACATCTGCTGAATAATATTTTCATATAAATGTTTTTGACAAAATCCTCAATTCAATGACCGATGAGACTTATGCGTAGATTCGAAGCCATTTCTTCTTTTTGCAATTTTTTTTTGAAGGTTTATGGAAATTTAATAAAATGAATCCGGAGAATATAGTTTTAAAATGCAAAATTATTGTAAAAGAAATATGAAAATGAAATAAGTGAAGAAAGTGGTGAAGAATTAATATTGCTGTAGCATGTTTACAAATACAATTTTAATCTTCGCACGAAACAGGCAAATTATTTAAAGAAATGATCAACATGGGATTCCTACGCATATTATCTAAAACAGTGATTACGTTTCGATTTTTTTAAGTATCTTTGTGAGTTTAGCAGAAGGAGAAGTTCATTCAGTGTTCTAAAAAGGATTAAATACTTTCTAGATAAAGACAACGAGTTAACAGCGACTAAATGGTCTGGAGATGCTAAATATAAATTAGTAGATGGCCCTTATTCTAGATTATTCTGAAATAATAACTGAATTTAATAGTACTAAGGCGTGAAAAGATTCTGTTAAATAATTTTTATATTTGAATAAACATTAAATATCATCGAGCAAGCATAAACATTTCATATTTTCTTCTCTTTATTTTTCAATTTTGAAAGGCCTCAAAAATATCGTTTGCCCCGGATCTGGCATTTTCTCTGAACGAGCCTGTATATATCAAATTATATATATATATATATATATATATATATATATATATATATACACCTAAAAAACATGTAAATTGAATAATTTAAAAGAGAATACATGTAAATTTCACTGCTACTCAACAAATTCGTGATAGCAAATTACATACACAAATTTTCAATTTATGCTAATTGGACAACTTTGCTTTATGGAAGATTTACAGTTCGTTTCTTGTACATATGTAACGAAGTTATCCACATACCTCGACTAAGTTTATGCTTCTTGATTCCACTGAATAGTATTTTAACAAATTTGATAATATATTTATATTAATATAACGATCATTATCTAATATTACAAAAATAAACATTTTATGTGTGTTTATTTTATGAAATATATGCGTATAAGTACCCAAAATTATTAAAGAGATTTTAAAATAAACACACGACTTTATAAATAATAGATTCTTTTATCAATTTATTCATTGCGAAATGAAAATAAAATAATATTTTTTTAACATTTATTGATATAAAATAATATTTAGTTAAATAAAATATTAATAGTAGTATATTTTTAATTTAAGTCGATGAACTATTCTCGACAACGATTATATATTTTCAAAAAGATGCTTTTTCGTCTTAAAGAACAAAAATCTTTTCACACAATCTTAACGAAGAAGTTGACCAACTGAAATGAATATCGGAAAACCGTCGGTTAGAGTGCACAAGATAATTAGTCACGAATTTACAGTTTAAAAGTCGTAAATTTTACGGAGTGTAATTGTGTTTAAAGAAGATTATTCGATATTTTCGAACACAATTTATTTATTCAGTTCTTAACCTGTTCATTGATTTTTTATACAAATTTCGTTTTTTTATTAGCAATAATGTTGAAATCATTAAATATTTATTGAAAGAATTTTATTTATTTTCACACAAATGAACTCTTTTTTTATTCCACAAACCAGTTATTTTCTAGTTATACATTTCATGGTAATTCTTCATCCTCAGAGCACCAAGTTATAGAAAAATCACATATTTATCTCATTAATAATCAGTTCTATTGATTGATTTTCACTTATTTTCTTTCAATAAATATTTTTAACCAATTTGGTAAACGAATTGATATTTAAAGAAGCATTCATTTATTTAAAATTCATAAATGTTAAATATTATTGTCCTAGAAATAATAGTCGATTATTAAAGTTAAATAAATAATATTTAAAATTTATTATTTAAATCGTATATATATATATATATACACACACACATGTATATATATATATATATAAAGAGAGAGAGAGCAAAAGTTAAATTTACGATTCCACATGAAAGTATTAAAAAATTAAAGTCATTATTTTTTATTATTTTAGTTACAATATTTTTTAGTATTGAATTGGACTAAAATACTAAATACATAAAAATAACATGATTTTTTAATTTTCAGGCTTCCATATTAAAGATTAATCTTTAGTATTGAATTTAGGCTTCCAGATTAAGTATTTTAATTCAATTCAATACTAAAATAATTAAACTAAAATATCAAATAAAAAATAATATGTTTTTTTTAATATTTAAGTGGAAGCCAAAATTGAATTACCATATATATATATATATATATATATATATATATATATATATATGTACATAGAGAGAGAGATATGTATAATTAATCCTATTAGACAGAAGAAAACTAAAGTTATTTATAACAATAAAACAGTCTGCAATTTCGTTTTATTAAAAATAATATTAAATATTCTAGATATTCTTGAGATTTAAAGATATATAATTATAAACATTCTTTTTCCATTTATTGGAAACAATATTATAACCAAAAAATTAATCAAATTATAAGAAGGTTATAAATTACAAAAATATATAATCAGAAATATATTTTATTCTAGAATGAATTTCATATTATATTCTGAGCTAGTTCTTAACTGAATATTTTTACGAAATAATTTATCAAAAATTCACAGTGAATTTAATACTATTTATATTTTAAAAGCCTTGTTTGTTGGAAGCCTTCTATATTATTTTTCTTTTTAAAAAAAGGATAGTCTGCATTTCAAAAAATCAGTTTTTAAATTTGCTAATAGTTAAAAAAATAAGATTCACAAAAAATAAGATATGTTAATATAAATTGTTATATTTTTATATTTGAATGATTTCAGATAAGAACTCATTATTTAATTGTTAAAAATAATTTCTTAACTTTATTCAATTCAATACTATTTATTTATCCAAACATTATTTTATCGACATGAGAAAAATTTGATTGTGTAAAATTTGTGTACATATTAAGGATTGAAATTATTACTATCTGTAATTTAAATTCTAAACTTTTTAATTACGGAATATTTCATAATTTGTAAAAAATATAAAAATACACTTTATTGCAAATTGAAAAATGGTAACATATGATTTACCTAAAAAACAAATATAATTTGACACGATTGTAATATAAAATATGCATATAAGTCAAGCTGTAATCAACTAAATAAATAGTGCACAAATAAAAAGATAACAGGAAAAAAGGCTCGTTTAGAGCTGTAAAAAATTCGTGTAGACATCAATAGCTCCACATCTTAATATCCATTCGTATCGTTCCTCTCTTGTCATGCGCACCAATCAGTTTTCACTTTTCAATTCTCGACAAGATTAATGGTTGTGCACAGTGTCAGGGATTCAGGTCTTTTCTTCTCGATGGAAGTGGATCGCGAAAATAAATGGCAGACGAGACTAAGAAAATCTAAATTCACATAAACCGGGGATAGCTATTTCAACGTATATAACAGTATATAGATCATGGTAAATTTGCGAGCACCAGCACAGAAGACTAATGTACCATGATCTGAGTTGTGATTACGCATGGCTAGAAAATAAGCATGTTTACAGGATTGTGCAGATATGTAGAGCGTTTTGTTCTACGATTGATATTGTAATAAATTCATTCCGTTATTCTGAGTTTTATCAATCATATTTAACAATTTTTGATGAAGAGTGAGAAATACAGTTTAAAAAATTAAATTGATCTTTTCATTTTTGAGAAGAATAATGAAAATGGTTTAAATAACAAAGAATAAATTGAATTTTTATAGTCACTATATTTAGAACAGTGTAATGTTTTTTTCACTAAATAATTTCACACATTTTTTTCTACATGAATTAATATATAATCGATAATTTTTTATCTACATTTTCAAAATAACAAACAAGTTATAGATAAAATATTGGATTGCCCAATAAGTAATGTTGGATTTTTTTGTAACAAATCATTTCTGTTATTTTAAAACAAAAGTCAATTCGTAATCTATAAAATGCATATACAGTCTAAAAGCTTAGACTTTAAGTATAATTTTAAAAAAATCGTTATATTTAGTTAATTTTTTTAGTCCTTCTTTTGATTTGAAGATCAAAAATGAGAAGATGTACTTTCATGTAATTATGCTTTTAAATTTCTGTAAAGGTAAAAATGCAATATAAACAGCTAAAAAGATTTTCTATGTGTATGATGATGGTATTGTGAATGAAAGAATGGTGCAAAGATGGTTGAAAAGTTTCGTGATGGAGATTTTAGTTTTATCGATAATAAACACTCTGGAAGACCTATTGAGGCTGATAAATATCTTATCTAATTGAAAATAATCCACGTTATACCATACGAAGGATTTCTGAAATTTTAGGAATATCGAAATTCAGCGCTGAAATGGTTTCCAGAAATGATATTTGGGTTCCGCACAGTTTAAGTGAAAGAAATTTTGTCAATCGAATTTCAGTTTACGATTCATTGCTAAAACACAATAAGAACGATCCAATTTTAAAGTGGATTGTTATTGGGAGTGATAAATGAATTGACTACAATAATGCGACAAGAAAAAGACATTGGAGTAAACCAGGCTCAACCTCGTTAACTTCTCCCAGTTAACACCCCAAGAAAGTCATGTTAAGTGTATGGTGAGATTGGAAAAGGTTACTGTTTTATGAGTTCCTACCGCTTCATAAAATCAGTAATTCTGATAAATACTGTTCACAATTGGATAAACTGAAGGAAAACATTAAGAAACAACGACCAGAATTTCACTATTCACTGGAATTATCACTATCAGATTTTCACTTATTTCGTTCTTTGCAAAATTCACTTGATAAGAAAATTTTTAATTCTTTAGAGGTCCGTGAAATGCATATTTTGAGATTTTTTACTGAAAAACATAACAAATTCTAAGATGGTATTATGAAACTGTCTACAAGATCCCAAAAAGTAATTCATCACAATGATCAATATATTATTTAAAAAAGATTTCTATATTAAAAAAATGACCGATAAATTTACAGAGAGATCCGTTATTACTTATTGGCCTACGCAATACATTAATTTGATCGAAATATATTTAATAATTAGATAAAATAAAGTATTCAATCAAGTTTCTTCTTAAAAAAATGACAATTAATTAAAAAGATAAGAGACCGTGTATGTTCGAAAATCATGCTACACATGCAAACAGAGCTTTTCTTGCCGCTTCATTAAAGTAATTAATTATTTTTTTTAAACAGAGAAATTCTTCATTTTATTATATATATATATATAAAATTATAAGTGTGTGAGTGCACATTCATTTATTAGATAAAAAGTACATACATCAAGAGCATTTTCATAATACGACGAAACAAATACGCTTTTGTTATCATTGTTATGGGTGAAATGTAATGTTCTTTCACGATGATGTCAAAACATAATGAAACATAGCAAATATAATATATTTCCAAGAAGTTCGTCGTTTTTATATAACGTTGCGATGAAAAAGTGCAAAAAACTTACACAGATATTACAACATAGCTGTATATTTTTAATATTGTTTTAAAAAATAACATGAACATTTATATCCTATTTTCGTATACAATACCTAAATATATTTTTACATCTATGCACAATATATATATATACATATATATATATAGAGAGAGAGACAACGAAATCAAAACATTTTTAGACTAAACATTTTTAAACACAACAGAAAATATGAAATAAAACATTTCATTGATTGTTTTAAAACCTGATACGTTTAGTCAATTAAAATAACATTAAATGAACGTTACATGATCTTTTATTTATTTGTATATATAAGATATATCTCTTATAGAAAATGTCAAAAATCAATTTGGTTTATTATTTTTAAATATGAAATATATCAAAATTTGTGGTTTCCCTTTTTTTAATTCATATCGAAATTTACAATTTGTTTACTTTATTAATACAAAGATTGTTTTTTACATTTGTTTTTAATTTAATTACTCTTTTTGTAGGAAGCTGTGAACAATATGATCTTCAAATAGTGAATTTTTCTATTTTTTTTTTTATTCAGAAATGTTTTCTACATTAATTTTTATTTGCAATAAAATGAATTTTAGGATAATAGAATGAACAAAGATACTATTAAATAAAGTATATTATTTTCTATTAGAAAATTGTTTTTTGCTGTAATTAATCTATGAATTATGAATTATTTAAGATAAAATCAATATTGACGTTTTAAAAGTTGATTTTTATTATATTTAATGTTTCAAATATACTTTTACTGTCTTGTGAGTAAAGATTTTAGTTTTTATATAAATTTATATTTAAATTACGACAAGATTTACAGTAAAAACCAAATCATTTAAATAATAATAAATAATCATGGGATAAAATTAATAATATCATGGAAGATGAATCAGAAAATCAATGTAATCTTACTTAATATTTTGGTCGGTGAACAAATGTCGATATTTTTAATACAATACTCAAACTAAATGAAAAAATCTGATTTAAAAAATTAAATGTTTGTGAAAAAATATGTAAATAGAATTTTGAAAAAAATAAAGTCAGGAACTTTCTTTTTTTAAATATATTTCAATAGATATTTTTCGAAAAAAATAAATAAATACTAACCCTTAACGGTCGAGAGCTTTTTATATTCTATTGTGGGAGATAAGTGTGATGTCCCCGTAGCGAGGTCTTTCGACCATTAAGGGTTAATTTGAGTTCAAAACTACGTTTAGATTAAAATCATTTCTTTCATATAAAAAAATATATTTAATGAAATATATAAAACAAATAATATCTAAATTAAATAAAAATTATAATAATTTCAATCCTAAAAAAGTGTTAATCACCATAGTCAATCAAAATCGATCCAGTATTGATAAAGACTTCCCTATTTCAAGATTTTAAACATTTTTTTTCTCACATATTTCCAATTAAATTTCTGATATTTTTATTCTACTAGATGACTGGTTCTTTTTGGAAATTTTTGTATTTTTTAGATTTCAGTCAATAATTCTTATTGTTTGTTGGCTTTCTCTCTTTGTCTAATATTCTTTGCCCGTTTTTATTTTAAACTGTACTATTTTTATTACAGGTATAAATTTCTATCAATTTTAACCCTACCAATTCATATTTTCAATAATGAAAATAGCAAAAAAAGGTAAAAATAAAAATAATAAGAAAATGGTGAAGAAATGAAAATAGTAAAAAATTATATTCTAATTAAATACTTATAATAAATAAAATTAAAAAAATGTAATTAAATTTGTTTTTATATTGATTTAAGTAGTTAATATGGTAATATTTGCTAAGAAAATATAAGATGTTTAAGTAAAAATACAAATTCAATCAATAAACAAGTAAAAATAAAATAGTGGACCAAAAAATTTCTTTCAATTCTCTTTAAAAAAAAATAACTCGAGTATAACAAACGAAAAAGAAAACGAAAATATAGATCGTTTTTGACATATATATTTTTCGCAAAGTCGAAATCGTTTTATTTTCTTGTTTAGCCAGCTTTTACCTGTCGACTGAATATACACGATCGATCGACACATAAGTAAAAAAATTGAAAAGTAACACTCACGCTCGTAAAGGTTAGACATTCGTCCCCTATGAACTACGTTCTTTCTGTGCACTGTTTGAACTAGTCGTCATCCCTATGGTTTTTCTTTAAATTATTTTCCCCTCTTTATCGATTTCTGTTTAATATATAGCTCGAAAGCGATATAAATATATGAAGAGACATAATGTATGGTAAAGAAAGCAATTGTAATTTTTATGACTGTAATGTTATGAAAGATATTTATGATAAGAAAGTTGTTTTTTTAAATAGTATCTTACAAATCTAATTCTTTAATTTACAGTGATAAATAAGAAGTAGAAGAGCACTTAATTTGAATCTTAATACATAATAAATATTTACTTGATAATTTCATTCTAAAATTTTCGAACAGAAGAACAAGAGAACTGCAAATATTTTTGGCATAAAAGCTCTGAGACTTATTCTAGATGTAAAGAAACCGATGATGATAGTAAAAAAAATTTAATATTTATGAATAGGTAACTATTTTTATAAGAAGTTTTTTTGAAATATTATTTAAAAGATGTATTCTAGATAGAAAAAAAAAACAAAGTGAATATCGTTTAAAAGATGAAAATATTTACAAAGTACAGTCGTATTTATATAAAAATACATTTTTTTCTAATGGATGATCAGAATTTGACATATTTTTGTGTCAAATATAACAATAATGATTACATATTAAGTTTAATGCGATTAATATTGATAAAATTATTTTATTTTCAGAACCATTTGCTGAATAAATAGTATTGTAACATTAAAATCCATGTTACTGATATATATATATATATATATATATATATATATATATATATATATATATATATTGTATATAGGATGGATTCAATTTAGGATTTCACATGGAAGTATTAAAAGAGGGCATAGGGGTTAGGAAAAGTCATGTTATTTTTTATTTAATATTTTAGTTCGATTCAATTCTAAAATAAAATTGAAATAAAATACTAAATGGGGGATAACAGGTTCTTTTTCAAAAAAAATCCGTTTTTTTAATACTTTCATATGGAAGCCTCAGTTGAATCACCTATATATATATATATATATAAATATATATATATATATAAATATATATATATATATATATATATATATATATACATACACATACACATATACATATACATATATTAGAAACTATGTCTAAGTAATTGTGAAAATCACGATTCTGGCAAGTTATTTCCAGAGAAGCATCAGAATTCCTTCACCCCCATGTTATTGATATAAATTATATAAGGTTGAAATTTGATCATTTTTAGATTTACCCTTTTGTTAAAAAAAATAATTTAAATGAGAATCTTACTTTCATTCTTGAAATAAACATTTTGATATATTTTCAGAAATGATTCTTTTACCCCACGACAACAAAAATGTTCAATAAATCACGGTTAATCATTTTTGATTCTCGTTAATATGCATTCAGATTGCAATTCAGTCATTCTTAGATAGTAAAGGTATTGAAAAATCTGAGTAAAAAGATTTTTCTGCACTTTTGTGTTTTAAAGATGATAGCGTATCGTCATCTAAATGCAGATAATCAACAATCAAAACTGATTTACAATGATTTATTGAAAATTGTTACTCAGAAAACAATTTTTGTGATTTCTGAGATCTAAAATTAAAATTAACTTGTGAAAGTCAAGTAATTCAGTGTTAGAATTGTCTTTTATAATGAATTTAATGCAATTTAACACAATGTTATGATTTATTAATCATATCTGTTCCACAAATCTTATATAAATGTATAAATGAACAAAAATGTTCCATTAAAAGATTATAGGAATAAAAAATTGATGTATTTTTTAACAACTAATATTTATATAATTTTATTTGCAGTGATAAATTCCATTTTACCAATATTCTATGTTAGAAAATAGTTTAACGTTCGATTTTATAGTCTAAAAAAAGCAATTTGAAAATAAACGAAATAAATATAAACCGTGTAGGCGAAAATACGATATCAGTAGACATACATAACAAATTCGCTCGTCAGTAATAACGTAGATTTTAGTGATAACGATCCACGTTGGCATAGATTTCATGCCTAGTTGGCAATAATTCCGACAGTGGAGTTAAATCGTTGCCAACATGTAACGGCGGTCACAAATATACAATATGTAACAAAATGTGTAATACAGATGTAGGGAATAGTGTTTATATGTCTCAATTAAAATATGGAAATCAAATTTTATAAGACAGTATTCGCAGTTGTAAAAAGGTTGTATATAATTGAAGATAAATTGTATAAACTTTGTTATTTATTGAAAAATAGTTTATTTTTTAAATATATGAAATTAAAATTTTATATAATTTTAAAATAAATGAGTTCAAATAACAAATAGTTCAAAATAAATGAATAAATTCAAAAATCAAATTGCACTAAACAATTTAATGTCAATTATTGAAAATTTATAGAAAGAAAAAAAATAAAATGCAGTAGAGAATAAAATAGTTAAAAAAATGTACAAAGAACTAAGATAGTAATTTTTACACAATACAGTTCGGACAGCAACTAAATTCAGTTTCAAGAATGAATACATTTTTCACCTCACAATCCACAAAAAATTCTGACAAAAATTGTCAATAACTAATTGTCAATAACTTAATGATCATTTTTCAATGGAAATATTATTAGATCACCTTCAGATCGCTAAAATACAGAAAAATATCAATTTTTATTTCTGTAACTCTTCTATAATGTTCGCAATTTTCTTATAGAAACTTTTCTGTATACTTTTGGACTTCAAAATGATTGAATTTCATCTAAATGTAGATAATTAGCACTCAGAGACCATTTATTGAATATTTCTATCTAAAAAATGTTTGTATTGTTTGTAAAAAAAAGAAAAAAAAATTTTATTGTTTTAAATTATATAATAAATAGATAAATAATGTTGAAAATTTAATGGAACTCAAAACAATAAAAATATTTTGTTAAATAGATCTGAAAATTAAATTATATATAAAATAAATAATGTTCTTTTTCTGAATTCATTTACATAATAATTGTTTTTTAATTTGGTTTTTAGAGCAGTTTTAATTCTTTGAACGTACGCGTTTTTATCAGACATGCTCTTTTGATAATAATTTCTCTGACGAATTTAACTGTCATCTGTGTTTCGAATAATAACGAAATTTACTATGTGGAAAGTCAAATTTTTTATTCTAATCATACAATAAAATAGTAAATATTTTTTAATAATGTTTTCATTTTTGTGCGTTATATTTAAATCTTCAAAACATGAGCTTGTTTTTTCTCATAAAAATATTTTATATATATATATATATATATATATATATATATATATATATGTATATAAAAGTTATAATTCAGTATCATTTAAATTTTGTACTAGTCACTGGTTGTTTAAAAATATAAATTAATTAAAAAAGGCGTCAATGTGAATAAATTAGCTTTAATAAAATAAAAAATATATGTATAAAATAAAAATTCGAATAACACAGTACCTACAGAATATGATTATTTAAATTTGCTTAGTCTTTGTAAACATATGAGGAAACGAATTTGAAAACAGGTCAGAAGTAAAATACAGTGCAGAACATATTTTGCGCATTTAAATGTTTACCAAAGTGAATACGTTGTCTAGTCACATTTTATAAAATTTTATGATTTTTCTTCACTTATTCTAGCATAGTTCCTATGCCAAGACCACGGTCGTACTAAATCTTTGTTTTGACAAAAAGTCAACTATAAGTTTGTTTCCTTACACTCGATTTTTGATTTTACATTGAATATTATCTTCACGATAACACATATTATTTCAATTTTTCATAGAAATCTTTGAATATACGAAGAAACATGTATTTGAAAAAAAACCTGTAAATTTTGTATTTTCATAATTTTTTTGTGTAATAAATTTAAAATTCTTGAATAATTTTATAAACGTTTGAAAATTATAAAAAAATTAAAAGTAGTTAGAAAAATGTATAAATTAAGTGAAATATGATTCATATTAAATTAAATTTTTATTGATTTTCCAAAATTTTATACTTAAATATATATTAATTAAAAAGAATAAATTATTTTCAATTTTTATTAAAATTGTATGTAATTTGGTATAATTTTATTAGGATTTTGTATTATTTCTTTAATAGTTATAGCAAGAGAATCTATTAATAAAGGTAATAATATAATAATTGTGTACTTAACAAATTTAATAGGTTAATATTAATATTTTTATATAGATTTTGTACCGAAAACAATTTGAAAATATGAAACAAAATATTAAATACAGATATAAATACAAATTCACTATGAAATTAAAGATAAAATTAATAAATAATCATTATTAATTCATAACACAATTGTTATTGATTATTTTATTAGAAAAACTTTCTTAAAAGGTTTTTTTATACATTAACGATTATCATAATAAATCTAATAAACGGAATTTCATTCAGGACTTCTTTTTAAAAAAGAACAATATTTTTTTTATATCCTACTTATATACTGACACTTTAATTAGCCTTAACCCAGGATTATCTCTTTTATACATTGAACCAAAATTTAAATTATTCAATAATAAAAAACTAATTTATATATTCTTATTTTTTATGAAAAATAAAAAAAAATATTCGTATACACATACATATATATATATATATATATATATATATATATATATATATATGTGTATGTATATGTATATATATATATATATATATATATATATAAAGCGTTTTACAATAGGGACGCAATTTTTAAAAGCTTATATATCAGATGTCAAACTGACAACTGTATTTTTTTTCACATTTTTTAAGTATTGACGTTACCATTTTTAGTTATGGCTTCGTATTAACAACAAAACAATTCATTGAAACAATACAATTGTGTCATGAAAATGGTTCTATAAAAAATACATGGTGCGGTATTTATCTCGTCCATTTGAATTAACAATTATTCGACTAGTAAGTAAATTTGAAGAGATTGGATCGGTTAAAGATAAAGAAATACTAACATGTATTCATAGTGCTCATTCTGAAGGAAACATTAACTCGGTTCATGAAACTGTATCGGAAGAGCTAGGAATGTCAATTCCATGACGTTCACAGTGATTAGGTATTTAGACGAGCACATGGTTTATTTTGCATAAGGATTTATTGATGAAGGCTTATAAAGTTCAATTAATAAAAGAACTGAAGTCAGCAGACCATTCACAACGTCGAGGATTTGTTAATTGGATACTGGAACAATAGCAGGGTTTTTTTTTCTGAGAAAATCATCTTTAGCTTCCTAGCTATGTTAACAAACAAAACTGGCGAATCTAGAATGAAGAAAATCTGTTGAGAAGCCACTTCATACAGAAAGAATGACTGCTTGATGAGAATATTAATCCAGTCGAGGCATTGGTCTTTACTTTTTTGAAAATCAAGATAGTAAAGCGATTACTGAAAAGATGCCACAATATTATAATCAATTTTTTGTAGGCAGAATTGAATGATACTAATCTGGAAGATATGTGGTTCCGGCAAGATAGTGCAATAAGCCAAGCAGCTAGTGAATCAATTGATTTATAGAGGACGAAATTTTCGGATCGTTTTATTTACAGAAATTGAAACATTAATTGGACACAAATCCTACGATTGAACACCGTTGGACTTTTTTTTTGGGTCACATTAAAAGACAGCTATACTTCAATAATTTTAAAACAATTTTCTACCTAAAGATAAAATTCGAAGAATAACTGATGAGATAGAGCTCCAGTTGTGTAGGAGTGTTATTGAAAATTTTAACAAAATAAATGGTTACTTATAAGAACTCAGACGGAAGTCACAAGATATTATTTTTCATTTTTAAATAGTACACCCTAACTATTATTTACAATAAATAAACTTGAAATTTCAGGATAAATTCTGTGTCTTATTTCAAATGAAACAAATGCTTGCTGGAAAAGCCTGCATATAATGTTGACAAAATTAATATATCAAATTTAAAGAAAAATCTATATATTTTCAATGTACACAGATGCTGGTATCATATTTCAGGATTTAATTTACATAACTGACACATTATTATAGTACGTGTGATAAATTTTCAGGAATTTGAGAAAAAATCACAAACGTTCATATTTGAGTCGAGTGGAATAAATCAAAATTTTATTACCAGATTAAATTATACTATTATTATTATTATAAAGTGTACAGAACAATCTCTTACCGAAAAACATAATTCAATGTGGAGATCAATATAAAAATTTGTTTCACTAAAAATATTCATATCAATTCTATAGAAATCTAGTTGAGAAAACTCTCATATTATATATATATATATATATATATATATATATATATATATATATATATGTATATATGAGTTCTTTATGTTATATGAATTTTCAATACGATGATAACGTAATTTATTGCAGTATTTCATAAATGTAACATTTTGTTCGAGTGGATACTTTATTATGCATATATACCTGATATACATGTAGACGTCGAATATATACATGAATCCTTATTTATTTCAAAAATGTAAATAGTGTATGAAATATGTATATATAAAATGTTACAAATATACTTATAAATGATCATATTCTTATATCACATTTCATACTCAATAAATATTATTACAATCTTTTTAATCCGTATTAGAATTTTTTCATTTATGTTTTATTTGAATTAATTTGCTACGAAAATTAATAAATATTACTGAAAATATAACAAATATATTTAAAATATTATTTTTTTAAAAAAAAGAGCATTCAATCATTATTAGCAAACTAGGAATATAAGAAAAATAATACTTTATATTATAATAAAGTATGATTAAACGTGAAACAGATAATCTAATTTATAAATGAAAAAATATATATCGATTAAATATTTTTAAGTTTTGGTTTGATTGATTATAAAATATTTATATTCAATATCATTCAGTCGGATTTATATGTTTGAATGTAAGATTTAAATATTAGTTTTAGTTCAGTAAAAAGTCGATTTTTGAAAAATCGACAAGTATTTAGATCTTTATACAGTTTTTAAAGTCTAATAGTGTTGTTCTCCTTTTAAAACAAACACTTAATAAATCAAGATTATTTTTTATTT
This sequence comes from Acanthacorydalis orientalis, assembly GCA_034766995.1. Lineage (NCBI taxonomy): Eukaryota > Metazoa > Arthropoda > Insecta > Megaloptera > Corydalidae > Acanthacorydalis > Acanthacorydalis orientalis. The sequence goes on from CM068320.1 coordinate 32,049,742, forward strand.
CTATTGTAATTATAAAAAGGATTAGATAAGATTATTAGCGTTACTAAATCCATGCATGCATAAACTCTTCATTACTAAACTTTTTCAGAGAGTTTAGTTACCGTACAGCAAATTATACAGAATACCCGGAACATTTAAGTGGTATACAACACATCTTATCTTTAGCCAGTATTTATTCAAATGCACAAATAGAAGAAGTCTAGTACATGCATACAATAAAATATTATTATAGATTTATTTCCAGATCGTTTATTTTTATCATCATTTATCTCTCTTGTGATTACATTCTACCAAAGTAGATATAACTCACATGTATTTTTAAATAAACATTTATTTTTAAATTGTAAATATATTTTTCTTGCAAGAATAATAGTAACACTATTTATGTGCAAGTGAAGATATTTATTGTTAAATGGAATAAATTAAAAAATATTTTTTTCCTTTTTCTACTTTCATTTTAGTTTACATTTTTATAACTCTTTCTCTATCTCTCTCTTTATATATATATATATATATATATATATATATATATAATATACACAACCGTAAGTAAACAGCTTTTTAGTTTGAATAAGTAATAATTCATAAAATATGCAACAAAATGTATTTTATTTTAAATTTTTTCTAACGAATACATCAAATTTTAACAAGTCTCGATGCGAACATTGTTTGTAGCCCTGGAGGCAGAAAAGCGTTACACAATTTCGCTACTGATTCGACGAACATGTCCAAAGTGATTTTTCACGACAATTGTGGCAACTCGCTTTCAGATGACCTAAATTACTATTTTACCAGAATAAAGTAATAATTAAAGATCTAACAATGTGTGAAAAAAGGACGATACGATTCTTTAGAGATTTAGCTATTAAGTATTGATTTATTTTATTATCTATAAGATTTATGAGCTAGTTAAATATTTTGGATCGATTTTGTTCATTATAAATACAATATTTCAAATAATATATTAATTATTCACTTACTTTAATTATTATTTAAATGAAAAAAAAACGATTTATATTTAACATTTTCAGTAATTCATATCAATAATAATCTTTAAACAATTTATACCATTTTAATTATCAATAATATTTGTGCAAATTTTAACACACACACACCCATATATATATATATATATATATATATATATATATATATAATCATACTTTTTCTGTATTATTAATAAAAAGTACGTATTGTAAAAAATATAACGTAATTGTTAACAGACCGTTGCTTTGATATTATGATTTCAATGGCTTCTCTTTATGTCTATTAATAAAATCTTTATTCCTTTCCGATTATTACAGCGAACTTTGTCTCTAATTCTAAAAATACATCTATTCACCCTATGTTATTCTACCCTTTAGATAAAAGAACAGTGAGTTAATATAAAAAGTCACATGACTACATATGGACACATTTTTTAATACAAGTGTATTTATATATATATATATATATATATATATATATATACAAATATTCAAATTTGTTCAAAAATAATTTTAATTATATATATATATATATATATAAATAGATAGATATTAATAGACAAGTAGATAAATAAATAAAACTATGTAAGAAGTTTTCATCTATCTCAAACTTTCAACAAATATAAAATCTTTTTAAATTGGAAAAGTCTCCTATAGGAGAATATCTGTCTTAATTGAAAAAAATGATATATAAGAATAGAAGTAATAATATGATTTTCAAATCATCACAAAAAACTAATAAAAGTAGTAATAGTTGTATATAAACATAACATATTAAATATTTAATAGTGAATTTATTTATCAATGTTTGATTTTAAATTTTTACAACAGTATTTTTAATAAATATTATTTTAATATAATTTAAATGTGAATTTTATATAAATTAATTTTTTCAAATCGTAACTATTAATTAGGTAAACGTGTTTAATTAGAAAATTTAACAAATCAGTTTAATTAATCAAGAAGTCAAATATAATGGAACAAACTTTTAATCTTTAAATAAACGGTATTTAAAAAAAAAATATTAAAAAACCGACCTCTAACAATTTAACTAGTGAACAAACTTCAATTTAATTTATAGCATTTATGACGTGATCTTATGACCTATTTACTACGTCAAAAACGAAGAGTAGATTTTAGTTCAATTCATTACGGAAGCTCAAGCTTCAAATGTTCACAACTAGTAATTCATTTGTAATTTAATCGATATTTTTATACGAAATAGACGTACGAAAATATTATTTATTGGATAAATGTTAAGTTTCAACCAATATAATAAAATGAGATCAATTTAACAATTGGAATTTTTTAAGCTTTGATATGAAATCAGAATAGAAATCTTTTTACTTTAATAAATGAACGTAATTAAATTGTAACAATTTTGTGTCTCAACTCAAAAGTACTTTAATACAAAATTATTTGCATATCTCAATAAAAATATATGTTGAATATGACCTAAATCATAAAAATCAAAAAAGTAACTCCATCAGATAGCATATAATTTTTTTAAATGTTTTGATGAAGGAGTTAAAAAAAACACTAAAAATCCAAACAATTTAAGTATAAGTATGCGTATATATAATATGTAAATTGGCAAATAGTAATAATTAATAATTACATACTTATTTATATATATAATTGAAAGTATTATACCAGTTAAATGAATATTTTGGTTCGAATTTAAAATTCTCACATGTGTTATCTTTAGTTATAATTTTCAGTTTTTACACCTGATGTATTCTGACAATATTAATACTAGTAAATCATTCAAGTGTTTATCAGCTGTGTCTAGTTTTGGCTCATAAGCTTTCGTTTAAAACTTTGAAGACAAATTCGTAGTTTATCTAAAGATATCTGAAAATGGATTAGGAGACAAAACTAGACATCATAGTGGATAGACTCCAGTAAGTGACTAGAATATCTTTCGTTGAAAATATTAATTAGTTGATAAAATTAACAAAAGTTGATCTATTGATTAAAATATGAATTCATAAATGATTGATGAGTTGTTTAAAGATAAATATGAAAACAATTATGATTGTTTCGGATGAACTGTGCAATGCAATAAGAAAAAATTCTATTTTAACTTGTACTTATAACTATATCAAATGTTTCCTTTCAATCACACATAGAGTACACATATTAAGATTGACCCATTAGCATCTAGTACAATATTATGGTAATATTTTATAACTTAAGATTATTTATGAATATATAATAGAGATAAATTGATTCAATGAGATTCTACTAAAGGTATTCCTATCAAAGCATTGTATTTAAACCTTACACACACATAAGTATTAACAAAAATGTTATTTATATATTTCAGAAAAACATTTTTCATTAATTATAAACTTTAAAAAGATTATATTCAATTCAAATGTTTAAACATAATATTTGTTCTGATGAGAACGAAAAAACAATTTATAACATCTTATTAATTTATTTTTAAATAAAAACCTATTTTAGCCCTTTCTCATCCAACTACAAATATTATTCCTTTATGTTTTTCAGTATTTTTTTTTAATATGTGTTTATAATTATTATAATAATTCTTGTTTATATTTACACAATCTGTGATGATTATATATTTTAAATAATTTATAAAAAATTACATTTCTAAACTCAGACATAAACACAGATTCTCTTATTAAGTATGTTTTTATTAATATGATGCTAGTTATATATATATATATATATTTGTATGAATTGAACAGATAAACATTATTATTTTTTCCAGAAGATTCGATGACTTAGGGCTACGTTCCCGTTCCAAAGATATGTCAAACTTTCTAGTCCTGTTCAGTTTATTTGGCACCAAAGTATTTTTACCTTTTGAAAGTTTTTCGTTACCAGTGATGAATTGCTACTCCATCGTCTCAAACCTTAGGTTAAAAGACCGTGGAAGCTTCCTTCAGTTTGACACCTCAGCATTAATCTGGTTCGCTATAGTAGTTCTAGCATCCGCAACGGCGTTCAACGATCGATGTAGCTTTTTGGATCGCAAACAATTTATCTAGTTTAAAATACGATAAATTTGAAAAGAAACGTAATAAAAAATTGTTTTTCGTTCGAAATAATTTCAAGTCGTATTATTTGGACGAAAGTATGTCGTTTCAAAAAAGAATCGCTCATAACAAATAAGAGCATATATATATATATATATATATATATATATATATATATATATTCATAAATATATATTATTACAAATCTTTAAATTTTATCAACACAGTTATACAGAAATAATTTCAAAAATATATAAATCTTTATTTTAAAAAAGATACATTTCATTGTTCATTTTTTACAAACACTGCTTAATAACATCAAGTAAAACATTATATATACATATATATATATATATATATATATATATATTATAAAAAAAACTATTTTGATTTTTACAAATTGAAAATTTTCTATAGAATACATTAAAAATTTGATATATTTCTAATAATTTCTTGAAATACTACTTTTTTATACTACAATAAAATAAAAAAATGGTAAAATAATATTAAAATTTATAAAAATATATTCATGTATCTACTTAATATTGTATAAAAGTTTCAGTGCTGAAAATCATTTAAATTAATTTTATTTAATAAATCCAGTTAGTTACAAAAAATCAAAATTACATACTTTATGTGACTGGACAATAATACGAAAAATATTTTATTCTTCATTTCAATAATTGACATTTAACAGTAAAGTTTTTTATTAATACAAATATGACAGTTTATAAAATCTTGATATTCCTAAGGTTTGAAACTATCTAAATAGATAAGGAAAGTGGTACAGGTGTATCAATAATAAAGTTTTATTTAATAAAAAATTTACAAAAAACGAATTACTTGTACAATAATATACAACAAAGCGAGTCATTTTCTAATCGAAAACAATTATATTTTGTATCTCCATAAGCTGGTTGCTTCAGTATTCCTAAATTTACCCTGTTAATTCAATAAGAAATTAAAGGAAATGAAACACAGATTTTTTACTTAATATTCTTTTTTTAAATTAACATATTTTTCGAACATAATATTTAAAATAAAATAAAAAAAACCATACAATATTTCTTCTAGAAAAAAATATATAAAAATCAATAAAACAACAACCTTACTTCATAGTTTTTATTAAAACACAATAAATAAACCTAAAAATATATATATATATATATTTTGATACAATCCCTAAAAACATAGGATAAAAAATTTATAAACATAATTTTATTTAACAATCTAACATTTTACAATTTTCTTCATACCATAAAAGTAAATATTATTTAATATGTGTGGTAAGTTATTGAAATATATTTATTTATTTATATATACACAGTTGTTTTCATGAAACTAAATAAAATTGTACTAGATGCTTAATCAAGGTTCATTCAAAATAAGCAAACACATAAAAGTATATTTTATTAAAATGTTAAAAGACCTTACATTCCATAGAAAATATACTGAACGATCAATAAGATTTATGAAATATTACGAATCTCGCATTCGATATTTAAGAAATTTACTATAATTACTGATATATAAATAGGCTTGTTTGAATTTTTTTCATTTAATAAAATGACCAAACCGAAACAAATTAAACGTTTGATAATTTTTTTCTTTGTCTTAATAAAAGTGAACACATATGTTAATTCAAATTCGAACTCAAATTAATCGGTACTCATATTTAAAATACCCAAATAAAATTAATTTGCATTTATATTTGTAAATTTATATATTCTTGTATATATATATATATACATATACATATATATATATATACATATATATATATATATATATATATATATATATATATATATATATATATTATATACATACATATATATATATACATACATATATATATATATATATATATATATACATACATATATATGAATATATATATATAAATACATATATATGAATATATATATATATACATACATATATATATATATATATATACATACATATATATATATATATACATACACACATAATATCCTCTGTAGGTTTTTTAATTGTTTTCACAAATAAAAAAACCTTAATCAATCTAATTTATACAAAATAAATAATGTTATTTCTCAACGTTGAAATACGTTAATATATAAAAACTATATAATAAGGTATATTACGAATCAGAACCTTTAATTAAAAAAAATTAATAATTTTTTTCTAATTAGTTCTTGCTTATATTTCTATTAGAAATTACATTTTAAACATTTATTGAAATTTTGTTTCCTGTGATAATTCTTCACTATCTTTTGTTACACTAGATATTTGTTAATTATCACTCTATCTCTCTTTATATCCCTCTCAGTGTGTGTATATATATATACATATATTTATATATATATATATATATATATATATATATATATATATATATGCCGGTAATTATGATAGTGGACTGTCAAAAAATTGAAAAAAATGATTTTATGATTTATTTTATATTACAATTATTTATATTTTAATAATCTAGAAGAACTTCGAAAAGAAATAAAAAAATGTACCGTTTAATGACCTTGCAAAGTTGATTAGTAAACATAATTTTGTTTTTGTTTATTTTGATAATGGACTAAGTCACTTACTTTTCGGTAGACTGTTTTTCTGGAAAAAGGCATGTGCCCATCCGATTTTTGTATAAAACTATAATACTTTCAAGGTAAATAACCCTTAAGTTAAGACAACTTCTTTGCTTAACGCTCTCAAACGAACAATTACATTGCTATTAGAAAAAAAATCTCTAGAGAAATAAATTACAAAGAGAACGAAAAATATTAAGAGAGAATTTGTTTATTGGTTGAAAATAAAATGAATCATATTTCTAAAAGATGCCCTTTATCAGATGTCTTATAAAACATCTTTAGATGAGAGAACAGAATTTTAGATTTTAGATCTTTCGCCCAAAAAAGGAAGGCCGAAAATATACAGAAAAATTCAATTATTTCCACTTTATCTGAATATATGATCACTTATAAACGAAAAATATAAGGATATAATGGATCTGTTACTGTACATTCGGTCAATTTGCCATGAATATTTTTGTACTCTCAAAACATCACAAAAATAATACCGGTATTGAAGAAGACGAAGAAATCTTTAGTATTATTCTAAATTAAGTAACATGATTATAATTACAAAATGTAAGTGAATACTATTGTTTATAACTTCCTTTTTCGATTAAAACTGAAATATTTTTTTTATAAATTATTTTTAAGATGTTTGAATAATTTTGAAAATAGTCTGTCATATGAAGTATTAAAAAACACATATTTTTCATGATACTCGTAGAAATTCATAATGACATAAAAGACTTACTTTATAACAGTAGGTATTTTGGAAAATATTTTGTTACATAATGGAATAATATTTTTTATTACACACAAACGCAAAAGTCTAAATATCTCAATACGAAAAATATATGACTTAGTCCACTGTCAATTACCAGCACACACACACACACATATATATATATATATATATTTATATTTATTTTAAACAGAACTTTTTGTTGTAGTATGAATGTAACTGATTCGAGTACATATTGTCAAATTTTTATAACTAATCTTTTTTAATGATTTAGTCAAATTATAAGATGCAAAAAAATATATTCAATATGAGATAATATGAATTTAAAAAGCGTTAATCATAAATAATTCAATATCATCAAACCGATAAATAGATGTGAATGCAGAGGACTAGAAATCATACGACAATAAGTTTGATTCACCATCACCTGAACATAAGCAGACGCTCACTTATACACACACATTGTCCTGAATTCATCTGAACCAGAAACAGGACATGGGATATTTCGGTTTGGTGAAGCGATGTGTTTTCCGACGGTGATTTATACTCACGAAATTGTATTCGGTGTGAGCTGTATAGCATTTTTCTCACCTCGCTTTAATGAATGAGCATTTATTGTTGTTGCACGGACAGCTTCAGTGAAAACATGTGGATCTTGCTACAACAATGTTGTTATGTATAATTACACTCGTCGCTTTTGCACACAGCTAAATGGAAAATGGAACTGAATCATTATTTTTTTAGCTGTTTTTTTCCAAATATATTGATTTCGTGTAAGCTTTATTGTTATTATTTTTGTGGATGTGATACAATGTCGACAGTAAAATATTAGTCAGTGGTGTCTATGCATTATATTCGTTACATAAACTTCACATTAAATTGAATACCTTTTATGTTTTAGTTTATAAATATCTTCCTAAGTTATTAATTAAGTATAATACATTATTTATTCTTTGAAGTTATACATTATCTACCTCAATAGATTTAAATAGAAACCTTTTTTTTGCAAAAGGAACAAAAAATAACCAGACAGAATAAATAAATTTATTTATATAGAAACTCTTTTTAAAAAAAAGCTTCACGTTAAATATATAACTAAAAACAAGAGCTAATAAAATATTTTCTTATTAAATTTAAATTATTTTCAAGTTAAAATAGATATAATTACTGAATAGTTCAAATTAAGTTATTAAAGTATAGAGTTAATAATATCAAGTATGCAATATAACGTGTAGAATATTCAAGGGTTGATATATATATATATATATATATATATATATATGTTGATATTGATATTTTCAAAATGTATTCGTCTATATATTAATTTTAGATATAATTACATTGCAAGCTCATATACGAGTAATGTGAAACGTATATTATTTGGAGATGAAATATCAGTCAATAAATTGTTTAAACTTTCTAATAGAGATAGTGTGTACATGTATGTATATATATATATATGTGTGTGTGTGTGTGTATATATATATATATATATATATATATAGATATATAGATAGATAGATGGATAGAAAAGACAGAGATAAAGGTATGATAAGAAAACTGATTTATATTCTGATCATAATATCATCAAATGCTGCGATACACATTGTATTTAATCAAAATATACATTAATTATGATATTTTTCTAAAGATCATATTTAAAAATAAAAATATTTTCCCGTAATTTATTTAATAATATTTCAATACTTTAAATCCAGTTTTTTTTAATGTATACGAAATTATATTTTATAGATTAGTATTTAATGGGAAATTAAAAGAAAATATTTAAGCTTTGTATATTAAAAATAAGTTGTAAATTAAATTACAACACGCATTTTCTTTACAAACTCTCAAGTTTTAATTTTTCGTTTTTTTTCATACTCGTATTATAGAAAACTTTTTAATAACTGAAATGTTGTGCGTTTGCAAATCATTTTACAATATTTAAAACAGATTTGTAATTAAATATATTTCATATATTTTTATAAATGTATACTATAGAAATTTATAAAAAAAATAAATATTCACAAGTATAAAAACAGATAATATATTGTTATAGTTAGTAATTTACATCAAATAATAGTTGTAATGATTTGAAAACGAGATCAAGATCAGTTTGAATTAAATATAACAAAGCTGATAAGTCCGCTCTAAAATTTATGATCAATTAAGTCATTGAGTTACCATTTACTTAGAGTAATTTAGAACAGTTATAAAACGTTAACTTTAATTACTCATTAAAGAGCTTAGTAAAATTCAAGAGTAAACAATATAATAAAATATAAGGAAGGTAAATCTTAAATTAATAAATTTTAATTGGAAATGAAACAGTTAAGAAAAAAGGATTCAATATTTGTGTTATTATTGAATAATATTAGGTTGGTACAAAAATAATTGCGGTTTATGACCTCCAAATGTATATATTTTTTAATTTAAGTGGTCCAGAACTGTTGGATGAATAACATCTAACTTTTAAGCAAGCTGTCGAATTGTTGTGTGTGGTTTTGATTCAACTAACGCCTTAAATCGATCGTTATGAACTGAAGGGCGTTCATAACCTTCTTTATATTCAAGGGTCTCGTTCCCAGCATGAAAATTTTAGAACCACCATTGGACCGTATGTTCCTTAACAGTATCCACATTTTCTGCTGCTTTACTACCCGTTTTGTACTCATACAAAAATCCTCTTATTTGCTTTTTTTCTATTTTTAATTCAATAGCCCATTTTCAAGAAAATTAATAATAATACCAGTCGATGTTATCAAAATACAGACCGAAGAATACACTCTAAAATGATATTAACATGAACACGATGAAATGCCACTTTCATTGAAAAAAATTAAAATAAGAATCCTGAAAATAAAAACCGCATTATTTTCCTACCAATCTAATACTTTCCTAACATAGTTTTTATTTTAACGCAAATGGTATTGAAGTTAAATCATATTTGATTATTACACGATAAAGATTTTAAGCAATACTTTTTACAATTCAAAAATGAATAAGTCTAGTTTTAGTTTCAATCAATTGTAAAAGAATGTTAAAAAATCTATATTTTTTTAACTTTAAACGTTGTTTTAATTGACATTTAATACACTGATTCAATGAATGAAATAATAGTCAACAAAAAAAATTTCCCTGTTGATTGATTGAAAACATTTGCAAGTTCTTGTCAAAATAAACCCTTTTCAAGTTTTGTATCAAAACTTGAAAAGGGTCTATAATATATTACATCCATTAATTATAAAACACTTAATACGTGTATAAGTTTTCACTATATTTAAAATATTAAATATGATAAAAATGTTTCTAGTCGGAATTGAATAAAAATATAAACTAATAGTGGCAAGAGAATAATATAAGCCTCTATAATATAAAATCAATCTAACAAATATTCAGTAACTTAAATATTTCAGTCGAATAGAAACAACACATATTCACGTTATTATAAATCTCAACAGAATAACAAATTCAATGTACTATTAAATCTGGCAAAATTGTGCGTAACTATTTATTACTTCAAACGTTAATTATACTCCGTGTTACGCAATAACTGGTCTCATTCACTCAGCATGTATCTCAAATAGCGCACGAATAAAATAGAAGTCGCTAAATACACAACAATATGAAAACATAACCGCTAAACCGAACTTTAACACTTTCATAAAGCAATCTATTAACCAAACCATTCTGGAAAATTTAATCTCACGCAAACATGCAGACAAATACAATAATACGCGAACATAACAGATGAATACTCGACTGTTAAATTATACAAAAAAGAAAACTTAAATGAACAAGATTGCTTCTTTGAGGTAGCTATAAACACAAAAAAAATTTCGGTCGTAAAGTTTAATTTAAGATACGGTATTATAACACCATGCAACATCTTTATTCTTCAAATGATGTTTATAGAAGATTAATTTCGGACGACAGTGTACATTTTATTATATATATATATATATATATATATATATATATATATATATATATATATATATATTTTACGGTAATCATATTTTTTAAGGACTTCATAAAGAAATATATACACGCGCGTTTTTATTTATTATTTGTAAGAGATTTCAGAGGCACTTATTTTCTGAAAAATAATCTATTTGAAAATAAATAATAATAATGAATATCGTTACTTGATTCCTAATTAAAATTTGATTGGAATGAATGATAACATTGAAGAGACTTTTAAAATGTGAATTCTATTCAAGTACACAATTATATAAATAGTTCAAATACACATCGAATTTTTTAATTTAATATAACATTTTTCAACATCAACATCCAAATAAGTACAGTGAAAATGTAATTATATCTGTTAAGTTCGGCTTTAATATAAAATTAACATTAAATAGTTTTTTTCGAAAATTCAGTCAGCATATCCTACAATATCTTTCTTTAATATTAAATAATTTTATAACATGTTCATTTCTTTTTAAGAAACTGATTCTCATAAAACATTTAACACAACTGAAATGCATACTAAGCAATTCATTTTTTTAATATAAAGCTAGAATCAATTAGAATTTAATGTTTTACATTAAAATATAATGGAATTCATTTTCAAAAATCATATAATGATTTAAATTCATTTATAATGTCTCTCTGTTCGTATAATCGTTGACCTATCAATATCATACTTCTTAAAGTCACTTTCTATTGGGTTGGTAGGAAAATAATTACGGTTTTTGTTTTCTGAATTGTGACTATTATTTTTCCTCAATATATATATATATATATATATATATATATATATATATATATATATATATATATATATATTAATTATGTTCATTGCAGATTCATAATCATAATTTTTCAGGCATATATTAAATGTAGAATCTAATAAATACGTTTTATAAATGAATATTTTTAAGTTATATTAAGTATTAACACATTTTCAGATAATAAAATATAATTGAAACGACTAATAACTGTCGTTGTTATTTTAAATTAAGAATCTAGTAATCGATGTTTGAATAATTTATTACATGAACAAATAAATCTAATTTAAGTCACTTGAAGAAGTTTAAAAATAGTTTTGCATATTATAATTAAATACAAAGATATTTTCTTGTCCTTGATTATCTATTAGGTCGGTAGGAAAATAACTGCGGTTTTTGTTTTCTGAATTGTAACCTTAATTTTTTTCAATGAAAGTGTCATTTCATCGTGTTCATGTTAATATCATTTTAAATTGCATTTTTCGGTCTGTATTTTGGTAACATTTGGTTTTATCATTAATTTTGCTTCAAATTGGGTTATTGAATTAAAAATGGATGCATTTTTATGATGCTTTTGGCGTGGGTACTGTTAAGAAACATAAGGTGCAGTAGCGGTTCCAAATATTTCGTGTTGGGGATGACAGCGGACATCCTTAAATTCATAACGATCAACTGAAAATGTTAGTTGAATTAGAATCACTCACAACAAATCAAGAACTTACACAAAAATTAAGCGTTAGTCATCCGTCAGTTCTGGACCATTTAAAACCACTTAAAGTAAAAAAATGTATAAGAATTTGAAGGTCATAAACCGCGATTATTTTTCTATCAACCTAATATGATTCTAAAAGTAAAATAAGCTATGTTGGAACCTTATTGAGTACTATATTTCAAATATATGACTATTTTTTTCGTAAATGTCTATGTTCTTAGAATGCTTATAAAATGTTTTTTTTAAAAATAAAATTTGGTAAGTATTATTACTGATTTATAATTACAATGACAAATGTAGTTGAAAAAATATTTAAAATAACAATAAATGACATAAAATCTGTGTAGTTTACATAAAGTGTTTCTTTTTTATAATGAGAATGATGGGAATAAATTTATTAATTTTTTTCACTGACAGTAGTAGTATCAAAAATATAAAAAAAATTGAATAATAACTAAATATTGATTAGTTGTAGTATCATGAGATTTTTATTTTTAATTTTTCCATTTATCTAAATTGTTATTTGAAATCCAAACAGCTTTGATTATTCATAACTATAAATATGTAATGAAAGAATGTATTTAATTTATTCATTGTTTTTTCGTACATAATTATTCTAAATGAGAAGTTTTTTGTATCTCATTTAATTCAGACACATGTATTATAGGGCTTGTATTTAAACGTTTAAAAAGTAAGTAATCTTTTACAGTCAGTTACTTAGTCATGTTATTTTTAATTCAGTATTTTAGTTCAATTCAATACTAAAATAAAATTGAACTAAAATACTAAATAGGGGATAATATGTTTATTTTTATTTTTTTTTTAATACTTTCATATGGAAGTCTAAGTTGAATCATTCTATATATTATATTATCTTAATTCATGTTGATAAACATTTATTAAAAAAAATATTTTACTGGTAGATTATTTTAATGCTTTGAACAAAAATGTTATTTGTATAATTAACTTACATTTTTTCAATTAAATTATTTGGTAAAAGTTTTATTGATTGTTTTAATTTCACACATACGAGTTTTTCTATTTATAATAAACATATCTGATATAAAACTATTCTATTTAAGATATAAAATCTTATATTCCAGATATAACACATGTTAACAACAAAAATGTCTATCATGTTTATTTACATAATTTAATAGAAGATTAATGGTTACAAAAACAATACGAAGAGAACTGTACTAATACGCTTACTGAAAATACAATCGAGAAACTATTAGCTAGATCACCAACTATTTATACTCGATTATATTGCAAATTGAGGAAAATTAGTACTGATTACAACCGAAGCCAATTAAAGCGTATATCGTAACGACGTCATGTGATGTTCAATTGCATTAGAATAATTTCAGTCAATAAATGGTATCGCGTCAACCACAAACGATCACTTTACACCAATTTGAATGGTGACATATTTGTAGAGGGTTTTATATACTTTCATCATTTGGATTAACAGAGCGTGTCTTTATGTACAAAATATTTATGTTAATATATGGTTTGTTTTATTATTTTATATATTTTCCTCGGTCTAATACTTTCTTGTTTTTATTTCATTAAGAAATGTTCATCAATGTAAATTCAACAGAAATAATTCAAAAATTGTGCACATGTATATATATATATATGTGTGTGTGTGTGTGTGTGTGTATTATATAAGTACTCGTTTTAAAAATGATAAATGGTTTAAATGTATTTCTAATACAGCGAGTGTATATTGAAACTGTAACGAAATTACTTTCTAACTGACCAGCGACCTTTAAAGGGTAAAAGCACAAAGACACGTTTACATACTCATTTTACCCACTGCATACAAGAACGTGATGTTTCAGTTGTGTATATAAGTTGAATACTAATTTTACAATCTCCGTTACTGGAGATCCTGAACTTTAGTTGTATTTACGTGCGTTGATAACAAGTAAATCCTGGTGTCTTGTTCGTGAAATAATATTGTTTCGGATAAACGTACTGAATGTATAATTGCTGTTCTTATGATTTCACATTTACGACCGTTTCGATTAATGTGTTGTATACGAATATGGCTTGAGATACATTTATGTCATTAGTTATATTTGAATGTGTTTCTTATTATTAGAAATACCAGTGACGACAATTTTATAGTCTATAATTAATTTGTTAATAAATAAACTTCTTTTTAAATTATTTATGTAGACGTCATAACAGCAGTGTGTTCAAATGAAATTATAAAGAAATTAAAATAATTTCTTAAAATTCGAGTATTTTAAATATATTGGCCTTTTTAAAAATAATATTTGCAAATAATAATAAATCTAGTTTGTTGAATTAGATCTCTCTCTATTATTTTCATAAACCAAAGAAATTAATAAATGAGTTGATAAAAAAAGTGATTCATAAGCAATTCAATTCTTTCCGTTCAAACGCTTAATTGGAAAATTTAATTAACAAATATTTATTGTTCTTTAAATATTTTATAGAATAAAGTATATTGAAAAAGTGATTATATTTTATTCAAATAAACAAATGTCATTAATACAAAATGAAATATTCCTGCTGTATTTTTATAATAAATATGAATACTAAACAGTAGTTTTAAAATTACACATTTACATAAAATTAAATGTAAAATTGTAGTCGAAAAATTTTAATACACTTCAAATAAATTGTTTTATATTTAATAATTGTTTTTTATTTAAAAAAGATTGAGACTGAGAGAGATTAAGACAGAGAGATCGAGACTGAGAGAGATTGAGAATGAGAAAAATTGAGAATGAGAAAAATTGAGAATGAGAAAAATTGAGAATGAGAGAGATTGGAGAGATTGAGACTGAGGGAGATTGGAAAGACAGAGATTGACAGAGACAGATTGAGAAGGAGGAAGGTTGAGAGAAAGAGAATAAACCGTTTTTTTTGTTTAATAATATCCCATTTAATTAAACGTAAGTAAACATATTAAATAAAAGAAATAAAATTTACTCTTCAGTAAGTAAAACTTTTAGGAAGTAAAAACTAACTTTATTAAAAAATTGAAATTAAATTTACTATTTAAATAATTGGTACTCTAATTTACATATAACATTTTATTTTCAGTGTTGAATTTTGTTTTTTTTCCTATTATTATTATTCTTTTACAGGATTAAAGTTATTGATTACGAATTTTATCAATTTTAAAAAAATATTTGTAAAGAAAATTGCATATTTTGAAATTAAGTGATTATTCTTATTTTCTTTTTTTCCAAAAATATCTCTATTTAAAAAGTTTATCGCTACCGTTGCTTATTTTTTACATAATGTTTTTTTTTATATTTAATGCATGCAATAATTGTCAATGTAAAAACAAATTTGCAATCCAACTAAAAGCCTTATATTTTATAACATATGTAGGTTTTTTGATAGTATATATATATATATATATATATATATATGATGTACATAAAACTGAAATAAAATATCTACCTTATAAATATTAAAAACAAAACTTGATTATATGCAACACTAATAGAAGCTTAGAATAATCTTACATCTTGAATTTTTTACATTCATTGAGATTTTCGATAAAAGTTACATAGAGGATTTTATTATGGCGAGAAATTTATGAGAGGAATTATGTTTTCGGATTTATTTTCTAAGTACTTGTATTAAATATTTTAATAATTTATTTTATAACTATTATTGATAACGATATATATATATATATATATATATATATATATATATATATATATATGTTTTTCTTACTAGACCAATAAGTTTAATAATCAAGTTTAAAATAATAATGGACATTAAGGCTGACTCTGACCTGTAATCAATGCTTCATTTATAAAAAAATCATAGATTATATTTTTTTTTGACAAATTGTAAGTTTGCAATTACAAATTACTGAATATAATTCATATTGTTACTCATGTTAACAAAACACAAATTTTCCTTATCGTATTTATGTATAATTTGAAAATCTCACTGCCAAGTCAAAACAATGTTTAAAGAATGTTTGTTATTGTATATTGTATGTATAGACACAAACAAATATTACATACACTCGTGCGTTTAGTGTGTGTTCGTATGTATAAATTGTTAAATTAATTTGGACATATATGAGGTGTCATTTCTCGAATGCCTTGAAATTAACTGACAGAAATTATGTACTGTGGAACACACAAACAATTTACGAATATTCAAGAGCAATGAACGTGATTCCCTAAAAGTTAATGTATTATATGGCGCGTCTGTACTGAGACCCATTAATAAATGCTCTAGAGAATAAAGGTGCGTCTTTGTTGTGGAATTCACACTTACTTAATCATTACTCATATGTGCAACTTTTGATCAATTTGTTCTATAGGAAAAGGTGTGACTATATGCACCGGTAATTAATTTTAGTTAATGCTTATATTGAAAACAATAAATATGTTATATTTAAATAATACAAATATTTTTTTCTCTAAAACCGTTTACATATATATATATATATACATATATATCAACAATATTTATACATAAAATATTTTGCAATAAAATCAAAAACGTACAATTATCTATTTACATATACTTTTATATATGAATATAATTCATTGATTTAAATCAAATAAAATATACGATTCGTAAAATTTTATATTCAGTAGTATAATATGATTTTTTTATATTCCAATCATTTTATTGAAACCGTATATGAAATATGTAGAATAATATAGTAATGGGATTTATGTAAAACTCGTTGTTGGTTGATTAGGTTAAAGAAAACAAGAAATAAGAGAGCAAACATGATGATGGTATAAAATTAGATAACAAAAGAGAAACGAATTTTTTTATATGTAGTATTACGAGCTTGTTCCAAGAGAATTATAATAAAATTTGTTCACAGTGTTGTCATTTTTTTATGACAAAGTACATAAGAAATAATATATATATATACACGTATATGCATACAAAATTTGTCGTGAAATTTAAAGGAAAGTATATGCAGTTATATAAATGTGATATGAATGTTTTCTGATGACTACTAATTCACAGATACCAATTCTTTATATATTATATGAAAAAAGTCAATCTATCCGTATTATAAAGTATTATATAAAAAAAGTAAATTTATAATTAGAATGGAAAATGTTAATGATTAAAAAGAAAGTAGAAAATATTTTCATATAAGAAAAATTCGTTTTCTGTATATAATTTAATATGTTTGATCACAATTTATGTTTTATTAAACATTTTTTTTTCAATTCTAGAGGTTTTTTTGTGAAATAAATTTTTAAAGCATGCACATTGCTTATAAAAATACATATCTGTGAGTTTTGTAGCACAATATATTCATTATGTGCATTCAACTTGAATGCTATTAAATGAAAGTATACATGACTGTATCAAAGACTATACTATACTTGACTGTATTATAACTACTTATAAAACAAAACTGTAGTATATTATGAAATTAAAAGGAAAATACAAATTATATTCAATTAATTTGCATTCGTTTTGAGAACAAGAAATGAAAGCATGCACTGTTAAAAAGTCAAACATACGACAATATTCAACTATCACACTGTAAGTATACTTGTACATTTTTTTTGAAGAAACTATTCAAAAAATCTCGTTTTAGAAAAATAAGCAATAATGGCACAAAAGTATTAAAAGAATCTGTTTTTATAAATATTTCTTTGATAAAAATCGTGAAATATACTTAAATATAAAACGATATATTTCATTTTACTATGTCGAAATTCATCTATAATAGAGAATACTTGTTTAGTAACAAAAAAGTGGATTTTTAACAAAAAAAAATAGTACAAGTTAAAACTATAAAAATAGACATCTGAAAATATTATTTTTATTAAAATAATTTTATTAATTTTATACTTTTCATTTATACAAGAAGACCATTATGATTGACTTATCATATAAGATTGATATAATATTTCATAAAAATTTGATAAAATTTCTATTATTGATATAATAGAAATTTTATTAAAAGAAATGAATATCCAAAATTTAACAAATTCATATAACATGAATTATTAATAAATTGAAAAAAATCCACTTTTTATAAATGGTTTTCTAATCTATCAAATTTTCGACCTATTTTTTAATTTATTCTATTTATTTCAAAGCTTTGATATAAATATTTCACATTATATGCAGAATTTCACAAATTAATTCATCCTATTTTTTGACAAATTACTGAATAATTAATTATTATATATATATATATATATATATATATATATATATATATATATATATATTTATTAATATAAAATGCTTGTATCAATGAAAATATAGTCATCATAAGAGCACAAGTATAAAAACACTGTAATGATTCATGATATACAATAGCTTACTAGACAGATAACTGTTTTCAAATATTTTTAGGAATTCTATCTTTTTATTGTAAAGATGATTAATAATCCATCTAAATGCGAATATTTGGAACGAAACAATCGATTACTGTTTATTTTTTATTTTAGTTAAGAAAATGTTTATGGTGTGCTAATTCATTTTTGAAAATGAATTTGTTCGTAATCAACAATAAAAGATACATATACAGATTTAAAAAAAATCAAAAACAAACATTTATTATTATAAGAATTTTGAAATATTTAATAATCTTTAAAATGTGTTAACTATTCATTTAAGATGCAAATAATGGACAAAAGGGACGATATATTCAATTTATTGTTAACTATATATATATATATATATATATATATATATATATATATATATATATATATATATATATATATATTTAAGAAGCACATTTGATGTTCACAACCAAATTATTTTAAATAACTGAAAGACATTATTAACAAAAAATAATTAAGAAAATAGAATAATGTTTGCTTGAATAAAGTTAACTTGCCGATAAATTATATATATATATATATATATATATATATATATAAAGAGAGAAAGAAATTCATAATAAATCATTATTTTCAGAATATCAAGAACATTTTTTTCTGGTGTTTAAATGATTTCCATTAAGTATATGTCGTATTATGAAAAAAGGAAAAAATATTAATTAATTCAAATTACAAAAATAAGGGATACTATTCAATTTCGTGTTTTTTTTTTATTTTAATATTATTTTAAGTTTTATGTATTAACATATATTCTACCATACATTAAAATAGAAAAATATTTTTAAGTATAATTTAAACATAATCGTATGTTAGAAATAATTTAAAGAAAATAATTTCCATTTTATAGACATACAAAAAGATCAATTAGTAAAAACAAACGATTGCAATTCTTACTATATTACTATATTAAGTAATTGTATGTTAAAAAATTAAGTCGTTCATTTTTTTTTCTTTTATATTCTCACGTAACTAAATATTATATATCGGTCTACGTAAAAAAATTATCGTCCTTCACAACAACGATATGAAAATTATAAATAAACGAGTATTTTTAAAATTTATGCCGAGAAATATGTACAGTGAATTTTAAACAGATGAAAAGAAAAATAATGCACATAATGGTAGCACGTATTTCGTTTATATTTTAAGTAAGATCTCTAAATCCATCTGTAATTTATAATAGGAATTTATAGCTAAAGCAGTTTATCTGCTTCAAACATTACAGAGATGTCTTCACATTCGTTTTTTTGATGATAAATTATTTCCTATTATACACACACATACATAAATACACACAAACATATGTATATATATATATATATATATAAGTGTGTGTGTGTATTGTAAAGTATGTATATGTACTATGAGACAGAGAAAAAGATATTTATACGTTTTTAAAAATACTGTTTGATAAATTTATTTCTCAAATAGTGACTAGAAGATTTTCATTATCCGATTACACTGATATTAAAAAATATGTATATTGTAACTTTTTCAAATTATATAATTATATTTAAAATAAAATCGTAATATTTTAATACCGCTTTTCTGCAGATTGTACTTTACTTATGTTCTTTAAAAAACAACTGTACAGTTATCAACAATAAAAGAAATTTTGTTCTATTTTTCTCCTGTAAATGTTAATTGGATTGTTATACAATTATATAAATGAACTAATTAGATTTAAAATGTGTTAAAGGGATATTTTACGATGGTATAAAAGAACTTCTAAGAAAGAATGTAATGCAATTACAGAATAAATGCATTTAATGCCATTCATTCTATTTAAAAATAAAATGAAAAATCATAAAAAAATAATTAAATAAAAAATAATTAAATAAAAAAATAATTAAATTTAATTTACATTTGTAATTATTGTTTTTGGTACATTTTTTCTCAAAAAAAAAAGAAAAAGAAAAATTAATATAGAATAAATACAATAATGTTTACTCCAATACATATAAAATAAAATAAGTATTAAAATTGAGAAAAATCAATAAATAAAATATTAAATACAAGTGAAAATAATTTAAAAAATAAATAAAAAAGTGGTTATATTAGTGAGATAAAAAAAATGTATAAATAAATGATACTTATGAAAATATTAGACCAGTTTATAGGAAATATTAGATACTTTCATGTTATTGTAAAGATAAGCTTAACATATATTTTAAAGTCAGTTTATACTTAAATAATTCGTTACTTTTTATAATAAAAAAATATTTTTTCTAGCTATATTTCGATATGTACTTTGTAGAATTACAATAAAAACTAACATTAAAACTCTATCTTTATAAAATTATATATTTATTTCTCATTTTTGATGAAATACTTAACGTTAACAAATTTTAAAAAAATAGAAGTAAAAATTAAAAAAAACTGAGTTAATTCTAAAAAATTTACAAAAGACAAATCTATTTTTTTACAGAAAAATATTATAACGACATCGAAAACTTGATAATCTGATTGATAAAATAAGAAATGATAAAACTGGTTTAATAATAAAATCACTATTAAAAAAGTATGAAAACTTCCCTGAAACTATTAATAAAAATTTCAAAATCCCGATATACTTGAAACACAAATTAAAAAAAAATTATTATACTTAAGATAAATGAAAAAGGTATCTTTATGAATAAATTTTCATAAAATTTATGAAAAATGCTCATATATTTACACATTTTTAAATTACTACAATATTAAAAACTGTTATTTTACATTTGTATATTTTACCGAAAGTGTTATAAAATATTTAAATCTTAAATGATTTAAACGATGAAATATGCTAATATAAAAATGAATATACGTTTAGAATATTATTCTTCTAAAGTAAAAAAATTAATGTACTACCAATGTAATTTTTTCGATATAAATAACACCTACGGTAAAATAACAGAAAACGTTTTTGTAAAGTCCACATATTGAGTTACACGTAATCGTATACTCACAAAGATATTGTTTTTGAGATAAAAGTCCGTACTTGTTTTACATACATACATATATATATATATATATATATACATATATATATACATATATATACATATATGTATATATATATATATATACATACATTTATAAAGTACCTTATATCCAAACTTGAAATACACATAGTTGGATAAACGGTATGGGAAATAAGAGTGCAGACTTTATTTCTCCAGTCTGCTCGGCAGTATTTCTATATAAACGTTTCATGAATCGTGACGTCTATTGCGATTTTTGAGTAAATGTAGTAACTTACAACTGTCAACTTGGTCAGTATTTTTTAAAAATTAATAATAATACATACGCGCACACACACACACACATATATATATATATATCCCTCCCTCAATTTAAGCGGGACTTTTTTTACATGAGTTTTCTTTCACTCTGAAAATTATACCTCTATTTACGCTGCACTTTTTATACGCGGTATTGATTTACACGATCTCATTTTACGCGGTCACATAGATTTCATTTTATATAATTTCTCATTGTATTATATCAAATTGATGCAAATTCTTACTTGAACTTTGATCCAACCTTTAAATAAAGGCATAATTGCTACCTTCAAAATTAATTACATTAAACGGACTTTCAATGATGTTTTTAATAAAGTAGAAAACGATGAATCTCTTACGATTTCAGAAGCTTTAAAACAATATAATATTTTAAATTGTGCTAAGAATATTGCTTTGACTTTAAGTGATATAAAACACTCAACTTTAAATGCGTGCTGGAAAGCAATATGGCCACAAGTAGTTGCACCAGGCAATACTATTCCGATAACTGAAGAAGGGATATCCAGTATTATTACTTTATCACAAAAGTTTGAAATAGAAGGAATTAGTAACTTAAATGACTGTGACTTTAATGAATTGCTAGTAGATTGTGAATTAACTGATATTGACTTGATTCATATGATATCTGAAACCCAACCTAATGACGAATGTGACAGTGATTACGAAGAAACAAATTCATTCACTGCAGAAAATCTTTGTAAAGCTCTTGAATTAGACAAAAAATTGGAAAGTGTCATTATAGACAATGATCCAAACATTCAACGAGCCTTAAAATTTAGACAAGATTTAATGAAATGTTGCAACGAATATCAGCAAATTTATGAAAACTTAGTAAAAGAAAAGATAGAGAACAAATTATCCGAAAAAAATAACATTAACAATAAAAATGATGTCGAACTTACAAATATCTCAAACGATGCAGATGATAAGTTTATGCCAATTAAAAGGAAAAGGTTGATTGTTTTGAATTACAGTAGCGATAGTTACACCGAATAAAATTTATCTACGTTTGTTTTCTAAAACATCATAATTTTTTTTGATTTATGTGAAATAAATATGTGTTTCTACAACTTTAATAGCTTTTATTTCCAATATTTTTTCTATTATACTGACAGACTCAATTTACGCGATTTTCATTCGCGTAAAACGAATCCACGTGGAACGGATAGTCCGCGTAAATTGAGGGACGGGTGTATATTCTTTTTATATATTTGAAAATGTAAAGAAATATAAAAAAAATAGTCCAAAGTATGTAAATTATATACCATTTAATTAAAATAAATAAGATGAAAATTTCATTAATAATAGAAAATATTTTAATTAATACTGGAATAAAATAAACAGTAGATAAAATTAAACTTTGTGAAAAAAAAACAGCGATATAGAAGGACGTAATAAAATATTTTTATCTAATTGAAGAAAATGTTTTCATTTTTATTATAAAAATCTAGAAACTTATAGCAATTTTAAAGATAAAGTACTTATAAATTATCCTAAACATTTCTTTATTTCAAAGAGATTCACAGAAATAAAACTTGAATATTTTATAGTAAAGGAAACCAATACACTACAATTAGAGTTTTGCTGCATTATAGATTGTGGATTGATTAATTTACGGATTAATCACTCATCATACATTATAAATAAAATATTCTCATTAAAATGTTTATTAATTGTAATCATTTTGATTTTGGATTATTTAAGTGACAATGACATTCTATGTATCCACATTTGAACTATGAAGATAACCATTAATCCAAAATCAAAAGTAAAACAGTATTAAACATATGAGTAAAAATAGTTTTTGAGAAAAAAACTGATTAATCTGGAAAAAACAGAAATATGTATTTAATTCCTAATCTCATCGAACGATTATTTTATTTAAAAAAAATTCAACTAGTTAATAAAACTATTTACATAATGAAAAAGTAAAACAAATATTTTAATGAAATATTTTCTGTACCAAAACATTAATACATCAAGTTCCCACTTTACAACAGTAATCGGTACCAGAGACCCCATCGTATCGTGAACATATCGTAATGTCAACCCAATAATCCACTGTACATATTTTGGTAATTCGTACCAATTCAACATTGGAAGTTAATATTTTTCCCACATTACGTTATTATTTCCCTCACTAACGAAGTTTAAAATATAAATATGATTCACCTTTTTCAATTAACACATTCGGCATGTCATCGTGAAATTTATTATGACGAGATGATTGTGAATATATTTAATCATTACGAAGACAATCATTAAACGAGGATTTACTGTATTTTATACAAGTTAAAAATAATAATTTGAAACGTGCAAATTCTCTATTATTATTAGTCATATATTCATGTATAATTAAATGAAATATTTAATTTCACTGGCAAGTTCCACTTTTATAGAAACACTTATGTGAAACTCAAAAATAATTATTATAAGAATATTTGAGTTGCATATTAAGTGTATTAACATACATTAAAAGAATTAAAATATAGAATAATAATGGCTCTAAATAATTCTTAATTAATTCATAATTAATTAATTCTATTTAGAAAAAGTTTAAATAGACTTTTTATTGAAAATAACTTTTTTTAGTATAATATTTATTTTAATACTTGTAAAAATGTATAGAATTTTATTGATAGTTGCTACAAATGTAAAAAATGAATAATAAATTTCACAAATACAAAATTAATCTGAAATGATTTTATTATTTAATTGAATCATCGTATAGAAAATTAATAAGAAATAAACACTAAAAGACAGATATATTATTTTTAAATTTGCTTTCAACTAATGTTAAACTAAGATTCAATTTTTTTACCAGAGAAAAACAAATTAGTTCATTTACTTACTAAATAATATCAGTTAAATATTTTACTAATTAATATACTACACAAGGAACCAGGCAAATAATAGCATTTTCATTAATCATCAATAAAAAATAAAAATATGTTTTTAATTGAGGAAAATAATTTTTCAATTTTTAGAAATGATTAATTCAAAATTCAAAGAATAAGTCATTAAAACTTGAAATCAACCATTTAATCATCATATTTATGATTAGAACTTTTGGTCATAGTTAAAATCAATTTTTACATTTTTTTACAATTTTAATTTTTGAAACAGAAAAAAGTACCAAAAATTAATGAACGTTAAATTAATTTAATTATTTTTTTCTAAATGAATCTAAAAAGAATTATACAAAAAGTTGAGAAAGGTAAGAAAGTGCTGATTTATAATGGAATTACAGAGAAGTTGTATATTTTTAAAAAGAGTCATAAAGAAAGAGACAATTTTGTATTTTTATGTTTGTATGTTACTTCTTTAATGTACAATGATATTAACTTGTGAAAAGAACTCATAAATCTACTAAGATGTTGCAGAAAATTTAAAATATAATTACAAAATCTTATATATATATATATATATATATATATATGTGTGTGTGTGTGTGTGTGTAAATTTTAACGTATGAAACTGAAATCTCAATAATGAACAAAAATTTTTAAAGAAACTAACGACGAAACCATCTTCTGAATATTAATAATAATAGAAGTCTAAACCTAATAATAAATGCAAGAACTTCTCGAGTGCAAAACTCCGATTATAAGTTAAGACGTGGACTTATAGCAATATTCCAAAATTTGTCAAGTATTCGTATACGAATTAATCCGTTAAGCTTACTTTGCTCTGTAACATAACCTTAATTTATTTCAAACCATATCTTAGAAGATTAAAAAATACTCTATAGTACTCTTGAAATGCAATAAAGTGGATGTAAAAGTACTGAATCATTATTTGGAATCAATGGTAATTTATTGTTTTAGAACATGAGCTATTAATGAAATAATCGATAACGAAATAAATGTAATGTATATATATATATATATATATATATATATATATATATAGAGAGAGAGAGAGAGAGAGAGAGAGAAATGAGCATGTTTAAAAACAATGTATTTTGAATAAAATCGATGTAAAAATTTTATTACATTCTTTTTACAAACTGATTAATCTGCTCTAATTTATCAAATGAATAGAACAATTGGAACATGACTTTTTTATAAACGATTTTCACACGGAATAACATATGTGGGAATTTGAACAGATAAATCTAAATGTTGTACTTTCAACTTTGGCTTGCAACATTTTACTCACCTAGAACTCTTAACGTTGATTACATTACTGACCTAACAAAATCGATACTATATATTTTATGTCAAAGTTAAACTATTCAGTAAGACAAGTATCAACCGATGTACATACATAAATGTATGAACATTTTTTTCTTATATATATATATATATATATGTAAGAAAAAAACACATTCAAAATAATATTAAAGTTACAAAAATTCAAGATAATAGTTTAAAATAATATTATTAGAAAACGATGATCATCTTTAATTTAAATCTGGATTAAGAACACATTTGTTCATTACGTAAATTGAATCAATAGTTTTGTGGCAACTGCCTATATTTTCCACATGAGACCAAAGTTATGATAGAACTGAGAATAGAGATAGAATAATAATTTATTATGTTGATTCATTACTATTTCAAAAAATCGATATTTATAATTTATTCGAATAATTGCCTAAAACTGATGTAAAATCATTAACATTTATTTTCAAAATGGTTTAAAACATTAAAGGGTAGTGTTTCAGAATAATTTTTGAAAATTATATAAACAACATATATATATATATATATATATATATACATATATATATATATATATATATATATATATATATATATATATATATATATATATATATATATATATATATATATTACTCGCCAACACGCAAGTGGGATCAACGTGACGAGTCATGATCCCAAACCTTACATGATGAGTACAAATAAAAATTGAAAATCATGGAAGAGGGCTTTATCCAGCAGTGGATTAACAGAGGCGGCTGATGATGATGATGATATATATATATATATATATTACAAATATATATATATATATATATATATATATATATATATATATATATATATATATATATATATATATTCAAATATATATATATATACATACATATATATATATATACATATATATATATATATATATATATATATATTCAAATATATATATATATACATACATATATATATACATATATATATATATATATATATATTCAAATATATATATATATATATATATATACATATTCTTATTCAATAGATATATTTTTTCATTTTAATTATTAGCGATAAATAGATTCATATCTTCTTTTGCATTTGATCATACATAAAACATATCAAACGACAAATGATTAAGAAACTATAATTCGAATTAAATCAAAAATTAATTAAACATTTTCTTAATAACTTACCAATACTTTATATTCCTTCCGTGCACAATTTTATAAAACTACTAATAAATATACAATCTTACAGAACAGTTATATTTTCAACACGTTGTTCACAATCGTAAATCGTAAAGGAAATAAATAACTGTGTATTTTATGATGCTTGAATTGTATTGTATGCTATAAACTAAACTTATATAATTTGTAATATTGAACGTGTCGTTTGTAACTACACTGACTGGTCAGGCATATAACTTATACGTATTTGTCAAAGAAATGTGCTGTGTATGGAAAAGTGAAACGAGTATACTTTTTACTTCGATATTTATACAGAATAACCTATAAATTTGAGCATTGAAATATAGTTTGTTTTTATCTATGAAGCATTTAAATTGTAACTGTTTGTAGATCGACAGCAGTTAAACGCATTTATCATTATATTTTCATATTCTATATCTCTCTTATGATTATATAATTTCAATACTGATAGAACCACTATACGAGGTCTAAAAATTATTAAACTGCTATACTTTACTGTTATATTAAACAGTTATACTGCACTATATATAAATATATTTTTAAATAAAATTAGAAAAAGAATATAAAACAAATTACATTTATCGAAATGTAATTTTTTTGTAAAATCTTTTTTCTTTCACAAATAAATTTTTCACTACCCCACAAATCACAAAAAAATTTCTTGTCAAAATTTTTCAATAATTGATTATTAATAATTTTTAACTTTTAGATTTGCCTGGAATTCAGCGCTCTGAAACGATACTTTGTAATCGATTGATTGATTGATTATTATCAAAGTTATATTCAGAAATATACCGAAACATACACATATTTAATATATATATATATATATAAATATATATATATATATATATATATATATATATAAGTAACCCTCGTATAACACGGCATTTCTAAAACGCGATTTTGGTATCTCTCTTTACAAATTATGATAACTCTTGGTTAATACGATTTTTTTATAACACAGTTTCGATACAATGCGCAATGTTACAGCCTATAAGTCTCGGATAACGCAAAAGACCAAAAAACATGATATACTGATAGTTTCCTTTCTTGTACTCTTTGCGAAATTCAAATAAGTAGAGATGAGGACACTAATTTTATAAACTAGAGATATCCTGTTTTTATTTATTGTTTCTATATTTGTAAATGTTAATTTTATTTTTAAATAAAATTTATTTTTTAATTCTTATAGTTTTTCATGTTTAATCTTAACCCTTAACGGTCGAAAGGCTCCGCTGCAAGGACATATAAAGAATTTTGTTCACATATCAATTCATTTTCGATTCGGATGATATTATGCGATGTAAGAAACGTACTGTGACTTAAAAAGATTTGTCTACATCATAAATAATTTAATTAATTAATTTTACAAAATAAACCTTATAGCACCTCATATCATTTGAAAGTTTATTTCATCCTTTTCTGTATGTGTACCTTAAAAAAATTAGTTCTTATTAACATTTATAAAAAAGTTACCTATTCCTCGTTCTAGAAATAAGAAGGATTGTTGAGTATGTTCCGACAGAAAAATAAATGGCGACCGTAAATAAACATCTACATATTGCTCAACATGTATAGCGAATCCATCGTTACACCTTGGAGATTATTTTGAAAAGTACCATACTTTGTACAATTATAAAAATTAATTTTTATTTCAAAAATACACAGTTGGATGTACATCAGATATTTTTTTTATATTTTCATTTAAATAAAATAGTTTCATATGCGTTTTTTTTGTTTTCATTATTATTAATGTTTTTCTTAAATTTAGCTTATATTCTGTCTCCTTGTAGGTGACTAGTGTAAAAAAAATTGTCGACCGTTAAGGTTTAAAATACATTTGGTGTTTTATTTGAAAAAAAACGTTTAAAACGTACTCTATCGTTTTCCATAAAATGTGAGTCTCGCATAACACGACTTGCTTAACGTAGATTTTTTGTGTAATGTAACATGTGTGTTATACGATAATTATCTCTATCTCTATCTGTATATATATATATATATATATATATATATATATATATATTTGTATATGTGTATTTGTGTCATAAACAGTCAGTTGAATATCAGAATAATAATTTTAAATTTAATAATTATACGTTATGTTTGTCGTTTAAATTAAACGATCGATATGAACTTTTATAATTGAAAACGACGAACAGGTAATGAATAGATTATAAATTCGAATCAAAAATTATAAGCTGTATCAACTTTCATTAAGGAAACTCTCATTGAATCTCTATTCAATTTCTGTGTTGTACATTTTACTGAATATATTAAATAAATACAAGTTTGTTTTAACGTTTTTTTTATAAATTAATATTATTAGTGACTATTGTTTTAAGTATAATAATATTTAATTATTTTATTTAATATTAAAAATTCCGAAAAAATATTTAATTGAGTCTAGAGATAAAAAAACGAATATTTTTTGATATGTTTAATTATGTACTTTTATTTCATAATACTACCAGAATTTTTTAATCCATATTGTATAACTTATAATCCTATCTTTGTTTTTATAATTTAATAAGCGTGTTAAATACATAAATATTTTTTTAAAATTTCAGATATTTAAAAGTATAATATACGCAAATAAATAAAGTATGAAACATAAGTTGTCGGAAACATCTCTTAACATTATAAAGTTTTGTTATTTAATTAAACTTTTCCTTGAAAATGTAATAGAGTAATTACTCTGAATATTAAATATTATTTTAGTTCAGTTACGTTTTTATACAGTCAGAAAAATAAACGTAAATTGAAATAAAATATTTATTTTCCGAATACAGGAATTTCCGTATTACTTTTCTTATAAAAATAATAAATATTTCATTCTATATATTTTAACTTTTTTTAAAAAAATGTACTATAAAATAAAATGTATAAGAACTAAGTAATTTAGTACAAAAAGAAAAATTAATATTTTATGTTATCAATGTTTATATAAAAATTATTAATAAATGAAGCGAGTAATATTAACAGGTATAAAAAGTATGAAACATACCTTAGATAAAAGTTAAAAAAATAAAGAATTCAAGCGTATAAGAGGAAAATTTCGAACAAAATATTCATCTCGTATAAGATGTTAACTACAATGTGATTGAATGTAACTTACTTAAATTAATTATAAACACAAATTGACTTATGGTAACTTTATGAGACATTTTCACTGGCAAGTTTAATTTATATTAAATACCTTACTTCTTAAGACATATTAACGTAGTGTAAGCTTGAGGCATGTACTTATATTGATATTATATGGAATAAAGGGTATCGTTTCAATCGATTATCTCTAATAACTTTCAAGAGCGTTTCACTTTTATTAAGTATTGATTACAAGTTACACAATCGAAGATATATTAACACTTTTCGCGAAACTGAATCCGAAATTATGACACTCTTTATGATGTATGTGTGCATTTTTATTATGTATATATATATATATATATATATATATATATACATATATATATATATATTCATATTTGGATTTATGTACAATTATTTTCCTGTCGATTTTCATCGATATTGTAAAATGTTTCTAATATTTTTTTGTATTGTTTCAGATTAGATGGCGGGTGTGAGTCGCAGAACTCTTAGCATAATCATTAAAAGAAAACAGATATGACAAAGACACTAACAGTTATCAAGTTATATAAAATAACAATTATTTTTTTCAAAGTGCGATTTAAATAGCGAGACGAAAAAAACCCTTCATGTAATATTTGTCCTCGCATCTTCGTTTACGCAACCAGGAAATTCAGCAATAAATTAAGAAACAAAAAAAAATTGAACTCTGTATACACATGCGTATATAAACAAAGAAAAGATATATGTGTGTATATATGTATATATATATGAAGATAAAACAACACGGAATATTAAAAGCTTAATAATAAATAAATTTTAAGCAGGCAAAATGTCAAAACAGTTCATGTTGATAATAGATTTAGACACCATAATGTGTATCGAATGCACAGGAGAAAACGCGCGCAATAGAATGTCTTCGAAGGATATTCAAAAACAAGTATGATATCACGTGTACAATGTTGATCAAATAAATTTTGCTCTGCATCACTCTTCCCTTCCTCAACATCACGTCATACACCCTCGTCTCAAATCATGTTTTGTTATTCGCGTCCTCAATCAAAGCAGCAGTCCTGTCTTCTAGTTTCGAGCATAGTCGCGTTTTTATTCGTACTGTCCTCTTTGCCGTCTGTGATGCTGATGCAAAATGGTAGCGGGGAAAGGGTGCATGGTGGATATCGTAAAATGTATTTTGCAATCGCGAGCACACCGTCGAGCACTTATAGTCGCGCATTCAACAAAACATTGTCGAACGTTACGCAGTCCTACTTGAATGCTAACAATGGTGTCACGTATAACATCAGTTTGGAAACGTTGACGGTCGATCTACCAGAAGATGGACAGTTTTCGGCAACGTTGCTCAAGTCACTGTGTTCGAAATTCGGCGGTCGACATATAGCGGCGGTTTTGATTGTCGGCGATTCGCCGGCAGCCACAACGGCTGCCCTCGTAGCCGCAACGACTAGTATTCCTGTTTTGTGGGCGCGGAATTCAGCAACGCCGGCGGCATCAGCTTTCACCCATCGGGTGAGTGAATTTGCATTTAATATTTGTCTGGATCAAATGTCCAATGTTTATGTTTATGAGCTGAATTAATTAACGATCTCTCAAATCTGGGTTGTTTACTATTTGTTGCCATATATATCGGAAATGTACGAATTAGCATCAATTACACATTAATCCACTAGACAATGATAAAGTGCGTAAAATTTTATTACTACAGAAGTTTACAACGTTAATTTTTAAAAATAATTCACGCTTTAAAATCAAAACTCTGAATTGGAAAACTAACAACTAAAAATATATATATATCTCTGGCCACTAAATATACTTTCATAATGAAAACTTATTAATTTATTTAAAAATATACATCATTTCCATGCACTAGATGATTTATAATCATTTAACCTTTTGCGCTTGTATTTTTTTTTAAAAAAATGCATACAAAATAAATATTTAAATTGAAAGGAAGTAAGAAAAGTCTTACACAATTTTTACTTCAACAAAATAAACATTATTTTATTTCAAAACTATTCTTCTTTCATAGGACCAGAATGTTTTCGGATAGGTTGTATTTATTTTAATAAGATTTCGGAACAAAATGAAAAAGTGTTTGAAAACTGATGAAGAGTTTTTTGCTGTTCATGAATCAGACATTCTGGCAAAAATGTATGAGGTATTTGACATTTTTTACACTGTTAAGTCGTTTTGTTTCTTATACTATTTTTTGAGCACACGTGATATCTCTTTGCAGAATGTTGATTTACCAGTGAAAGGTATGTGTTCAGGAAAATGTGCCAGAATAGCCCATTTGACGTTCACTGTCACTTTCGTACAAATTCAAAACAGGAATATTGCAGGGTTCGTTTCTATGGTTCACACTTTAACATTAAATATATATGATTATTTCTTTCTAATATTTGCTTTCTAGCTGCACTAAAGCGAATTAAATCTACATGCGTCTCAGAGGCGTCAATATTTACAATGACATAAGAAACACATGATTAATCAGAGACGTCTTTGTATGTCAAGGGGTTAATAATAAAAGTAAATATCGAATTGACTTTATTATAATTATATTCATCTAACTTCAATACTACGTTAAACATTTAAATCAAAATTTAGAACTGAAGTTTGACTGTCTCAGGATATTTCATTGTTTAATGTATTTTATATATCTATTTACTGAAAGTTATTTTTTCAAAAAAGTATCAATATATAATAAAAAAGATTAAAACAAATAATGGTTGATAAAATCTGTAATACATTTAAATATGTACTTCGTATATATATATATATATATATATATATATATATACATATATAAAAACCAAGAGAAGTTTATTTTTCACTAACGGTTTTAACAGTGGTTTTCATTTGTAACCGTAGAAGTGTACAATAATCGTACAGTTATTATATAGTATTCGATTCAAGATACAAATATGTAGGCGAGATTATTGGTAAACCTCTCTATGTACTGAAAAAACTCGGGCAGGCAATAGAATGTTGTTATGTTTTCAATTAAGTAGAAAAAATTATTTAAATAGAAGCACTTCTGAGACTAGTGAATAATGGATTAATCTTTTTTTATAAATGTTTTAATTCTTCTCTGATTTGTTTTTAAATTCAACAGACCAAACTATATTTTTGTTGGTATGTATGATGTGATCATGTGTTTAACCCCTTGTGCATGAATGATACTTTTATTGAAAAAATAACTTTTCATAAATAGATATATAAAATACATTAAACAATGAAATATTCTGAGACAGTCAAACTTCAGTTCTAAATTTTGATTTAAATGTTTTTGAAGTTAGACGAATATAATTATAATAAAGTCAATTCGATATTTACTTTTATTATTAACCCCTTGACATACAAAGACGTTTTTGATTAATCATGTGTTTCTTATGCCATTGTAAACATTGACGCCTCTGAGACAGATGTAGAATTAATTCGATTTAGTGCGGCTAAAAAGTAAATATTAGAAAGAAATAATTATATATATTTAATGTTAAAGTGTGAACCATAGAAACGAACCCTGCAACGTGCCTCTTTTGAATTTGCACAAAAGTGACAATGAACGTCAAATGGGCTATTCTGGCACATTTTCCTGAAAACATACCTTTCACTGGTAAAAAGCAACATTCTGCAAAGAGATATCACGTGTGCTCAAAAAATAGTATAAGAAATGAAACGACTTAACAATGTAAAAAATGTCAAATACCTCTACATTAACCAGAATATTTCGAAAAGTTTCATACTCTACAGGACAATTGAATTATTATTTAATCTATTATTTAATTATTCTTTATCAGTTTGGGTTATTAGTATTGAATTACAATATTTAACAATGTATTAATATTGTTTTCTTTGTTAAGTTTACACAAGTGTTAAAATAAAAAATAAATAGTATTTTTTAGTGTCATTGAATTTCAATTAATTCACAGAGGTTAATAATTCTATATCCATATAAATAACTTGACTGAAGTATCAGTAAGAATTGATTTTTTTATAGTATTACAATTAAATATATTTCGAAAATAAATAAATATATCTTTACCATCATTTCTTATGGACTGAAAAGCGATTAATTTACTTACAGAAGTGTTTTGTGAAAATTATAATTAAAAATGAGTATTAATGTAAAGAATAAAACCGAGATGTGTTAATAAATTTTTACTAACCGTATGAAATAATTCAGTTTGTTTCAAAGCCAAAAAACACAAGATAATTAGAAGCTACAAACCAATGCGAAATCATAAACACATTTTGTCTGTGCAAAAAAATACACACATTATTTATCATCGTGCGTGAGGCAAACGTCAGAGACAATTTTTATTTCGTACGATAATACAAGCTTCTGTCGACTTTTTATGATAGAAAACGAAATGGAGTACATATGAAAATTAGATCTGCCACGTGTATTATTCTGTCGGAATTAGCTGAAAATATCTTTATGTGCTTTTTAATATTTTGTTTCCTGCCTACATCCGATGCTTCTCTGCCTTTACATGCATACATATATATATATATATATATATATATATATATATATATATATATATACGTGTGTATGTATGTATGTATGTACATGGTATGTACGAAAGAATATACACGTCCTGTCAAGGCAACGTCCCTGTAAATTATGAGATAACAAACGTTGCGCCAACCAAATGGGAAATACATGTTCTAATAATTGCGACGTTAATTTTTTTAATGTCAAACAAGAAATATACTCAAATGAAATATAGGAGTATATATTTCAAAAATGTATTGTATATTGTTTTTAAAATTTGATTTAAGTTTCATGACTTTATTGTTACAGATATAAGAATTACATGTCTTTAAAAATGGCTATGTGCATTTTTACACGTTACAAAACTATATATATATATATACATATATATATATATATATATATATATATATATATATATATGGGGGAGTAGTATATGTTTACTTAATGTAAATATTAAGTTGAAGAAATTTCAGAGTGCTTTGTTGTGTCACAGGAAATCTTTCAAAATAAAAGAAAAATATATAAGCCGTTTAACATGGCGAAACATTTATGAATAGCAAACGAGGATGTTATTATTTTTTACTATGCTTTGTGCTTTGTACAAGTAATTATTTTTAAGAATAATAAAAAAGTTTACTGATCTCATACTTTTTTAGTTGGAATGTTTGTCAGGATTATTCATACACACACACACACGCACACACACACACACACACACACACACACACACACACATATATATATATATATATATATATATATATATATATATATATATTGACATATATATGTGTGTGTGTTTGCAGAATATTATTTTTAATAATAAGAAATTTATATTACTGAAAGTATAAATGTTAATAATTTCAAAAAAAAAATAGTACTAAAAAAGAAAATCAGAAACAAATTTTACTAATTTGTATTCAATCTCATTTTTATAAAAATTCAAAGACATTATTGCATTTTTGATACATTTTAATATAGTTATCGATTGATTAATTCTTTATGAAATATTTTTCCGACGACCAAATTTCGAACAGTCACTAAACAAAAAGATCGGTATAAAAATGTATAAAAGAAAACTTTAAACTATAAAATAACCTTTGAAGGATACAAAATGATAGAAATTATTATATGAAATGCGAGAAGTGTGAAACTGTCACTGATGAAAAATCCCCAGTCTGAAAATACATGCATACATATACAAACTTTCGAAAGTAATCTATACTATTTGAAATCATTGGAATTTTTTATACGCCATTCCTCCTTTGTATTGAAAATCGTTCTTTTCGTAAGATTTTCACATCAAGGCTACGCCGCAAAATGTTTGACTGCCGTGACCTCATTTGACGGTAGAGGGTAAGTGGAGGAAACCATGAGAGCATAAACACTTGGGCTTTTCTGCGCGTGTTTTACGTAAAAACGTAAGATGTATTCAAACATATCGGTTTTGTTTATCCCGAAACTAATTGAAAACAAAGTAAACGTGCATACAATTTTTTACACGGTGAGTCAATGTCACAAACTTGTAAAAAAGTGGAAGATAAGAAAGTAGGAAAGAAATAATTTGAATTTCATATATACATAAAAGTATGTATATTTTCTTATATATCTTAGTTATTTTCTTATCGATAATTACAAATTACTAAAAAAAGTTAATTATGTATAATAGTTTATTTATTTATAATTAATAATTAGATTCAAATCCAAACTATTTACATCTGAAATAGAGAGAAATAATATTGTATAACTGCACCAGTACTCCAAAAAATTCATTGTTTCATACTTTAATATTAGTAATTAAAATTATAAAAAGGATTATTTTTTTTGTAAATAGGTGTAAAAATTAATTCGCTGATTTTTTTTATAGAAAATTAATGTTTATTTACGGAACAATCGTATACACTTTAATCATTAAATATTCCCCATTGTAAAACGTGAAAAAAATATTTTAATTTAAAACAGAGTTATGACCGATTCAATTTAAAGGTACTGAATTAATGCGTACATCCAATATATTAATTAATTAATATATCAACAAAAATAAAAATATTTTTTATTACTAGTATTATTGAAGAACATCAAAATGATATTTTCACGTTTTCAGAAAATTACGATTTTACCTGTTATAGTTTTTATTTTTTTATCAATTTCTAAAAAAAATACAGTAAAATATTAATTTTTGTAATGAAAACTTAAACCATAAATAATAATAATAATACTTGTAACATTCTATTTTTAAATATGTTCAATTTATATCTACAGAGAAAACTATAACTACGAGTATATTAACATACAATTTACATTCATTTACACTAAAATACTATTATTATTGATTTTTTGTGTTTTATATTTACATATATTTGATTAATTGATATGGTTTCAAACATTACATGTAATGAATTAATGTTGCAACATTTTAATAAAAATTTAATTCAATTATCGTGTTTCATTTTGCCATTATTGTCAAGAGAGTAAACAGCTCTGTGGAGATAATATGATTCAATAATATGAATTCCATTCTTTTCACACTCAAACGTATGTGCATATATATATATATATATATATATATATATATATATATATATATATATAAAGTGTTATTCAATGCGTTTGTCTGCCCGAAGAAAATTGAAATAAAAAAGACAGAAATAGAATAAGTTATGAAGTATGTCTATGTAGGCCAGCTTATCAACAAAGATGTGAATTTATTGAAGAAGTAAACAAGAGAATAAAAATGGGATGAAGCTCGTCTCAACGAAACGCCTTGATATTTAAATCAACAATCCCACTCAGTTTGAAACAAAAGTATTTGATCAATATATACAACTATTCCTTATCTACGGCAGCAAAACTTAGGTGATTAAACCCAAAATAATTTAAAGACTCCAAAAAACACAGAAGTGCGCAAAGATGCATGCTATAAATAACAAGAAGAGATAGGAAAAGAACAGAATGGATACAAAAACAGACAGGAGTTACAGATGTAATAAGAAGAGTAGAGTCTGAAATGGAAATGGACGAGACGTGTTGTAAGAAGAGAAGACAATCGATGGTCAAGAGAAATTATTAACTGGGAACCGAGGAAAATGGAGAGACCAAGGAAGAGACCAATGAACAGGCGGAATAAGTAAAAAAAATATTATTGGAAATCAGTGGAAATGAGAGGTGTTGAATTATACAAAATGGAAAATCATGGAAGAGCCCTTTATCCAGCAGTGGATTGACAGAGGCTGATGATGATGACATATATATATATATATATATATATATATATATATATATATATATATATATATATATATTATTTAAGAAATAAGAAAGATTATTATACAAAGAAGTAAATAATTAAAAAAAATATAAGAATAAATAAATAGAAATATCAAAATTAATAAAACTGACTCAAACAAATAATCTGAAAAATATTAATGAAAAGCTTTATTTCTTTTTAAGCATATATCAGTTAAAAACGGGTCTTAAGTAAGAAAGAATTCCATTCAGCGAATATTTGAAATAAGTAATAAGAAACAAGTTCCGTAACAGGATATAATTTAATTAACTAGATTTAGAATCGGACTCTATCATTAATAAAATTATTTTACTAATATCAACTACTTGTATACCAACTGAAATAAAATCATGTCCTTAAAAATCAACAATATAGAAATTAAAGATCAAAATATACAATACAATCCACAATTACAGACCAAAGTACTATCTGGTATGTAAACAAAATATCTAAAAAATAGAAGTAAATATTTTACCTAAAGAATAAATATACAACGAGTTGGCGGTAGGAGTAAAATCAATACTGATAAGACAATACAGATATAAATAACTAATGAGGACATTTTTTAAATGTATATATATATATATATATATATATATATATATGAGTACATATGTATTTTAGTGTATGTATGTACTTGTTTATGTGTATATCACATTAAAATTCATTATCAGAAGTATCTGAACAGTATTGTAAGTATTGATTTACTTCAACACAACTATTCATCAGCATTGAAGTTATAATTGTTTCTGTTATAATCGGAAATTCACGTGTGTAGAGAATGATGTATTGTTTTATCATCTACATGTGTACGATTGTAAATCTGATTGTACTAATTGTTAATTAGTACAATCAGAATTTCCTGTAAATATTTACAATATTATAAACGAAAAAATGTTCGAATTTTATTGTTTTATCTATAGGATGATTCAATTTAGGCTTCCAGATTAAGTATTTTAATTCAATTCAATACTAAAATACAATTGAACTTAAATATTAAATAAAAAATATCATGATTTTTTTTAATACTTTCATGTGGAAGCCTGAATTGAATCATGCTATATTCATTAGGTTTAGTATATAAACTGAAAACGAACTAAATACTATTTTTGATAAATTTTTATTAAAAATATATCTGAAATTAACAGTAGACAATTAAATATTTATCAAAATGTTTTAATAAAAGTAAGAGTATAAATTTTAATTTCTGGAAGCCACTACTTTAAAACCAATCAACCTTTGGTATTCTCCTTTAAAATCTATATACGTTGTATATTCATTCTCTAGATATTTTAAACAACAAATATTTTTTTGATTACAACCAAATTTAATATTCGCTTTTCAAATCAATATATTGATTATATCTTTTTTCCAAACGAAATGAAACCACACGGTAATAAATTTGAACTAAAACCAAAATTAAATATTTTTATAAATTTCAATAAGTAATTAATTTTTAAAATAATATATTAATGAATATTTTTGTATAAATATTGGGTATAAAAATTATGTCTGTGCCATTAAATTGAATCAATCATAATTATGTTTCAAATTAAAATATTTTCTCGATATTTTACGATTTTGAAGTGTTAACTTTAACATTTAAAAACACTATATATTTTGGCAAAGCAGTTGGAATAACTTCACAAAACAGTGGTGGATACGATGGCGTCCGAAAAATAGCATATTAGGCATTACTCACTTTTCATATTCTAGTTGAAAAAAATATTGTGAATGACTTGTTCAGCTTTTGGGGAAGATGTTGTGATATATAAAACATGTAAGAAAATGTTAAAACAGTAGAAGAGGTTCAAAAATGCATTACAACTTCATCGACTCGAAGCCGCCATCTTTTTCTCATCAAAGGATTCGTCAGTTTCCCGACAGAGTTATAAGAGCAAAGTTATACACAATAATAGTGGATATTTTGAGAATTTAAATATATTTCATTTTTACATAAATATTCATTTTTTATGAAAAATACATTGAATTAATTTGTACACCTAATACGATTTTTTATTTCAATATTTACATTTTTTTTCTATTTAATTCAATTTTTATAAAGTAAATTCAATAAATAAAAACGATGTTATATATAAACTGAAGCTACAAATTTTATGTATTTGATAAAAATTTATAATTTATTTTTTTTAAGCCATGATATTCTTATAAAACTTTAATAATAAATTTATATTCAATCTTATTGTTTTTTTAAAATAAATATTGAAATAAATTTCCTTGTTTTAAAATAATTTAATACTCATTTCATAATTCAATAAAAATTCATTTTAGTAGCAAAATGTACCTAAATTAAAAATATAATATATCCAATTATATATATATATATATATATATATATATATATACTTTTTGACGTGTATAAATTCATCTGAATTTTACTAATACCCCCAATCAACCTTCCCGACGAATGATATGAGGCTTGGTTTTCCTTAACTAGCACACGAGCGCACATTAACAATTAAGTTAATCTCATCGATCAGTAATACTGTATTCGACGCCACTGCATCTTGAGTATTCCTTGTAACATTGAAGCATTGTTAATGAACAGATTACGGGAGGGTATTATTTTCACAATGATGAAACTTTAATTTCATTCGACGCCACTCTGTGCAACATTTAAATTATTTGAACAATTAAACGCGAACTATGAAAATAATTACCCAGTTCCATGAACAATTATTAAAAGAAAAACGAGAACGAATGAGAAAAAAAGGAAAGAAACACTGCACGATGAGAGAAAAATCGAGCGTCGTGAAAATGACTGTTTAATTCATTACAGCGTTGCAGTTTTAGTCCCGTCAGTCTATTATCAAATTATGTCATTAAGTAACGTTAGTCTCGTTGAACACTAACAACGGTCATATCGTAAATTAAATCATAAAATTGTTGTACTGATATGGAGCTCGTTGTGGAACATTGCTAGTGTCCATAAACGTAATTTAAACGATATTCCGAAGATGTAACGATGTGATTACGGCATAAAGCTAAGCTGCTGAGAACGAAATTAATGGTTTTATTTTTTCTAGTCGAGGGATACGTTTTAAGATTGCAACATTGTAGAAGATAACATAAAATCTGATACTTGAAATCGAAATATGTAACGATTTTGTGCAGAACGATTTTGATAAATGTTGAAGCGAATCATATACACTAAGAAGAGATTTATTTCAAAATAGATAAGAACGAAGAATGCATATAACGCGATGGTTAACTCCATTTGTTTACCATAAAGATTCTCATTCAAGTCATTTGAACAATCAACCCATCTGTGAACATTTGTGGTTTCTCATTCTGTTTAGTTAGTGATGTAAAATGACCATCATTTAAGAATAACTCATTAGAATGGTTCTTAAACACATATTCGAAATAGATTATATTTTAACAAAAACATGGATATATTATTCTTATATGGATATTTTAGAATGGAACTAATAATATCTTCATATTAAAATTTCAATTAGCTTAATAATAATCTTTGAAATATACATAATATATTTTTTTCTACCAATTAATCCAAAAAATATTTTAAATTGTGACAGAGAATGCAGCTTAAAATACAATTAATTTTTTATTCTTATACAATTCATTGAAACGAAAACTAAAACTATTCATTTTTGAGTTATAAAAAAAATGCTTAAAATAGTTATCGTCTAATAAACAAATATGATTTGACTTCAATTCCATTTGAGTTAAAATAAAATCTACGTTAGAAAAGTATTAGGTTGGTAAGAAAATAATTGCGGTTTTTATTTTTTGAATTCTAATCTTATTTTTTCAATTAAAGTGTCATTTTATCGTGTTCATGTTATTATCATTTAAAAGTACATTCTTCGGTCTATATTTTAATAATATCGACTTTGGTTTTATTATTAATTTTGCTTCAAATTGGGATATTGAATTAAAGATGGAAAAGCAGCAAATAAGAACAATATTTTGTTCAAAATGGGTGGTAAAGCAACAGAAAGTGCCCGTAAACTAAACGATGCTATTAGTACGGGAACTGTTAAGAAATATACGTTGAAATGGTGGTTTCAAAAAATTCGTGCTGAGGATGAGAGCCTTGAAAATGAATAAGGTCGCGAGCATCCTTCTTTAGTTCATAACTACCAACAGAAAGCGTTATTTGAATCACAATCACACACAACAATTCAACAGCTTACACAAAAGTTAGGCATTAGTCATCCGACAGTTCTGGATCACTTAAAACAGCTAGGAAAATAAAAAAACTTTACATGTATATGAATTTGAAGGTTATAATGCAAAATTTTCTCATTTAAATAAAAAAAAATGTTTAATAGGTATGTAT
Source organism: Acanthacorydalis orientalis (assembly GCA_034766995.1). NCBI lineage: Eukaryota > Metazoa > Arthropoda > Insecta > Megaloptera > Corydalidae > Acanthacorydalis > Acanthacorydalis orientalis. Next base: position 32,092,726 of record CM068320.1, read on the forward strand.
TTAGTACACAAAAAATATTTTTAGTACACAGATGTCTGAAAATTAATTTAAATCAAAATGACTGAAAATTATTTTACAAAAATCATTTTTAAACAGTTTTAGTTACAAAAGAAATTAGTATCAAATCTACGATTAATTAATAATTATCTAATTATCTACAGTAATCTGAATGTCACTTGCATGTTTACATTATATATATATATATATATATATATATATATAGAGAGAGAGAGAGAGAGAAAGAGAGAGAGAGAAAATCAATTTAGGCTTCCACAAGAAAGCATTAAAAAAGCAAAAATTTAAATTAATCATGTTATTTTTTAAATTTTGCATTGATTTTTAATACTTTCATATGGAAGTCGAAATTGAATTACACTATATATATATATATATATATATATATATATATATATATATATATATATATATATATATAATATTGTTTCTAAGACGATTTAAACTAATTGTATAGATATGAAAAACGTAATTAATGAATATTTCAATTTAACTACCTGTGAAGTCATGTGAAAAAAATTAATAGTTCTGTGTATATGATAGACGGTATAATCTCAAGTATTGAAGATTAATATGTGTTATTATATATTAATAGTTTGTATCATGCTATTGTAGAAAAAAAGTTAACAGTAAATCATTTTATTAAAAAAATAATTAATGATAATCGACATTCTTTCGTATAAGATTTGCAGCTGTCAAAGTACACAATCAAAACCAAAAGAAAATAGATAGAAAAAGACATCCATCAATCATAATGACAAATTATTTCTTTAACACTTTTTATTTAAATTTCACTCACATATGTTGAGGAGATTTCTTAGAACTTGACTTGAAAATAATAATTATGAGCCCGTTTTGTATAGAATAATTTTAGTGTATGTTGAAGAGAAATTACAAAAATATTTTCTTAATTTATATATATATATATATATACTTTAAAAACTAAAAATATTATTTTTCATTCCCCGTGCTGGATAGAATTATTTACAAAATAATCTTCTGGAATTTCTTGTATTTCTTAATATGATTGAGAACCAAATTTAAATATTATTTTTGAAACCGAATATAAAATGATTAATAATTCCATTAAAAAAAACTAACATCCATATTATTATCAAAAATATTTGTATTATTTTTATAATTTAATTTGTATTATATGTCTAGTTGCAAATTTTAAATTTAATAACGACAAAATTTTAAATAAGTTTTATTAATAAATAACTCTTTATTTTATATTAATTTAAAAATACCTGCTTTTATCTTCTATATTTCTAACTTATATCATAAATTCCTTTATAACAATACAAAATAAAATAGAAATTCTTTATTTGTAATTTGTTTCGTTCCTGCGTAGCTGGATTCTCAAGTTATTTTCTTTTCCTTGAGATCACTATTCTTTGCTTTTATTTCTCCATTATCGGTTTCATCTCGACATCTGCAGATGTATGTTCAGTACCCATCTGAAGATGTCAAGACAAAATTGGTAATGGAGAAACAAAAACAACGAGTAGTGACCTCAAGGAAAAGAAAATAACTTCAGAAATTCTTTATATTGTACATGCACACACATTTCTATTTTACTGTAATATTTTCTAACAGCTTCATTGTAATTCTTATACTCAATATATCAATAAAAAAGCAATTTAGTTTAAATAGGTATTATAAGCTCTACATTTCAAGTGAAATATTAAAATATCTGGGATGATTATTTTGGCAGTAAATAAAAGATAGCTTGCAGAACCAAATTGTCTTCAAAATCACTTAATCATGATTTGAACTTCATCAAAGGTGGTTAGTTCTATAATTTTTAAGCAAGAGAGAAAATTATTAAGTGAAAATTATGCGAGAACGAATGGTATAAGTGATTTGGGTTGGTATAATATAAAATAATCAATAATCAATATAAAATAATTCCTTATTAGTTAATATTAAAAAGGAAGATAATTCTTTTATAAATATACACTTATACAAATATTTATTGATTTATAATTATATCCATTTTGTATTCTTTGTATGGCAAACATTTTACCTCATTAAGTTTAACAAGAACAGTATTTACGGTAAAATATTAAATATCTCATACATCGTTTCATATCGTTGCTTAATAGTCAATGAAGTACAAAATTATAATTGTTTCATTTCAGTGGTCTAGACCTGGAATATTAGAATTAAATAAAGTCTAAATAAATGTTGATTATAAGTTAAAAATGTGCGAAATTAAGTGATTAATTTTAAATATTTTTTTTTATTTAATAAAAATTTACTCTAAATTCGCAACATGATAAAAATCGATAATTGATTATAAAATTTACAAATATTAAAGCACGAGTATACATATATATATATATATATATACATATACTTATTTCTATTACAGAAATATGTAAACAGTAAACGAAAATGTGTACATCTGTAAATTATAAATATAAATGGCAATTATGAAAAGTGAAATAATTATCCATGATTACATACGTGTTATTATGTGTTTATTTCACTTTGACATGAATTTGTAAATTTAACAAACTTAAATATAGTAAATGTAATGTAAATTAAATGTACTTAAGTCTTAAAAGTCAGAAGCTCCTCAGGGAAGTGGCGCTTCAGCTACGTAGACAATAACAGAAAGGCTTACCACTGATATACTCTGACTATACAGTGCCTCTGATACTAATTAGCTAACTTTTGACAGAGAAACATAAACAGGCACGAACTAATTTCAAAATGTTCGCATATATTAACTACTGCATATGGTTTTGTCGTTTGTTGAATAAAAGTCCTATTAAATGAAACACTTATACACACTAAATGAAAAAGATAGTCTTTTCATTTAAACATTAAACACTTACCTCTACGTTTTCATATTCTGATAGTATAACATTTAATTTACATAATAATTGACACTTAAACTGCAGTTTATACATCAAGAGATAAAACATGAACTGAATTGTCTATTCTAAAATTGTTTCATAAACATTTTTATCTATGATAAAAGCTTTTTAAAAATTAAATTTCATCTAATTTATGATTCGGATTTTGGTGGTTTTGCTCCAGTTAGAAGGTATACATATTATAAGTGTCTTATACAAGGAACGACAGTTAGACTTGTACCAATTACGATCGTTCAGCGAGGGTCTACTGTATTACCAAATGTTCAAACAAATTTAATAATATAAAAAAATGATCAACATAAATATTTCTTTGTAAACTTAACAAATATATGGTTTCAATTTAGTAAAAAAAATCATATATTATACAAAGTATTAACAAACAAATGATTTCGAATGAAATAATTTAATTCGGTGCCTGCGAGAACTGTGTACATTAAACGAATTATAATTATGATCACTTACATTTTAACAACATTTATTCAAATGAATATGTAAATAAAATAATAACACAATGCACGGGATTCATTTAAAAATGGAAAATTCAACAAATGAATCATTTATTCGCTTGTAAATATAAAATTCAACGGTACAGTAACACTAGCAAAATATGAAATCTCGATTTAGCACGGGATCGACTTAAAAGAACCGATTTGCATTAAAAGCATCAACCACAAACCATCTGTAAATTTTTTATAAGCGCCATGTGTATACTTTAAATGTACGCATAAAATTTAGGTGATATTTAACTTGCGCACCAATTGAATAAATTATGCTTTTGTGTTTAAATACGAACCTGATTGTGTACGTTGCGTATACTGAAGTATTTGTTTATCAAAGCATTATGTTTACATG
>CM068320.1:32098980-32268980 GCA_034766995.1 Acanthacorydalis orientalis
AAAACTGACTTCTATTTTAAAAAATCATATTTTGAAGAACAGCATAACGTTTAATACTACATATTTTTTATACTCGTAATCTAAAAATTGTGAATAGAAAAGTCCATGCCAGTGTTAAGGTAACTCTTTTGAAATTATAAAATATAAATTTATTGTATTTTTAAATAACAGAATTAATAAAGAATCATTATTTTAAATAATGTTTATAGAATTATCGTTATTTAACTTATTAGAAATAGATTTTTGAATACAATTCTTTATATTTGAAAATAAATCGTTCATATAATCCACTTATTAAAATAAAGAAATGTATAAATAATATATATATATATATATATACTAGAGTTTTTTGATAATTATGGTAAAAAATCAAGTTGAACACCGTTTTTTGGGGAAAAAAAATCTATTTTTTCTCAACATAGTCTCCATTGAGGGCTATACACTTAATCAAGCGAGTCTGTAAAATACGCATTGACAGAGTCGATGGAGTCCTCATTCGACGAGAATTTCTTCTCACCGAGTAAAATTTTCAAGTTTGTGAAGAGGAAGAAGTCGTACGGAGCCAAATCTGAAGAATAAAGTGGACGAGGAATCAATTAGAAGCCTAATGTGTGCAAGTTTGCCATTGCGACGGTCGATTTTATGGACGGCTCGTTGTCCTGGTGAATGAGTACTTCTTTATGAGCCAATCTTGGCCGTTTTTATTTCAGATCGTTCAAATGGTTCAATAATGTTGCATAATAGGCTCCTGTTATCGTTTTTATCTTCTTTAAGTAGTCGATCAGGATAATTCCTTGGGAATCCTAAAAAAAGAGTGACCATCACATTCCCAGTCAACAATACGGTCTTCGCCTTCTTCAACGCACTTTCATTAGTCGTTGTCCACTGTTTTGACTGCTGCTTCGATTCAAATGTGCAGTGCTGGATCTATCTTTCATCCACGGTGACGAATCGGCTCAAAATCCTGCTCGTTTTTTTCCATTTTTGCGGCAACTGCTACTATGCTCGCTTCAAACATCTGTAGAACGTGAACAACGCGTCACTTCTGACTGAAATTCCGCCTATGCTAGTTTGAAAAGTGACACTTGATAGCCGTGATGATACCAAATGAACGACAGTAACATATCATAGAAATTTACCAAACTTATCGAACGACCCACGTACACAAATGCAAATATTTGTATGAAATAGTTTGCCAGTTTCAATCAGATTGGTTCATTGATTTACAGCTGTTCGCGCTAATTACCAGGTTATGATCGTTTCCGCTTGAGATAAATTTTATACAATTAACTGACGTACTATAAACGTACAATAAAATAAATATTTAAATTATTCTTTGTTACGAATTATCTTCATTGTCTAAATAATAATATTCATTTCGTTAAAAGAATTAAGAAAACTTATAATCAACTTAAGCAATTATAAATAATACATACATTAAACGGAACTTTACTTCTTCAGTAATACGCCTCTCTATAGTTCTTCCAGCACAAAAATGTAAAAAAATAATTTATTTTTATTTAAAAATTATTTCAAATTGGCAAACATTAAAATCTCTTCGTTTGTAGTACTGTAACACGAATGTTGTACCTTTTTCATTATAAATAAAATAATAAATATTTTAATTATAAAGGATTAATATGGAAACTATCTCATTATTTATGAAAATAGAAATGTTTCCAGTAAAAGACACACGAGTCGACACTAATTTTAAAAACTATTTATGTTGTAAAACAACAGCATATAACTAAATGCTTAAACTATTCTTCGTTAAGAAATATATAAATTCTATAAACAATAAAATTATTTTTTTTGTACAGCATTAAAAGAACTAATAATCACCTTTAGCAATTATCAATATTTACAATAAATTGGGCTCTACTTAGTCAATAATAACATTATTTTTAAAATGTAAACAGAAAATAAGTAAGTATGATCTTTTACTATATAAAATATTACTTCAAATTGAGAAATATAATAATCTCTTCAATTATATTATAATTCGAACGATTTTAATTTTATAGTATAAATAAAATAATAAACACCTTAATTAAAATGGATTAATACAGAAACTATTTACATATTATTTATGAAAACCAAAATCTTTTCAGCAAGAACAGATGCGAATCAACACTAATTTTAAAGATAATTTATATTATAAAACAACATCATATATAGACTAATTCAGATTAGTCTTTCACACAAAAGTATTAAAAAAATGCAAAAATTAAAAATAAAAACATGTTATCCTCCATTTATTACTTTAATTCAATTATATTTAAGTATTAAATTGAACTAAACTACTCAATAAAAAATAACTTTTCTCAACCTCTGCACCCCCTTTTAATACTTCCATGTAGAAGCCTAAATTGATCATCCTCTCTCTCTCTCTCTCTCTCTATATATATATATATATATATATATATTTATAAACTATATATTTATTTATAAATAATTCATATCTGAATATAATAGTTTTCATTATTTTACCTCAAATAATCCTAGAATATTGTACAACGGAATAATCTAAAATTTGAATATGAAACATTTAATACTTAATTTCTTTATAAAGTATATTTTATGAAAGATATGAAATAAATATAATTAAAGATAGTAATTAATTTTAATTTAAGGTAAAAATGAAAAAAAGAATAGCAACGGTTTTTAATTTATATTTTCTTGTTCTGTAATATTTGAATTATTTATTGATCAAAAAAATATTTGACTTACTATTTATACGTTTAAAAAACATTTAGCAAAATGAGAAGTGTTTAAATGATTTAATTGATAAGATTTCACAGAATCAATCTGAAAGGCAATACATAAATTCGCCAATATAATCATGATTCCACTGAAGCTTAATGTTATATCTAAATCTGAAACTGGATTGCCACTTTCATCAAAAGTTCTACATCAGATAGCAAGCTGCTAGGAGAAACAGCTCATGAAACAGTAATAGCTAAGCAGTAAACTTTCTCTGGAAACGAGTTACAGAGACGATAGAACATGATGAAAACTTACAACACCTCTGATATTTTAAATTGCTATGAAGAACGTTTTATTTCAGTACAAGCTTCGAGTCATTTTTTAAAATTAAACTGCTTTTTTTCGAATACTTAAATGATTAGCCATAAGTAATTTTAATTTAAGAAACAAAATATTTTTATATCCTTTTTTATATTTAAACGTTAGAAAATTTAACAAAAATCTATCACTGTTTAGATAAACTATTTCAAACAATTATTAATTTAGTCTTGATACATTCATTTCAAATCTCTTAATAAAAATAATCTTTCAGAAGCATTTCTTAAACAAAGCATTTTTTTAATATTAATTGATTTTAATAAATATTGTTTTCGAAAATCTTTCCAATTAGATAAGCTTAATATTTCAATTTATTATCATTACTATATTTTGTATAGACATAAATTGTACAAGACACATTTAGACTTCATTATCTACAGATAATCTGTTCCGTGAAAACTACATAATTTACTTATTATATATAATTTAATTAAAAAGGATTAAATATTTGTTGAATTTCACAGTACAAATATTAATATTACAAGATCAAATAACTGAGATTCTTTACATGAAAATTGTAAAATATGAAAGAAAACTGTCTAATGTAAATAAATTTTATCAAGAAAATTAAATATTATATTCATATTTACAATGAAATGAATTACAAGCGACCAATATATATTAGTAATAAAAAAATATATTATCAATTTGTGTGAAGGATAAAGGAAAGAATAAATTTTTAACGATATAGCAAATAATATCGGACTTGGTTCCAAATGAAAACAGCAAAAAATGCTCAATAGGTTAGAAAAGTTTATATGCCTGTTTAAGTATTACTTTTAATATCAAAACTTTGCAGCTTATTACTCGAACGTAACTTTAGAAGTACGTCTTTTTGTTTTCAAATGTTATTAAATACTTTGGTACACATTATATTCACTAACAATGTAATTTATTACTTAAACTAATTTACAGTGAAATAAAATTAATTAACGTTTTTAACTTTTCATCGTATATTTTTTTCTATATCTCCATTTAACCGGTGGAATTAAACTGAAAAATAAATGATACGTCTTTTTCATACTCGTATATAGTTCAAATACACAAATATTATTTACTATAACACATTACATAATTGTGAGATTTTTAATAAAATCTTGATGTTTTGGGTAAGTTATAATATAAAAATAAATTTTTCACAGGCTTTATTATTTAGATTAAATGAGATTAATATGTGGATATATATGTATATATATATATATATATAAATTCAATCAATTTATAAAAATAACTTATCTAAGATAATATTTTGAATAACATATATACAAATCAGTCAATAGAAGATACATGTTGAGGAAAGGCCATCGAGGGAAAGTAGACGGAAATTATCAAAAAAGTAGAATAATTAATATTGGATGATAACCATTTAAAAGAAGAATAACTTAAGCCGCAGAAATGGTTGTGGTATCAGCTACAACCGGTTTGAACATTTTACAAGATAATCTTGACATGTCAAAGGTCATCATAACGTGGGTACCAAGAATGCTCACACCGCCTTAAATGTGTATCGAAGGAATTTTTGAACCTCTGTAAAGACAATCCCGATAAAATTATGTACAGAATAGTTATTAGAAATGAAACTTGGTTTCATTTCTATGAATCTAAATCAAAACAGTCGCAACTAAATAGTGGGATAAAAAGAATACATCATACCCTAAAATGTTTAAAGTGTCTCTGTCGGACAGAGAACTATTTTATGAGAGGGTATTTTTTTGATCGATTACATAGTGAAGGATGTGACTATAATTGGGGAAAACTACGCCACTATAATGAAACAACTAAAGACAGTAGTGAATGGGAAAAGGAGAGAGAAATGGAGAAAATATATTTGGTCTTGAAAGACCACTGTTATTAAAAATATTTTAAACAAACACACATACACACTAATTTATATAAAAATGTCTGTGTGTATATGTTTATATATGATTATAAGATTCCTCACATCCATCTAAGTAGTAAAGTTTATGAAAAATGTAGTTTCATTACACAACTTTTTCCTATAAAAATGAACATGAAACGAAAATTGTAAAGATAAATAACATTCACATACAAGTGCGGCATTTAAGCGAGATGAGTGGTTTTATTTTATACGAGCAGTGTTTTAATTTCCTTACCCTCTTCTCTACACCGTTGAATATTTCGAATTCATTATAAATCATCATTATCAGTTCACGTCAATCTAATACTGAATTAAAACCGCTCAAAGATTTATATTACACAGAAGAAGAGTGTGAGCTCTCATTCTGTGGATTTTATTAAGTATCGAGATAAATTAAATGACCGATGGAGATTTAAAACTGTAATCTCATTGATTGTCACCTAATTGAAATTCTAATTTTGTTTCATAGAAACATTATACAGTATGACAACATAATTTAAATCGAATTTAAATATTATATTAAACAATCAAGATGTTTCCGCTGTTAATAAACACACAATGTAACGACAAACTTAATTAAATCGTATATATTTTATATAATATTATACATATATACATAAATAACAAAAGGTACGTAAACATCTCGCATCGACAGTAAAATCTCCTAAGGAAACCGTTTAATATCCATGCAAACAAGTTATAAATATGCTGAGAGCAAGTTTACATGCTCTGCCTTATATGTGCTGTATAGATGTGCATAAATAATCGATAACCATTCCAAGGATTCATTATAAATTCATCTTGTCGGTATTGTTAAGCGAACGCGGCATATCATCGACCATATACGCGCGGCCGTCCCTTCAACTCCCGACATAATGAAGATAAAAATACACAAGGTTGCTCTTAACGAAACGCAACGCAGCTCTATCATTTGAACTAGTAGTACGGTCGGAGGAAAACAATGCCAGCATAGAACAAACATGAACTAGTATATCAGACACTTATTTGCACTATTATTTGTATGTGTTTTACCAGTAGAACCCGCAGGATTTTATCATATTTACATTAAATACACACACGGACAAATAAAAAATAAAAGTATAATTAAAATTATTTTGTAACAAAATAATGAAGATACTTAATGCTACTTATTTGAAAGAACATTTATTTAAAACTTTCTTTCAATTAAGTGTTTTAACTGAAAATTATTAATAATCTTAAAGAATTAAATTGAAAATCATATAATCTATATTTGATAACCAGAAATATTTTGTATGAGTATTCTCTTTAGTAAAAACGATGTAGATTTCAAATTTGACTAATATTGTTTCAATATTTTGACTTTCAATATTTTAAAATTTATTAATATTATTGATCACTAACTTTTTACTTAGAAATAATACAAACTATTAACGAAAATATTTTTAACATATAGTATTAGATGTGAAAATTAATTCAGTGCCTTTAAATTGAATCAATCATAACTCAGTTTTAAATTAAAATATTTTCTACTCGTTTTAAGATTTTGCAGTGCCAATCTTAACATTTAAATACTGTATATATATATATATATATATATATATATATAGTAGTCAATTGATTATCATAACCTCACAAAATTGTAATGAACACAATGGAGTCGGAAAAGCAGCATATTGCATAATTTTCTCATTCAAAAAAAAAACGCTGCCAAAGTCGCTGGAATGATTTATTTCGCCTTAGGGGAAGGTTCTGTAACGCATAAAATATCTAAAAAATGCTACAACTGTGGAACAGTTCCGAAAATGCATTACGACTCCATCGACTTAAAGCAGACATCTTTTTTCAACAAGGGATTCGTCAGGTACCTGACAGATAGAACAAAGTTATATAAAATAATGGGGGATATTTTTAGAATTGAAATATATTCGGTCTTTTCATGAACATTCATTTTCTATAAAAAAAGGCACCGAATTAATTTGTAGATCTAATATTTAGGACAATAAATCTGTTGACAAAAATTCTGATAAGAAACAAGGAGTTTTTTTATTGATTTCACTTTTCATTCTATTCGGGAAGATTTTTACTGAAGAAGATTATAATTTCAACATGTAAGAATACTGTACAATCCAGTCGCAGTAAATCTTAATAAATTATTTCTTTTCTGTAGATCATAATCCTTAATTATTCTCATTGTAAAGTTTAAACTCTTGTGAAACGTAATATTTGTCTAAATAACATTATTTTATGATAATGAAAATGACATTAATGTGAGATTGAGGTATTTATATAAATCTATAGTCATTATTTTTATTAATAGCTTACAAAATAACTCTTCTATGAGTTCTATTCCACACTATTATAATTTAATCAAACATTTCATTAATATTAAAAATCGTGCATTTAGCTCAGTCACAATTTCCTTGTCAATAATCGACAAAAATACTAATATTTTAATTAATTAGATCTGCAAAATCGTTCATAAGAAAAATGAATAAGTAGTGTCCACATGAAACAGTTTTCCATTTTTTTAAATATTTTTTCCCCAGTCTTAATCATGAAGTTAGATTAAGAGTCTTAATCATGAAGTTTTAGAAGATAAAATGATTATTCTATCTACTTGACTAGATAAAAATACATTCCTATCGAATTGTTATCATTCAAATACAAAATCATGTCATTTTAATCTTGTCTATTTAAATAAAAACATATTTTCATTTGACAAAGATTTCAACAACCAACTTCTTTCAAATACCAATAAAATAATGTTTTCGAAACATTAAGCTTCATTATTTTCTGAATGTGACATCGAAGCAACGATTCTCTCAAAATTAACCTATCACATTTTTCATTAATCATTTTTTTACGACCTTCTACAAGAGTGTACTTCGCATGTTTATATTTGTATCTTAAACATATTTTTCTAATATGAAATGTCAACAGCGAATAAAATTTATACGGAGATTTTATAAGAAATTCTCTTTTTTATTTCCTACTTGTCTTTTTATCAAACCACTTAAAAAGTATGTCATTGCCAGAAATTTCCTCTCGGTGGTTCTAGATTATTTAAGAAAATGAAATGAAAATGAAACCAGTGATAAGTGTATAATATACAGACTATAATTAAAGTTATTTCGTTACTAAATTGCATAATTTAGCTTGTAACGGTATGTTTTGATAATATTGCAAATGATGTTTATTGAAACAATATTAGTTTATATTTAATACTTTATATTTGTAAATAAAAAAAGTTCCGTACAATATTACCATTATTAAATAAATATCTTTGTCAAAATGTCTATAAATATTATATAAAAATACAAATATTAGAAGTAATTAAATTTTGAAATGTATAAATATTATTTAATCCATTATTTTACTATATTTTATTATTCACTATTAATTATAAATAACTTATTAAAAAATATACTTTTCCTTCTTAATTTTGTATTTGTTTTAAGAATTATTATACATATATATATATATATATATATATATATACATAAGAAACAAAAAAATCATTAATTAACATGCAGTGCACAACATCGAACGATAAGAATTTTATTAGTTTTCCATAAAGCTTTAAAAGAATTTGTTATTTGAAAAGAGAATACACTGTTATAAAAAAATAATTTGATAAATATATGACTATATGAAAGAGAAACGGTTTGAAATCGATATGATAATCGTTTTGATTTCGTCTCCAAAACACACAAGAGTATCTTGAAAAGAAAATAACTTTGAAATGCAAATTAGTATAATTCTGATAAAAATCACAATATCCATATAATGTTAATGTAATACAAAAAAACGATTTACTCTGATTGAATTCGAAATATATCGTTCCTTTTTTATATTTAAAGTCAATATATATATATATATATATATATATATATATATATATATATACATATAGATAGATAATTTCATATTAATTATATTTATTTAAATTTGAGTTTAAAAATAAATTTTATATTTAATGTAAGTTTCTTTTTCTGGAATTAAGAATATTTTAGTTTCATTATTTGAATTTTCTTGACATTAGATATATTCATGCTGATTATTGTAATTATATATAAATAAATAATATTAAAAAAATCTTATCACTAACTTACAATGTTATGTACTTCCAAATATGTCAATACATTTTTAATTCAAGTTTTACTCTTTTTTTATTCTTTTTGATAAAATAGTAACAAATAAATATCGTGCGCTAATGAACTTAGCGGTCGAACCACCATAAAACCTCCAATATTAAACAAACAATAAATAAATATAGTAAAAGTTACCTGGAATCTACCTATTAATTATATTTTTAACAAATATCTCAAATTTAGCTATGTTTTATATATATTTTAATATATTTTTTTTATATTTTCGCAATGAAATTTTCAATAATACATAAAACATGAAAAAATGTTCAATAATTGTGATCATTTTTGATTATTGATTTTGGTTATTTTAATAGAAATTCTCTTAAATTTAAAGATTTAAGATAAATTTGAGAGAGATGAAAATTAAAAGAGGTGTACAGAAGATTATAAATCAAAAATAATTAATAATCAATTATTGAATATCAACTATTGATGAATATTACAATGAAAAAAAATGTTTTCTAAGGAAGTGAAAAAATTATTTCATGAAAATTAATTTAAGCACAGTACCAAGAACTATATTTCGATTTTTTGTTATAATTGTATAAAAAAAACAGTTTCCAAAATAAACTAAAAATTGTTAGAAACTTCATTATAAAGCACATTAGACAGTTCAAAAGTTTCGCTGTTAATTGACTAGCTATAACCATTGTTAAAGTTGAAAAAGTTTTCACAACAAAGCCAATAGTTTGTATCCATTTACTTCATCTAAATTACCTTAGAATACTGTATGAGGATCATTTATCGTTCAAAATAATCGACTTTTAAATAAAACCTGATATGTATTTCGGATTAATTTTTGAATTCGGACACAAAAGTTAATCCAATATATAAGTTGTTCAACAGTATTCTATTAATTTAGTTCGAAAATATTTCAGTTTTATATATATATATATATATATATACATTGCTGCTGTTTCAAAACTCTATTTTTACTTTTTCTAATCTATCAAGAAAAAAATATTGTCACCTAAGACATCTTTTATTCCCAAAAGAACACTTGTTCCTTTTAAAATCGAAATTTGAAATTGAACTGTCATCTGTTCATTCTTTATATATATATATATATATATATATATATATATATATATATATATATATATATATATATATATATATATATATGATCAATTCATTTTTATCGACGATATGGCATACCATATTTCAAACACAAAGAATAATGCAAACAATTGCTTATAAATAATTACAAATCGGATTAGAATCAGCCAAAATGGTAGATTATCACAAATTTTGTTTTGAAAATAACAGAAAATCACTCTCAACGATATATTAATGAGTGAATCGTACCTTTCTTTATATAATTATAGAAAGAACACATACTTATTATCATGCAAGGCGTATAACGGAAAGGAGATTAGAGAACGCTTAATTGTAACCATCCCAATGAGAGACACAAAAAGAAAAATGCACAAGGAAATATAATAGGTAACGAAGATTTCGTATAGAAAGAGATTATATCGGAAAATTAAGATTATTTACTTATAAACACTTCTGAAAACATTTATCTCTAGCTACTACCATTTTTCACATCATTATTATTATCATCATTATTTACTTCAAATATGTAATGTATTTATATTTGAGAAAAATCAATAAACGTCCATATTACGAGTTATATAGAATACAAAGTACTCATAATACATATTATCATAGCATGTTCCTTAAATAAAAACTAGAAGAATACATTACAAAAAGTAAATCTCCTATAGCGTGGATGTCATCTTGTTTAAACATTTCAAAGTGGCTCAGCGAGCGACACTGCTATTAGTACTTGAAAAATAGCTGACATAAACACGACCGTTATGCAACGACGTAGCTAAGGGATCGTTGCCTGTTACAATCAATGACATCTTTTCTTCACTATTATATTCACAAGTTGGGAAAATAAAAACTGAGACGAACACAATGAACGTGTATTCCTTTATAATAGAAATATAATTTAAGTATATCTTTTAAAATAGTATTTAAACTAATAATTATTTTTATACATATATATATATATATATATATATATATGTATATATATATATATGTATGTATATATATATATATATATATATATATATATATATATATATATGTATTTATGTATATACATATGTATATATATATATATATATAAATATATATGCATTTATGTATGTGTGTGAGAGAGAGTGAGTTAATTTAGTATTTATTGTTTATAAAATATTTCTTAATATAATTCACATAAATTTTATAATAATTTATAAATAAATAGAATATAATGAATCATTAACGCCAATGATTCGAAATGTAAAGGAATTGAACATTAAATAATTTTTTTAAATATAATAGACCCTTCTATTTTCATCTACAAATTAATGTTTTTTTATTATTTTATTTAAATTAAATATTTATTCAATATAAAAGGTTAAACAATACTTGTAATATTTTGTATGCTCTAGTTTTATTTAACAGTAACTTGAAACATCACTCTATTAAATTCTCGAGTATAATATTATAATATACATAAAAATATTTATAGTTAATTACAATATGAAAATATTTTCAAATTTCATAATTTGATTAAGTTTACAATATTGATCGAGATCAACATAAAAAGAGATATGGACACATTTTAAAAAATGAATTCTTAGCATTGACAATTATTTTAAATAAAGCAGTTATTTCTTGTCTACTAATTCTATTACAGTTTATCTAATAAGTTTTTATTTCTTTTAATTACTTAAAACTTTAAAAATGAATTTCTACATTCATCTGAAAAAATATTCAGTATTTTTTTTAATTCCTATAGTTTAATATAACTTCTATAACTTTCACTGAAATAATTATCAAGCAATATGTTCAGATACAATATTTAACTTTAATACAATTTTAGATTTACAGGAATTTTAAAAATAATAGTTTTCATATAATTAAATAGTTTTTTTTATATTTCGAATATTTTTCAAAAACATACTACAATATTTAAAGACGCTAAAAAATATACATTTAAAACTTACAAGTATATTTGTTAAGAGTATTTACAAATAGTCGTGAAGTAAAACTTCAAAATATTGTTTTATAAAAAGTGTTAAAAATTTGAAAACATTTTGAAAGTGTTTTAGAAAGTATAATTTTTCAATTCATTTTAAGCTATACAATTTCATCAACCCATTTATATACTGTATTGATAAAAAGTTCAATATTCTGATCATTGATCTTTCACTGTACCTCAAAATACACATGCACACATACACATATACTTAAATGAGTTCAACCTTACTTCAAACTTTACTAGAGATTGTGGCGAATATCCTTTCGGATAGTAATCTACGATATAAACGAGAGTAAAGAGAGTTTATTTGCTATAAACCAGGTATTAAACGTAGATATTTTTTTGGATAAATACTTAGGTGAATTACTATTTACTCTCAAACTACTATTTTGTAGATAAACTTTTATTTTATATCAAACTACTCAGTGTTTTATAGCTTAAGTCATATCAGCTATTATTTACGATTTGGTGCGTCTAAAATTTAAAAACACTTAAAAATCACAAAAAAATTTAAAAATTGAAATTAAAATTCTTATAATCTATACTGATCAACCATAAATATGTTTGTATCTATATCTTCTTTGATAAAAACGACCTAATTTTTAAATTACATTATACTTTCAATGCGTTAACTTATAATTTTCTTTTTAATTCTTGACAATTTTATTATTTTATAACTTATTGATTTCTTTGTTTTCATAACTAATTTGGTACAGTATTTAACTACAAATTACAATCATTGATTACAAATTTTCTGCTATGGAATAATATAAATTATTAAGTAGAATATTTTCAATATAAAGTAATAAATAAATTCAAAGAAACACGCGAATATATATAAATATATATAGAGAGAGAGAGAGAGAGAAAGAGAGAGAGCATCTAGTCTTAGAAATATATTATTTATAATATTTATTGTCTTTGAATAGATATATTTTTTCCCAAAATTAATTAATAACTTTTTTGTACATGTCATCAATTTAACAATTTGTCAAATTATGTTCAGAAATATACTTGTAAAATATAACTGAAATGTATCTAAATGTAACATAATTGAAATATACCTGAAGATATTAGAGATACTAGAACCGTTACTAAGAATTAATAAAAATATATTATTTCAAATATAAACAATGAAGATATTATACACATACATGCAACAGCAGCAGCCTCTGTCAATCCACTGTTGGATAAATGCCTCTTCTATGATAATCCATTTTGTATGATAGAATGACTCTCTTTTCCACTGAATTTCAATAAAAATTTTAATTTCCTTATTACACCTGTTCATTGGTCTCTTTCTTTATCGTTTTACATATGCATATATATATATATATATATATATATATATATGTGTGTGTGTGTGTGTGTGTGTGTATAAATTTAAGTGAAAAATATACTATATATATTATTGTCAGGATATATTATTTTATTTGTGAGAATTTTAAACTGAAAGTACATTTGCAAATTCAAATTTCGTTGCAAACAAATACTACACAAACATAAAGTAATGTATTGAAAAAATATAAAACATTATATTTATAAAAAATAAAAATTTCTACAGTATTACTTATTAGAATATGATTTCAATTCTGATTTTCCCTAAAAGTATTTCCATAAATAAAAACTAGTATTGTAATCACAACGAAACATTAATTTACTCGTACTTAAACATAAACTGTGCACAATACAGGAAATAAAATATTTACTATACGTCCAACAAGTATTGATATTGAAATAAAATATTTCAAATAGAAATACAAGTTTACGGGCGCACCCTCATAACACTGTATATATTTTATCGTGTTGCTACAATTTTATAAACTGCATCGTTGTAAGCCCAATGGAAATATTTACTCAATATGGATATTTATATAGTAGATGTGACGAAAAAACATGTCTAGCATTTTAAATCTTGTATTAAAATATAACCATTTTTTATATTTATATGATTCAGTCAATTTCTCCATTTCACTTTACACAAAATACATAAAATGTATTTATATATACATGTAAACCTTTCTGTATATGTGTATGAATATTTCAAATGTTTAAAATAGCACAATATAAAACATTCTCGAATATACAACTTCTGAACAATTAATTCTCCTTTTGTATTTATATGCCCTCACTATAAAGTATTGTGGAATTAAATGGAACTCATTTACTTATATCAGAGAGAAGAAAGTGACATTATTTAAGTTTAAATAGAGTCGTACGAAATGTATAAAATAGATCTAGGTAATCTTGATAACGTCATAGAAATGCTGGAAGTACGTACATAAAATAGCATGCAAGACGAAGTACTTAAAGATAAATGAGAATTTAAAAAGGTCGTTTATTGTAATGTTCATAATGAACAAATCAAACTATACACCGGTGTTCGTCAGATGTGAGTTGATAAATGTCATTGTCTGCTGTTGTCTTGTTTATATTACATTAAATAACATAAATGGTGATGTATAAAATTTTCAAATAAATTTAATTAGCAACGATTTTTAAATTAAATCTTTAGATTTTACTAATTGAAAAGTACAACTGACGAAATGATATTATTTTTTAAATGTTAGGTGTACAAATTACGCCAGTACCTTTAAATTTGATGAATCATAACTCTATTTTAAATTAAAACACTTTCTTCTCATTTATAAAAGTAAACACTAATATATATATATATATATATATAATTTCATATTAATTATATTTATTTCAATTTGAGATTAAAAATAAATATTTTATATTTAATGTAAGTTTCTTTTTCTGGAATTAAGAATATTTTAGTTCCATTATTTGAATTTTCTTAACAGATATATTTCATGCTGATTGTTGTATTTATATATAAATAAATAATATAAAAAAATCCTATCACAAACTAATAATATCATGTACTTCCAAATATGTCAATACATTTTTAATTCAAGTTTTACTCTTTTTTTATTCTTTTATATAAAATAGTAATAAATAAATATCGAGCGCTAATGAACTAAGCTGTCGAAGCACCCTAAAACCTCGAATAATAAACAAACAATAAATAAATATAGTTAAAGTTATTTGGAATCTACCTATTAATTATATTTTTAACAAATATCTCAATTTTAGTTATGTTTTACATATATTTTCAAACAGTTTTTTATATTTGCACAATGAACTTTTCAATAATGCATAAATCATGAAAAAATGTTCGATAATTGTGATCATTTTTATTTATTGTGCTTATTTAATTAGCAATTTAAT
Organism: Acanthacorydalis orientalis; assembly: GCA_034766995.1. Lineage (NCBI taxonomy): Eukaryota > Metazoa > Arthropoda > Insecta > Megaloptera > Corydalidae > Acanthacorydalis > Acanthacorydalis orientalis. The sequence continues at coordinate 32,114,351 of CM068320.1, forward strand.
TAGCAACGATTTTTAAATTAAATCGTAAGATTTTACTGATTGAAAAGTACAACTGACGAAATGATATTATTTTTTAAATATTAGGTGTGCAAATTACGCCAGTACCTTTAAATTTGATGAATCATAACTCTATTTTATATTAAAATATTTTCTTCTCGTTTATAAAAGTAAACACTAACACTTTCCATAGAAATGTAAATGTTTTTGTATATTTTCATACAATAATACAAATTTATATTATTTTACTCACATTTAGTTACTTTAGAAAAAAATAATTGTTTTTGAAGGTTTATTTTTGTAAAGAGAAAACATTTACAAAACACCATAGTTTTTAAAATTATTTTGTGAATTTTTTTATTATAATAAAAGCTTCTGTTTTTTTCATACATTTATTATAGAAAAAATATTCTCATATAAGCAAAAAAATATGATATGAAGTCATTTAATAATCTAAATATTTCACTATATTACAAAATTGAAAAGAGTGTAAAATTATGCAGATATCTATATTTAATTTTCTGTTCTATATATATATACATCTGTGCGTGTAAATACAATTGTTTGTACATATATAAGTGACTATTAAATTATTCATGATGTGTTATAGAAAAAAAACATATAGAATTGATATAATCTTCTTTTCAAACGCTTGTCTGTGAATATATAATTCAAATTGGTAAACAAACAAATTTCATACTATTGCTCTTCGTAACCATTAACGTAAAGCGGCGTATTTCTCTACCCACAATCTTATCTTTGACTCCCGAAACCACAAAATCTTTCACAGTAGTGTATGCTTTTTTTTCGTCACATATCCGTTTTGTTCTTGCGTATTCTACAGGTTTTTTTCGCAACCAAAAACCGACTCACAAGAATATATATTTTATTCAAACATCTTTTCTTGTGACACTTTTGCGAGGTGGCCGGCGTATTTTGGTTTTTCATACATAATTTCGTACGTGGACCTTTCAAAATGTACACAGCTACTTTAAAAAAACGTACACGTTTATATCGATTTTGTAATTCAATTTATTTCTTTCATATATGAAAACGTGCATTCTATATCTATCTATCTATGTATCTATCTATATATAAACATACATACATACATATATATATATATATATATATATATATATATATATATATTATATATATATATATATAGCAACGGTAATAAAAGAGGTATATAATTATAAAATAAATATCACAAATGCTACTGATTTGAATAAAATAAATTATCCTTACATAAAATACTATGTAGATGAAAAGCAGCATGTATGCACTTCGTACAGTTCAAGCGCATAAAATAAGAGTCAAGGTTTAACATAGTAATTGTTTGACCTCACATAAACCACGAACATATTCAATGTAGCTTTACGACTTACAATGTCTTTTGATCCGTGATTACTACTCGTATCCACTAACATGCTTTCCGTTTATTTGGTGATAATATATTTTATAGACATGTTGAACTTGAAACAATAACTTTTAAAAATGTATGCCGGACAACTATTTTACTATTCTTTTAGTTTGGCGTTACGTTATTGCAAACATTTCGTTCTAGTTCATCTGATAAAAAGTAACGTAAACTTACACATTTATTTTTGAACTATTTTATGTTATTTCCAATTAATTTTAAAGTAATGTTAATAACTTTTTAATGTAGTCGTTTCACTGAAAGTTCTCTTACTTTAAAACAATTCAACCTTAAAATATCTTTGAACACAAATAGCTATTAAGAAATTCCAGCTATAACATACTCTTGAAACTCTTTAGTTTATCATTTTATAGTTGTTTTCTTTCTAAATTATACTATTTATTATAGGTATTTGTCATTTGGATGTTTCCGATCCATTATATGCAATATATTATTTTTCTTCTCATCGTTATATTATTGGGTCATCCTATAAATAATGCGGTCTTTTCATATAAGAGAAAATGGATGAGGCACTACTTTGCAATTATTAGAATAATGTATCAGATGCATACGCTGCTCAATTGTCAGTACAGTTTTCTCAGTCTTATCGTGGAAGATTAACAGTAATCATGTAAATTTACAAGAAAAATATAAGTTATCACGGAAGTATTAAAAGAGCATTTAGGGAATATTTTGTTATGGGAGTTTCGTCATGGGAAGAACGCTACAAATACAATGAAAAAATTGTAGAAGATTTGTGGTTCAAATGTTATTAGTGTTAGCGAAGCACAAAGATGATTTCAATGATTTCGGTCCGGGAAGTACAGCCTTGAACATGAGGACAGGTCAGGACGTTCTAAAGAGTTTGATGATGAGATTCTGCGGAATTAAATCTTAGTTCAACAGCAGAAGAATTAACCAAGAAGTTCAAGCCAACGCATTCAACAATTTATCGGCACTTGAAAATGATTGGTAAGGTTTTTGAGATGGGTCAGTGGGTTCCAAACGGGTTATCGGACTTTAATTTAAAACACCGTGTAGACATTTGCTTTTGTCATCTATTCCGATTGTAAAATGATGCTTTTCTGAATAGAATTGTTACTGGTGATGAAAAATGGATTGTTTATAAAATAATATTAAACATCAAAGACAATAGGTTGACCGCAAAGAAACACAATCTTCATTTGAAAAAGGAGGACTTCATCTAAAAAAGGTTATTTTGTCTGTTTGATGAGACATGGAATGAATTATCAATTTCGAGCTGTTACCAGAGAATCAAACTATCACAACGAGTTGTTTTGTGCGCAACTGGTACTGCTTAAACAATCCATTGATAAAAAACAACCAGGCATTAGCTAACGGAAAAGGCATAACTTTTCACCATGACAACACCCAACCTCACACGGCACTCGAAACCCCTTCAAAAATTGAGGCAATTTTAATGGGAAGCTATAACTCATCCTCCATATTTCTCTGACCTAGTATTATCGAATTATCATCTGTTCCGAAATCTCCAAAATAATATCAATTTGAAACGGCTTAATAAAGAGGATTATGTCCGAAAATAGCTTGACTTTTTAATGCATACACGCACAAAAGTTTATTCGGCAATGTATTGAAAATATAAGATTAAAATAGGAATAAGTTGTAAATAATAACGGAAAATATATTCTGGGTCAAAATTAAAACATCAATTTTTTTGCCGTTTTAAAAACTTATTTTAAAAAACCGCATTACTTATGGGATGATCCAATACTTAGATGAATTACATTTTGACATCATAAATAAAACAATTAAAAAGTATTCTATAGTTGATTTAAAAAATCAAGACCTATTAAGAGAAATACAACGATTCACAGGAATACAATACCAAAGATATTGTTTAAGAACTGTATAGAGTTGAATTTATATTTTTTGAATACTGATATAACGAGTTCATAGCTATAGTGATCGGACACGCCCTTCAACCCTAAATAACCAACCAGTCACAGTAAGCAAATATTTACATGCTTTTTTCATGCTTATTTTTTTCATTGATTCATACTTATCTCCTTGTGAATATTAATTTTTATAACTAGTTCGTTTCAAATAAAACTCGAGCAAATTTAGTATTCTCTAACAATTTTATTCATCGACCAATTGACAATAACCGATATTTTTATATAATCGATTTCGAATCTCTTCAGTGCCCGTGTAACGGGTTCACATATACAGTAAACAAATATAGAATTCGATTCGTGCTTATTTCCACATAAACAATTTTATATCTAACTCATTTCAAAGATAAATTTGGTACTGGATAAAATCTGTATTCATTGACAATAAATTCAATTTTTAAACAATTCAAATATTGCTACTCTAAGTATTCCAAAACTCAAAATTGATTCAACATAAGACTAATATTTATATATTTCAATAGAATTTCAGTTTTATAAGTGATGAGTACAAATTTGATCAAAAGATTGAAAGATTTTTTTATAAAAAGTTTGTTGTATTAACATCTAATCAATCAAAGAGAATAAGAAATCAAAAAGAATGTATTCATTTTCGTTCTTATGAATGTCGTAAAAATACATGAAACAATATTCCACCTACAGCCAAATTTAATTACTTTTTAATATGTACATACATGTTATTTAAATATTTATATTTATCTATTATTCAAAATATGTATTATTTATAGCATAATCTAACATTATATTACTGGTTTGAATATAGAGTTGCAAAGAAGTAGCTTCACATTAAATTTTTAATTAATGTATTATAAATTTGCATGTTTCTATTAAATACATACGTTTTTATATAATAAAGAATTCCTCAAGTACTTGATTATTGTATTTTAGACCTAATTTACAATAAATTAATTAATAAATAAACGCTGGCATAATATAAAAGTAAATAAAAGTATTATTAATTTTCTTCAGTTCAAAAGATATTATAATAATTATTATCATAGATAAATTTGGGTTTATGAGATAAAAAAGTAAAATAGTTGGTTTGTAATGAATGCAAAATGATCTGTAACAAAGTATAATACAAATTTAATAAAGAGATTGGATAAAATTTGCATGTATATTTATAAAATATTAATAATACCACTATTATCACCATTAACAAGTGTACACCTGTGGTTTTCTTTTTAAAGTAGGAAGAATAATTATTATATTTTTCCATTAGACTTTAATTACGCGTTACATATTTAAAACAAGAAGTAAACTTTTCCCTAATACATTTTTGTAAGCCAACCCGGAACTTTCTTTGTATGCTGGTAAATATAAAAATTCATTATAAAAATTGAAAAGACAATTTCAATTTGATTTCATATCTGATTATTTTTAAGTAATCAAATATAAATCTGATTTAAAAATTAAATTTCTTTAAACTTTTAATGACATTTAAAAAGATTTATTTTTAAGAATTGTCAAGATCAGTTAATGGAGACATAGTTATTCAACAATCGTCTCGTGATTTTTCAACAACCTACTTTATCATCTTTTCATTATCGTATACGGTTATTTTGCAGAATTTAGTTTCTCAAAAAAAAATTTTTTAGGTGATTTTCAGGTAATCATTGATGCGATATGATAAAAATACTTTATGGATATGTTACGCATCTGATTCTGTCACGCTATGGTCAGAGTTTAATACATATCGAACGTCTTGACTGAAAGGGAACCGCCGTTGGAAACCTAACCTGAACCAACAAAAAAGAAATATAACGGAAGCACTTAACGGCGCCATCTTGGATTTATGTAGTTTCTCATGGCAACGGTAGTTTGAATTCACGGTGCGTGGCGTTGTGCAAGCGAGCAATGTAAGCACGAGCAGAATCTTCCTCTTTTGACAAATGCTCTCCGGACCAACGAGTCCAAACGAGCAAAGATGCTGAATGGATGGTTTTCTTACTTACATCATAAATTATAATACATAATGTTCATATAAATAAAACGAGAAGAGTGAGATACTGAAGGATTTAAGTACTTGCACGTAAAAAGAAATAATTGATACAGGGCATTTATATCGTACGTACTTGTGGATGTAATGACTGTGAGCTGAATGTTTCGAAAGTTAATGCGTCGGAGGAGTTTATTTAATCACAATTATATTTCGAGCATCCTTACATATTTTTTTATAGATTTAACTTTTTCAATCACGTTATTAATACAAGAATATCGTTTTTAACAGGTTTAAAAACATTCATTTTCAGTGAAGAACGTAACTTCTGTTATTTTATTTTATTCCGAATGATCATTATTTTTTAACTAATTCCATCGATTGAAGTACTTGTACAAAAGTTAAATAAAACATAAGAGATATATTTCTAAATTTCTACTAAAATCAATTTGTATTCATTAATATAAAATAACTTTTTATACTTGAATGAACAGTGTATTATTTTTCAAACAAAGGTACAAATAAACGATTGCCGAAAATTAAATTTCAAATATATATTAGCTTGGTAAGAAAATAATTGCAGTTTATGATCTTCAAATTCAGCTTTTTTGATTTTTCTAACTGTTTTAAATAATCCAGAAGTGCTGGATCACTAACACCTAACTTTTATGCAAGCTCTCGAATTGTTATGGGTAGTTCTGATACAAATAATGCCTTTAGTTATTGGTTATGAACTGAAAAAGGACATAGACTTACTGCATCTTAAAATCACTCGTTTCCATTACGAAAATTTTGATACCACTATTGCACCGGACATTCCTTAACAATACCCACACCAAAAGCATGTTTAATTTATGAACAGTTTGTACTACTTTACACTCATTTTGAACTTATACAAAATAGCTCTTAGTTACTTTTTTTCAATCTTTAATTCAATAGCCCAATTTGAATCAAAATTAATAATAAAACCAAAGTCTATGTCACCAGAATACAGACCGAAAAATTCACTTTAAAATGATATTAACATGAACACGATAAAATGACACTTACTTTGAAAAAAATAAGGTTAGAAATTAGAAAACAGAAACCGAAATTATTTTCTTACCAAACTGATATAATTTTAAAAAAAATATTTATTTATTAACATAATTCTATAAATCAAAAAATAATAAAAAAATGGTAATAATTGAATTCGTGTTTTGTTAGATTTATCATCATACAAATTGACAGAGATAAGTTGTTATAAATTAATTTATATGATAAAAAAATATATCTGAATTTGAAATCAGTATTTTAATTTCTAAAAAATATACAATCTTGACATATTACATGGATCTCCTGTGGATATTATAACATGATTTCCAATTTATTCGAACTTATGACGTATTAATCAACATGCTATTGTGTTTCAGAGTATCATAAATGTGAATTATATACATTTAGTCATGAATCGTACTAATGACTAAACATTTACGATGAAACGCTGAATAAAGTATAAAGGTCAGCAGGGAAGAACTATGTACATGCATTTAAGCATCTTAACACAATATAATATATTTAACGACTAATTATTAGTTTTTCAAATGGCATGATTATAAAACTAATCAAATATTAAAACATACACACAAATTTATATATATATATATATATATATATATATACATATATTATGCATGTAACAGTAAAAACCTTATATTTCCTTAATAAACCTGTTCTTTGGGTAACGAAACAAAAAAATGATGTTTTTATAATGTATATGATAAAAATTATAATTAGTATATTGAACATAAATTTCAATCATCTGAATAGTTCATCGATTAATTATTGTTCTCAATTATCAAAAAGGGAAAAATCAAATTTGTAAGAAGAACATTTATTTACTTAAAAACTAAAATATATTTTTTGTCTTAAAATATTTTATACCTTAACTATTTTTTACTGAAGATTATTGATGAAGTAGCTACATCTTTCAATAATGGAATAATAATAAAAAATCTTCCCACACAAGTGACTCTTATATAAAATCTGACAAAAAATTCAGAATGAAAAACACGAATACATTAGAAAAAGATTACATTAATATTTTTGATATTGGTAAAATATTTCAATATGAAGACTAGATAACTGATATTTAAATAATTCAACGAAAGTTATACAGATGACACTGATCCCTATTCAACAGTTTAAAAGAACATGAAGAAAATATACAGTACATTAAAAAATAAGGACAGCAACAATGAAGAAAAAACGAGTAAACCGGTTGCCTTCATGACATTTCATTTCGCTAGTCGTCTCAGATTAAACGATATCAACAATCATTAGAAGTAAGACAACCTTTTTTCCAGACAGCGTCACGCAAATGCCTATGTTGATTCACGTTCAACGACGCTGCTAGTTAATTTTTTCTTTCAACTAACGTTGACTTGCGTTTGCTCTTCTTGAGTTTTAAATAGATTTATTCACGAATGAAATCTGACATTGTTTCTCATATTTCCATTTTACTTATAAAACGTCCCATGAATTAATATGAATCATTGTAATTTAGAACGTTCTTTACAAGCACGATATTTAGTAATTAATCTTTCTCGCATTTATATATATATATATATATATATATATATATAGTGATGTTCAGTGGATGTTTTTAAAATCTCTATTTGGTTCGTGTATATCAGTAGAATTTTAAATAAAAATCTAAGTGAGATGATCTTACATTCAATTTCATTCAAAAGTTAATTACAAAATTCTAAAGTTGTAGGTATTTTGTATATCTCAAAAATCATACATGTAAAGAACATATTTTTTATATACCAAATATATAAACAACATACCAATACCTCTTAAAAATTGGTACCTAAGTGAACCAACAACCCGAAAGTATGGTGAGAAAATATCGAAAATTCAATTGTTAATAATAAAGCATTCCACAATAAAGTTTAGGACAAAGAATAGGACAAGGATTTATTAATAATAATCATTTTTAAAATAATCATTATAAAATATGATCCATTACATATATACATGCAAACACACACACACACATATATATATATATATATATATATAGAGAGAGAGAGAGAGAGAGAGATAGAGACTGATGAGAAAAAGAATCAATTATTGATATGTTTTTATCAATACATTTATCTAACTTCACTTAATTATTCTGTCTTATTCTGTATCTATTTTTTCTATTCTTATTAATTATGAAATGTAACTATTATTACCTATATTTCTGTTACATATAAAATATTAAAGACTATTTTTATTTCATGAACTACAAGTACATATTTCAATTCTATATTTAGAGTATATTAAAGGAAAAATATTTATTAATCACGAATAAAATATTTAGAAGAATATTTTAAGAGAATTACCTCTTGTGCTGAAAAGAACAAAATTCATAGTTAAATAACTGTTATAGTTAATCAGCCGAAATTATCTGTTTTTCTTATTATCTTAAGGAAATAATTTAAATATAATTGTAGTATAAAAATGCTGTTTAAATGTATAAGCAAAAAATAATAATTTTGGCATTTAATCAAAATTTAAAGACTAGTTTTCAATTATTAACTTATTTAAAACCCCATAAAATATACATGAGTGTATATATGTATGTATATATATATATATATATATATATATAAGTTGATTCAACTTACGTTTCCAAACAAAAGTATTAAAAGGTCACAAAAATTAAAAAAAAACATGTTATCACCCATTTAACATTTTAATTCAATTTTATTTTAGTACCGAATTCAACTAAAATGCTAAATAAAAAATAACATATCTTTTCTCAATCCCTGCTCTCCCTTTTAATACTTTCACGTGGAAGCCTAAATTTTATCATCCTATATAATTTAAATTTATGAATTGTAACTTAAATATGTTGGTCAAGAATTTACATTCGTTTGTTAAAATTAATCTCTTTCTATTCCCACAAAAAATATGATATAAATACCTAGTTAAATGTTTCCCAGTTATAAACTTAATAGAAGTAGTTCTTCACTTAGTCAATTTATTTAAATTATTACTTGATATCAATGTATATACTTTGAATATTCGAATATACATAACTTCAATATTTACTCAACAATTCTTTTTTTCATACTGAAGTTATTTTATTTATTCAAAGTTTAACTATAACAAAATAATAAAAATTTAATTTTAAAAAAATGATATAAAATCTAAATATAATAATTTGATTTTTTTTCAGGAATGAAAACATTTTTTTATTAATTTTCTATTCAGTTCTTATAATTATTTACTGTTTTATTACAAATCACATGCAAAAGGAAAGAATGATTTACTTATAATTTCTACAGTGAAAAACGCTTGTTCATTAATCAAACCGTTCTAAGAACTGAATAATAAATATTGATCTTGTTTATTAAACATACGAAAAGAAATATTTCTTCTTTAAAAATTATTACTAGAAATGAACTGAAGTACCAACAAAAAGTAATACAGAATCTAAAAAGAAACAAATTGGATTTTTAATTTCAATAGATACAATATAGCAGGTACGATATTTTCAGTATGAAACAATACCTGGGCGTGTAAACATCTAAATATTTCATGAAGAACGTAATCCACTTCATAAGAAACAAACTGTGGGTGAGGAAACGGATCAAGTTCGAATTTAGGTTCGCGTTAACAGAGTATTTGAGTTCATTCCATGAAAAATATATTGTTTTATGTGCACTAATCAAGTTAGTAATTAAGAGAACAAGTTACAAAATAATACATATAAACACAGACACACAAACATATACTAATTTTACTCCTGTATACGATATTCGCTAAATTTCTCATTCCACCTCCTTTTCTTGTTGTTACATTTCCTGATCTTTACATTGAATATCATTACAGTAAGCAGTTTCAATGATATATATATATATGTGTGTGTGTGTGTGTGTGTATGTGTGTGTGCATGTATGGTGTGTGTATATGTATGATGTGTGTATATAGGTATACAAAAAGTAAGTTTATAATGCAGGAAGTCAGATTTGATAAAGGGTTTTCGTACATTTAATTACATCACAGAGTTCAATGATAATTACAATTGATAGTACAATCAAATACCTCAGTCAGCGTGACTGGCCATAAAACGTTTAATTCAAACCTTTAGGCATTTAATTTAATTTCGTTATTTTGCTTGCCTGTCAATTCCAATCGACAGGCAATGGCATCGTAACGACTGCGTCACCAACCCTTGTTAAAAAAAAGGTATGTTTCATCGGATCACTCATCTCATATTGAGATTATTAGAGATGTAATAAAAGAAAATTGTACGAGTTAAGCATTGCGTCAATCGCAACAGAACTGTAAATAAAACCAGTCTATTTTTATTTCGATCCCGTACTTTTTTTTCCTAATAAAATATTGATTCATTTTAACTGGCTCTACGGTCGACGTCCTACAGTGTATATAATTGAAATAAGAAAATTAAACCATTACATTCAATTAACGAATTCATTCTGTATACTTTTTTATTTGGTTCTGCTTGTGGAAACAAACGTATTAATTAGTTGAAAAGCCACGGAAAATATGTTTATATTCACATGTGAGCTTATGTTTTAATCGCAAGTGTTTTCATATTCCGTTTTTAATTATTGTATACTTTTTTAGGCACAATTCTCTATGTTTTTTAACTTACAATCTGAATAAAATTTAACCCCACTTCGTGTACATTTCCTTAAGTATTTATTTATAAACGGATCACTATTCTATACATTCTTATTACAAATAAATTAACCGAAATATTGTTAAAATTTATTCGAAAAATTAGGAAATATTACTATTATATCACGTATATTTTTGTTACATATAAAATATTAAAGATTGTTTTCGTTTCATGAACTGAAAGTAAAATTCAATTTTGAATTTCGAGAATATTAAAAGGAAAAAATATTTATTAATCAAAAATAGAATATTTATAAGAATATTTTAATAAAATTATCTTTTCTACCGAAAAGAATAAAAATCATGGTTAAATAACTCGTCATAGAACAATAAAATTGATGACTTGATCAGTGGTAAATTTTTTCGACAAACTTTAACATCACTGTTTAAACATTTAGTTTGCAAGGTATTAAATACTCACATGAGCAACTATATATATATATATATATATATATATATATATATATATTCACATAATAATATTAAATCTAATATAGAGTTAAGCGTTGAGTCTTAGATTGAAGGAAGGCAACAAAGTAAATATTGACTGATTTAAACGTTAGCCAATATTGTCAAAGATGTATTTAACTACAGCCAAAAGCAATATGAATTTCATCTCGGTGTATAAGAATCAATAATGGGCTACTAGGTACTACCAAGTCATACATTTACAGCTATCTAGGGAGCCTTTGAACCCCTTCGCGAAGATTTATATAGGTTCAATTCTGGATAGAAACATTAATGAATTACAATATAATCGCAGCTGAAACCTGTACTTGCTATATTATTTACATTCAGTTTCACTGCACATTTGCTAATGAAAATTAGTTTTATGAGAGTTAATTTACAGCTCACATTCAAAGCAATTCTCTACATTGAAATGTATAACGTTTTGTGAAAATTAAATGAAATATGTTATTTTTTATTTGAGAGTGTAATATAAAATTACTTTCTGCTTTTAGATATTTTTTTTATAATTTAATAAAAATGGAATACACGTACAGTTTTTTTATTGTAAGAAGAAAGTAAATATATTTTTGTTTTAATGTAATAGTCGTTTAGAAGGATTAACAAATAATAAAAGATAAAAATGTATAAAGTAAAAAAAATTATTATCTCGAAATAATCATCAATCATTGTGCAATTAAACAAAGCTTCAGTTTGTTTATTTTTAATTTTCCATGATAATTAGTACAACTTCATGTAGAATTTTTCCAAAAAAGTTCATTTATAAATACTTTCAAACCTCTATAGAACAGATAAGAATAATAAAACACGATTTTACTATTATTTATAAGACATACGATTTTCTCAATTTATATTTACCTACATCACTTCCACTACTGACAAATATTCAATAATAAAAATATTAAAAAAGTAATTAATGTTGAAAGTATATCACGATTTTGATTCAAACCCAGCATAAAAAAATCACATATAAATCTATTGTCTGTGACTACAGATCCGCACAAAAAATGATTTTCGTGAAAAACAATCACGTTCAATGCTTCTGAATTGTATGATTGAAAAAGTATAGTAAGACAGTTCTCAGATATATTGATTCCATCGTACAGTTTTTTGTGCACCTTATCTATGATTGACTTTTTTAATCGTCAAGAAAAATATGTTACCATTAACTTTTATTTGAAAGACGAAAATATAAAAAAGGAACATATATCAAAATTTATTTTATATGTTAAGAGTAATTGTTTTACAAAAATGACTGTTTCAAACCTCAATTGGATTCTGTATTTTATTTTATGAACATTATTATTTTTTACACACATATAAATATTTCAATGGATTAACATTTTTTTAATAAATTAATATTTCTTAGATTTCAAAATAAAAGCTTTTTTGCTTTATATAAATAGTAAAAATTTCACTGAAATAAAAGTACATAATAAATCATAAATATTTAAAAAAATTGTTAATCCTTTTACCTTCAAATATTTTCACACTGTGTACTATATATATATATATATATATATACACACATATGCGTTGAAAAATATACAGACAAATAACATACTTTAATGATGAAAACAAACCAATGAACACGTTTGAACTTTACAGTGTTGTTCTCACGTTATTATAAATATTTCAACATGTGTGCATTCGTTTATTTTCATCGTTTTTCCCTTCTATCTGCTCAATTCTTTGCTCGCGTTTTAACCATGATCACGATTTCAGTCGTAAACCAAAATATAAATTTGAATATGAAACTAAACATCATACTTGTATCTTCGCCTTCTTAAATTCTTCAAAAAATAAATATTTTTTTATTAAAACCTACAAAAAATCTATCTTCTTTACATATTTTTTTTCAAATAAAGAAAAACAACTACATTCTTTTTCAAATATATTTATTTCATTGTGTGTACAATTTATGGTTACAAATTGGTTTAGCAGGTAGTAATAATAAAGCCATATTTGTTTTAGAAATATTTATTAATATTTTATATATAATACTTAAACCTATTTACATTAATTGTGCATTATAGTAACAGGTAATTATAATTATATTAAGATAATATACATCTTTTCTGATTTCTGTATTATAAAGTATATTTACTTAGTAAATCAACTTCATATGCAATAAAAATACTGTATGTCATAAAAAATGTTCCCTTTTTTATTTGTACTTATATTTTACCATAATTTTGTTTAATAATGATTCATAAAAATACAAAAGGTCAAATAAAAGATTTGAAACGTTCCTTAGTTAACATAATACTAAATATTAAGTTGTTATATACTACATATATATATATATATATATATATATATATATATATATATATCTTGAATAATATGTAAGATGGAATCAAAAAAAAAACACATCTAAACATGAAATTAAAGGAATATACTTCCGGTAAAACAGACATGAAGAATAAATGTATGAAATACTAATTCAACTCATAAACACAGCATTTTATAACAAACGTGAATCCATTAAAAAGTTATCCTCACTACTCCACAATCGTGACTGTAAATGAAACGTGCATACATGTCTTAACAAAATATTCGAAACGATAAAACTTTTTACTGCTCAATTCTTTTATTGGCTTGTATCAACAAGATAAAATAAAAGATACACTGGAGATAAAATAGTAAAATACTTCATATCTGAAGTACTTTTGAAGGATTATTGTTAGATGCGGAAATTGTATCACATATATACGGTATGCATAAAAGTCGAGCATAAACTATTTGACGGATGAGAGGAAATAAATAGCATTCCTTCTGTACACATACAAAAGTATATTTTTATGTAAACTTCAGACATATATGTATATATATATATATATATATATATATATATATATATATATATATATATATATATATATATATTAAATCCAACAGTTAATATATTGTACTTTCAGTTAAATTAATAAGTTAAATAAATTAATAAAAATAACTTATTATTATAGTAATGAGCTAAATGTTTAAAGTATTTATATTTTACAATAAAAATTTTTTTTGAGTAATTCTCACTTTGAAGTTGTACTCCTTAAGTTATGTATTATATTTTAAAAATACAAATAACTTTAAATTTCAAATTAATAAAATCATATTACTACTTTTTACTCATATTATTAATATTTGGTGTAAAAATTAATTCTCTGCCTTTAAATTGAATTAATCATAACTCTGTTTTAGATTAAAATAATTTCTTGTAATTTTTGTATTTTTAAGTGCCAACATTTAAAAACAGTATTTTTAAACAGCATTTAAACAGTAACGGGAACGATTTATTTAACATTGACATAAGTTATTGTAACGTATAAGACATGTAAAAAATGATACAATAGTGGAAGAACTCTAAAAATGGACTGCGAATTCACTTCGACTCAAAGCAAACACCTTGTTTTGACAAAATATCTGCCAGTTATTCGACAAATAGAGAAAAATTATATAAAATAATGGGGGGATATTCTTGGGATTAAAATGTTTTCGATTTTTCAGTAAAAATTCATTTTCTATAAAAAAAAGGCACTTAATTGTAATATATAATACAATTATCTAAATCATATTTTTATCTTTTATATTTTGTAGCTTGTTTTTAGCACAAATGCAATTATATTTTATAAATACAAATGTATAAATAGAAGAATAAAATGGAAATAGAGTTTTTATAAATAGACAAAAATTAGCATAAAATTACTTATTATTTCTGAAACCCGAGAAATGATTATAATTTTACATTCAAATTATAAACATGAAGTTATTTATTTTATGAATGAAAATTGTGATTTTTCAATTTTCTCTCGTGTATTTTTTGTCAGTACTGTTAAGGAAGAGAACTCTTAGAACAGTTGCTTTATCTATGTACATACAACAAAAGTACAATAAAAAAGATACGTGATATCAACGTGATGAACACAACGTTATGTTATGCATCCCCTAAGGATTCAAACTCATCATATCCTCGACAATCTTTTTACACAATTTGATCAACGATATTTAACCAGATTTGTATTCTTTTATATCAAAGTTAACTATTACTGTTTTCAGTCAATAATATTTAATATGTTTCTGTTTAAATTTAAAATGTAAATAATTTGAATTAAAAACAAGTAAGTCATACTATAAAAAAGTTTATTTTAAACACTATTAATTATAATCTAGAATAGACGAGCTGATTATGAAAATAATTCGTATAATATTTTAAAAATTTATTTAAAAACTTCAGCACATTTTCTGTTTAAAACTAAAGGCTAAATAAATGTGTTATTATATTTCTTCTTAGTATGTTTTAATTTGTTAGTACATTATTTTTATAGATCAGTACTCTGTAACTACATAATTCCATAAGACAGATATTATACAAACATCGTTGATTCATAAAAAATAAAGAGATTACCATTCGATTATTATTTCTTTATTTATCGGTTTCTCAAAATAATTGTAAAATTGTGTAAATTATTTAATGAATTTGGACACACACAGCTCTTTCACTTTTCCCATTTCTCTCTCTCGCCCTTTTTCTCTTTATCTGCATTTATCTATCTATCTCTCTCTCTCTCTATATATATATATATATATATATATAGCCATCAATAATATCAAAACTACAATCATGACTAAACTAAAATACTATGTTTCAACTCTTTGTTTAAAAGTAATTTTTCAATGGCAGAAAAGTTCATTGTTTGTATAAAAACAATGATATAATCAATTCATATATTAATAAAGTTAAAAAATTAAAGAATTTTCAATTAAAAATAAATATCAATTATAAAAAATACGCTTTTAATATCCTTCAATAAACTGGAATAATTAATTTTCGAAACATAAGAATGAAATGAAACTTATGAAAAGATTGTATAATTTAGAAAAGAAAACACATTGAAAATAATTTAGCTTTTTTAATTGTCTTCCGCTTGTATGTATATATATATATATATATACAAGTGATTGAATTTGGGCTTCAACATGTAATAATTAAAAAATAAATAAAAATTAAAAAATCATGTTATTTTTAATTTTTCCGTTTTTTTAATACTTTCATGTGGAAGCTTTAAACGATTTACTTCCTCTCTCTCTCTCTCTCTCTCTCTATATATATATATATATATATATATATATATAAATAAAATCATAGCAGAGATTTAACTAAACATTCCCAATATATATTTATTATATTGTCAGTTTGAAATAAGAAATATAAGCGGTAAATATAGATATAAGAGATATGAAAAAGGTACAGAAAACATGAAATAAACGTTATACGGACGATTTATCCCAAAAAAGTCAGAACAAAAGCCTACATGCTTACTGTTGGATTTCGAATGTCACCATACTGTAAAAGTAAAATTTATTCGGTCGATGACCTCTAGATATCCTTATAATTCGTATTTATTTGTTTTTAACACTTTTTTGGTAAGAAGAAGAATATGCATCGTTTCAGACAATTCTCTATTTGATTTTTTTTTTTATTCGCGCTCTAAATACTTTAAAATTTATGAATTAAATTTATATATGCATATACATATATATATATATATATATATATATATATATATATACACAAAATTATATATCTGTCATGTTTATATTTACATATACGTATAGTAATATTAAACTTTTGAAATATATTCCAGTAAGGGTTCAAAAAAGATTGAAATAAAAATCCTTTTTTCGTAATATTCACAAAGCTATCTATTGTGTACGAGCATTTACATTTTATTAATAATACAGAGTTCATGAAAATGCTTTGAGGAGGTTTTTCAAACGTTGACTTTTCAATCATTTATAATCGTCATATTTTTGTTAAAAAAAATATTAACTTATTTTTGTATATAATAGACTTTAATACAAAACTCCGAATAAATAATATCAAAGTCTCTATTATATTATTATCGTTTGTATAATAATAAAATTATATATATATATATATATAATACATGTATGTGTGTGTGTGTGTGTGTGGTGTTGATAATAAGAAACGAATAACGCTTATTCTATTTCCAAATTATTAAATCGGATACTAATATAAAGTAATGGTTTCAGTTATCTAATTGTTAATAGTTCATTTTAAGAGATTTTATCAAAATACACTTTAAATAATCTAATTATTATAAATTGATTAATTCCTATGTAAAATGCGAATTTAAGTCGGGGAAGCAAGGACTTGGCATCAAACAATATGAAAAAAACAATAAAAATATGTGTTCTTTGTAAAAAAAATTGTCCTTTTTTATCTTTGTAAAATCGCTCTCAAACTGAACAGATACCAGTAAAAAAAACACTAAAAAATCACAGACACGACAAGTTTTGCTCGATTTAACAGTGGAAAACACAAAAAACTTACAGAGACTCGTCACTAAAGAACGGCCCCTAACCTAGGAATCTATTTTTTTATTTATTTATCAATTGAGTATCTAATATAAAAAAACAACATTAAGATAGGTTATATATTTAATGAATGAAAGGCACATATTAGAAATATACTTTAGTGTTTTGTTCCATTATTACCTACTTTTTATTCATTATTTTATATAATATTATATGTAATTAGATTTTATCAAAATCACTAATATTCAAGAGAAAAATTTAAATGAAAAGTTAAAATAATCATTGGAAAAATATTTCTCACAGTCTACTGAAATTATACATGCACGTACTCTGTTATAAAATTAACAGCACATATATATATATATTCATATACATTAATTTCTCTCCCTCTCTCTCTCTCTCTATATATATATATATATATATATATATATATATATATATATGTATGTATAAATATATATATATATATATATGTATATATATATATATATATGTATGTGTGTGTATATTAAGATCAAATGACAAGACTCATAAAATATTCAAGTGAAAACGCGTGTACAAGTATTTTATTCCATTTCTTAGATAATTGAATCTCCATATTATCACGTTTTGAGTTTACTACCTCGTCTAATCGCATATACGTACATACAAACGTATATATACATACCGACATATATATATATATATATATATATATATATATATAAATAAATATATATGTGTGTAAGAGCATCATTATTTGTTTCATAAGCCAAATAACAATTTTAAGATTTACATAATAGATAGGAGTTAAAAATGTTGGTACTTTAACCTCATTTCAGAACAAATAACTAAGCGTATACATCATATGTATGACATATAGTTATGAATACGGAAGAACCTCATTTAATATTGATGTTTCCTTCCAATACTCAATAAGAATGACATATATAAATAACAGAAAATACAATGAAATTTCTATAGAAACATAAGTTGTACAAACATCAATATATTCGAATGGATCGAAGAATTAAAATGTGTCAGAATGTTCGATTGTTTAAACAGAAATATATATATATACATATCAATGTTCACAAATATTTTACTTGTGAACATTGATATTAAAACAGCGTTTATTTTTTCATTAAATACATATTAACATTTAATCTAACAATAAAATATCATTTAATAAATTCAATTTATTAGAATCGTAAGTCTTATTTATTTGATAATATAGTACTTACATCCGATACACAGTTTCGTGCATATTGAAAATTTTCATTTAATAAATAGTTTATTAGGATAATTGTATTTTTTTTTTGGCGAAATATAATATTAATATAACAATATTAGTTTTTTTATTCAAACATAACCGAATATAAACATTAAATTTAATCAATATATGTCACTTACTTCAAAACAATACACTAACACTCATATCAAAAGCCTCATATTAGAATAAAACGAAAGTATTTGTTAAAACAGATATTCAATATGTAAAAAAGGATTATTGTTATCATAAACTCTTACCTTTATTTCGTTACACGTTCAGTTTGAACAGCAAATTCTTTTTTTTTTGTAAATATATACACACGCAATTAAAATTGTTTACATAAATATTCACCACTTAACGGACAATAATGATCTGATATAATTCCGACCAATCCGGATGGAATATGCAATTGAATGTTTGGACATGCGCTCGACCTATTTAATAGAACTGTACGATCAGTTCTAAAACTGTGGCTAAGTTCACTTGCACGAAAACCTTTTTTTACAACAAAAACCATATTTTTTTTCTAATCAAAAGGTTCAATAAATCTTTGTTCATCATTTTTGAGTGTTACTGATATACATGTCGATGGAGACACTATTATCTTCAGAGAGTCGAAGTACAAACGCATTAACATTTTTTTCTCTATACTTAACGAATGTACATAATCGAAATAAATTATATTAACTTTCTTGAAAATTATTATCCTTTTTAACAGTTGGTTCTCATTTATGAAGACTGTAAATCGTTAATTTAATTTTCAATTAGATATAAAATAATGATTTTAAATAAAAAAAAAAAGAAACAGAGAAATATTATTTAAATTCATTCTGTTTTAATAACTACATATTTTTATTTTGTACACTAAATTCTATAATAATTGTTACTCATCTAAAAATTGTTTCACTCTCGTAATATATTTATATACCCAAATATAAATAATACAATTTATTTTATTATTATATGCACATGTGTAAACACACACACACACACACACACACATATATATATATATATATATATATATATATATATGTATATATATATTGGAAGAGGTCTTTATCCAGCAGTGGATTGATAGATTGATAATGATGATGATAATATATATGTATATATATATGTATAATATTATATTTATTTTTTCGAAAAACCTTTAAGTAACATTTTTTATGTAAAAGAAATGAATTTTGGGGAACAGAATTTAAGTCACTTTACGAATTTCACAAGACAGAAGTTTTATGTCATGTATTATCTTATCCTTTTGTCAGAAGTTCTGAATAGCAGAGAGAAAATTAGCGTATACAACAAATCAGCATGTGTTTTTAGTGAATTCACTTTATCTGATAAATGGTGTCGTGTAATTTAATATCTTGACTTATCTTTTACTAATCTGGTATACTAATTCAGTTTAAAAATACTGAATGTTACTTGAAGCATGTTTATTTCAAAAAGTATAATATTTTAGTAATACACGACAAAGATAATAGTATTATTAATGAAAATATGGTTATCATATTAATAAATAATGATATAATCGAAATAATCATATATAATGAAACAAATTATTTAAAATCATTTCATAAAATATAAATAATTATTTATAAATATTTAATTACATAAGGCCCAAAAACGGGCATTACAAAGATTAGTTTTCATTATTCAATAAAATAGTTTATTACACTAAATTATTTATGATTTATTTTTTTATTTTTACATCATATATATATATTTCTGGTATTTTCTTCAATTTTACATAAAAAATTACTCAAATACTTAAAATTAATTATTTTTGGATACTGAATCAAATTATATTTATTTCAAATATTTGTACCCTTGTTACTAAATTTTAGATATTGCATTGGTCACTTTATTTTAAAATTAAATTTAATATATTGACATTCAAAACTAATTTCATATTATTTCAAATGAAATATTTAGTTACATTTAAATTTAAAATTTATAGATTTAAAGTTTAATGGGAAAATGTAATATATATATATACATATATATATAATATATATATATATATATATATATATATTATAATAAGTAAAATTATATCTCTTACTTTTAGCATGTTTATGATAATAGCAGAAGCAACACTGTAAGCACTGCAGTTAAATAAAAAGTTGTTAAAAGAGAGCCAGTGTTATGAAACAGTGTTGTATATACATGTTGAATCTGAACCAAACTGACTCTAGAATGGGAGAATAAAATTCTGAAATTTGCAGTCGTAGCTTGGAGAGCACAAGCCGCTGATAAAAAATGGTAAGTCTGAGCGAACTTTTCATACTGTAATGAAATAACAAAAGCTGATGCTGATAAGATAAATAAGTTGGCAAGTGCATATCGTCTCGCAAATAAATGCGTTTCATAATTCATCTTTCCACAGAAAATTTCATCCTAAAACACTATTATCTAGAGAAAGGTTCCAGTTTACTTAACTTCATTTAAATACTATCTGTGTATATCTTTTTTAATTATCATTTGTTAATCATGTCGCATTGTATTTTAACCTTTTTTGTTGTCTTAAAGTCTTTCTATAGATTTTCACTATAAGTGGATTTAACTTCATCATAATCCTATCTTCCATCTGAAAGAAATTAATTACAGAAATTATTATGTAAAGAAAAATCATGTTACTTATTTATGTTTACTTAAAAAGATATAATTTTTAAGAAATGTACTACAAAAACTTTATACATAAATATAAAAACAATTTGTAAAATTTATAAAAAATATATTTAAATATCCGATTCTTGCTTTCAACATTTTATTTGAATATCCGATTCTTTCTTCGTACATTTTTTTAAATATTCTCTTACATATTCATCTATTAACTCATTAATATTCAACAACCGAAAACGAACGAAACCAAATTATTATATTAGTCTGATGACTAATATATTGTTACTCGAATTCAACAGTGAGGCATATATTCTATCTCATTGAAAACCGATATTTAATACTTTCAATACTGCTTCATTATGATTGAAAATAATTTAAGACAATAATTTATTATTTTAGCTTATGTGCTAATAACAGAACTAATCTTTATCATTAGCTTCATCATTCGATTCTCTTTCAAAATTGCACTAATTTTCTTTTTCAGAAATATAATATTATTAAATAAATTGAGATATTGATTAATTTGTTTTTTTCTACATTTATTAGGACATTTGTTGGATGATGATATTGAAATTTGTATTAGTTGAAGAATTATAAAATAAAAAAGGGTTAAATAATTATAAAATAAATCAAAAATATATTATTATATATTAAATAATTTTACAATTATCTATTTTTTTAAAAAGATCAAACAGTAGTAAGAAGTGATCAATCAAACTCAAATAACTAATTAAAATCTTATAGAATTGTATATTTTTCGTAACACTATTCACCATGTCATAGATTTGTGAAAAATATCTAAATAAGTAAATAGCTTGCGTTGAAAAAGAGTTAAACCGTTTTGGAAAATATGTAACTGTAGATAAAACAACGTCAGAGCTTCAAATCCGCAGAAACAAATATGTTAGAAAGGTAACATGTATAGCAAACATGTCGTAATATATCATAATAAGTCCTTGTCTTGTCTAACACCCGAAATAAGAAAAAAATAAATGGTTTTGTAACAATAACGTTATATATCTTAAAATTTTTGGTAAAAATTGAAATTAGATTTAGAATTTAACACGAATAAAATGAATTAAATGTAAGAAAACTTGCAAAATATATTTCAAAAATGTCGAGCTATTCAATACCGTTCAAATTATTTCAAAATAAAAACAGAAAGCAAGATAAATTAATATTCTTTTATGAAATTCATTTCAGTACAGTTTTTCTATTTTAACCGTTGGTAGCCGGGGAGAAGAGGGGGTTAAACATTTTTAATAAATATTTTTCGATTAATTGGACATTTGTTTATCGTAAACAAAATAAAAATTGCAAATTTGTCGGTTACAAGAAAAAATATGTTAATTCAGATTAGATATTAAAAAATGTCATTTATGTATTATGGAAAATCGTTGATAATATCCGAGGAAACAAAAATCTCTTGATTGAAAACATATAATTGGAAGTTGAAAAATTGATTACAATTGAAAATTTGCAGAAATAACATTACTGCTGAGTGTGATAAATTTTGAAACAATCAAATGTGCACAAAACGGTTTCACATCAGTCACATCTTGTACCTGGACGTCGGTCTCTTCCACTTGCTTTTCAGACTACACACTGTGCTCGGTGGCCATGATCTGACTGTATTCCCTCTGGAAAGTGAAGAATCGATCGGTGTGGAATTGGACTTCTCGTAAAAGATGCATTTGGATCAACTTTTTGAACAATATGTGAAGCCAATATGAGTTTTCAGTCAGCAAGTCTCATACCTTTTCAAATCAAGATAAAAAAAAAACAATTTTATTTTGCTGAAATGTACATTCAACGCCAAAGTGCTGTGTGTAGGACAGAAATGGGTATAAGGTCCAGTATTTTAGCTCTAAGACTTTTAAGCCAGTTTTGAAAGGATGGTATGTTTTTCAAGGAAGTGGATATAAGGTGTATTTTGATGTTTGGGATGCGAAAAACATTTCAAAAAACCCGAGGAAAGATCCCTTCATTATTTACACGGCAGTAAAGAATGTTGTGTTGTAAGTTGTACGACAGAAAATATGGACGAAAAGTTTTGACTATTTTTCCTATCATTATTTAACGGGAAATCATTTTTTGACAGGCAAAAACTAACTTATCATGAATCAAAAAATATCGCTGCACACAGATGAAAATTTTAAAATTTTTATGTGATGCACGTGAAGAACGTAGATACTCGAAATTTTTTATACGCTTTCTTCCAGAGATGAGCTTTTGAAAAAAAATATTATTTAATCCAATTCTCAAGTTTACAATTTTTGTAGGTTTTCAAAAAACCACATTTTTTTGATTTTTGGACTACCGTAGTTTTTTTAATGAAAGAAATAAATAAATTTGGTGTCGCTAGAAAAAGACCTTTAAATATATTATCCAAAAGATAGCGCTCTGAGACCAAAATTTTTTTGGAAATCATCAATGGAGTCCTAGATCCATGCCCGGATTCAAAGATTTAACTATGTATGCATATATATATATATATATATATATATATATATATATATATATATATATATATGTATGTCTACATGTATGTATTGTATATACACATCATTTAACATTATGAAATAAAAAGAAGAATTCGTCAATAAATTCGAATAAACGAATGAACGGGAGAACAAGTTTAAGCTCGATGATAGAAATTAAAACGAAAATTCTTTCACAGAACTTTTATTCGTATAAAACAATTTTCAGACGAGAAATAAAAAAGAAAACACAAATGCACATCATGAGCGTTACCATAAATGTGTACTGAAATAACTCTTTAACTCCAATAACGCTTGTACAATGTTTCGCTTGCTTGGTTATCTGACCATCTAAACTTACCTAGGATCAGTCTGTATTCCATTGTATTTCCGCTGAACAATTGGGGCATCCGCTCCACTGCTTTATTTGGTTTATTACGATCGGGAATGTTATAAAGGTAGATAAGTCGTAAGCGTTGCAAATAAAACACACGAATGTACATATATATATATATATATATATATATATATATATATATATATATATGTATATATATATATATATATATATATTTAAATACATGTAACGTGCGCATATATGTATGAGCCACAGACGATAAAGAATATAGATAACAGAAATAAAAATTGAAATTGATCTGCAAACAAACACCTTTCGGTTATTTGAACCAATTGAAAACATTTCAACTCTATAAATATTTTACACTGTACTTTTATATGCCTCATTCTCTTAGCTTCTTTTATTTCATTCGATATAATTCGTCATATGTATTCTAAACAGGGTATTTTGCATAAAAGAATGAATATTAGATCCGTATAAAATATTCATGTCTTTCATTCTCATTCAAGAATTGTATTTTTTTAAAGAATCACTGAGAACTACGTTTAATTAAAAGTGACTAGACATATTTTCAACTCAATGTAGTGTTTTTTATAGACAATTCGCCAACATTTGAAAACATCTAAACGATTCATCCGAAATGTATTAAAGAATGTATTGGTTTTTATCGAAACTCTAAGCTTGGTTTTCAAATGTTTGATTATAATACTGTTATCCTTTTTACCTCCAATCAGATAAATCTGTTTTCTTCGACGAACAAGAATACGGTTGAAAACTCTAATCCATTATTTTTCTTCAAACATCTTATCCTTTCTCCGTACAGTATTTAGCCAAGTACATTATATTTAATTAATTTCTCTATACAAAATCTAAACTAATGTGATGTTCTATCATACATACATACATATACATACATATATATATATATATATATATATATATATATATATATTTATATATATATATATATATATATATATATAATTTAAGATACTGCTCCTGTTCTTCCTTTTGTATGATATTTCGTATATGTGATATTCTCTTTGATTTTAATACGGATATTTCTTCTTGGTTAACCTATACTCTCTACAACCATTATATAGTATTTCATAGACATATAGAATTCGTTAGTCAATTCTATCTTTGATGTTTTGAACTTTGTTAACTGTCTATGATGCGCTGAAAGTCGCATTTTCTTAGGAATTAAACGAAACGATTTCATTCATAGGTTTGTATGTATATACATTTATATATATATATATATATATATATATATATATATATATATTAGTACACACACACACATATATATATACAATATATATATATATATACAATATATATATATATATATATATACATAATATATATATATATATATATATATATATTGAATTGCATATAATATTATGATTTTTTTTATGAACAAGTCACTTTTATGTAAATTTTATTAACAGATATTTGTGTATAATAAAAATACCAACAATCTGCCTTAACATATAATAAATTCATTGGAAAAAACTCGAAATTGTAGATTAAATTAGTGTACCGAGAGCAAAGAAGTTGAATCAAAAATATTTTTAAATATTTAATCACAGAGAATGATATAAAAATCTAAAGCTGATATTACAAATCATTTTTATCCTAAAAAATTTAATATCTACAAAAGTATATCGTTATTATGCCCTTGACTAGATATTTAAGTTCCTATCCATAAAATGGAAATCGAACAAACAAATTCTAGAGATTTAGCAGAAAACTACAATATATTAGCTGTACAAATTAAGTAAGTACCTTTTTAGAAGATGAATATTTATGAAAACATGGAATATATTTCAATCCTCAGTACGTCCTCCATTATTTTGTATAACTTTGATGCATCTGTCGGATAACTGACGAACCTCTTATCAAAAAAAAGATGGTGGATTTGAGTCTATGGAGACGTAATTCATTTTCGAACCTCTTCCACTGGTTTAGCATTTTATGAATTTTTTATGCGTCAGAACACCTTTCCCATAGCTGAACAAATCATTCTTATGGATTTGGCAGCCTTTTTTCCAATTACAATGAGAAAATGTCTAATATTCTGCTTTTTAGACGCCATTTTCTTTAGTCCTGTTTGAAAAGTTATGCCAATTACTTAATGAAGATATATAGGGTTAGTGCCAACCTTAACGTTTAAAGGTTGGCACTTCGAAATCCTTAAATGACAAGAAAATGTTTTAATTAGAACAGAGTTACGATTAATTCAATTTTAAGAACCGAATTAATTTTTACACCTAATTGTATATATATATATATATATTTCTTATCTTAATTATAACGTTTATATTAACTTACATTCAGCTTAGAGTTTTTTATAGCAAATTTTTCACAACATGATGTCAATTTTATTAATTCAGTAATGTTAATTTAATAACACGTTTTATTTTCCTTCTCAAATGTCTTTTTTATTCGCTCTATAAAACACGATGATGATTTACTGAACATCCGTGGTTAAAAAAATGTTTTGTCGCTTGTGTGTTGATAAAATAATTCATTTTTGAAAGTGAATTCAACCACAGTGTCAGAACTGTATTATAACGAGTACGTTTTATGTTTCATCTCAAAAAGAACGTATTCTTGAATTAATGGTTACTAAATATCCGAACAATTAATATTCTCTTATATAAAAAAAACAATAAAATCTAACTGAATAAAATAAATTCCATAAATATGTTTAAGTACGTGTTAGTTGTGTCCTTACTCACAGCACATTAAATTTCTATACTATCATTTATGTTTTCAATTATATTACTTTTCATTACGGTATTATTTTCTTGATCGTTTAGTGATCTTTCATATTGACAGCTTTCTGAAATTGTAAAGAAACTTCATAAATTTTATAAAAGTTATGAAATAACTTTTGAAATATACCATTATGTTTTATCGATTCGCCAAAGTTAGTACTAAACAGTTCCAAGAACAAGAAGAAACACGTTTTATATATCAACAACAAATTCGCAGAATGAAAATAAATATATAAGTACCTAATTAATAATGTATGTGAACGGATAAAGTAAAAAAATTGTTGATATTCTTGAAAATATAAAATAATTTATATATATATATATATATATAGACAGATAGATAGATAGATAAAGATAGAAAGGGACGGAAAGAGAGAATTTTTTTTCAATGAAAATATAATTCTTCCATGTTAACTTTTCAATACAAATTCGGAGCAAACTTAATTTTGGTAAATTTTTAAACGTGTAAAATAGGACAACAGAAGAAAAACAATGCGAATATATGTGTGTATGTTTATAAAACATAAAACTGTGATGTTTTACTGTAGTCTCTTCAAAAATTGGTTAAAACTTTGAAATTGTGTTCTTGTATTCGTCCGCATTGAAAACCTGGTTCTGTGTTTGTTCGGTTAGGAGAAAAACGAGCGTCGCGCGAGCCTGGGAACCGAGCGCCAAATTGGCGCCTGACTATTGATTCAAACCACCGTTGTTACACACAAAACTGAACTGCGTTCGCAGACACGCGCTGACTGTTGAACTGGATCCACCATCTGTGAATAACACTCACTTATACAAACGAGATACACATACATACACACACACGTACGTGTTCACGTATATGCAAAGCCGACGTCACTGAGATGCTCAGCGTCGCGTCAACAATGCGCCGGAATGTATAATTGTTGTGTAAGGAGATTTCATTGTCTGCTTTTCGGTAAATTGTAAATAGATGACGTTAAGTTAATAATATGCAATGCCGAATTTCATAGACAATTGGCACGTTTAATGTTATCTGATGGCGCACGACGTGATTGTACGAAATTTATTTGTCAAATTACTATTTTCATGTCGGATATCGATTTTACCGCACTCATTTCGAAATTATCCGCTACATTGAACGTGGATATTTTCATGCTTTATTGGAATTTTTTAAATATTCAAGTCATTTCGTTACGATGTGAGAAAAAATCACATCTCGATTTACAAAAAAAGTTACAGTTTTTGAACACACTTCTTCATTTTCGTATGTTTTCCAGTTTTATTCATCTTACGAATAGAATATAAAATTTTCAAACTGTATGTAGACAATTGCTATAAATAACATTTTTTTCCTATTGATTTTAAACGTGTATATGTATTATAAATTTTTAAAGAAGTAATGTATAGTAAAATCAAGATACTTTGAACTAACCAGTTCTTTGATACGACTTTAAATTGATTTTTCTCTTTTTAATTTAAGAGAGATATTCAATATTTTGACTTCGTATTGAAAAAATATTTTAATCATCAATCCAAACAAAAATATATATTAGACTCTCTATAAAACTGCTGTTTTATTTTTCATACATTGCTAATGCATAGAAAAGCAAAACAAAATTGTTTGGACAAATCTGGTTTTTAAAAGTTAGATTTTTAAATTACTGAAACATACATTATGAATAAATATAAAAATACATATGTAAACTAGCCTCCATAAATTAATTTAACCATAATTGAAATAAAAAAACAATAAAAATAAAAATAAAAAATTAATTAACTATAAACAGAACATAAATAAAAAAATATAAAAATTATAAGATAATTAGTATTGTATTAATAAAACTTCATCTACAACAAAATAATATTTCACACAAATCTCTCCATTCGAAGATTGAACAATCCATTACATGTTTAACAAATACAATGAAACTTTATCAAATTAACAAATAAATTACTGTACTGATTTTTCTGTACCTTGGTGCCCTGAAGATGATGGCATCGTTATCAAAATATGTATAAGCAACAATCAAAAATTAATTATATTTTATTGAACATTTTTGATCTGAAAAAAATATCTGTAGTTTGTAGGATGAAAAAAGTCCATTTATAAAAATTAATTTAATCACTATTATAACTATATTGTGAAATAATTTAGAATTTTAATATATATATATATATATATATATATATATATATATATATATGAACAGTAAAAGATATCAAATAATCCTGGTCGACATTTAAAAAAGTCTAAAATAATCAGATATCACAAACAGAAACGAGTCTCTCAAATAGCATATGGTACGAGATGCGGACACTTAAACACAAAAAATGTTCAGAAACTTTAGATAAAACAAACAGTCAACAAAGATACGTACTTGATTTTACAACAAAGAGACTATAAAAAAGAATGTCCAGAATAACAAATATGACATCGTATGAGGAATAAAATAACCTAGATACAAAATAAAAAAATTATTATTAGAGAGGAAGTAATGATCGTTGGACGATAGAGAAAAAAAATGTTATGCTGTCAGAAACGTAGAAGTTTAATTCTGATCTGTTAATTTAAAATACGGAAAAATGACATTAGCAGAGAAATAAATGAAATGAATAATTTAAAAGGAGGTTATATAAATAATAAACCTATATTAGGACAAATCTTAACTATCATATATTTTTTATATTTTATTATTAATCCTATAATTTTATCTTCTTGAGATAAAATATTAAAAATTTAATTAATGAACTTGAACAAGTATATGCTTTGAAAGCATAATATAGAAGTAAAACCTTCTATTAATTACACTAAATTTATATAAAAAATTATATAAACAAATTTAACATTAAAAAAAAATAACGAATCAACATATGAAATCAAATACTCAATTCGTTCCATGTCCTAGAATCAAAATTACACCTATATGAAACTCTGTTGTTCGTCTGAATGGATAGGAACGAATACTTTGAGCTCTAATTGTTAATAGTAACTTAAACTGTGCGTACTGCTCAGCATAGTTGACTCCAGGATAGTTGAATTTCTAAACAGTAAACATTCATTCCCAGCGACTCGCAAGGGTGTTGTGTTTCATCATGACAATGCTAGACCTAATGCTTTGATTACTATGTATCATAAACTATAAGGGCTTCACTCAGAAACAACACATTGTTTCTCTAAAATCATCAAAACGTCGTATTGGACTGAAACAAATATTAAGATAGTCTAGAATTTCATATGCATAAACATGCAGGTACAGAAATAAGTAAACACACACACACACATATATATATATATATATATATATATATACATATGTATATATAAATATATGCAACATACCAAAAAACAAAGAAAATTTAATAAAATTACATTCTGTAAACATAAAATGAAGGTTAATTTTTAAAATAATCTGAAGATGACATCCAATTAAAAAGATGTTCTTTTTTGCTTTCTGTTTCATACATATTAGTATTTATACACGAATAACTCAAGATTATTTTATCTCTACATATGCTATTGTCTACTAATTTCACTTTTTAGTTATTAATAACCTAAAATTCTAAACAAGAGAATAGAAATAAAAACTAATTAGAAAATGATATAAAATTTAAAAAAGTGTATGTTTTTAGTATAGCCTGTGTTGTATTCAATCTTCTTCTTATGTTTGAAAATCACGATTTTCTCGTTTTTAATTATATAAGTCCAAATTTATGATTGGTGTTCAATTTTAAGTTGATTGGAATTCAAATTTTCTTTAAAATAAATATATATAAAAATTACTAATTTAAATGATTGATTTATTATTTGGAGTTTAAGGGCGAGTCGATACCTTCAGTAATTAAAGCCCTAAATAATTTAAAAAAATATCAGATACATAAAGAATTAATTAAATAACAGAAATATATAATAGTTTTTTTTTAATTTAGCAGAAATACTGATTCATTTAACTTTTTCCATTAAAAACATATAAAAAATATTACATTTTTAAATAGAATATAGACGAATTTTATGTACAAGCCTAAAAATATCACCGAAGAAGAATATTCGATAATATTATTTAAATGTATAAACTTTACAGATTTTGAGATAATTATTGAAAATAGAAACCGTGTTTCTCCTCGTTTAAGCTATTGTTATTTATGTAAAAATCATTACAAGGCGTGTGATTATTTTCTTTGGTGTAATCTAAAGAGTAATATGTATATTGTTCATCCACACACTATCCCTGGATTTCAATTAAAAATCCAAGGAGCAATTGCGAGGACTTCACCAGACATGTTAAGACGCTTAATGGAAAATTTCCGAATAAGATTATTATAAATATATATATATATATATATATATATATATATATATATATATATAAAACGGGAGCGCCTGTAGAGCGGGAAATTTTAAAATTAAGTTTATTCACTTATCGTTTGAGTGAAATGATAAAATTAAATGATACATTGCTAGATAATCACAGCCATTTAGTAAATATGAAGCAGTGATTTGATGCACATCGAGCTTTTGCTTTGAAATCATTTTACAGTAATGGTGAGTTTGCTACAACTGTACAACAGCTATTTTGCAATCATGATAATATCCCGCGTCTTGGATATGTTCCAGCTGTTCATGTTATCAACTTGTGAGTTCAGAAATATGAAGAAACTGGATTCGGGTTAAATTTGAAGCATGAGGGATTCAGAAAAACAGTAATAAAACCAGAAAATATTGACCGTGTTAGAATTGCTGTAGCCCACGGTGTGATTACAATATTTCAATAAATTACATAGTTGCATAAAGAAAGAGAAACAATCCATACCACTAAAGTGTCTATTGCTGCTATAAAAGCACTCTTTCCGAATCATATTATTTCAAAAATTGGACATGTTGTCTGGTCAACAAGATATTCCAATTACACGGCGTGTGATTATTTTCTTTGGGGTTATCCTAAAGAGTAAGGTGTATATTGAGCAACCCCATACTATACCTGAACTTAAATTAAAAATCCAAGAAACAATTGCGAGCACTCCACCAGACATGTTAAGACGCTTAATGGAAAAAAATTTTCTGAATAAGATTACAGGAAGAAGTGTGCCGAAATGGTATTCATCTATCAAGTGTTACTTTAAAAAAAATAAATGGACCGACATACCTAATAAGGATATGTAAACAAAATAATATAATAATAAAATACATTTAATTATTTCTTTGAAAATTTTTCGTTCTTTTGGCCCACTTTATACATATATATATATATATAAATATATATATATATATATATGTATATGTATGTGTGTGTATGTGTGTGTATGTGTGTGTGTGTACATGTGTATGTATGTATCAATTTAGTTCAAAATATGATCATTAGAACTCTATTTCAATTCCCACGCTTCGTATGAAATAGAAAAATAAACATCTTCAACAAAAACGATACACAGAACATATAACGTACTCGAAAACGAAACGAATTCCGGACATGTGTCCAAGTTTCCCACATTTAATATCGGCGGCGAGGAAGCGAGTACGAATTATTTGAAACATTACTAATAATTCATACTAGACTCGGTTGTGTTGGATCAGTATTATATTATAAGGCTGCTATTCCGTTAGCTGCTTTATTATCCTATCCCAGAAAATTAATCCCAACTGTCACACTGATAATCTGACATTTCCCTATAGTAAATTCTCATTGTTATTACTTTGAATTTCACCGGCGTATGTAGTGCGTTTGCCTTGAGTTTGCGTTTCAATTGAACCATTAATAATTACATCAACTACAAAACATTGTTCGACTGATCTTCAATTTATCTTAAACTTATTAATGTGCACTTATTTATCCATAACATTAAATCGATACAATCATATTTTTCGAGTATTAACATAAATGTTGCATTATATATATATATATATATATATATATATATATATATATATATATATATATATATACAACTTCACTAAGATATTAATCTTTTTTCTTTTTTTTCAAAAAAAAAACAAGATGTACGAAAATTTAAATTCCAGTATATAATTAAATATAAATAAATGTTAAAGAATTCAAAACGGCACAAAAGTTTCGAGCGAGTTGAAAATAAATCTTGCTAAAATAATATTCTTAAAAGATAGTCAAGTTCTTGAATCTCTAAGATGCGTTTTAATTAAAATCGGCAGTAGAATGATGAAGGATTAAAAAATATGAGGAAAAATGAATAATATATTTAAAAAAAGTTTGTATTTTTTAATATAAATAACTAAATATGGTTACAGCTTTATTTATTCTTGTATACTTATATATATATGGAAATTTCACATGCGAATTTATTTTAATTTAAAAATATTGTATAATATTAATGTTATCGGCTCTATAATTAGTAAATACAAGCTGTATCTTTTTATTCGTACAAGATTTACTAATTGATCACCACATGAGGTCTGGTAAATAAAGTCTATTATTGTCCTAGACATTTATTGAACATTGATTGGAAACAGTATGTTGATTATTATTTAAGAAAGCATGTTTATGTACAAAACTACAATAAGGAAATAAAAGTAGACATGTGTAATAGAATATGCTCTAAGAAATATCTGAATAGAAATCTTTTTATACTTTTATTTGAATTATTTCTTATAATGCCACTTTTTTTCTACACTGTTGATTTTTTAAATTTTCAACAACAATACAAATTATTTACTGATATATAACGATATTGATAACAACAAACTATTTAAAAAATATATTACTCAGTTATATAGAAAA
Source organism: Acanthacorydalis orientalis (assembly GCA_034766995.1). NCBI lineage: Eukaryota > Metazoa > Arthropoda > Insecta > Megaloptera > Corydalidae > Acanthacorydalis > Acanthacorydalis orientalis. Next base: position 32,148,383 of record CM068320.1, read on the forward strand.
TAATCAATAAAAGTCAGACCTGTAACCATTAATATTACAAAAAATTAATTATTAACATTTCTGAAATATTTTCTTCAAAGTATATAAAACCAACTGAACTCTTAATTAGTACGTATACTTAACAGCCACAATAACTCTCCAGTCTCCCGACCATTCACCAACTCGTGTATATTGTTGGGATTGAAACCACAACTAGTAGAATTGCTTGGTTTACAAGATTCACCATCGTGAAGGTGAGACTGAACTTGGTTAGATAATACTTCTTGCTGAAATTCTTGATTTACACATTTGAAACTGTCTTGATACCATATATATATATATATATATATATATATATATATATATATATATATATATAGTGCAAAAAGAATTACTTGTTATTCTTATTATATTCTGATAACTTTTCATTTATTATTTAGATATCATAAAATTATCCTTTAATAAATATATGAAACTGCAATCATGTTTATCATTTATATTATTTTAGAAAAGTTTACACTTAAGAGTAGAAACAAATTATTATATAAAATCAACTTTAAACTTGTTAGTATTAAAAAATCTAAAATAATTTGCTAAATAATATATTTAGTTAATTTTAAAAAAATTAGTTGTTTATATATGTATAAACGAATATTAAAGAATTAGAAATTGTAATTCTAAAATATACTTTAACCTTTTTATGTATTATTATAAGTTTATAGATAAATAGTAGTTGAATTTGTACTAGATCATTGATTAATTTTTCATATTAGTCATATATCATTTATTAGTCATATTATGTATTGAATTCAGATGTCGGGGAGGAATGATTTTTCTTCACTGACACCAAACACCTTATAGATTGAGGGTTCAGTCCAAAGATGCCCTTTTCTTGAGTGTATGTAAGACCATGGCGATTTTTAAGGGGATAATAATAACAGTTTTGTTACTTGTAGAATACTTGATTCGCACACACTGTGCTTACTGTATTCATACACGATAGATTCGGTCATACACTGATGACGCTCGCTTAAACACTGACTGATATTTTATAAATTTTCAAGCAACATTGCTTATCACACTCTCAGCGTTTTGTTCAGTCGACAGAGCTGCAATTAATCAGTCGACCGTTCATCAATACATCCTTATCATATTAAAATATTCATTGCTTTTTTACATAGTCAAATATTTTATGTCAAATCTCGATTTTAATTCTCTTCTTAGTCCGTGTAATTCATTAATTACAGTTAAATTTTCATAAGCGTCAATAAAAATTTAAATCGATCATTTGTGACTTTAATTTCACCGAACACTCATAATTTGAATATATAATTGATTATAAATCAGTTATCTGTAAATAATTCGGTTTGTTAAGAAAGAAGTAAATGACAAAAACGTCAATATGTGACAGAACACTTTTAACATCATTATCGTCATATCTGTAAAAGCGAAATTCAAAACAGAGAAGAGAATAAGGAACGATTTACATATCCGCTCGTACAAATACATATAAACACACGCATACATACACTCACACGTACACACGCCGCATCCGACCAGCTAGCTGACATTGACATTATCTGTTCGGTTACAGGAAGCGAATCAGTTCGAGGTGCACCTTCAACCATCCGCCCACGAGCTACTGCACGCGCTACGCGCCCTCTTCATCCAGACGCATTGGCACACGTTCACAATATTGGCCGACGATTCGGCGGCAACCGGTATGCTGCTGCGTAAGGAGATGTCGTCCGTCCTGAATTCAGCGCCACTCAATCCCACTGTGCTCTACTTGCAGCGCTTCGCACCGTCGCACTCCATCTTCCGGTATGCAAATCGACTGTCTTCAATCGATTCCATTCAAGTTGGAGCATTACTGATTTGAATAAGCTAATGCTCTATACATTTAGGACTGTAATGGTCTATTGACACAATACTTTTTACGTGAGTATTTGTGTTCGCCAGAAAAAGTCGAATCGGGTTATAAGAACTGAAAAGAAAAGAATCTAATCTAAAGTTTCGAATCGCTGATAGTACATTAAAAACTCCGTAATGACACGATCGATTTTTTTCCATACAAATTGAATCGATTCTTTTTTTGTAGTGATAACGTCGAAGATCGATTTCATTTAATGAAATTATTAATGTTTTGAGTGCACGTTATTTCGCTCACTCTATCTAATAAACTATTCGATTAATTTCAGCCGTATCAAAGTTTTTTTTCTAAAAAAAAGACATAGGTTTCTACAAAAATACTAAATCTACAAAGGAAGTAAAGCTACACACACTGTAATAACGGCATGTCTTCTTACTATAAATTTTTATTTAACACAAAATATATTTTTTCTGGAACTGAAGGCACGCACCGATAAAGGACATAACTCAACGGTCGAAAATTACAAATCATTTCAAACTCAATAAATATTTATCGGTCGAATTCTTTACTACCTCTAAAATTAGTTACTATACTTATTTAAGATTTCATAAACAAACACGATGAAATTATAATCTAATTATGTATCATTATTTAACTCATTTCAATCAATGATTTTTATATTATAAAGATGTTAATGTTATCAAATATTACTCTAAAATTCAAACATTATAAAAAATATAACAAAATTTTAAGAGACAAATCCTGCCAGTGAGCTTAATGCGTGTAATGAATTTTAAAAATACACACCTATAAAATTCATTTACTACTCGTTTTCCAGAAATATACAGTAGGTTTTTAAAATTTATTTGAAAAGTTTTAAACAAGTATTTATAAAAGGTATTTGAATTATTAGGAAAACTTCAAGTTAAGTTTTTCTTATCTTAAACATTGAAAAAAGTTACAGAGAAGTAATTATCCTCACTGTTTCTCATCTATACGGACAATCAAAAATTTTTAAAATTAAATAAGTATTATTTAAACAACTGTCAATTATACACAGCTGCTTTTTTGATTGTTTTGTTTCGTTTCATATAATTGCAGTGGAACATAACTGATCATTTAATTATTTACTAAACTATTATATAATGTTAGTTACTGAAAACAGTATAATTATTAATCCGATTTCAACTAATATTAAATAAAATAAATCTGATATATTAATATAAATATGAAATATGAATATCAATAATTTAAATTTGTTGAATTTGATTTCAATAATTAATACCTTTACAAATTATTTTTCTCTCTTATTAATTTCTATGCTGTTAATATTACTGTTATCCTTATTATTATAGGAAGTTTAATCACTTAAGACGAATCATAGTAAATGATTGAAATAGAATATACGAATTATATTAATAATATATAGAAAAATAAATATCAAAATTAAAAAATAAGTACGCAAATAAAATAAAATTCCACAAAGTTTCAAAATTAACCAAAAAAAAATTAAGTTGGAAAAAGAATCAACCAATTTTTGTCTCAATATCTAATTATTATGTTAATATCTCTCTTTCTCTCTCTCTCTCTCTATATATATATATATATATATATATATATAAAAATTGTTAATATTTTACATGATTAAGAGTCTAAAGGCATTTTATATCTCTCAATTTAATTATGTCTTAAATTGCAATATTGGTCATAAATATTCTTTTTTCCATTTTTAATGTTTCCATGTATATTTTATATATTATCATCAGCAGTCTTTGTCAATCCACTGCTGAATAAAGACCCCTTCTATGATTTTCCATTTTGTACGATTCAATGTCTCTCTTTTCCACTAATTTCCAACAAGAATTTTAATTTTCTTATCCCAACTAGTCGTTGGTATCTTGTTTTTTTACATTCCTTGGTTGCCAGTTAATAATTTCTATTGTTCATTGGTTGTCTTCCTTCTTGCAAGATGCCTCGTTCACTTCCATTTCAGACTCTTTACTCTTTTTATTACATCTGTGACTCCTGTTTGTTTTTGTATCCATTCTATTCTTTTCCTATCTGTTCTTGTTATTCCTAGCATGCATTTTTCTATACTTCTCTGTGTTGTTTGGGATCTCTGAATGATTTTGGGGCTAATCACTCATGTTTCGTTGCCGTAGGTAAGGACTGATAATATACATTGATCAAATCTTTTTTTTCTAACCGAGTGGGATTGTTGATTTAAATATTGAGGCGTTTCGTCCAAATAAGCTCCATCCTATTTTTATTCTCCTGTTTACTTCTTCAATAAATGATATTTTATACCATATATATATATATATATATATATATATATATATGTATATATTTATATATACATATATATATATATATATATATATATATATATATTATATATATATATATTTGTTTATATTTATATATACATATATATATATATATATATATATATATATATATTATATGTATATATATATATATATATATATATATATATTTGTGGTGTTAATGTACGATGTTAATATGATTTTATAAATTTATGCATCGTGTGGTGCGTGAATATGAATATAATAAACATACAAAATTTAATTACAAAATACCTTATAATCCAAATAACAAACATAAACTGTATTCATGACGTTCAAAATAAAATGTGTCTATCTTAATAAAAAAAAAACATACATATTAAAAAAGTGATCGATGTGGTATATAAAATCTAATTAGCCTAATGAGCATGTAATATGAGCCAACTAAATCAATATTCAAATTAATTAAGTTAGTATTATTTTTTTCATTTCGCGTAATTAACATTTAAATAAATATATCTCTGGTGAATCACACAACAAATTTAACATTTTAAAATATACTAACTATGCAATGTAATTGTTATGAATTAATATATATATATATGGTTGGTAAGAAAATAATTGCGGTTTCTGTCTTCTGAATTCTAACGTTAATTTTTTCAATGAAATTATCATTTCATCGTCTTCATGTTGTTATCATTTTAAAGTGCATTTTTCGGTTTATATTTTGATAACATCTACTTTGGTTTTATTATTAATTTTGCTTCAAACTGGGCTATTGAATTAAAGATGAAAAAGCATCGAATAAGAGCATTTTTTGTACGAGTTCAAAACGGGCAGTAAAGAAGCAGAAACTACTTGTAAACTAAACTATGCTTTTGGTTGGGTTACTGTTAAGGAATCACGGTGAAATGGTGATTCCAAAAATTTCGTGCTGGCAACAAGAACGTTAAAGATGAAAAAGGTCGCGTGCATCTTTCTTGACTTCATAACGACCAACTGAAGGCATTAGTTGAATCAGAACAAGCACAACAATTCGAGAGCTTGAAGAAAAGTTAGGCGTTATTCATCCAATAGTTCTGGACCATTTAAACAAAAAAATGTATATGACTTTGAAGATCACAAACCGCAATTATTTGTCTACCAACCTAATGTATTTACATTAATAGTTTTCTTAAATAATGTACGCGTTATTCAATTATCAGTTACATATAAATGTAATAATAAATAATTAAATTCCATATCGTTACGGTATCATATTTTGCATAAGCACATTTCCTAGAACAATAATTATAACTATATCCAGCTCATATCAAGTTTCTGTAAAGTTAGCGGCACTGTCACATCAATTCTTCACAATTAATTCAAGTGTGGGTGCAAATCTGACAGGTTTACTACATTTGCGGCGAACGCTGCTGTCAAACACAAGTTTGTACTATATCACATGCTCCAATAATTCAGTTTATAGGATATCACAGCACCATATTATGAAGACATCAGTTAAAATTCAAAATAAGACATAAATGTGCCATAATTTTTAATAGACAGACATATGTATTCATACATGTGAACATATATGTATATAACTTTTTTGACTGGTTCGTCAATTAGAATTTTATAATAGTCAGCGAATTTAAAGTATATAATCATTAAAATAAATAAATAGCCATCGCATATCACAATTTTTAAAAAGCACATAGATTATGAAATGCAATTTGTATTCTTCTTTCAGATAATTGATTTACAAATTAAATTAATTTGTAAAAATTATAATAATGAAATACTAACATAATTTAGAATCAATTAAAGTAATTTTTTTATTAAAAACTACTGTAAGTTATAGATATAAATTTTAATAATCTCTGATGATCATTCAAACTATTTTAAATCAAATCTTCAGTATTTTAGGTTTTAATGGCACTGTATAATTTTTAGTCTCATTTCCGATATAAAAGTGATATAAGTCTGAATATAAATGTATTTAAATCACAATATAGTTCTCAAAAAACTTATGCAAATCTTATCCGTCTTGTATTTTTACAAAAAAGATAGGCACTGGCCTGAAAACCACAGAAAACTGACCCAACTCTCTCACAAATGGATTCTTTTCTCACGCTTCAAATCACAAAAAAATCTCTGGTCAAAAATGTTTAGTAAATCATAACTGATCATTTTTGATTGCTGTTTTTATACACATTTATAATGATGATCTTGAGAGCAATCATGGTACAGAAAAATCTCAAAAACAATTCATTTATGAAAACGAATTTAATCATAATGTCAGAAATGTATTGTGATCCAACTCTGTTTGAATCATAACTAAACTGTTGGACACCGATAGAGAGATTTATATTGCTTTTTAGATAAACATTGATACTAGCTAGACAACAATGATGTAAAACATCGTTATGAAAAATATTGTTTCTCGCCAGTCAATTCAGTTTATTTATTTGTGAAGAAAAAGACATACATCTTCAATATGCAAATACTGCGAATAAACGCCAAATCATACCTCTTCTTGGATACAAAAGATGAGGAAACTAATAAACATTAACTTAAAGAAATTTGCGCTAGAGGAATATAGTACTTAAGCTTTAATTACTTTCAATAAAACCGGTACTTGTCTCTCTTAAGAAAAAACTCATGATTTATTCAAACATTAATAAAAAAACAATTTTATTCAAACTACATGCAAGTAATTGATTAAAATTATATAAAAGTCTTAATTAATTGATTCTATATTTAAGATTTATTTATACTACTGTTTTTTTTTTACTTGGTCCTGTTTGATGATTTTTAAAGTTGATTCAAGAATCGAACCCAATGTAAAAGAGTATAAAATAATAATTTAATGAAACCAAGCCAAGAAAAACAGTAAAATTTTGTACTTCAGTTTTATGTGAAAAAACTAATTCTTTCACAGAAAATGTTTCAAATTTTGATTATAATTTACATGAAAAACAATAATTTGTGTTGCTTTTAATGTATTTTTAATATCTTCTAGGCATGATATTTATACAAAAAATTTAGTCTTCAAAGCATCGATATACAAGATACAAAACTTCAATTTTTAAAAAAATCACAGGTTAATATTAATCTAAAGGATTTAAAAATCTGTCCCTAATAATTATAAATACGCATATTATTAATCGATTGGTAAAAATACATTTTCTTCTCTGTTTATAATAAATAACAAAGATATTTTATTATTAATCGTAGAAGAAATTCCATACTTTTTTTTACAAAATTTATCTCGAAAAGTAATAAAGGTTCCTTCCATTAATAATTTTAGTTACTACCTAATCTCCCCTTCAATCTTTAACTGAATGCATGTTTCGATAAAGGAAATGACTCCAATCTGTAACCGATTTTTTCAATTTCTATAGCTTTCATTGAAAAATCGACACCATTCTTATAGGATATCACATAAAAAGTTCCGACAACAAAAATATTGTTTTGGAATAATGTTAAATTTAAAAATATTATCTAGTGATTTTTCCAGGATAAAAGTTTTTATTTTAATATTTAGAACTGAATTTTAATTGATTGTCGCAATTTTTTAATCATTCCATTTTTATATAATAAAAAAAACTATTTTTTTGGTAAATATTAAAATATTTTTTTATTAATTAATAATTAAAGTCTTAGTTTTTTTTTTAGAAAGTGTTTTTTATTACATAAAATGTGGCAATTAATAAAATAATATGGAAAAAAATCTTTTTCCATTTCTTACATAATCGAATTTCTAAAAAATACATAAAAATAAACAACTTATCACAAACTGCAACTAAAAATTAAAATAAAATATTACTTGCTTTTTTTCTATAAAATATTGTTCTTTTTTAAATATCTTCATGTGTAACCAGAAATTTATCTTATAGATTTTTAATAAAATCTCTAATGAAAATAATAAATCAAATCAATTATATATGATGCTCAGTATCGTTTTCCGCAGCATTACAATCGTATATTAATGAAATATACACCAATTCAGTAAGCTTATAATGTTCATAGTCGTTCGAATATAATAAATATAGAACAGACACTTAATACACAACGACCTGTGAACAATACTATTTCAATCTATGTACAAGTAGATGTGAGATCAATGAACCGATCAGTACATAACCTACATATTGTTCTCTATCTATAAATAAATTATTACTGTGTGATGCTGCTATTCAATTCGTTTCAAAAACGTTTCAATGTATTTCTTTTTTTTTTGATTAAAATCAAAAATTTCATGTAATTCGTACATAACTCAATAAAAATGAAATCAACTTCTATGAAATTTCTTAATTTAATATATTCATCTTTTTTTATCAATCGTTGAAATGTTTAAAATATACATAATCATTTTAGCATATATATATATATATATATATATATTCAAAGCTTTAAATATAGACTACTAAAGTAAATTATACTTTAAATTAATTTTAGGTTATAAAAAAATTACATTTAAATACCTTTAGTATTAAAAAATATTGTTTTTAATTTTTATTAACAATCTTTTGCAGTTTACAGTTAAATTGAAATCCAAACTTATATTTATTCATATTTAAACACTGAGAAATAAATTTTAATTTCTTATTTTTTAAGAGTAATATTCATTTTTTACTAGTGATAATGGAGCGCTAGTAGGGAGGAAAATTTTAAAAACAGGCTTATTTAATTACCGTTGGAATGAGAGAGTAAAATTAAGTGATATATTGTTAGTTATTCATGACGATTTGGTAAATATGGAGCAGTGATTGAGAGCACATCGAGCTTTTGCTGTGAACTCATTTTATATATAATAAATGGCGAGATTGATACAACTGTACTATGGCTATTTAGAAATCATTGTAATATTCCGTGTTGTGGGCAAATACCTACACTCATGCTGTCAACATATGGGTTCAGCAGTTTGAAGAAACTGGTTTCACAATAAATTAAAGCATCAAGGGTCCAGAAACACAAAAGAACACCAGAAAACATGATTGTATTAGATTTGCTGTAGCCCACGACGTGATTACAACATTTTTAACTGCAAGAATTAATTCTATTTCCACAAATTACATGATTCCAGCAAGATGAAACCACAAGTCATATCGCTAGAATGTCCATGGCTGCTGTAAGAGCGCTCTTTCTGAACCATACCATTTCCAAAAATGGAGATGTCATTTAGAAAGCAAGATCCAGAGATTATGATTATTTTCTTTAGGGTTATTTAAAGAGCTAGGTGTATAGTGATCGTTCACTCACTATCCTTGAACTTAAATTAAAAATCCAAGAAACAATTGCGAGGATGCCACCAGACATGTTTAAGACGATTAAAGAAAAATTTCTGAATAACATTACAGGAAATCGTACGCTGAAATGGTGCCCATCTATCAAGAGCTATTTTCAAAAAAAATAGAACGGCCTAATATACCTAACAAAAATATCTAAAAAAAAAGTAAAAATAAAAATTCATTTAATTATTGCATACTGAAATTTTCCTGTTCCTATGGGGGGAGCTTTGATTTTTTTTTTATTTCATTAAATACGTTAACTATTACACATCTCATATAACAATTGAAAAGTATTAGAAGAATTCATTTTAAAATCAAAATCTGAACGATTTAAAACGATACAATTCCTAACGAATAATTTTATTTAAAATATTCTAACGATTCGCAAAAATAAAAAGTATTCTCATTCATATTCTAAATTGTATTTTTAAAATCGGTAAGATTCGTAATTTTTCAGAACGTTGCTGTATTTTCTGTAATGTGTACATTTGATTCAATAAAGTAATTACCTGTTACATGAAAACATCCAGTCTTGAGGGACTTAAGCAAACATTTTACCTTTTATCATGTTTTTTTTATAAATTTTATACATTTTAAATATAGAAACACATACATTCATAAATCATATTTATACATTTTTAAAAATATATACCTTGCAGTGTTTGTATAAGAAAAATCTGTGTATAATACTTTTATAAACAAAAATAATGAATATATATTTAAGATATATATTTGAAAATAAATTTTAAAGTTTTTCAGAGACTATAATTATCGTGTAATTATTTACTTGATTAATATATAGTTATGTTTTTTTTTTATATAAAAGTACTCTGAGAAAATCTCAATCTATTAGGTTCGTAGCAAAATAATTGCAGTTTTTGTTTTCTGAATTCTAAACTTAATTCTTTCAATGAATGTGTGATTTCAGTGTGTTTATATTAATACCAATTTAAAGTCCATTGTTCGGTCTTTATTTTGATAACATCGACTATGGTTTTATTATTAATTTTGCTTCTAATAGGGTTACTGAATTAAAGATGGAAAAGAAACAAATAAGAGCATTTTTCTGTATTAGTTCAGAACGGTGGTAAAGCAGTAGAGACTGATCGTAAACTAAACGATACTTTTGATGTGGATACTGTTAATAAATATACAAGGCAATGGTGATTTCAAAAATTTTGTGTTAGGGAAAAAAGCCTTGAAGGTGAAGAAGGTCGCGGGCGTTCTTCTTCAGTTCGTAACAACCATCTAAAGGCGTTATTTGAATCAAAACCACCCACAACAATTCAAAAGCTTGCACAAAAATTAGGTATTAATCATTTAATAGTTCTAAACTACTTAAAATAGCTAGAAAAATTAAAAAAGCTTAAATTTGAAGGTCATAAAGCGAAATTATTTTTCTCCCAACCTAATATTAAAAAGATTAGATTTTCATTTCCATAGTTTCCGACGCGAGGTTCACATTCAAACAACCAACTAATTATTAAAATGATAACAATCATTATATTTATAATCATTTTAATAAATACAAGTCTATCTGAACAACAGCTTTATCAGTCATACAAATTTTTTTAAAATCTGTATGAAGTGAAACAATCCCTCAGTGAAATATTTAAGTGAAATAATGTATTAAATAACTTTGTAATAAAAGATTAAATGAATACATCAAATATATTTAGTAATATTACAAAATAACTATCATCTATTTAAAATGAAATTAAAAAATTAGATTGAAACTCTAATTTTACTTCATAAAAACATTTATGTATACATTCGATTTATTAAAAATATTACTGATATGCTTTGCTAGACAAATAGTTAAGTTCTGAAACTTATCTCAATAGAAAAAATGAATTTATTAAATAATTAAAATATTTAAAAGCAACTAATAACTTATAAAAATTAAATTTATAATAAATATTTTGTTTCTTGATTTATAAAACTCATTGTTTGAATTTTTCATATTGATATAAAGAAATATGATTACTTTATTAAAATAAATGATCTATAGTGCGTTTGTATATGATAACCGTGTTATGTGACCACGATTATTTTCTCATAATAGAATCTAATTAAATTTAAAAAAAACAGTAATTATAAAAACCTTTACATTAAACTATAGAAATTATTTTTCAGTGATATGAAAAAATATATGCGAGTTTTTCAGACAAAAACAACAAAAAATAACCAAGTGTGTATAAGAAAAATTCTGTAGTTACTAACGCGAAAACTATGTAGCGTAGAGGTCATTTGACCTTACACTAATTGACATTTTTTCTGAGGTTTGTGAAAGATGTAGTTTTTTGTAATCGGCCACAAATAAATGACACAAGAGATGAAATTAATCACATTGTAGAGATATTACATGAAAATATAATTAAACAGAAATCAGTAAATAAACCAATTTAAAATTGTCTTAATTCTTTAATTCTTTAAATATATATATATATATATATATATATATATATATATATATATATATATATAAATTAAAAACAATCACATTTAAATTTATGTAAATATTCGATTTAAATCTGTTTAAAATTCAATACTTATCAACTATCAAAATCCAATTTACTTAATAATCATATTTATGTAAATGAACAATACTGAAGTAAATTGATCATATTTTCAAATAAAAAAAAAACTGTAAATGTTATCCAATACTCCAAAAGACACAGACGTTCTTTTCAAGTATTATTAATAACGTATTATAGTATAAAAAATGTAAATAAGTTGAAACCGAATTAATTTCGTATTCAAAGAGTACTTTTTCTCTTTGAAAATATGACAAACTGTGTATAAACTCGCACACATTTCGAGTACAATAAACGCTAGACATAAATTATTACACTTTATGAATTTTTAAGTGAACTGACAAACAAAAATAGGTTCTTTAGAAAAAAAAATTAAAGAATTTCATTTTACGATACGTACCTCTGTGATAAATTCTATTTATGGCCGCTGTGGGAAAACTTCCAACATCTGTTTTTACGTTTGCATTCTGATATTAATAACCCCCATTCAAACGAAAATTGTTCACGTAATTTCCGTGTGAAAATATACTCTGGAGAGGTCATGAAATCGAGAAAGATATTACTGTATTGTTGTATGGACTTTTATACGTATATACCTACATAAAAACATTTGATTATATCGAATGATCTCCATATCTGTGTGTAAAGAAGTGGCGCTGCATGTTTTTTATTTACTATTAACTTTAAGTGTGCCATAAAATTATCTTTAAAGTTATCCGCATTTAATTTGTTTTCGTGATATTTATTTATTTTTCATTATAACACAATGACACATGTATTCATTCATTATAAAAGAATCAAACGTTTTTTTAAAAGATGTACAATAATAAAATTCTTGTATCAATTTACAGATATATTAAAATAAACTTGAAGTGTAATATTGTAAAAGCTAAATATAACAATGTAAGTATACAAATAGCTTTCATAATACAGAAATAACAGCAAAGACCCGGCATGAACGTAACACAGAGAACGATGTTGGAAATATAATGGCGCTGGATATTGTTCCTGAACTTATTAATTTCAGTGGCATTCAAACTTCTTAAATATTCCATTATTCTTATTAAATATTCTTCTTTGCAAGTATTCCACTTTCAAGGATTAAATTTTAAATTTATACTTATCAGTTCAATTAACGTTTTGGCAAGTTGGAGCAACTTTTTTCCTTTTGAATTCAATTTTTTCGGATGTTCGTTTTGTTTTCGTTTATTTATTTGACATGTAATTTATCATTCCGTGAAGAAAACATACACACATACACAATCTTAAATCATTATGTATGTGAACGAAATGGAACTAAAATATATTTGAACAAGTAACAAATATTTCTTTTGAAAGTGCAAAGTCAGAATATAATAACAAATGTGATATTTTATTTTAATACACACATCTTTTTTCATTAGTTGGAATATTTCACTAAAAATTGCAGAATTATATATATATATATATATACATATCACCTATATATTTAAATTTTGAAACAATCATTCGACTGGGAGCGTGGCGAACTCCTGTAATCCAGCTACTTGGAGGTCGGGTTCAGTGGATGGCATGAGGCAAATGTAAACTGTTAACGTGTTCCGAATTTATCTAAACGTCCGCTCTAAGTTCGGCATTAATATGGTAGATCTTGTAGGAGTACAGATCAACTAGGTTCGCTTAAGAGGACCATTCGAGCTATGGAAGCAAACTCAGCTACCAAAAAGTTCCGTGTCGAAGTGTAGAGGGATCGCACCCGGGAAGAAGGAATCATTGAAACAGTATGCCAATATGGTCAGACCTGAATCTTTTGAATTTTTCACTAATAAAATACCCTTTTAAACGGAAGTTTTACTCATTAAATAAAATCTATAAATTTATAATTAGTAGTATATATTTTTGATTATTTGTCCGTATCATGAAATATAAATTTGTGTTCTGTTAACTATCAAATATAAATGGTTTCTATGGAAATCATATATATATATATATATATATATATATATATATATATATATATATATATATGTATAGTAGTATATATATATAGTATATATATATTTATTTATAGAAGGAGCGCACCCGGGAAGAATGAATCATTGGAACAGTATGCGAATATGGTCAGACCTGAATCTTTTGAATTTTTCATTAACAAATACCCTTTTAAACGAACTTTTTACTTATTAAATAAAATCTATAAATTTATAATTAATAGTATATATTTTTGATTATTTGTCCGTATCATGAAATATAAATTGGTGTTCTGTTGATTATAAAATATAAATTGTTTCTATGAAAATCATACATATATATATATATATATATATATATATATATATATATATATATACATACACACGCACATATATATACACGAGAACAATTTGAAAAGTTCGTAGCCTATGAAAGAATGTGTTTAAATTACTTTCATTTTTAATAAGGTCTTCCTGACCTTCAATGCACTTCATCTAGCGATACTCCAGTGACTTTATGCTGTCCCGGAAATCCTTTTCTTAATCGTTCTCAAAATAGCGATTCACTGTTGCTTTAGTTCTTCATCTGACGAACAACGCTTACCACTAAGGAGTTTTTATGTTTTGGGAACAGATGGAAATCTGAGGGGACCAAATCTGAAAAAAAACGCTGGATGTGGCAGCAATTCGTAATTCAATTCAGCTAATTTGGCTGTAGTTACAACTCTTTATCCGTTCAACTTTATCCATTTCAACAGCGGCACAAAAAGATCTTTATTTAAATTGATGTTTACAAAAAACTACTAGACACGTTAATTATAGACTTTAAGCTTATTCATACGATAGATATCGCTTTGTAATGTGCCTCAAATATTTAAATTTCAAATATTACACGTATATGTTAGACCGTGAACTTTTCAAATCACCCTCTTACATATATGCATATATATATATATATATATATATATATATATATATATATATATACATATATATGTGCATATGTCAGTGTTAATACTTTAATAATCAATCAATAAGTGTTCAATAAAAGTCTCTATCTCTGTAAATGTGAGTTGGTGCAGCTAACATATGCAGACCTTCTGTAATGTCAAACTGCACACACTTATCAATTTGATGATAAGTGTGTTTTTATTTAATAATGATCAATGCAGATCCTATTTTGAATTGTACTGTAGACTAACAGATATTTTAACCTGAATTCAGTTTGTTGACAGCGCGAGAGACAGATGAAACTCGTTTATATACACACTGGCTTGCTACGATAGATGAAATATGTATCGTATGCACTGATCAGCTTCGATAGATGAAATTCGTATCGCATATACTGGCCAACTACGATAGATAAAATTTGTATCCTATTCACTGGCCAGATGCGATTTTAAAGTAATTTTTACTTCTGATACTGAATACTGAAATTCGGGTCTTAACATACTTCTTTTAAAATATTAAATTCCAAATAATTCTGCAATTAACAACATAATTATTCAAACAATTTTCTACCAAACAGCATAAAACACACACTTGAAAATATATAATAATATTTACTAAAACCTTCAATATTCCTATCAAATTCACATATTTTCACTTTGTATTGAGCTCAGACCTATCTATATAAAAATATATTAGGTGTAAAAAATAATTCGATGCCTTTAAACTGAATCAACCAAAACTATGTTTTAAATTAAAATATTTTTTCGTCGTTTTGGATTTTTAAGTGCCAACCTTACATTTAAAAACATTATCTATCTTGGCCAATCATTTGCCATAACCTCACAAAACAGTAGTGAAAACAACAGCGTCCGAAAAGCAGCATATCAGGCACTGTATACTTTTCGCATTTCAGTTGAAAAAAATGCTAACGAAACCGCGGGAATGATTTGTTCAGCTTTAAAGAAAAATTTATTGTCACATAAAAATTGCAAAAAATTGCTTAAACAGCGGAATAGGTCCGAAAATGAATTACGATTTCATCGACTCAAATCCGCCATATTTTTTCGATAAAGGATTCGTAAATTACCCGACAGATGGAGTAAATTTATAAAAAAAATTTGAGGATTAAAATATTTTCCATAAATATTAATTTTCTATAAAAAATGCACCGAATTAATTTGCACACCTAATATATAACGAAATGTAAGACGTTATTTTAATTATATCATGGATTGTGTTAGAGATCAAACGTAAAACCTATGTCATTTCAAAAAATCTAAAAATAAAAATCCAAAAAATAAATACAATTACTATCAAACATACAGAGTTTCAGCCTTTGTACAGTATTTTCAGATTTTTTTATAATGCTATAAATGTGATCTAAGAAAACAACATTGTTAATAATACTAGCTATAATTATTGTTTTCATGAAAAACTAAACAGAATTGAAGTGAAATTGGAAAGTAAATATTACATAATTGTCACTAATAAACTATATTTTGAAAAATGGTCTTTTTTATATCAAAAAGTGCACTTAAAAAGAAACAAGAAACAATAGTCAAAATAATAAAATTTTAAAATAAGTTACTTTAACTTTCTTCAAAGTCTATATAAAAATATAAAACATACTTTAATATTTTTTTCCAAAACATTTCAAGAGATAAACTTCTATTACAAATAATTAAAAGTGTGATGAAAATAAAAATTCAATACAATATTTAAAACTTGTTCATTTTTTACAGACATGAAAACCGAAAAACACTGTATATAGGTAAAAATACTGAATTATAAACGAAAAATAAATTACAGTCAGTAATGGAAATACGGTACTGTGTATACACGTTACGTTTGAGTCCTAGAAGCAAAAATTCGTTTACATACATAATGTTATACTTTATTGTATCGAGAATACAATAAGGCATTAGATAAATCAGTGTCAAGATATTCATTTTTCCTGTGTAACAAAAATGTATTTTTCTCATACAAACTAAACTTAGATTCTTTCCTATCTCAGACACTATTTTCTCTCATTTTTTCTCGAGTATACTTGTCAAGATTTATCTACCACTTTTTTTAGATATATAATCAATAATACATAATGTGTATACAAGCACACATATATATATATATATATATATATGCGTATCTGTATATATGTGTGTAAATATATTTCAGCCATTAAAAAAATATTTTAACAAAATTTGTACGTTTGTGTGTTGCTCGAGATACAAATCATTTTTTTTATTTTTTCTGGTATAAAGATATCAATATACTTTCAACCCGAAGGAACCAATCAAAAACTACATTTTCTGATTCAATGAACTTTGAAAATTCCGATGTGTTTATTGAAGTCGAGCTTACAAAGCAATACGAGAAAACGTTGATATAAAGTTTGTTAAAAAAATAAAAATTCAAAAATATTTTCTTATATTTATACACACACGAGTGCATAACAGATACATATACACATGTTTGTATACATACACACACGTTTGTATATATATATATATATATATATATATATATATGTGTGTGTGTGTATATAAAATTTTACTTCAATATTTTAAAATAATATATGATAACAATAAAAACCCAAGTAAAGTTACAATAAGTAAGCAAAAATTCCTGTGATATGAAATCAATTATTTATTCACATGAATAGAATTCATTTCAATGATAATCTAATTATAAGTGTAAACAATCAGTGACGCCGGCCATATTTATTCCATAATACAGAAACTTATATATTTTTATATATATATATATATATATATATATATATATATATATATATATCTGTTTCGAATAACGACGTGCACTTAAAAAATATCTGAAGACATCAGCACGAAATATAAATTATATACAAGAAGACACTGACAGCTGAATGGCCGAATCGATAAACCAATTATAAATTAAGTAGTTTTTGCCATATTAATTTGGATACGGTTTCTAAGATTACAAATAGCTGATGTTTTACGTCAGCCGCTTTATCTCTTTCAAAGCCTTCACCGGATCTACACTAATCCAACAACCGATGTTGGTGTAAACCATTTAAGAATTTCTCTGTACCGTGCTACCTCGGTCATATAAATCAAGTTTATTTAGATTATATTACATCAAAAACATAAGTACGCACAATTATCTCGCTCGTTTCGCCTTTATGAATTTTGTTATGTTTTTATAAATGTAAATATTAAATTCAAATAATTCCGAAATTATACAGTGCTATTATTCAGTTTTAGAATGAACTTAAACACCTTAACTTACTAACATTCTAATTATATATATATATATATATATATATATATATATATATATATATAGACATATAAATATATAGATTATTTCTTCAATACGAATCACAAATAAAATTTTATGTTTAACGAAAGACATAAAACTACTAAAAAAGAACATAAAAAACTTTTAATATTTGTTTGATACAATAGCTATCTAACTAATATTTATTTAAAAATTCGAACGTAAGCTTCAAAAACATAGAAATATATTTTCAAGGTGCGTGTAAAATTATTATTGACAGTCAAGTATTGTAGATAATTTGAAATTTGTTTCTAAATTACTGTACGATTCTTAAATCTATGTAATGTTAAAATCTTTAAATTAGCTTGTGTTAATTAATAATGTTGGATTTTTTTTTTCAGAGATTTGTTTCTTTCATGATCTTATGTAAGACTTTTTTTAATAAAGTAGCATAAACCAATATAATATTCATTAAAAATTAAAATCAAAACTCTATATTTTTATGTCATTGAATTTTGTAATCTTATTGAATTATTATTACAAAAATTGAGAGTTTCAAATACAATTCCGTTTTTATAGACACTTTTAACTCAAAATAAAAATTATGAATTGAATTTTATGTTTAATTTATATTACAATGATTGAATAAGTGGTACTTCTTTTATATTTTTACCGAAAAAGTTTTGTAAATGTATGTACAAATTTAATAATCTACAAACTGAAAAATTAATTATTACTATTGTTATGCTAGTAATACAAAAGATTTTAGATTTTAAATAGTTATTATTTTTCACACTATAAAAGCTCAATTGTTCACATTTTTACAAAAAAATATATATCAGAAGGAGAAAGTAAATATTTTGTTATACCTTTTTAATCAAATTGAAAATAGTTTTTTAATTTAAATGAAAAAATATTCATTTTCAATAATAATATCTGACTTTTAATCAAAACTCAAAATACTACGAGGGTCGTTTGATAAGTATGGTAAAAAAGTACGACCCTCATACTTACTGCATTTGTAACATGCTGTTATTACAGTTTATCTAACTGGAATGTTATTTGCATAAATAGAAATAACTGCACTTTTTTAAAAGATTTTAATACATTTATCCAAATAGCATATATACATATATATATATATATATATATATATATCCTGTGTGTGATACATATATACATATATATATATAATATATATATATATATATATATATATATATATATCTGTGTGTGAGAATGGAAGAATGTGTAAGTATGTAAAAACGTGCATGTGTATTAACCATAAGCTTGTGACCAATGAAGTCATAAAAATGCATACACAATTTTGTTGAAATTGCAGTCGTTTGGCTGATATCTCCCGAGCGACACGCGGCGTTGTAATCTTGATGAGCGACTTGGCACTAGCGAGGCGTGTACTGGCCGAAGCAAAACGTCTGAACATGGTCGAAGGGCACTTCGTATGGCTCTGGATCGACACGGATACAACGAGCACGTTGTCGAACGTTGTCGAGTTGACAAACATCACGGCGGCGAGGCCGACAGTCGACACGCACGAACCACCGCCCGCCGAAACGAAAATCAGTCGCGGCGATCCGCGGATCAAACTGAAAAAACGGAACGCGGACTTTCTCGAAGACTTGGGCCGTTTTAAAGGGAGCACGGAATACGACTTATTAACAAAAAGTGATCATATAAGTGATATGCATGTGAATTATATGTTAAAAAATGACAAATTTCTTTTGTTCAATCGTGATGGCGTTGAAAGTTCTAAATTCGGTAAACACGACTTATTTAGTGATGAGAAACTTATAAATAAACGTAGCGATAAACCAAATGTTATGAACAGCGAGAGCGACAGTAGTTTTAGTAAATCGAATATAATTGGATTGCCGGTTGGAACGCTGGCGATTCGCGCGCTACCACTCAAAGTCGACCGACATCTTGTTAAAGGCGCCGTTCGTCTCTTGATGACTACTTTGCGGATCGTACTGTCCAAACGTCCCGAATGGATGACCAAACCCGAGGTGGTTAAATCGCGGTCCAGCACTTGTTGGGATCCGGTCGATGCAGCTCAGCGAAATTTCTCTATGCTTTTTGCTCGGTAAGTACCGCACGTTATAATTATTAAAAAAGAACAGAGGGAGAATGTGCGCCGACTTGTCATTATCGTTACGCATTCTAATAATATAACAACGCTAATGACATCGCCGTTCTCGACAAAGTCTTAATTTGAAGTCACAATTTAAATTGTTTTCATTGTACGTGTAAAACATTTACGGATCGAATGAAAAATGATAATTTTTTTAATACACTAAATAGCGTACTAAAATATCATTCAGATGAAACTAATATTTTCTAGAAATATATTCATTGTACTAAAAATATTATATACAAAAAAAAACATCTAATCGTTCGAATTGGAAGATACTTTAAAATACTGTATCTCTTTTTTTATAATATTCATAATTAAATTGTAAATAATAATTTAGTTACAAATACAATGTTATTTAAATACTCACTATCACAATTAAGATAAAAGATATATTTCAAAAATCAATTCTCTTTGTATCCCATAAACAACAAAACAATTTGCTAGTCAAGAACGATCGATAGATTATTATTACCGAAACGAGACACAATGAACATGATGGCATCGGTATAGAAATATACAGAAGCAAAAATATAAAGTAACCAATAATTATCTATTGAACATTTTTAACCAGAATTTTTTTAATGGTTTGAGGGACGAAAAATAAATTCTTTCTAAAAATGTATTTAACAACAGTGTAAGAGCTGCATTGTAATAAAAATATATGAAATCATACTTCATTGTAATTATCTAAAAAATGATACATATTAGTGCTTTTTTGTTAATAGATTCATAACTAAGAGCAACATCTAATTATTAAATACTGTCATTATTGAAAAAAAATTGTTAGTTAATTAAACATGTATCTTTTTTTCAATAATGACAGCATTTAATAATTAGATGTTGCTCTTAGTTATGAATCTATTAACAATACAGCACTAATATGTATTTATTTTTTAGATAATTACAGTACAATTTTTTTAAATATCAATCATGAATTATTTACCCCTTGACAAATGAATTAATTGAAATTGGATATGACAAAAAATAGTATTTATTTTTCAGCTTAACATTTTGTGTAAGCTCAACAAAGAAAAGAATATTTATGAATTCCTAAATATTATAATTCAATACTAATAACCAAAATTAATAAAGAATAATTAAATAAAAAAATAAAAATAATTCAATACTCTTGTAGAGTGTGAAACTTTTCGAAATATTCTGTTAAATGTAGAGGTATTTGACATCTTTCACACTGCCAAGTCGTTTCGTTTCTTATATTATTTTTTGACCACACGTGGAATATCTTTGCAGGATGTTGTTTTTTTTTACCAACGGAAGGTATATGTTCAGGAAAATGTGCCGTTACTAGAACAGCCCATTTGGCTTTCACTGTCACTTTCATACAAATTCAAAACAGATATGTTGCACGGTTCGTTCTATAGTTCACACTCTAAAACTGAAAATATATAATTAATTATTTCTAATATTTGCTTTGTAGCTGCACTGAAGTAAATAAAATCTGCTTGCGTCTCAGACACATCAATGGCATAAGAAACACATGATGTATCAGAGATGTTTTTATATGTCAAGGGGTTAAGAGTAACAACAGAAAAAATTTCAATTAAATCATTTAGGTTCAAATATTAGATTGGTAGGAAAATAATTACGGTTTTTATTTTCTGAATTATAAATTTATTTCTTTTTCAATGAAAGTATAATTCCATCGTGTTCATGTTACTATCATTTTATTTTTCATCATACTTATTTTTTTCTTACAATTCAGATTAAAATCTAGATACTCCAATGATCTAGTAAAACAAAATTGTATTTGAAATTCCTTAAATCATAAATTACGCTTCGTTTCATACATATATATATATATATATATATATATATATATGCATACGTCATTAATAAGAGCCTTTGACTCCTACCACTGAATACTTGTAAATTAACACGCATGATATTGCGCATATTTAGATGATATCCGCAATACTATAGATATTCATTTTAGCATTCATTTTCAATATATAACATTTATGATCAATGAATAGGTTGATTTATGACTTTAATCTTCAAAACTCTATACGTGAAGCATATAAACGTACATATCAATCAGATATATTTAATATGAAAATTCCTTCATGTAATTCCATCGACAAACAGATAATAATTCGATAATTATTTTCAATTAATATTCAAAACTGAATGTTTCAATAATAGTTATCGTTAATTGAATTATAATTTTTGTTTATAGGTATATAATCAATAGAAGTAAATTCATTATATATAAATATATACATATATATATATATATATATATATATATATATATATATATATATATATATATATATGTGTGTGTGTGTATATATATATATATATATATATATATATATATATATATTTATATACGAAAATGTTTCAAAAAATTCGCAGAAGTGAATAGAAAGACAATAGTTAGAGGAATAAAATTATTTTTATTTTTCAACTTAAACAACATTTCATACCGGTGTTTCAGTGGGATTTTTCAAGCAAATCATCCAAAACTAAAAATTCATTAACCGCAAAACGTTTCTATTTATCTACTTCACAGAAATAGCCAAACACACATATTTATATTACTATCAAAGCTAAATAAAGATACGTTATGCGCTCAAATTTTTACAGATCGCTAATCAAGGATGTCACTTTAAGAAATAAATACTTTCGAGTCTCCCTAACACCATCTATATGCCACTTTACAATTTTTTTAAACCCCCTCATGTATACACACACACACACACACACATATATATATATATATATATATATATATATATATATATATATACATATATATATATATATATATATATATATATATATATATATATATATATATATATATATATATATATATATATATATATATATATATATATATATTTATAATCACCTAAAATATTGAAGTAAACTATAAACCAAATAGATATGAAATACAGTGAAAAAAATTTATGTCATGGCCAAGATAAAATTCAGAGAGAAAAAAATACTTTCAAGTCTCCCAACATCATTTATATATCATTTTACTAATTTTTTGATACCCCATCATGTATAAATACATATATATATATATATATATATATATATATATATATATACATAAATATACATATATATATATATATATATATAATCAGCTAAAACATTGAAGTAGACTATAAACCAAATAGATATAAAATACAGTGAAAAAAATTCATGTCATGGCCAAAATACAATTGGCAAACTCTGTAATTAAAACAAATAAGAAATACTACCCGAAACTTTGATATTTAATAAAAAGTGACAATAAAAAGCAATTGTAGCGACAAAAAAATAAAATGATTAAAACTTATCTCCCGCAGAAAATTGGTGGTCAAATGTGATTCACACCATGTAAACCAATTAACGCCTAGAACGAGAGACATTCTTAATCGTATTAGAACACGCCACACTTCACATAAACCGAGAGATGTAGACAACGAGTCGAAAAACTCTTGGTATATCCGCGTTGTGTACAACGTTGTTTATTTGAAATGAAATTATGAGAGAAATATGAATTTTATACGTTTTTGTTTTATAATTTTTATGCATTACGGAATGTCGTCACTGTATGTCAAATTTATTTTGCTTCGTTGATTCAAAAACAAATATCTTTATAGTCTATGCTTCAAAGTAATGTTATATTAAAATTAATAAATCTGATATGTTTTCTTTCTAAAGAAATCAACAAATGTTTTTTTTTTCTTAAAAAATTCTTTTATGCTGAAAGGTTATTCCAAAATTAACTTTGAAATTGCGATAATTAAAATCAAATTACAATTCAATTTTCCGTTGTCTTATACTTCAATTCCCAGCAAATAAAAACACACAAAAGTAACAACAGAACAAATTCTTATTAAATAACTTAGATTCAAATATTAGGTTGGTAGGAAAATAATTACGGTTTTTATTTTATGAATTCTAACTTTATTTTTTTCAATGAATGTATCATTCCATTGTGTTCATGTTAATATCATTTCAAAATGCATTTTTCGGTCTGTATTTTGATAACATAGACTTTGGTTTTATTATTGATTTTGATTCAAATTGGTCTATTGAATGAAAGATGGAAAAGAAACAAATTAGTTCTTTTTTTTGTATGAGTTCAAAACGGATGGTAAATCAGCAGAAACTGCTTGTAAATTAAACGATGCTTTTGGTGTGAGTATTATTAAGGAATGTACTGTGAAAAATATAATAAATATTTTATATATACTTGAAAAAATTGTATAGTAAAAAATAATTCTTATATTACAATTGTTTGCTGATTATATATATATATATATATATATAATTATCAATGATTTTATTTTCAGTGTATAACCAATGTACACAATTTAATTGTTCGAAATGGATGATTCAAAAGCTCGTATCGAATGTATTGGTCAAAAGACACAGAGATACTAAAACGTGTTTATCGAATTGATTAATCAATATATATGTTTTGACATGTGATTTTCAACATCAGGACAGGCTGCCAGGAAGTTCTGTTACAATAGTTACGCACGTGCTAATTCATTTTACGGACGCATGTGTAGCGGTTTGTAGCAGGTGTCAGTACAGAAGAGAGATTGTTAGTTTCGGTGCAATACTGATTCTATTGAGTTGTTCCTTATTGTTTTTCTGTTTTATGACTGGTTATTGAACCGACTCTAATAAAAATATATGTTATTTTGTTCGCAAGAGTGAATATTCTGGAAAAGTATGTACATACACAGTTGTTACGTTTGCTATAGTAGATTGTGAGGACAAATAAAAAGGAAATTTTTAGTGTATACGCTTTTTTTATCTTAATATTCATACAGATTATGTTTTTATTTATACAACGAACAAACGTAACAACTTTAAATCTATTTACTTAATAATCAAAGAAAGTCTTTTTTTGCACATTCATTATCTCTATTATTATTAAACTGCTTTTTTCATATATTTGAAACATCAGAAATATTATTATAATAAAGGACACTAATTGAAAATTAATTCAAATAATAGGATTCAATTTCAAACATATTCTATGTAATGATAATTATAATTAAAATATAGAACTATAATTAGTAAACTATCAATCAATAAAAGTTTTATTTTAGGAAATTGAAATGAAATGAAAATATGTTTTTTATATATATCTTTTTAAATTATTAAACGCAGTTCTAAATATTTGTAAAAAGGTTTTCATTATTATAAATGTATTGACTTTTTATAAGACATATAATTTTTATATAAGTTTTTTTTTATAAGACTTATACACACTTTTTCTGTACGTTTCTAAACAATTGATTTATTTTTTAATAATAAAATCAGTAGCATACTTATTGTATTATGTTGGTAGGAAAATAATTGCGGTTTATGAATGACCTTCAAATTCATATACATTTTTCCATCCTAGCTGTTCTAAGTGGTCCAGAACTGTTTGATGATTAACGCCTAAATTTTTTGCTAGCTCTCGAATCGTTCTAATTGAACTAACGCCTTCAGTTAGTCGTTATGAACTGAAGAAGGACGCCCGCAATCTTCTTCATATTTAAGGCTCTTGTCTCGAGCACGAAATTTTTGGAATCACCATTGCACCGTACGTTTCTTAACAGTATCCACACCAAAAGTATCGTTTAGTTTACTATTAGTTTCTGTTGCTTTTCTATCCGTTTTGAACACTTACAAAAATTAATCTTATTTTATTTTTTCCAACTTTAATTCAAGAGCCCAATTCGAAGAAAAATTAATAATAAAACCAAAGTCGATGTTACTAAAATACAGACCGAAAATGCACTTTAAAATGATATTAACATGAATATGATGAAATCACATTTTCATTGAAAAAAAATAAGGTTAGAATTCAGAAAAAAAAACACATTTTTTTCATAATAATCCCTGTATAGGTATGTGATGTTTCTAAACTGAAAGTAGACGGAAAGTTCTGCAATACTTTCAACATTCAATGTCACTGTGTGTGCTTTCTCGATTAATGGAATGGCTGATAAAGTAAGTTCTTATGTGTAGACGGCAATAGACGAGTTTGGCCATTGATTGCCAGTCACAAAATATCGTCTACTCTGAACAATAGTTACAGCTGATCATTAATTTTCTGTTAACCAAGACAAGTCACTCCGATAACAAAAAACACTTTTATAGTTTAACACGTTTTTAATCTTGATGTATAATACAATTCATTACATTTCGCTGAGGATTAATTTATGCTTTTAATGAATCGCGTTCGAGTTATTATTTTCATTCAATCTCTTCGAGAGCTTTGATTGTATGATGTAAAAAATACCGTATTGATAATTAACAATATCATAGCGCGTATATTAATCATTTTATAAAATAGATGTTCTAATTTAAGCGATAGCTGAGGAAACGTCCAGTGTAATATTAACTCATATTCTACATAATCTATTCTGGGCTTTCATTAATATATTATACAATGTGGTTGATTAATGTTTTATACAAGGATTGCCTTCAGGAATTAAACGATCACTAAATTTACTATTTTTGGATTCAATGTCTCGCAGTGTTAAAGTGATAGATTTTTTAAAAAGAATGCTATTTTTACTAATCAGGAAAAATAGATATTGTTTATGAATTTAATTTATTACTTCACTTTTTATTGGAACGGGAATTAAAATTTAATTTTAGATAACAATAAATATGCAAATATATTGATAATAAATGTTATTAAAATACATTTATGTCGTAATATTTATTATATTATTGATATATTTAGTAGAAATAAACTTGATACAGAACACTATTATTAATGCACTAAATAACATTACTAATATTACACAATACATCCATTTTCAATATCAGTAAAATTATTAATGTAAATATTATATATATATATATATATATATATATATATATGTGTATTTATATTATACTGTTTATTGTTTTAAAATTAAATATTATGCATTTAGTAATTACCAACAGTAAATCATTATGATTTTATAGATTTCTGTTCTAGTTAAACTTTTCTATTAGATTTTATACTGATGCAAGTGTTTTTAGTAAAATCTCTCGATTAATTTCATATATATATAATTGAAAATTCGAGTTAGAAACTTGAAATCATTTCCATATATATCCCATGCAGAGCAATATATTTGCTACAGGCTTTCTAATACCCATAACGAAGAAGTCTTTGATCTAACATTATAACCAGACGCGAACAACATTCGCTGTAATATAATCAGCAACAAACTTCTGAATCTGTATTATCTCTCTTAAGGGTCCTCACGGATAATAATTTGTCGATATTAAGTCTAGACTAAAATTTGACTATAGTTGAAATCCCAGGTCAATATTTCCAATGTTCACTACACATTCGCTTGAATAATTTCTTATTATCATTCAGATGTGATACTTGTACAATTGGTTTGCTAAGATGAAACACATTTCTAATTTACATTATTGTTTCATTTTCATGAATTAGAATTGGAATCAGTTTATGAAATTGAACACTTGTATCTTTGTACAAGCTGCGCCAGAGGAAATTTCGAAACGCAATAATTAAATTAACTTTTATTTTTACATAATTTTTTTTAATTATTTTTGTTAGGTATGTAGAATCATTTTTTTAAAAAAAAATAACGCTTGATAGGTGAATACCATTTCGATACATGCGTCCCTGTAATCTAATTCTAACTTTTCATTGCGCATCTTAACATATTTGGTGAAATCTTCATAACTGCTTCTTGGATTTTTAATTTAAGTTCAGGGATAGTGTATAGATGATCAATATGCACCTCTCTCTTTAGATAACCACAAACAAAATAATCAAAATCTGTCGATCTTGCTGGTCAAACAACATCTCCATTTTTGGAAATGATATGATTATGAAAAAGCGCTCTTACAGCAGCTATAGATATTCTAACGGTATGACTAGCTGCCCCATCTTGATAGAACTATGTAATTTGTGGAAATTGAATTATTTTTTGTTTTTATGATCCATTGATGCTTCAAATTTAATATGAAACCAATTTCCTCAAACGTCTGAACCCACAAGTTGATAGTATAAGCGGTCAGTACTTGCCCCCGGCATGGAATATTATAAGAACTGCGAAACTGTCTTTGTACAGTTGTATCAGTCTCGCCAATTTTGTAAAATAATTTCATAGCTAACGCTTCTATGTATACCGGACCACTGCTCCATATTTACTAAATTGTCATGAATAACTAATAATGCATCATTTAATGTTATCTTCTCACTCTAACAGTAAGTGAATAAACCTACTTTTAAAATGTCTTACTCTTATGAATGGCGCAGCCGTTATCAAAATTGTATGCTCTATTTTTATACGATTTTACATATCGTGTCAATTAAAAAAGTCATAAAAATTAAAGAAATATTTTTAATAATGTGAAGTTATTTTCTCAGGCAGCTATTAAAACTGACATACGATTTTCAACGTATAATCAATCATATCAGTCTGTATGAATTCACAGTGCCAGGAATTAATGCTAATTTATTTTTTAAACAAGATTAAAGATTTAAAATTAAAATATATTACTGTAAAAGAAAGTCTGTGTTTTATAAATTATGGAATTTTCTTAATGATAATATTAAAATATCTGATCAAATTCTAATAAATTAAAATGTTTTCTTATAATTACCATAAAAATATGGTAAGTAGTATAAATGTTTCACTGTTATTTTTATGAAATCAAATTCATACCTATTATATTCGAGACACTTTCGATTTAGATCTTTTATTCTATTCAATTTTATTGGTATTAAAGCTGTAATATGAAATTTTATCAAATTGGAAAAAAATTATCTTACATAAGATATCTTTATTAAAATTAAATAGTCATCGAATGTGACCTGATATAGTTTTTCTGGATAATCATTTACATCTATTTGCTTCCAATCAACAATTATTTTGACAGATCATTTTTAATTATATTATATATTTATATATAATTAATATTATATATAAATATATGATAATTATTATATATATTATAATCATTTAATTATATATTTTATTTTGATTATAACAGATCATTTTTAATTGTTTTGAAACATTTGTCTGTCTAATGTATTATAACAACAAAATATCAATTCCAGAAGTAAATAATTAAAATGTCGATTTTCATTAAAACCTGATATTATTCATATTGATATAAAGTTGATTAATTGAAATGATGTAACTTAAACTATATATTCAATCATAATATAGAATAAATTAAAAGTTCTATATCAAATATTTTTTTAATACAATATACTTTATTAAGTATTGATTTACTGAACCTTGTATCGTTTCCTTCATTTCATTATTTTTCTTTATTAAATGTAATAGCTGTAAAAATATAATTCAAAATTTAAATAAACTATTAATTTAAAGAAAAAAAAATCTCATATAACCATTTAATAAAAATATATACAAATACTTGTAATTACATATAATTTATTTCTTAATACTTATCTCTTGAAAAAAATAAATAAATTTATATAAAAAAAAAATAAATATGCTGATTTTAAGTAAGAAAAATTCCTCCATATTTTATGAATAAAAATAATCATTCTACTTGTTTGTTATATAAATTTTATTAATAAAAGGCTAACATTTTTCATTGTTTTATTTTATTTTGTTCTTATAGGAAATTTTAAATACAAACAAGTAGAATAAGAATGTTTTCCATATTCTACTCGAAGAAAATAAGGTCGCACATTTAAAAACTTTAATAAATTCCGATAAAATACATTAGACAGAAATAAATTTTCCACTACACGGTTTTTGTTTTAAGCGTTGCAAATTCATGTCCGTTTCTTTGCTATATTTCCTATCTTTACTTCTTTTAAAATCAGTAATGAAACTTATGTTGGAAGCTTTTCCTAAAATATATTCACAAATATATATGTACATATAAATATATACATACATATATATATATTTATATATATATATATATTTATAACTTTTATGTAAGCAAACAACAAACATAATACAAAATTTCTTCAAATAATTTGACTAAGAAAAAGTAATGAACGTTTTTATTATGCCACTATGTACACACTGTATTGTTTCTATGAATCTGACCTCGAGAATGACATGAAATTCGAATAGATGAAGGTTCGA
Source organism: Acanthacorydalis orientalis (assembly GCA_034766995.1). Taxonomy (NCBI): domain Eukaryota; kingdom Metazoa; phylum Arthropoda; class Insecta; order Megaloptera; family Corydalidae; genus Acanthacorydalis; species Acanthacorydalis orientalis. Next base: position 32,178,755 of record CM068320.1, read on the forward strand.
CCGTAAGCTCTGAAACAGTTGTGAAGCATTGCAATATTACACACTACAGACTATCTCATCCCACTGACTACTGGAAAGCTTATTCAGATAAAAAATGATCTCGAAGCTTAATATTATATCATTAGTTTTTATGATTTTTTTTTTGTTCTAAGCTGTATAAATTTCTATCATTACACACTGAAACACTTTTTTTGTACTAACTCTTTTCTCTTTATTCTGTACGTACACCTTTTTTTGATGATTTTATTTAAAACATGTTATATTTCATAAAATGTAATAATTTCTCTCTAGAAAAGTTTCCGTTTAGATTTTTATATCAGTTTCATACGTTCATGTATTATATATATATATATATATATATATATATATATATATACATACTTACTATATAGGGTGATTGAACTTAAAATTCCACATAAAAGTATTAAAAAAACGTAAAAAATAAAAAAAACATGTTATCCCCTATTTAGTATTTTAATTCAATTGTATTTTAGTAATGAATTTAATTAAACACTAAATAAAAAATAACATGACTTTTCTTAATCCCTGCGCCCCCTTTTAATACTTGCATATGGAAGCCCAAAATTAATAACCGAATATAATTTAAATTTATGATTTATAGCTCAAATATGTTAGTCAAGAATTTAAATTTGTTAGTTCAAATTAATCTCTTTCTATTTCCACAAAAAATATGATATAAATACAAAGTAAAAATTTCTTAGTTATAAACATAGTAGAAGTAATTAAAAATAACATCACTTTTCTTAACCTCCTTTTAATACTTCCATGTGAAAGCCTAAATTGAATTGTGATAACTTTCAAATTGAATCATCCTGTATGTATGTATATACGAGTATATAAAAATCCTTCTCAATTAAATTACACTTCTAGCTAATCCAATACTACATTCCTAACTGCAATCACTACATAACTAAAACATTGAAGAGTTTATTCGGATCTGAAAAGATCATGTTAATCGCCCTTCTTCAGTTCATAACGACCAACTGAAGTTGATTCAGAATCAACAGTTAGACGTCAGTCATCCAACAGTTCTGGACCACGTAAATCAAGAAAATCAAAAACGAGTAAAATGTATAGGAAATTGAAGGTTATAAACCGCAATTATTTTTCTAGCGACCTAATATCTTCATTGTTACATTTGATTTTTTTAATTATTAGATAAATGAACGTATAAATCTCGTTAATGAATATTAAATCGAATTTATTGATTATTTAGAAAAAGTTAATTTCATATATTGAATTTTTTTCGTATATTTTTAAATACTTAAATAATTATAATCCAAATGGTTTGGTTATTATGTATTTTTTATAAGAAATATAAATTATAAAAGAATATACTCAATTATAAATGTTTCAATATTATAAAAAATGTATTATACTTGAAAGCACACATTTTCTTTAAGGAAAATTTATCAAAAAGCACTTTACACTCTTTCAGATGATAACATACATCTATTGTACACTTTTGAAAACCACTGAAGGTAATTTACGCTACAGAATACAATATTTACTCTAATAAGCGAACGATTTTCTTGCCGGAAGCTTTTGATATACATTACTTACATAGCATCGATGTAATGGTCGAATAATATAATTGTAATTGAAAGTTATTCAAGTCTAATGATGCTGTGCAACCTTTGGAATACTATTTTAGGTACAAATATAAACTATGTTGTTGTAAGTATACACACACACACATATATATATATATATATATATGTGTGTGTGTGTGTGTGTATGTGTATGTTATGTGTTATTCTTAAAAATGTTTTTTTTACTTTTTAGAACAAAGAGTAGATATAACAAAGAATAAATAGTTTCAACTATTTGAAAAAAGAATACTCATATTTGAATTATATTTCGTTCCTAAATAATCACTTGATTAAATATACGAATTAAATGTTTAAAACTACAATTAAATAATAAATTCTATTAAAAATACATGGACAGTTGAAAAAATGAATTATAAAATTAAAATATTTATTTTTAAAAATAAAATATTTTTTCTATAACCGTTATAGTTACAGTTGCATTTGAGTAAAAAATAATGTAATTGATTTTAAAAACGAGATGGTGTTGTATAAAAATGATATTAGAAATAGATTTACAACAAATATAATTGAGAATTATTTTAAATTTAGGTTTTAAATAATTTATTTGCTGATTACAAATATTTTACTTTTATTTTGAGAAAATGTTTTTTCTGAATATTAACTTAAAGTAATTTTAATAAGAAAGTGAGTTCTTTATTAACATATATATATATATATATATATATATATATGTGCTAATTACAAATACGTTCCTTATAAAAAAAAAACAATAAAACAATTTCATCTTGAGATTAAAAAAATAAATTATAAAACATGTGTATGACATATTCAAACAAGTTACAGTTTTTTTTATCTAAAACCAGTGTCATTTTATTTTATGTTCAAGATATAATATCTTGAAATAACTACAAGAATATATTTTTTTATAAATGTATATCGCTTACTTTTATGTAACATATCTGTGTAATTTTTATAAACTGTGAAAAAATAGTTTTTTGTGTAAACTCTACATGGGTATACAACTTTAAAAAATTATCATTTTATCTATAAAAAAAAATGATTTACTGAGAAGAATTTTTAACAGTTTTTTTCCAAAAATGTATCCAGTGTTTTTATCAACTTCTTCTAGTTTTAATATCAGAAATTCATGGAACTTAGTTAATGCTCATTTAAAGAATGTATGGTATAATTTTTAAATATTTTTTTCAGTATAACTTTTCCTGACCTTTGGACAAATATCTAATATTCAAATAATAATTTAAAAAAAGTTTTAATGTTTCATTTTTTTAAAAATGTTACTATTCACAAAGTAAAATTGTAATAAAAACTTCTACTTAATACAAATACTTCAGTAGTTCTGATCCTTAAAAACCATTTTAATATTTAAAAATCTTATTTTAAATTCAAACCAAATTCATCTCACTTATAATTCTCTTTTTAATAGTGAAAAAACTTTTCAGACTCTTTTTAGTTTATTTTTTTTTTAATTTTATTATTTTCTTATATATTCTTTCACTCATTATCCTTTCGTTTTATAACACTCTTCATAAATGTATATTTCTTAATATTTTTCAATTATTTTTCATATAAGATTTTCTTTATCATCATTTTATTTTATATTTTTTAAATAAATTATGTTTTAGTATACATTTTTATTTTCCTTGGTTTATACTTTTATATAAATGCCTAACTTGAATCGCCCTATGTAAGCTCAGATCATATGTAAAAATTCATTCTTCAATTTGAATTGCCTCTAATAAATATTTTAAAGCGCAAACTTTAAAAGCCCATTTATTTTAGTGTCAATAAATAATATTTTTATAATTCTGCAAAAACTGTCTGTCAATTTTCACATTTTTTATCATAGTAGTTCATGTATAAAAATGATGGTTTAAAACTGTTAACGTGTAAGTTATTTTAAATATAAATTCCTTACACTGACTGTTACAAATTATGAACGTACATATATTCATCTATGTGATAACTTTCAAATTAAAATTCCTTAAATAATTCGAATTAGTTTGAAACTTCTCATTCGAAAACCGTACATGTTCATAACTTTTGATAAAATGTAGTAGCATGTATGTATATAACGAGAGAGAGAAAAAAATAGAAATTTAAGTGTTCTAATTCTTTATCAAAAACAATAAAACTAATCATATGAAAATAATTCGAAGATATAGAAAATCAATATCAGACAGCAATAGAACATCATCTCTTATTCTCTTCTCTACGGCCATTCGATTCTAGAAGAAAAAAAAACGACACAAATACTAAAAATGCTGTAATATATCACACTCGATCTTCCAAAAGTACAACATTGGTCGTGTGGGGGTATCGCTACCCAGCGCTTCCACCATCGACCACCACACAGTATATCGTCATGTATTACGCAGTTTTTGCTTTCGACGTCGGTCGTCTTTCGCCCATATGACGTCATCGAAGTACGTCGGCGTCTTCTCTATGCCAATAGCGTCGCAACCGTTCTTCGGTAGCTGTACAGTCAATAGCGCAATCTCAAGGGGTACAGTGTTAACAAGAAAAATAATGAGACAAAATTTGAAAAATCTCATTAATTATTAATGGTTTCATTTTCGATTATAATCAAACGCTTAATTTAATATACTGCAAGAAATACGTTTTTTTTTGCGCAACGTGAAGCAATTTCGAAAAATAGATACTATTTTATTCGATATGTATTCATTTCGTCAGCCAAGATTTATGCACTAAAAACATATTCATTTATAGAATCGCATATTATATTTAAAAGCATTAATTTTTCAATAAAAGAAGTCAGTAAAAATATTATTGAAAATATTTTTTTGTTTTTTATAGATGAGCATATATATATATATATATATATATATATATACATATATATAATATGTATATACAAATATAAATCATCTAATCAAAAATTTAGGAGTAAATAATTAGACTACTGTGTAATATTTCTGATTTGCACACATCTATTTTTAATGACAGATAAATAGTAGCAAATAACTATATAAGAAAAAGATTAATTATGATAAGATTTTAATAAAAATTTGATTAAAAATTGTAAAAAGAAAACAATCCAAATTTGAAAACATACAGACTACACTATAACATTCTATTAAACTATATTTTTCTAGAAATAAATATCGGTATAAAATATTTAAATTCTGAAATTAAATGAAACTACATTATACACTATATTTATGTATCTCATAAAATATTACACATTCAGACATGAACTACTATTTTTAACAAACAAAACATAAATGAAGTTTCGTGATACGACATGTTTTTTATTAAAAAAAAAACAACACACACTCACACATTGACTATGTAAAATGATTCTCAAAGATAAATTTCACGCTTCGCCACTGAAGCAGCAAAACTACAGTATCACCACGTCAACTTTACTGTTCTTTTACCTCACACCGTCCTATAGCATCCGGTGCGTTCGGATTGTCAAATTGTTCGTGAAAATATGATTGGAATTCGATTCGGTGTGTCTGTGAATAGCATTCACGTGCACATACTTCTTAAATAAATCAACAGACGTTGTGTTGTGTTCATCATCACGTTTTATTTTTGTGAAGTAACAGATTTTTTAAGTAGCTATTTTATCTGACATTTATTGAATTATCGTCTACGTTATCAATCTTATTCTATTTATATTCTTTCATAAAAAAATATTAATTAACTCAAAATTAATACATTCTGAAAGTGTTCTCTTTTTTAATCTTACATTATGTATATATATATATATTAAAATAGAAGAAGCCAACTACATCAAAAATGAATATTATATTTACCTGAATACAAGAGAGAATGTTAAATAAATGTCAAGATAAGAAAAAATTTCTTACTTCAAAATAAGAATAGACTATTTGTAAAAAAAAGGTCCATATCAACGTTTGCCAAAAATGTTTTATGTGGAAACATGATATTTTTTATTCTTAATTTATAGATTTTGAGAATAAAAAATATTACAAGATTTAATGTGATTGAATACATTTGGAGACTTCTGTTTGAAAATTTTACTTTTATTATTTGTAATCAATATTTTATCTATCTATTTATCTATCTACCTATCTATCTACCTATCTATCTATCTTTCTTTCTATCTAACTATCTATCTATGTATCTATATATGTATATATAGATATTAAATAGATAGATAGATTAGACATAGATATACATATATATATATAGAGAGAGAGAGAGAACGAGAGGGTGTGAGAGAGACAGAACGATAAACAGATAGATAGATGGAAAGATAGTTAGATAGATAGTTAAATAGAACGATATATAGAAAGATAGATAGATAGATATATTACTCAATATATGATTTGATATAATTACTATATATATATATAGTAAATATAGACAAAATAAAAATCAACATCAACTGCATACAAAGTAACTAAAACGACATTAAAGAACTCCCAGAGTACGTTAACAAGATGCTTGTACTACAAAGTGTTCCTGATCTGGAGAACTGGATGAATATCTTACTAATGAACAAGACAGAACCGAATGAATCTTATATTTAGTAATCAATATTTTAAGACTAAAATTTTGTTTACTGCACAAATAGCATTTTCATAATATTATGCATTAGGTTTTAATAAAATATGCATTAGAACAAAACTCGAACATGACATCAAATATTTTGCAAATGTAAACTAAGTTTAAAGAAGAATATATGGATAAAGGTAAATATCTAATGGATATTATATTATTACATTATATATATATATATATATATATATATATATATTATTTATGCATAAACACAAACAATATTTCCACTTTTTACAAATTATTAGATTTTGGATATTATTTTTTTCTCAGAATTACATAAACAACAATGTAGCATTTAATTTCGAGAAGAATTCTGATTTTTAGTCTTTATATTCAGCGCCTTTATTCTAAGAATGGACGAATTACCATTAAAATATATAAAAACAGTATTCATTTTACCAAAAAAGTAAAAGAAATATTTTTCCTTTATAGAGTATAATTTCAGAAAACCGCACAAGTATATATATATATATATATATGAGTGAGTATGTATGTGCATACAATGCGTATCTTTCTTAAAAATTATCTATAATATCATCAGTCTTTATCAGTTTTCACATAGTTGAAAGCATCTGCAAAAACTCTCCATTTGTGTTTGTCGTTAACCACTCTTTACTGTACCACATTCAACAACCTTCGAATATTGTCTTCTCATCTCGCATGTACTTCTACAGTTTTCTACTTGGCCGTTTTATGTCTCAAGAGCTGCAATCAAGTATTTTGTTGTATACCGGTCATCGTATTTTCTTACTATAAAGCACTGTGTTGCCACTTGTATTCCTCTACTTGTAACATGATATTTCCTATCGGTACACAATATACACACACACACACACATCTATATATATATATATATATATATATATATATATATATTAAATAATATTACAGACTTCGTATCAACAAATAATTACTTTTTATATTAAATACATATTTGTAATATTTTTTTTATTTATTATTAATAAAATGTTAAAAAATTTCAAATATTATAAAAAGTATTCTCAATAAAACCAGTCATGTATTCAATTAAATTCAAAACATAATACAATTTATTTATTCATTCATTTATGTTCACAGTTTGGTATTCTAGTTTTTTATTTCAATTTAATTATCAAGCTAACCGTTATACACTTTCTCATACATACATATATATATATATATATATATATATATATATATATATATACATACAGATCTATTAAAAATCAATTTATTTTCAAATGTACATATATTGACACTGAAAATAATTAACTCTTTTGTAGTGTCATTAATTAAATGTTAGCTTAATAATAACCAGTTTTCAATAACATTTTTTCGGTAGAAATAACAGTGTGGAATTAAACTGACCAGTAATTAATCCCGGATTAAACATCGTAATTGCGGACAGATTAAAAAGTGCCTTTTATATATACTATAAATAAACAAAACATTTTTTAATCGACTGTGTGGATTTTTTGGAAGTAATGAATTTAAATTGAACGAAATTGAAATTAAAATATAAAGGTGAATTGTAAATTTCCGTACGTCTATATAAATAAATATCAACGTTTTCTTTATCGTATAAATTTTATAGGACACTTTTTTTCACTTTTATTAAAAAGTGCTCTTTGCATTTGAAAAATTCTATTTCACGCCTGCTTAAGCAACTAAATAAGATTTTCACGGACATGAATTTTATTCGGCTTAAAAATCTTTGCATAACTTATTTTAATTTATTGTAATAGAAAATGTATACGTATGAGTAAATTATTTTTTTAGTTTTATGATATATAATATGAGGATGAAAAATAGATTTGTAAGAAGTTTTATAATAAATATCAAAATTTCGTAATTTCAATATCAATTTTATGATGAAATTTATATAGAGAAGCAAACGTTCAATTTCGCATAGAAATAAATTTAATATTTAAAATATACATATTTATATTTTACAGTACACAAATATAATTTACAGTATCTATATTTCACATTATAAAATTTATAGTGCCTGAATAAATACGACCTTAATAAAAATTGCATTTTAGTTTCAAATAATGTAAAATCACCGAGAGAATTTTTATCTGTTCACCTTAAAATTGGTACACATTTACATAGATATATATAGAGAGAGAGAGAGAAAGATGAGGGGTGGAGGAGAGGGATGTAGGTAAGTTTATGTATTTATATGAAATGTTTCTTATAAAATTGAACTTAATTCAATTCAATTTTTCGAAATTAAAATAAATACATATTCTATAAAATGCATGATTTCTTATTTTACAATTTAATCCTTATTTTTATGAATATATACATATATATATATATATATATATATATATATATATATATATATATATACATAAATACAGAGAGAGAGAGATAAATAGAGAGTGAGAGAGGGGTGGGGTAAGTTTATATATTTATATGAAATTTTTTTTGTTATAAAATTGAACTTAAATTAATTCAATTTTTCGATATAAAAATAAATGCATTTTTTATAAAATGTATGATTTCTCATTTTACAATTTGATCCTTATTGTATGAAATACATATATGTATATATATACATATAAATACGGAGAGAGAGATGAATAGAGAGGGAGGAGAAGGATGGGGTAAATTTATGTATTTATATGAAAAATTTGTTATTGAATTGAACTTAATTAAATTCAATTTTTCGAGATAAAAGTAAATACATATTCTATAAAATGTATGGTTTCTTATTTTAAAATTTAATCCTTATTGTATGAATATATACATATATATATATATATATATATATATATATATAAACACAGAGAGAGAGAGAGAGATAAAAAGAGAGAGTTGGGGTAAGTTTATGTATTATATGAAATATTTGTTACAAAATTAAGCTTAATTGAATTCAATTTTTCGATATAAAAACAAATACATATTCTCTAAAATGTATGATTGCTTATTTTACAATTTGATCCTTATTGTATGAGTATATATATATATATATATATATATATTTATATATATATATATATATATATGTATGTATATATATAGCGAGAGAGCGGGAGGGGTTTTTAAGTTTTTGTATTTAAATGAAATGCTTCTTACAAAATAATTGAAGCAACTTATTGTAAATTCAGTTTTTAAATATAAAAGTAAATGCATATTCATGTATGCATATGTGTAAAATAAGAAATCATACAAAATGTATGATTACTTATTTTACAATTTGATTCTTATTGAATGAGTATATACATGCATATAGATATATATATATATATATATATATATATATGTTTATAGAGTGAGAGAGGGGGAGGGGTTGTTAAATTTGTGTATTTATATCAAATGTTTCTTATAAAATAATTGAAACTAATTAAATTCAGGTTTTAATATAAAAATGAATGCATATTCTACAAAATGTATGATTTCTTATTTTACACATTGATCTTCATGGTATGTGTATATAAATATATATATATATATATATATATATATATATATATATATATATATATATATATATATATATATATATATATATATATATATATAATGTATATAATCATTAACACTGAACGATTCGTATTCAAAAATGTATATAAAAAAATACTAATCCATTAAATCAAAAAAGCGGTTTCAAATTCGCAAGCATTAAATTTGCGAGGATATAATCCACAGTTTGCTCTCTGGCTTTAGATTTTTTCTGTTTCGTAGATTATGCTATCAAACATTGTAAATTTATAGCTGCGAAATATATAGTGGGTTTAATCTATAGGTCTAACGTACACACTATTTCTTTCTTTTTTGGCAGCTCGGAGTTGTATATATATATATATATATATATATAGAGAGAGAGAGAGAGAGAGAGATAAGTTAAATTTTGTTAACCTTTATTAACTTTCCATATTTATCGATTTTAAATTGAAATTTAATATTTATTGACTAATCAACAACTTCAGAATAGTTTCAGTGATGTTTATGTTTTTTATTAAAAATTTATTTATTATATTTTTTATAACACATTTTTAAAAATGTAATTGTGTAATAGGTATAAGAAAAGTTGATCGAGAAATTCTAATTAATTACTCATATTTGTATTAATATCTCACTTTAATTTTTTTTAAAAAATATTTAAAATCTCTCAATAATAGGAGATTAGATTTACGGTTTATGCTAAATACAACAATATTTTAAAGAATAAGCGAATTGTTTTACTGTTTAAAGTAGTGTTTTTCAAACAGTGGTCTGTGGAACCCAGGGTTTTCGCAAGTCAAAGTCAAAATTTGAAAAATTTCAAACAAAAAATCCGTTACACTAAAAATTCTAAATACTTATTTATAATATTTTCTTTTATTTCTATAAATACCTATTGTTTTCTGCTGTTATGCAGTAAAATTGTATTTATACCTCGTGTCGTAAAACTATATTTATGAGTGCACACTACGTTCCTGCTCAATGAGATGTAAATAATAAAGTTTGGTCATATAAGATTGTTTAATTTGAAAACTTTGAGTTCCCAGTAGATGGTAGGGATTCCGCAAAAAAAAAATATAATCTTAAAGATTCTTGGAGTCGACGAAAGTTTAAGACCATTGGTTTAAATAAATGTAAAAATATATATTAACAGATATTTGGATCTGTCTTGAACATTGATATAGTTTATTTTCAGACGTGAGAGCGAGGGTGTTTGTTTGTTGTCTATCATATGACGATAAAAGGTAGAAAATATTTTGAATATTACATTAATCTCTTTACGTAAATTTAGTATTATTTTTAGAAAATATAAAAATATCCAGTATTGAAAAATGAATTTTTCGAATCGATAAGAGAACATTACATCATTCATTTTATAAAATTAACTAATCTTAAATAGTCATCTTTATATCTCCTTCGAAATGTTTAATATATATTTCAAAAAGTGTAAAAAAGATCTATTTTCTATTATTATATAACATAATCAATATAATCAAAAATCACAATATTTTTTAAGAAAAAAAAACAATTAAATATTGATAACTTCCACATTTACTTCATCTATTTCTTATTTCTTCAATTTTTCAGCAATTCTACACAAATAACATCTCAGTTAAATTTTTTTTTTCAGAACAAAAGATTTTTGAACATGAAATATCAAAAAGAACTCAAATTATGAAACCATATCAATTTATTAAATAATTATTTATATCATACCAAACGAAACACATCATTGCATTAATGTTAATATACCTTAATGTTTTCCACATTTGAAAGTAATTAGTATAATGGATTGGAAAAACATAATATGTAACGAAATATTGTAATGGATTGAAAAGAGGGATGTCATAACTGAATCGATTTAGGTTCACATATCAGATTAAGTAATGTACTGTAAACTAATCGGTTAAAATTTATTTGGATCGATATATATATATATATATATATATATATATAAATTAATATACATAAACAAAACATATACATAACGCTTAATTAATTTATGTAATCATTTACATACACATATATATATATATATATATATATATATATTCTACATTTAAAATAATTATAAATATATTTTACAACAACTTACGAACAAAATATGATTACTATAAAAGTTTTACTGTTCTTTATAACTAAAAAGGGGAGATGAGTAAATGATATTATTAGAATGATTGTAAACATTCTACACGTTTACAGTAATGACAAGAAAAACGTATATCTGTACTATATATGACTGTTACTGAATGTACTGTATAATGTATAACGCGTTCGAAAAGTAACCCATCTGATAGCAATGACAGAATAATAAGTAAAGAAATAATAAACGTCAAACGAAGCTTTTATTCTGAACTAACAGTTATGACAAGAAATGAAAACATATCTAGTAAAATAAGATCAAAACCAGCCTATAAATAATATATACTTCAAGTGTAATCAGGTCAAAAGTTTAAATTGAAAAAAGGTATATAGAAATATATATATATATATATTAAGAGAGAGAGAGGGAGAGAGAAATTGATAAAGAGATACATTGTACATACTTTTATAAAAAAATATGAATATTTTTCTTATTTAATTCGAAAAATATTTAAAATTAAATATTAAAATATAATTCTTTCCATTAATAAAAAAAGGTAAAATTGAAGTTTGAAAAATGTCAAGGATTTTAAATACAAATAAACTATACAAATATAAAAACAACACTGTTAAGAATTTAAAAAGTTCTCAATATGAAACAAAAACAAGGCATATTCTGTTAGGTTGGTAGAAAAATAATTACAGTTTATGACCTTAAAATTCATGTACACTTTTCACTTTTTTGATTTTCCCAGCTGTTTTAATTGATTTAGAATTATTAGATGGCACGCTAAAATTTTGTGCAAGCTCTCGAATTACTATACATGGTTCTGATTCAGCTAATACATTTAGTTGGTCGTTATGAACTGAAGAAAAACGCGCGCGACCTCTTCTCTTCCGACCTTTTCTTCATCTTCAAGGCTCTCGTCCCAAATATATTTGGAACCATCATTGTTCTATAGTTTCCTCAACAGTACCCACACCAAAAGCACTGTTTAGTTTACAAACAGTTTCTGCTACTTTACCACCAGTCATAAATTGTTCTTATTTGTTTCTTTTTCATCTTTAATTCAATAGCCCAATTTGAAGCAAAATTAGTAATAAACCCTAAATCGATGTTACCAAAATGCAGCGCGATGAAATGACACTTTCATTGAAAACAATTAAAGTTTGAATTCAGATAACAAAAACAGCAATTATTTTCCTATCGACTTAATATTTACATTTCTGTTCTGAGTTTCACCATTCAATTTTATTTACAATACATAACATACAGATTGAATATAAATCAATTTCGTATTCTTCAGGAAATTCTAAATTCGAACCATATTCTAATTATCTTCAATTTGATCTTATGTCAATACAAGATAATGTTTATATTTTATATAATAATATTTTATATTCTTACAGTTTCTGAATCTATCTCACTGAAATAATTTTCAACTTTATATTGAAGAAAACTATATTAACATATTATTTGAAAAAAAGTAAATTTCGTTCAAAACGATAACATATTTTATAAAAAAATACTTCAATACATTTTGATATGCATTATTGACGACGTTAACCCAAAAAAGTATTTTATCTTATTTAAGTCTTCACTGACATCTTTCTATGTACACCGAACTTTCTTAAACGTAGTGAACGAAACTTCGTAAAGGTCAAAGAATCATCTTAAAACTCTGCAAATATGATAAAGATAATAAAATACAGAGCTGTTACACATCGTCGATATATCAAAATGTGACGTTATATTTTTTCAAGCTCGTGAATTAACATTTTATTCGATAGTGCCGAATGTAAATCCGCTGAATAAATATGCATTAAATATCAGTAACGTATTCTTTAAGAAAGGCTCTGGGTATTTGTCAACAAACACGATTGTTCGATTCGATTTGTCATCGCAATCCATTGAGTTTCTGTCAACAATCCGACCACTAACGGCTTAGTGACCCTCGAAGCACATTCGTGTTCGATAGAATGTCCGATAGACAATTCCCACATCGGTTTTTTTTTCTGTCGATGAATGCGAGTAAGTGGTTACACCGTAGACAAGGGGCGTACAAGTTAAATGTACGTGTGAGGTAAAGTTTCACAGAAAAAAAGAAAATAAGAAACCGTATCGCAAGTAACATCAACAAATGAAGTACAAAGTATGAAAAACATGTGGTAAATGTCAAGAAAAAGAGTAGTCAGTAAGAAATCAATATGTACATATATATATATATATATATATATATATATATATATAAATCAATTATTTACTATAATTATTGAAAAAAATATTAAATTTAACAATTTCCTTATGAATCCAAATTTATAATCCTTTCATTAAGAAAACTCACTTGTCTAACAAAGCTATTTATGTATTCAAGTATCAAAATAATAAAATTTCAAAATAATTTCAACAATTTTTCTTTAACACAACTCTTAATCAGCTAATTTTATTTTCTGCTCCCACTTTTACATGTTTAATAAAAAGTATAAAAGAAAAAAAAGTGTGAAAATAAAATAACAATAAGTACAGTACGGATACTTCTCTTTGCACAGATTTTTTTACTAATTAAATGCATACATTAATTAATTTTATATCCATTAATGTTAATGGAAAATAACTATAATGAAAAACCCAATATTTAAACGTGTTAATGATTGTAATTTTAAAATTAGAAAAAAATTCAATGAAATATATTTTTGGAATTTATTATATTATCGTTTTAACTAACTTTTACTTAATTTTATATTAATTATACCACATTTCAAATATAAAAATAGGGTAATAAATTTAACCCCTCATTAAAAGTGTTTCAATTATTAATTTGTCTAAATAAAATAAAATTATTCTTCTACATCTTAACACATTACTATGATTTTTAAGGATCGGAATCTTTACGAGACAATTCAAAATATTTTTAAAGATTTTGATATAAGTTTACTGTATCAATCTGTTCACTATTATTAACCCCCTCGTTCTAATAACATCCACGCACCTGCGAATGACATACAGACGACGAGAATATGCTGAGTGTTGAACAAAACCCGATTCCATTCCGTGCATCTCACTTCATGGATCATGGTTTCGGGTGAACAATGGCTCGAAATTGCCACTTTCGAAAATTGACGGAAGGTCATAATGACCATGGGTCATTCTCACTCGCCCTTCAATCATTACATCACAGCTTATTCGGGTTAACTGCCGTTACGCGGTTAAATTTCAAGTATAGCTTGCTGTTGACGTTTGAACTTCATCTATAATTGTTCTAGACTATAATTGATTTACGAATTTAATTGAATTATTTATTTTGCTATCGCAATCTTTTATCATAGTCTGGTTTATTGAGAATGAAATCTAAATCGAAGATCAATACTATTTCTTTGCAATGTAAGTTTAAATCAGTATTATTAACCGGAACATATTTTACTTATCACAAAATGGTCAAATTTTTTTAAATTCTTATTTTATTTATTGAAATATGATCTGTAAGCTTATTCTTATATTTATATATTTAAAAAAATAATTTTTAAAAAATATTCTAGCTGTAAATTTTAACCTAAATTTAATATTTATTTTTTAACAAATTAGTTCAATTTTATTAGATTTTAAATTGTGAAAATTTCTAAACACCTCTAAATTAATACTTGATTATTTTTATGTATTCTCAGTTTGCAAAAAGATATGAATATCAAAGAATTTATCTAGTTTAGAAATTGAAATATATAATGCCATTTGAAACATTAATTTTAAATTATCAATCGTTAGTTATTCAGAATATTTAAACACATTTCTATTAAATAAATTTTTTATAGATAAATCATTGTGAAAATATTAGAAATACTGTATCGTTTAAGAAATAAATTTATTGTATGAAAATTAGAGAAAAAAATAAAAATAATTTCAGTAATAATTTAATATTTTTTTAGTATTGCAGAAAACGGAATATTTGTTGAAAAACAAAAGTTTAAATCGTTTCTATAAAATATTGTCAGAAATATATTGTCATTAATAATAAATATTGACAAATAAAATATTTTAAGAAACAAATTCTTATCGAATACGATGTCGTTATCAAAATTCTATGTAAAAAATGATAAAAATGTTTATAAATTTAATAATTTTATGATTCAATACATTTTAATAAAAATCATATTTTAGTGCTTTCAGTGTTAATATAATATAATCGTTAAAAGTTTCATATTAAATATCGAACAAGTAATCTGAAATCAGTATCTTCTCAGTCTCGTTGACATATTTGTAAGATAAACTTTTATACCCTATAAAACTATATTACTTGATTAACACCGAGCATTCATTTGCAGCTAAATCAATAAACTGAACGACTGATTCTTATTTTTGATTTGATTTCATTAACACACAAATAGTGTTTATTATAGATCTAATAAAATTCAATACAGAATATAACAATATTAACAAAAATAAAACTGAATTATTTTTAAAATAATTCATTTATTAACAATTGATTCGCAACTGAAATTATCTATAAATTATTTTTTATATGCCAGAAAAACGTTTTTGTCAATATGTCTATAAATAATGTTCCTGTTATATATTTTTCTTTCATTTACTCAGATTCTAGTTTTGCCTTTATATAATCAGTAGCACTTATTACTGTTTCATTAATTCTCAGTTTTCTTTTCTTATAAAAAAATAATTTCAATAAAATATTCCTAATTGTTATTATTGGATATTTTTATTTGTATGATCGAAAAACGCATGCTTTTATTACAAATTCCTGAATAATAATTATATATTTATCTTTGTTAATTAAACCCAACGCATACCAATTATAAAAGAACTATGTTACTAAATAATAGAAAAGTAACACTTTCATGTTTTTATCTATTAATCTTGGTCTACATTGATTGAAATAGAAGGAGAAATACGTTCGTATTAATGTACTCTATCGGTTAGATTTAACGGTAGTTACTTCACCACAATGTAGTTCGTATCTTGTACCTTCTAATTATCAGCCGCTCGGGCCGTTGAAGAAGTTCTTACAGGCTCGTCGATTTTCATACGATAAAGAGGTAAAACGAACAGAACATGCATAGCTGCGGGAGTAACTGAAATAATTCTTTGCAGACTCATCGACCCAACATATTACTAGATATACTAAATACACAAATATTAATACTATATTTAACATAATGAAGTTAGAATGTTTGTTTTTGAATAATGTCACTGTTTTAATTTCTTTTATTTCAAATGAAAATCATATCTGCATATAAAAGGCACCAGTTTGAAATAATTCTATTCAAAACATATTTTTCTCTCACTCACTCTCTCTCTCTCCCTATATATATATATATATGTATATATATATGTATATATTAATTAAAAATTAAATTTCAATTAACGAATTTGTATAAAAAAATTAATAAATCTATCTTTAGAAATTGAAAAGATCCATTGTATTTTATTTAAGTTCAAATATTTTTGTATAGACAATCGGAAGACTTTCTTTTATATTTCAATTAAAAATGGTAAATACCTATATAAAAGAGTATTTTAAATGATTCAATATTCTGTTGAATGATCTCACTCTTCTATATTTTATTTTATTACCATACTAGCAAATTTCGCTCTCTGATCGTTGCGCTCACAAACCCTGGAGGGAGCTTCGGCACCGCTCGCTCCCCCCTAACAAATAACAGAAATTTACAAATTATACACGCAAAATAATCCGTGTAAAATGTAAGTCGCAAAAATGTATAATAATTAATTACATATACAAATAATTACAATATACAATGTTAAAATGTGTAACAATTTTTTTACTCTAATGCTTCAGTGAATACAATATTTTTAATAAATGTTATCAGTTCTACATTGAAATCGTATACACCTTTTTCGTTATACACTGTGAGAGAGCTACATACATGTGATTGATGTCAACCAATCATAAGAGAGAACACGCTATCTCCATCAACCAATCAGAACACGAATAATCGGTTACACATAGCGACGATCAAGTTTTACTTTTGTTAATAGAAAGATATATTTTTTCAATTATACTTTTATTAAACTATTAATTGAAAATTTTCTGCTTTTTTAAAACCTGGACATAATCGACTTTTAAATAAATGACAATAAGTAAAATGTAATTTATTTATTATCAAAAAACAGCAAAAAATGTAACTTCAAAGTCACATGTATTAAATTAAAGTAATTCTTATTTATTAGGTTTCAATTTTTAAAAATATATTATACAAATTAAAAAAAATATAATTAAATTATTTTCATATCAGGGTATGAAAAGATATTAAAACTGGCCACGATTTATATTTAAAAAAAATAATAATTTGATATACTTTCCAAACAAATTATTTTTGATTTACACAGAATATAATAAAATTTAATCATTTTTAATAAATTACATTTCCTTGATATTTTCTGTAATTAATAAAATTGTAAGCTTTTAACTTCAACGTTAAACTATTTGTATAAAATGATACTCATGTAATATACATCATCATCATCATTATCACCCATTTTTCTTTCAATATTAAATGTAGACCTCTCCAACTTATTTCAATCTCTTTCGGTCCGTTGCCCTTCATCCAGTTTTCTACCAGCTATTCTCTTTATATCATCAGTCTACCTTTTAGCAAGTCTTCGCACAAACTCATGAATTCACCTGTTGTCAGACATAATGGCAATACGTCCTGCTCATTTTCACTTTCATATATTAATTTTAAATAATACACAGTCTACTCTCATTTTTTTCTTTTAAAACTATTACTTTGCCTGTTCCGCAGTATCACACCGAGTACATATTTTCATTCATAATTTATTCATATTTTTTCCCTATAATTCTAATATTTCCGTCCCTCAAATCAACACTGGAAAAATGTATATATCCAATAACGTTCAATTTTATTTTCATCGAGATATTCGTTTAAAAAATATTTAAATTATACAAACACACCCCAAACAGAATTCTTCTTTCTGTTTTCAATAATCGTATATATTTTTTTATCTTTAATATGTTTAAAAATATATTTTTTTAGTTTACAGTATATATTTCATTTATCTCATACATAGATTTCTCTCCTTCAATTTATAGTGATTTTTCAAAAAATATTCAAAAATAAATATTATTTTTATGCTTCTTACAATGTATATTGTATGCAATATATATATTTATATATACATATATATATATATATACTTATATATATATATATATATACATATATATATATATATATATATATATAAGGACATAAAGCTTTGTGGTTTAAAATTTGTTATTTCATGTATAATTTCTTATTTGGTACTGACCAAGTTCATCCGTTGTAATACTCTTTCTCTCTCTTTGTATATATATATATATATATATTAAAAGCACTCAACGATATTTCTTAATATACAAGATCTATAATATTATAAAATGAATTAATAAACATGCAACAGTATAAAGTCTTGCGTATATTATCGATTATATGAAACTATGATTTGAATTTAATAAACAGAATGTATTATAAAAGGATTTCCCGACATTGTTTCCAATAGCAGACTAAAGTCTAACAATATTCATTGAGTATTCACATTGAATTTGCATAGTAATACAAAACAGTGACGTTTGGTGTACCAGTTTCTATACAGTAAAGTACATTACACCTAAAGGAATTCTACTCCAACACAAACTTGACTGTTAGTTTATAGTAACTGCATAAAAGTTCTTATTCAATTTAGAGTTCACTTGTGACAATACATTTCAATGAACACAATATCGTACATTAACATATAGTTCTTTATTAAATTAACTAGTGTTTAGTTAAAGATTTTAATTAACTTGTACTAAGATTTAACACAGAAATCTTATTCAAGTTTCGTTTAAATGAGAGATGTGAAGAAAATGTGTGTAATAAAGGAGAAAATTGTATTTTTTCCAGATTTAAATAAAACATAAATCTGTTAGAAATACATTTAACTAAATTGAGTTTTTTTAAATTCTTCATGTAGGGGAACATGGGAGGGTTTAACCCTACTCAAAATACTGGACTAAACACATTGAGAAAAATTTTATAAAAATATTTTCATAAAATTTTATAAAAATATTTTCATATAAGCACAAAAATGTAATTTTCAAAACGAGAAATCTGAAAATTTCATGTGAAACCAATTATAATAAAAAGAAAAAGTAGCCTATAAATTGTATTTTTTTTGTTTACTGTGTAAGCTAATATTTACAAGTAATAAATATAACTAAATATTATTAACTTTGGTTATTAATCGTTTCACTCTTATTTAATGATTTCAGGAGTCATTAAATCAAAAAAGTGCTGTTTATATGTGCATTTTTATTCGTTTATGTCAACATTATATTACTCGGGAGGTTTGACCCTAATTTTTTGTCGGGAGGGGTTTGACCCTACAGGTTCACTTTCAAAGTCATGTCAATTTGATATTACGTTATAACGAAGTATTCTTTCACATAATTTAGTGGAAATACAGATAATATGTAATTCTTTGTGATTTTGTTATTCGAAAAAGAATGTATATCTTTTCTCGGGTTGTTAAGGCTTGTTTTACAAATATTTTTTTAAAAATTGTGAATTATCGAATTACTTAACCTATAAATGAATGATAGGTATGTATAATACACAACTCTGACTTATATAATCGGGTATCTCACAGCAATCCTTGCTAACTCTTTCGATATGAATTCTATAGCTTATAATAAAAAATACCTTGAATACAATAACCTTAAATTCATATCTAACAATGTATACACAGAATTAATCGAAATACTTGCAAGTAAAAAAAACGAACATTCGATTTTATTTATAAGAAGTAGCAATTGATTTTCATTTCTTCCCTATTTTTTAATGATGCTTACCGAGTTGCCAATCGTCTAGACATCACAAAACATTCTGATTAAAAATGTTAAATAATTGATTTTTGATTTTTTTCATCAGAAATCTTTGTATTTTGTGATAGAATGAAAATTTATTTGTAAAAGTATTAATTTCGAGCTGATTTAAATCAACCCTCTTATTAAAATATTCGACACAGTGACATTAGTAATAAAATTAATTAATGACACTTATTGTCTCACAATTAATAACATCCTTTAGATTAATTTTCAGTATAAAACGTACTCAGTTCAAATAAAATTTACTGTTTTCTTTTATAACATTCAACAAGAAAACAATATACGTGCAAAATATATATTTTTTTAGAATCAAATAAATAAAATGATAATATTTCAGTGAATATAATGTTAAAATATACACAATAGATGAAAGCTACATAAACTGAATACAAAATAAAAATGTTAAATAATACTAAAGAGCAATTATTTATAATTTTTACACGAATAATATTTATAAAACGTCTACTAAAATAAAAAAAATACAACATAACAATACATCAGTGCTTGAAATAGTTATTTATTACAGTCGTAATTTTAATTTATACCTATTTATCAAACCCATGTCAACAATTTACAGACAGTTAAACATGGTTTAAACATGCATAGAAATATTTACACCCACTGTTATACATATATATATATATATATATATATATGTGTGTGTGTGTGTGTGTGTATGAGTGAGTGTGTGTATGTATGTAAACATTATTCAAGCAATTCCTTCGCAAAAGGATGCTCAAAAGAAAATCATTATTCATTTACACAAAAAATAAATTACACTCTACAAACCGCTTTTTATTTGTGCATTGTTACAAATTGTAAAACAATGCAGATAAGCAGCACGTTAAACAGTATAAAATAGTATGTATACTAATAAAATTTACATTTATGTAAATTAATTTTATTGGATAAACTGTAAATCCTGCGTGAGAGATGTGAGTCCCTGTACAAAAGTTATAACCTATTCCTTTTACACCCTGACGAAATGTATGTAATAAAGTCCGGTGGAATTGGCTCGACTGGTCTAAAAACTAGCGCTGACCACCACATCAGCACTAGCTGCTACATAGAAATAATCAGTTTTATGTTCGTACCACGTCTCCGTGTGACACTAAGTCTTTGGAACAACACACACACACAGACACGTATATTTTATGTTTCGGTCATATGTCGACATTTTCCTTAATATTCAGAAATTTCCTTTGATGAAAAATATATATTTACGAAAATATCTAACGTTGAAAATAAAATATAAGTTACATCTATAAAACATATATATTTAAAACAACTAGGAAAATCAAAAAAAGCTTGACATGTATATGAATTGGAAGGTCATAGACCGCAGTTATTTTTCTACCAACCTTATATATATATATATATATATATATATATATATATATATATATATATATATATATATTATTGAGTGTTGGAATTAATTCGTAGCGTTTTCTTCATGAAAAAAGATCGTTTATTTTAAATAAAATTGAAAAAACATATCATTCAAAGTATTGTCCAACATTAGCCACTTCTTTCTTCCATCTTTCGGGCAGGAGACGAATACCACAGGAAGAACGCCTCGTCTTTAGATGCAATCCACGAATCGACCCATTTTTTGCAATCTTCATAAGAAGTGAGCTTCTGCCCAGACAGGCCATGTCTCATCGATCGAAACAAGTAGTAATCAGAAAGATAAATATCTGGAAAATGCGGCGGGTGGGGTAGGACTTCCCATCTGAGCGTTTCCAAGTATGTTTTGACCGATTTTGCGACGTGCGGAAGAGCATTGTCGTGCTACAAAATCACTTTGTCGTGTCTTTCAAAGTATTCCGGCCGTTTTACCTTCAATGCACGGCTCAAGCGCATCAATTGTAGTCGGTAGCGATCCCCAGTGATGGTTTCATTCGGTTTGAGCAGCTCATAGTAGATCACACCCTTATGATCCCACCAAATGCTGAGCATGAGCTTGGATCCATGGATATTGGGCTTCGACGCTGGTATTGATGGTTGGCCGGTCTTAACCCATGACTTTCTGCGCTTGAGATTGTCGTAATTGATCCACTTTTCTTCCCCCGTGACAATTCTATGCAGAAATCTCTTCTTTCTCTCCTGTCGAAGCAGCAGTTCACAGATAGAAAAACGCCTTTCAACGTCCCTCGGTTTCAATTCGTATGGGACCCAATTTCATTGCTTTTGAATCATTCTCATAACTTTAAGGTATGTTTCTACCGTTTACAAGTCAACTCCCAATGATTTAGACAATACTTGAAGTGTTTGACATGGGTCTTCATTAAGCAATGCCTTTAATTCTTCATCGTCGAACTTTTTCGGCTGTCCGGGCCGTTCCTTGTCTTCCAAGACGAAATCATCACTTTTAA
Organism: Acanthacorydalis orientalis; assembly: GCA_034766995.1. Lineage (NCBI taxonomy): Eukaryota > Metazoa > Arthropoda > Insecta > Megaloptera > Corydalidae > Acanthacorydalis > Acanthacorydalis orientalis. The sequence continues at coordinate 32,201,699 of CM068320.1, forward strand.
AACGTGCAAACCACTTCCGACACGTTTTCTCAGCTAAAGCATGGTCACCATAAACTTCCACTAAAATACGATGACTTTCGGCAGCACTTTTTTTTATGTTAATGTAATGAAGTAAAACTCCCCGCAAAAACAATTTATCCGGCACGAAATTCGACATATTCGATAAAGTACAAAGTGTTGTTATTTACGCCTCAACCAAATGTCATATACTGAAACTGACGCCTAAGGACAGCTGTTTTACGGGGAATATTTGGTTAAATGGAGCAATGGAAGAATATACTACCTACGCCATCTCTTGTAAAACGCTACGAATTAATTCCAACATCTAATAAAATTCATGAAATTATCAGTTATACATTTAGTTTTCATTTTAAAACTCAGTACAATATATAATTAAATAACACGCCAAATAAGAGCAGGAGCATCATTAATCGTCAGTTCAATCAAAACAAAAAAAAATGATCAAAGATGCATCGCTGCAAATACTTTCAGTGTTTTAAAATTCTTTCCGTTAAAGATAAAAGCTTTTAAAAATAGAACTAAAGGTAGTACAAGAATGCGATTAGTTGAAAGCTTTTAAACACGGAATTAATTTAAACGGACGAATGGCCATATAACGGATCGGAATGCGTGCTTCCATTTTAAATAAATTTAAGTGCAGTCATGTCTACAGTATACTTGTTTATTTGCTATTCAATGAATGAACGCATTGTTTTCTCGTGCAAAAAGAAACAGTTGTTTTACTAGTAAGTACCTGTTTAGTCTGAAAATTGATATTATATAAAACAAATATTACTTTAATCGATTTTAAAGTATAATACATTTAATTAAAATTATAGGAAAAGTTCAAATGTATATATATATATATATATTATTCCATTTCGTGTAAATGTAATTTATTTTATCTCGAGCATGCATGTATATATAAAATAACAAAATTAAATGAACCGCAATGAATAATAGAATGAATTATATACAGTAGTAATTGTAACCGTTTAACTTCCACAAATGTCAACTATCATGAAATAATCGCAGTCATTTCTCTTCGAGTATTATTTAATACCTGTATAGATTAATATCGTCATAAAGAACTTGAACATAGTTACTGGAATACAGGTAAACTTCATGAACATTGATTTCTGAATTTCAACTTTCACTACGGACTGGTTTGATGCGGTCAAAAGTTGTTTGTTGCCAAAGAGCGAATCTAAGATTAACTATGTTGTTTATTGTATATATTTACATCGCTTGTACCATTAGTGCTAATAATTATCCTTAGTAGATTTGTCACATGTTAAGGATAGATTTCGTTTGTGTAATATAATTATACAATTTTATAGTTTTTATGTAATAATAATCAGAAGTTTACCTTGGCGTTTTTATTAATCTTAAAAATTAATTCGGTGCCTATTTTATAGAAAATGTATGGTTATGGAAAAATAGAATACATTTGAATCCTCAAAATATACTTCATTATTTTGTTTAACTTTGCTCCATTTGAGGGGTAACTGTTGAATCAATTGTCGAAAAAATATGATTGCTTTGTGTCGATGAACTCAAAATGCATTTTTGGACTTTTTGCACGTTTTATGTGGTACAACACCTTCCCCAAAAGCTACATAAATCATTCCTGTTGTTTCAGTAGCATTTTCTTTAGCTGGAATGTGAAAAGTATCTGATATACTGCTTATTGGACGCTATCGTGTTCACTATTGTTTTGTGAGGTTATGCTTCTTGTTTGGCCACAATATATTATAAATTAAAAATAATTAAAAATAATAATAAATTAAAAATTAATATTTAATTGCAATATAACATATTAAGAGTTTTTTTTGCATTAAAGCAAAGCAATAGTAAAATAATAAAATATAAATTAGTTTCCACAAATAAGACCATAAAAATATTGTCCTAAATAATTATATTATTTCATGATTACAAATCGTTATCATGAAATATTATTAATCTATGAATACGGAAATGAGAATAAAATCTAAACTCAATAATATTAACAAAAAATGTATTCTTCTAAAAACTATATATACAATATATATATATATATATATATATATATATATATATATATATATATAATGTCAGAATCTTGTAGCTTTATAAAAATACGAATTAAAACAAGCTACTTATAAAAATATATATGCACTGAAATTAATGATAATAAAACTTTAAGATGATAAAATATAAAATAATTACATTTATTCCGCAACATATTACCAAAATTTATTTAATATTAATGTTTTACATTACTAGAAAATGTTGAACAATTTTGTATCAAAAAGTTCATAAAGGAAAAATATTTAAATAAAAAAGTATACTTAATATAATGAATACATTGAATGATTTTTTGATAACATTTTACAATAAAATAATAATAATAATTAATTAACTATACATTCATTTAGATATAAATAATTTAATATTTATTAGAATTATTAATTTTTAAGTTGTATAATTTTATTTTTGTATACTTTGTATTCAATCTTAAAATTAATAACATCTAAAGAAATGTTTCTATCAATTAATACCTTATATATAAATATATATATATATATATATATTTATATATATATATATATATATATATATACATACATATTAATATAATAAGAAAATTAGAAACAGTTAAAGATTTAAAAAAATACCATGTTAATGAGCTAAGAATAAGCAAATTACAAGTACTTGTATTAATGAAATAATACAAAACCGTTTCGAAATTTACATTGTTCTTGAAACATATTCCCTTTAATATCTTTGTTGTCTTGGGCATATTGAAAATACTACTGTACAATGAGCACGTTCTTATACAAATATAAAATAGTAATTTACTATACATGTAGCCGAATAACATAATACTAGCAAAAACATGGATAGGCAAAATATCAACTATTTTAGTTTTTGGTCGTCTTGAGGGTTTTCTCTTTAATTAAACTTGTGTATTTATTGAAAATAACATTGAATTACGTAGAAATTCATGTATGAAATTATACACTTATATAAATTTAAAGTATCTCACCTTTATATAAATATGTGTCCATATTTAGACACTAACTATTTCAGAACTTGATTTTCATCGAAATTTCTATCAAAAAGTAATTATAGAATATTAATTAAGTTATTATAGAATATGAATCAAATAAATACAGTACGATTAAACTAGAGAGTCTACTAATTTAGATCTTCTCTTGACCGTATATACAATAATTTAAGTAATCAATCATTGAAGTATTGAAACCTCAGTCGTACCATCAGTTGACATTGTAAATGTAATCAATTATTCTATTCATTTATAACAGAAACGTTTTGAATAGAGATTTCAATTTTTCATATCATATGATAAAATAGTTTATTTTTTGTTACCATAAATACACATCAATCAATACTTTAATGAGATCAATATTTTGTTCAAATTATCCCCGGAGATACTATTTGTCATAACAACGCTGCACAATAAAATTTAAATCATTGTTGTGTTTTTTTTATAATTCAGAACGTTCAATTTATTCATGTTTTATTTTTCAGAGAACTGAAAATCGCCACTAGACATGCTCTCGCTGGAAACAAAATAATACAAGAAAATGGCGTTGAAAAAGTGGACAAATCATTAGTGTCGAATTTCGAAATAACAAATTTAGTTCCTGAACAGTCACCACGTGGCGCGGGTGGTCCTGACGTTGAAGATGGCAGAGAAGATAAATGTGAGTAGTTAAACTAAGTTTTAAAACAAAGTTGTATGTGGGTCTCTTTTGAAACAATATAAAAACAATGCAAACTCAACGATGTCGCTTTCTATCCAGTAATTTACACAGAGTTGAAAGTTTGAATAAAAGATATTACACTAAAAACGTTAACGGCCGTAATAATGCGATTTAAATATTTTAACAAGTTTTTAATGGCAACACATGCAATTACAGTTTCTGATTGTTTTATTACTAGTAGAATGTTTTCTTAAAAAATATAATTTTTGTACAAAAGTACTAAAATTATATAGAAATACTATGTATATCCTTGCTGAATGTGTGCATTTAAAAAATATGATAATCAAATATACTATTAGGATAGTAAACGAAAGGCATTTTATAAAATTTAAAAACGTTAAGAGTTTTTTTTTAATACCATGTTGAAACTCTCTACAATATTTAATTAAGTTTTCAATTATTTTTTTATGAAGTCGACGTTAAATTAAATTAAGTAAATAACTAGAAATAAGTTCATTAAAAGCAATGTTACAAAATGTACTACTAAAAAAAAATAACATTATTCTTAAAGATTTGTAAAATTAACCATCTTATTAGTTGATATTTTTTTCCTTATGATTTCAAGAAAGAAATATTTATTTGACAGAAAAAATCATTTTATTTCTTTATAATATAAATCACAAAAAAACAACACAATCCTTTATTTATCTTACAGTAACCTTGAAGAACAATATTCAACAATTATATATAAAATGTAATTTTACAAATCTTTTCCATAGAATATAAGTGTTATATATATATATATATATATATATATATATATATATATGTGTATATATATATATATATAATATTATTCACAGAATATTACAAAAACTCAAGAAGTATATATTTCACATAAAGAAAATAAAGCCATATTTCGCATAGCTTCACTGTTAATTGTACAAATTAAGATAAACAGAGTAATTAGACCGAGATTGGAACATCATCATTCATTCGTACAAAGACTTAACATTCTAAGTTGGATAATATCCCTTACTAGCGTCGACGTCCTTATCGATGGTTTTAATTAGAATTCCCAAATAATTGCTGTGTTCGCTATAAAGCAATCCAATCCACAAACAATGTGTTTGAAACAACAATATAAAAACAATGATAAGTTGTATGAATCAAATTTTAAAAAATATGTTTAAAGGAAAAAATTTTTTATTTTATGATTTTTAATTTTTTAAGTGTCATATAAGATATACATATACAATGTAAATAAATTTTACATTTATTTCCATTTTCTTGTTTATGTTTTTTGTAAAAACTGTAAGAAAAATAAAAAATATAAGTAAAATTATAATAAGAACTGTTTAATTTTTCTACAGTTATTTTGTTGTTGGTCAATGAGTTACAAACATTTAGTTCATAACTTTTTGTTGTACTGTTAGTTGCAGACAGTTTCACAGTTATTTACTACTTGTCCACTTTTTTAAGTATCCTACCTGTCTGGTTCTCTTTTATAAACTGTATATATATATATATAGTTTATAAACTATTTTTTTACCACATTAATTTATTATATACACACATATTTTTAAAGTTTTACATACCTTACATTAGTGCATATATATATATATATATATATATATATATACACATTTTCAAAATTAAAAAGAAAATCTTCAAACATACACTTATGTATTATTAATGAAAAATGAAACCTCTTTAAACAAATTATAAAATTGAACAAATGAAATAATTTGAGATCAGTTCTTTATTACACATAACAGATATCAATTTTTTTATACAAACATAATGCATAATTTTCGTTTATGTACTCTTCATACAATTTCATGATTAAATCTTTACAGTTAGTTAAGAGAATGGGACTTTAAATAATTTGCTTCGCTGCTTTAAACAGATAACTTTAGTATTTTAGTTAATTAACATCATTGAAGAAAATCACCGTAGTTGGCAATTAAATTTGTCTTTAATTACAGAGTCTAGTTTATAATAGAAGAACTTGTAAATTAGTCTTTTGTATTAGGAAAATTATTTTGGTTATCATTTTATATACTTCATTAATTAAGATTGATTGGTAAATACTGTCGTCACTTAATTAAATTTTAATTGTGTAGAAAATTAATTTTTGCTTTACATACTCACACATCTATGTATATATACATATATGTGCGTATATACATATATGTATCTATATATCTATCTATATATATATATATATATATATATATATGAGTCATGTATATTTTTGTAATAAATGAAAATAAAATTCTGTTAAACATGAATGAAAATTCTGTTCATCAGAGTGACAGTCACTGAAACCCCAACATTTTTATTTTGTACTTCTATAAATTACTATACATATTGAAGTATATTAAACCAATGTCGCATTTGTTTCACATGTCACACACGAAATATTCTAAATAAACTATTACTCAACAGTCTATTACACCAAACAATTTTTTTTGTTGATTTATATTTATACATATATCATTTATTCATAAAAAACACACAATCCCATACATATATATATGGTGATTAAATTAGTCTTCCACAAGAAAATAATAAAAAACAGGCCAAAAATTAAAAAATAAAATGATTTTTTTAATTTTTGCTTTTTTTTAATACTTTCATGTGGTAGCCTAAATTTAATCACCCTATATATATATATATGCATATATATATAGCATAAATCTCTTTATGTTTAATGTTTTAAATTAATAAAAGTTGTTTTATATTAATTACAAAATAAATTAAATTATTAATAATTCAATTTCATTTTATATTCTCTTAAAAATGTCCTATATATATATATATATATATATATATATATATATATATATATATATATATATATATACTCGTATATGTGTATATAAATATATATATATATATATATATATATATAAATATATGTATATATATATATATATATATATATATGTGTGTGTATATAAATATATATGTATATATATAGCATAAATCTCTTTATGTTCAATGTTTTAAATTAATAAAAAATGTTTTATATTAATTACAAAATAAATTAAATTATTAATAATTCAATTTCATTTTATATTCTCTTAAAAATGTCCTATTTTCAAAAAAAAATAATATTTTCCTTATACTATTAATTAGAAATCTCAAAATCAATTAAACAGATTAAATATTACATTTGTTACTAAAACTAACTAGTTTTATACTCCATATAATGTTATATCCCATCGAAGTAGCATTAAATTTGTATCATTCATTGAAAATGTTGTCCTTGAAGCTTTAATTTATGCAAATTTATTAATTAAAAACATTGACGTTTTATTTAGCAATTAATTCGTACTGAATTGATTTAATTGCAAAGCTTGATGAATAATTATGTGGGAAAAAGTTTTAAATACTTTTTAATTAGTTTACTTTGGCAATTAACATCCGTATATTAATTAAAAAAAATACAATTTGACATATTTGGAAAGAAGTAGGGCTTTTTTAAAAAACAATTACAAAATTATGTTAAATATAAATAAATTATTGTCACACAGAACGTTGCAAAAAAAATTAAACATTGATACTTTGTTAATAAGAAAGAACATTATTTATTTCCGTACTTATTGTCCCAGATTTTATTACATTTCAGTTACTTATATATATATATATATATATATATATATATATATATAACATATATATGTACACATATATATATATATATATATATATATATATATATATGTATATGTATAATAAAATACCAACCAGCAACTAGTAATATCTGAAAAATATAATTCTTATTAGATAATGATCAATAATTCAACTGACTAATATGATATTAGTTAATGTTTAATCAAGAAAAAAATTAAGATACCTTATAAGTATTAATTATTCATGTGGATTACATTTTCCATCGACCATAAAATTTTAATTATTCAGTCTTTAAGAAAAATTATAATTTATTCATATTGAAGAATTTTCTGTATAGAATCTATTAACATTTTCCATATGCATTTTTTTATAAAAAAAATATTTTTTTCCTAATTACCGTCTAAAGTAAAGTATACATTATATATATATATATAAATATTTTATTTATACACAAAAACTTATGTGTTTACTTGAACATTTTTCAGTGAGAGTTTTCGGTAGTGAAAATAAAGATTCGAAATAAAAAAGATATTAAATATGACTGAATACAAATGACAAAATATCTATGTATATAAAACTACAAAGAACATTTTAAAATCGCGTTAAATTCTTAACAGTATATATATATATATATATATATATATATATATATATATACATGTCCTGTTCAAAAACTTGGAATTATCAAAGGCATACATGTCACGTACGCAGAAGAGTTTTGCACATAAACGAGAAGTGTTGTTAAATTTGCCGTTTCTTCTAAAATAAAGGTCTTATAAAATATAAATTTATCTGGATGTTGTGTATCTTAAAACGGTCAGAGAATTTTTCTAGCGAACGCGTACCTTATTTGTAAGTATAAAATAAGTATTGGTGCTGCAATAAAATGATCCCCGCTGGGCGATTTTTCATGACTTTTTCCACTCTAAAATTCATTTGATCTATTTTTTAGACAATAAAACTTTATTAAAAATACAATAGTATATATTTTGAAATAAATTATATACATACATTCACTCTCATATATATATATATATATATATATATATATATATATATACTTTTACTTTCTTTAAAAAAATAAATAAGAATATATGCATCATGAATGACCCATTTATTTTGATATTTTAGACAATCACATAAATGCTATGAAGAATTATATTAATAATTTATTTTTTTTTATATTTAAAATATAATTTATATTTAAAACTATAATTTATTTATAATATCTCTTAGTAGTGTCATCTTTATCGACGGTTTTATTTAGAATTCCAAAATAATTACTGTATTCGATATAAAACAATCCAATCCGCAATGTATTTTTAAAACGACATTTTATAAACTAAATAATGATAAATTGTGTAATGCTTAAAAAATATTTAAATAAAAAAATATATTTAATGAATTTTAAAATCTATTAGGTTGGTAGAAAAATAATTGCGGTTTATGCACCCTTTGTCAAACTTTTTCTGATTTTCTTAACTGTTTTAACTGGTCCAGAACTGTTGAACAGTTCTATGACTAACGACTAAGTTTTGTGTAAGTTCTTGAACTGTTGTGTGCGGTTCTGATTCAACTAACGCCTTCAGTTAGTAGTCATGAACTGAAGATGGATGCCTGCGACATTCTTCATCTTCAAGACTCTCCACCCCAGTATGAAAATTATACAATCACTATTGTACCGTATATTCCTTATCAGTACCCACACCAAAAGCATCGTTTACTTTACGACCAATTTCTGCTGCTTTACCACCAGTTTTGAACTTATACAAAAATTTTTTCTTATTTGCTTCTTTTCTATCTTTAATCAATAGCACAATTTGAATCAAAATTAATAATAAAACCAAAATAGATATTTCCAAAATACAGACAGAAAAATGTACTTTAAAATGATATCAATATGAATACCAAGAAATGACACTTTCATTGAAAAAAATTAAGTTTGGAATCCAAAAAACAAAAACCGAAATTATTTTCCTACCAACCTAATATGACATCTTATTATTAAATAAATAATAAGAAAAATATATACGAGTACTCTTATAAATCATTTCGAATAAGAATGAATCTACGAATATTCTATGCTAACTCTTTAAATTTTATCATTAACATGAACACGATGAAACGACACTTTCATTGAAAAAATCAAGAATTCAGAATTCAGAAGACAAAAACCGTAATTATTTTCCTACCAACCGAACATAACGAATTACATTGAAAGATTAATCTTTCATGCACTATACATAGCATCTGTATTTAAAACTATAATATATTTATAATTTAACTGTAGATATTTTTATTTTATGTGAAGATATTTATTTTAAAATAATTGAAAATATTTATACATGTGATACATTTAGTGTCTGTTCGAATGGTTTTAAAATGTAAAAAATACACTTAAAATACATATATTTGTTTAATTTGATTCAAAACTAATTTATAAAAATATCAATTACTGTTTATATTATTTTTCTACATACACACACACACACATATATATATATATATATATATATATATATATATATACAGGAAAATATATAAGACATTAAGTTTGCTTTACTAATAACTTTAAATATAAAACTCTCAAAATATCACTGGCAATAAAATTATAAGTACATAATCAATAATGTTAGACAATTTCCTTCGTTTATATTTTAATATAGACCTAATTTAACATTTACCTAGTCTAATTTCAACACAAGTTTCTAAACATAAACGATCATAAAGATATTACTGATATGTATTTTGAAAAGAACCAACCGAAATTCTTTAATACATAATAATTAAATTTCAAATTTTTTTCACAAAAAATGAACAGACATTTATACAAAACTGTAAAATAAGTAATTATGCTTTCATTGTTTACAGTTATACCGAAAGGTAGCGTCCAATGGAGGACAGTAGGGCATGTGACGGGCCGTACAGTACACCTGGACACTATTGTTTGGCCCGGAGGCGACATCGTAGTATCAGGACTATCGGCTCGTGCGCGTTCCGTTTTCCGCGTTGTTACCGCATTGGCACCCCCCTTCGTCATGGAAAGCGAGTTAGACGAAGATGGCCAATGTCTACGAGGTAAGAGCGTTATAAGTTAATTAAAATTTTTGATTTATTTTGAACAACTTTTGTACGATATGAGAACCAGGGAGAATTTTATTTCATATGCGAAGTATTTTCTTCTCTATTAGTAACAGAAACTGTGTGTGTGTACATAGCGACGGCGGATTTAATAAACTTTGTAAAACAGTTTCGATTTAAATCAAGTGAAAAAAGTTGCATACTGATATATATATGTATATATATATTTATATATATATATATATATATATATTTAAATATATATAGAGAGAGAGAGAGTAAGAGAGAGAGAGGATTCAATTAACTAAAAAATTAATCGATTAGTATACAAATATACCTACTAATATTTTCTGTTCATTTTAGAAAAAAAAATTAACATAATATTGTACAAAGAGGGATATGACGGGTTTAAAGAAGATATTTCACAAAAATAAATTCAATTATCTTGGAAATAATAAACCATATCTATTAAAAATACGTGAGCTCGATATTAACGTGGGACTGTTTTATGTCAGTTGTATTTTACTTTTTACCAATTTTCAGTTTTAAAATTAAACGTTATTGACATATATTTCTGCACACATTTCAATCCGAGCTTTTTTGAAAATTAATCGCGAGGTCAGTTTTAAGCGGATTGATCAAAGGATTTTCAATTTTCATGAACCGATATCAATCGTTTCTACTTATTATTGAACGTTGCATTTTTAAATACCTTTTTACATTTTTAATCAATTACACTTGAGTTCGCTTTATCGGTGTACTGAATTCATAAAATTTTTAATAATCTAATGATTTTTATATACATACGCATATAACTATAACTTTATGTACATATATATATATATATATATATATATATATATATATATATAAATATATAAATATATAAATATATAAATATATATATATATATATATATATATATATATATATATAAATATATAAATATATATATATATGTATACACATTATATACGATAAATAATATTAAGATAGGAGTAAAATAAGAGTTATTCCATCGTGGGCGGCTAAAAGAACTGTTTCGAAACTTTATACAACGCTCTATAAAATATCAGATATTTATTATAAAGTATTGTAACAACTAAAGAATTTTACTTTGTTATAAAAATCTAATATCTCACAATCGAAGAATTTTTTGTAGATATTCCGATGGGAAATTAAAAAGAAATAAAAAAGAATGTTTGACAATACGTTTCTAGATTCGTATTAAATAAATTAGTACGGATTTATCTTCTGTTATTTATTTATTTTTTTATAATAAATCAATATGTATTTTTTTTATCAAAAGGGCGAACAATGCCTATTGTTTAATTTAAGAATTAACTCGTTAGTGTTTAAGAAAAATTACTTTTATATTTAATTAATTTACGACTAAGACATGTTGGTACATATCTCTAATATTTACACTCATATTTATTTATATTGCACATAAATTATAAATAATTGTATTAACATATTTATAAATAAACAAACAATATTTCAATTTCGAAAAACTTTCTAAAATTTTAGCTTTGTAGTAAAATGAATGGCTTGGAACATCTATTTCTATATAATTATAACATTTCTCGTCACTTTGTCCGCAGAACAAAGTCTGTGCCGACGAGAAATGTTTATCTACGGTGACAAGAAATGTTTCCTTTGTCAGTTCATAGATTTCAAGTTTAATTCATTAACTATCTACAATTTTCCTTTGTAATAAAATAAAAGGTTTGAAACATCTATTTCTATATAATTAAAACCGACATTTCTCGTCACTTTGTCCGCAGGACAAAGTCTGTGCCGACGAGAAATGTTTATCTGCGATGACAAGAAATGTTTGCATTGTCAGCTCATACGTTTCAAGTTTAATTCATTAAGTTTCGTTCTTAGGCATTTTTTATTTTTAAATATATTATGTTGTAAAAACCAATAAACAGTTTTTTTCTTTCGATGTTTCTTTCTTTTTTACCGTCAATTTTGACCGGTTATATACTAGTGTAATAATAATTATTCAATAATTTTGAAGCACATTTTTATTAACTTTCATTCATTTATTATTCTTCATGCTTTCATTAGTATTATTGGAGTGGTAACTCTGAGACTCAGTCACTTAAAAGTGTCACTTTTTAAATCACTTAAGAATGTGTTTAAAAAATAAGTTAAATGGTCAATATTATAGATTTCTTACTAAAAATCACTTATTTTAAAATCTGTTACATTTTCTTAAGTAATGATCCATTGTCATTTTGAGTCAGATAAGTATCTGTTTCCATAACTAATTACAGCAGGAATGCCATTCTCAAGTAGATATTGAAGACTGCCATTAATATCTAACTGAAAATAGTATTCGTATCGAATCTATTAGAGTAGAACATACATTTATCTAATCTAAAAGGACAAACACCAATAATACAACATACCAACACGATCACAGGTATGAACAGATTCAATTATAATTTTAAAAATGTATAATTATTGTTTTAAATGTACAATAATTATGTATAAATCGATAAAATTTCATCCCTAAATTTTCACTAAACATAGACTGATATTTTCAAAGTTTTTTTAGACTAGTATAAATATTAAAATTTTCTAAATAGTCTTCGGTGTTAATAATACAGTCATATTTAATTAAAAATAATAATGCCTGCTATATAGAAGATTATTTGGAATAAAAATCAATATCTGATCTCAAAAACTGTCTTATAATCACTTATTTCAGTATTTTAAAATATATAGGTACTTTTCTAACGGGCTTCATCTTGTAGGAACTGCTGACAGTCTACTTTCCAATATTAATTTCGGTCAACTGCCATCCACGGGTGAATTTTGAAATCATGGCACTCGAATAGATACAAATAATATGTAACCATCAACCTTATATCTTCCATATAATGTTTTAGATAATCCTTATACAATCCATATAAGGATCATAATCTTTATAAGGTCACATTATATTTACCTTGTATTAATCTTATAATGCATTTGAAGTGAATTTATATGATCTTTTTACGGATCACATCTTATAAGCTTAACGACCATAAATGGATGGTAGTGAATCTTACTCTCACTTTATACAAACCATATATGGTTTGTATAAGGTGAATTAATATGTTCCTTATACGGTTCATGTAATGTAGAGGCTAACTAGGGTAGTAGAAAGCAAACACTCACCTGATCCTAATAAACAAAGGCCGTCAAGACAACAAATATAGAAATTATAATCATGTAGTTCATATCATGATTTCCGAATTGGAAAAAAATGATTGATCTACATAACGATCAGCAGATTTGATTTAAAATATTTTCCAACAATGTATGTGAATAAATGAACAGTTCAACTCTATACACAAATATATTAATATTCCACTTAGGACAAAAGTTTTCTTATACCAACACTCAATATATATATATATATATATATATATATACTAATTTTTGAAATAATCACTTTATTATAATTATTATTATGATATTATAATAGAAGATCAATTTTGTTGTTTAAATGCATATATATATAGAGAGAGAAAGAGACGACGGGTCTGTACACCAAGGCGCCCTAGAGCTTTATTATTTTTGAGGCCCTCATAAATACATATTATATATATGAAAATTATGGAATTAATGAAGGAGAGAGGTGATACAAAAATCATGCTCTACAAATGATGGTTTACTCTATTTTTTTAATTAACCCATTAAGCACCGATATTACGTATACGCAACACTATTTTTAGAATTTTTTTTCTGCTAAAAATATTTTTATTTCAAAACTTTTTTATATAACAGTAAACATGATTCAATAGCAATAAAACTACATTATAAAAAAAATGCTTGGACATATCTTTAGAAACGACTAGATTTTAAATTCACAATTTTCAAAATCGCTTTCTCTTAAATCATATGTGACTTATTAGAGTTGAGTCATAATTACATTTAAAGATTTTAGTTTAAAATTTGAATTGAAAAAAATAATGATAAAGGAGTAAAGAATAAAAAATAGGAATTTAAAATAAATCTAAAGAATAATAAATTTACAAAGAGTAAACGTAATTTATTTAACTTCTAACAGTGCATTCAAAAAATACAAAATTCGTACATGAAATATCGTAGCTGCGATTGAAAAAATGTATCGATAACTTGAAGTATTTTACGTCTGGAAACAAGCACAATACATTTAAAAGAAAACTACTTTGCTTTGAAATGTGTCGTGAACAGTTTGGAATACGATGTGATGCAATCAAAACAGATATAAACGAAATATGTTGTAGGATTTTCTGTAAAACAATTCGTTCTGTTTATATCTATGCAATAAGAGTAACAATAGTAACAGTTTGGATAAATATGATATATATATATATATATATATATATATATATATATATATATATATATACATATATATATATATATATATATATATATATGTATATATATATATATATATATGTACATATATATATATATATATATATATATATATATGTACATGTATATGTGTGTGTGTGTGTAAAAAAGAGATACGTAGAAAATTTGGTGCTCTAATGTTTCAACCCGAGTCAGTCGACGTTTACCACATGTTCACATGACGAGGCCGTTACGCTGAACAACCTAGTAGAAGTTGGCTTGAAAATCCCAATGGGAAATTGAGTTGGCAAACAAATGACTGTAGGTGGTTTGTTACAGCAGCCCGTCTAGTGTATAGAGAGCGTACTTTGTATCACCTACACTTGACTTCAGTTGAATTGAACAATATATCGTTTGCGGTATGGAAAACTGTAATGATATAATCATACATCAACAGCTAAATAAAAACAGTGCAGTTAAACAAAGAAGGAGAGGGTATACTCGTAATAATATAGGACAGGGATTTATCAACATGTTAATCTGGGTTTTTCGAAACTTTTTTCAAATGTTCACTATTTGAGAAGATCGACAACGAGTTATAATAAAGACACAAATTAACACACAGAAAAGACTGTTGTCGGGGTCTTGTACCCCCAGGTACGGACAATAATAACACGACGACAATACAAAAGATGTCCAAATACCTCAATCAAAAATACAAACAATCTCGTATTTATTTTCATTCTGTATAAATCAACGAAATCGACAGACGGTTGCCGAGAAAAAAATCGTTTCTTTATATGAGGTTCCTCGACATGACTACATGTTTTTATGTTAAAATCTGAAACGAATTGTTAAATATTAAACATATTTGATACATATGAATATATTCCAATTTATACCGTATCTCTCTTATGGTATAAAATTCGTTATTAGATTAAAAAAATCGTTTTGAATACATTCAGTAAATCTATATAATGATTTTATCTACACAACAACAATCATATCAACAGATTTACATCAATCAACAGATTTGATCTAAGACATTTTCCAACGATGTATGTCAATAAATGAACAGTTCAACTCCATACACAAATATATTAATATTCCACATAGGACAAAAGTTTTCTTATACTAAAACTCAATAAATATATATATATATATATATATATATATATATATATATATACTAATTTTCGAAATAATCACATTATGATAATTATTCTTATGATATTATAATAGAAGATCATTTTTGATGTGTTTAAGTGCATATATATATATATATATATATATATATTTATATATATGCATATATATATATATATATATATATATATATATATATGCACTTGAAACATATCAAAAATGATCTTCTATTATAATATCATAAGAATAATTATAATAAAGTAATTATTTCAAAAATTAGTGTATATATATATATATATATTTATTGGGTTTTGGTATTATATTCATATAAATATAAATATAAATATATATATATATATATATATATATATATATATATATATATGAAGGACGGATCTGTACACCAGAGGGCCCTGAAACTTTATTATTTTTGAGGCCCCCATGAATATATATATATATATATATATATATATATATATGAAGGGCGGATCTGTATATCAAGGGACCCTGAAGCTTTATTATTTTTGAGGCTCCCATGCATATATATATATATATATATATATATATATATATATATATATATATGTGAAAGTTATGGAATTAATGAGAGAAAGGTGATACAAAAAGCATGCCCTGCAAATGATGGAGTATTCTATTTTTTTAATTAACTAATTAAGCGCCGATATTACGTATACACAACACTGTCTTCAGAATTTTTTTTTCTGCTAAAAATATATTTATTTCAAAACTTTTGTTATAACAGTAAACATTGATTCAATATCAATAAAACTACGTTATTAATTTTTTCGATTTTTGTAGAAGTCAGGAATAAAATGGAATAGATGTAGACTGCAAGAGCATATATATATATATATATATATATATATATATATATATATATATATATATGTGTGTGTGTGTGTGTGTTTAAAAAGTACAATGTTTTTCTCCACCCGGAGCGTTTTAGCAACTATCGCGGAGTTTGATTCGGATTTTAATGAAATAAATGAATTTAAAACTTAGAACAGACTAGTTTTTATTCACTTTTGAATTCACATTTTTTTTCATAATGCTAACATACTACGCTACCTCGCAATTATGTATACAATACATCTCACTGTAGAAAACCATAATTTTTAATTTATTTCTTTCTAACCCCAAATAAATTATAAGCGTCCTAGAACCCACCAGGTGATATGTCCTGTTTGTTAGCAGAAAAATATCTAATTTTATGGAATAATTTTGAATTTTATCGGTTTTTATTGAAGTAATTTCTTATATTTTTTTATGTTTCTCAAGAAAATACATAAAACTTTTTAAGTAACTACTACAATCGCTATAAATACAACCGAATCAAAAGGTTAAAATTGTACAACAATGGTAATTTAACAATCATGGTTATCAATATTTGATTCAGAAATGTTTTATTTATTTGTACAACGTATTTTTTTTAATTTTCATTCATTGTGAGGCCCCTTACAACGCGGGACCTTAAAGCTTAAGGTTGATTGTTTATTGAGATTTTAGGGTGCTTCAGCTGCTAGTCATTAACATCCAAATTGAAACTTAAGCTTCATTAGTTTCCATATAGATCCCTCTCTGTATATATATATATATATATATATATATATATATACATACATATATATATATGTGTGTGTGTGTATGTAAAAAATATAACTTACCCAACGAAGCTCAATAAATCTATAATTTATTTAATATTAAAAATCCTAATTTATTTAAAAGCGTTTTGATAGAAAAAAATGTCCATTTATTACAAAATGAATATAAAAATGTATTATTTTTTCATCCCACAATAATATATTTTTTTCTAGTCGCAAATGTTCAGTAAAACACCATTTATCATTTTGAATTGTTGCTTATACGCATTTCAATAGTGATGCCAGTATTCTCGGGATGACAAGGTACAGAAAATCTGTACATTCTTGTTTACATTAACCCTCTGAAAATAATGGCATCGCCATCAAAATCATATAAGCAGCAATCATAAATGATCAATAAGGATTTATTGGACATTTTTTCACCAGAAAAAAAAATCTGTTTGTGGTCTGTAGGCTGAAAGATATTAAATTTGTGTAGTCAAATTATTTACATTGCCAGGACTGTATAATGTGTGGATATGAAAATTCATATGTAAAATAAAAATAATAATAAATTAACTAATCAGTTAGAAGCACTAATCAGTTGAATATATGAATTTTACAGAAAACTAGTAATTATTTATAATAATATTTATTCCACTGTTAAACTAACCAACCAAATTTATCTGCCATTTTTTAATCTCAATTTGATCTAATGATACAATAATCTAAGTATAGATTTTTTTGTATCGTATATTATAATTCTTCATATTATACACTTCTTATCAAAAAAATAATTGTATTTTTTATAATAAATACTATATATGTAGAGAGATACATAATATTTATTAAAAAAATATATATTTTTTTAATAGATGTACAAAAATAATAAGAACAAAATAACATAACTGTTTACTTAAAACAAACTCTCTGAAAACATTAAAGTTTACAAAACGTACATAATTTCCTTTGTAGACGTCACACAGTTGCTATCATGTCTACACAAGCTCTACATATTAATACCGTAATTTTTGCTTGAAATATGTTTGTTTAACCATTAGTCGTCGTGCGAATACAGAACGGCAATGTGCGGGATTGAATCCGTTAGTAATTTGCAAAGCAACTGCTCTATTTAGAAAGAGAGACACTCCGGCCGCAGGGCAACATTGACTGTATACGACATAGGACAGCAGCGGTTGTAAAACCAAAGTGATAAATGAGTTAAATAGCGCGACATTAATCTCTGTCGTAAGAATACGCGGCTCGGAACCGCAAGTTTATCCCGCGTGCGCGTACACACCCGCCCACACAGTGAGAATTGTCGATTACCATTATCTTTTATGACACTCACTATTTACTTTTAACGATTCTTTCTTGTCTAGGTTTACCCTGCCATCGTGTGCTCACGTCGGACAAAGACAATCTCACCTTGGTCTTCAACGATATGGACACGCAAGAACGACTCGAAGACGAAGAGGAGGACAATTTCAATTCTAATTTTGCATACAGACACACACCAAACGAATACAACGACAACGCGGATGGATTCCTTCCATTCCAGAGATACAAGTACAAAACTAACTGTTGTTACGGCCTCGCCATGGATCTGTTAGAGAATATTGCGCAAGAGTTAGAGTTTAATTTTCGTCTTTACATTGTCGCCGACGGACTGTTCGGGGCGAAAGTGTTAAAACAGCCCCGTTATCATCGTGACCTGTCAGTCTTCTACAAAAAGCACATGAATTTTAAGTATGATCAAGACGAGGGCTACGCAACGAACCACGGACGTATCGGAATCAAGAGGGAAATGTACGAAATAAATAAAGAGGATATTTATAAGGTGCTCCGCGAACACGACGTGAAATGGAACGGAATCGTCGGCGATTTAGTATCCGGTGCAGCGCACATGTCCTTCGCTGCACTCAGTGTGTCGAGTATACGCAGCGAAGTAATCGATTTTAGTGTCCCATTCTTCTTTAGCGGCGTATCGTTTCTAGCAGCGCCGCAACAAACGTCGGAAATCCCGCTACTGGCATTTCTCTTGCCGTTTTCTCCAGAGCTTTGGATCGCTATCTTCACTAGTCTCAACATCACGGCCATCGCTGTGGCCGTTTACGAATGGCTATCTCCGTTCGGTTTGAATCCTTGGGGACGGCAACGATCAAAAAACTTCAGCATGAGTTCCGCGCTATGGGTTATGTGGGGTTTGCTGTGCGGTCACCTTGTGGCGTTCAAAGCACCGAAGAGCTGGCCGAACAAGTTTCTTATTAACGTGTGGGGCGGATTCTCGGTCATATTCGTAGCTAGTTATACTGCCAATATAGCTGCCTTGATTGCAGGATTGTTTTTTCATAACTCGGTCGGTAATTACCATGATAAAAGTGTAAGTATTTTATTTATTCCCTTTTTCATCTATCTAGTTATTTATTTTATTGCAATTATTTCAAACATTTTTTTTAAAAACTATTTTTTTATAAAAAAATAAACAAAATAACTAATTAAAAAAGTTAACAAACAAAACAACTATCAAATTTTATTTCTAATAACCACAAAAATTATTTCATTTTTGCTGCTAATCCCTTCATTAAAAAAATTTGGTATTGAAATGACACGAATATCATTATAATACTTTTAATATATATCAATTATAATGTCTATATATATATATATATATATATATATATATATATATATATATATATATATAATTATAGATACGTATCTCAATTATTATTTGAAACGAAACAGAATTCATTTTCAGTTTACAATGCATGCGAAAAGCTAGTTTAGATCACCCGTTCAACATAAACATAAAGGTGTATTTATTTACAAATTTGTATTTAATGCCAATATTTACATGAAAATTGAACAAATTATAGAGAATACAATAGGTTTATTAGTTGATAAACAAATGTTTTACGAAATTTTATTCATATATCTGCATATCCAATTAATCATATTACAATCAATAAAATTATTCCACTTAATGCTGTTTGGAATATATATATATATATATATATATATATATATATATATATATATATATATATATATACTGTTTATTGGTAATAATTACATTTCACGTTAAATTAAAGTATTAAAAATTCACATGTTTTTCTACATAAATTACAAGCCATAATAAAAAGTGAGAATGTGAATATTTTTTTTATTTTTGTTTCTATTCATATTCGTTTCTTATAAACAGAAGTATTTATAAGAAACGAATGTTTATATTAAAAAGGTGTGATTTAAAAACAGTAATCGATTTTCACAATGACAACAAATCCCATACGATTAAATATTTAAACTTTTATCTGAACAAAGGGATTACTCTCTATCGTACTTTTAGACATGTTTAGTTATCGAGTATTAACAGAATACTGAAAATATGTGTTTAAAATCATAAATCGTCAATCTTTCAGAAGATTATCACTGATTCATCTGAACTTACTTGAACAATTTGTGAGGAAAAGTTCGGATCTAAGTTGTCAAAGTTTTTAGACGTTACACATATATATACGAACATGGTTATTCGTATTCTGGAATTGATTTATAAGTTTCTGAATAGTTGTTTAAGCATTTGATTACATAAAATAATAACAGGAAAAAGTAGCTTTAGACATATATCACATATGATATCGTATATCAGTGATTAATATTATTTAATATACATATATATATATATATATATGTATGTATGTATTAGTTTGGTAGGAAAATAATTGCGGTTTTTTTTCTGAATTCTAACCTTCATTTTTTTTAATAAATTTATCATTTTAAAGTGAATTGTTGGTCTGTATTTTGGTAACAATGACTTTGGTTTTATTATTCATTTTACTTCAAATTGAACTATTGAATTGAAGATGAAAAATAAACTGATAAGAGCAATTTTTTGTATGAATTCAAAACGGGTGGTACAGCACCAGAAACTGCTTGTAAACTAAACGATGCTTTTGGTGTGGGTACTGTTAAGGAACGTACGATGCAATAGTGTTTCTAAAAATTTCATACTGAGAACAAGAGGTCACCGGCGCTTTTCTCCAGTTCATAACGACCAACTGAAAGCATTACTTGAATCATAACGACCCACAACAATTCGAGAGCTTGTACAAAAGTTAACCGTTAGTAATCCAACAGTTCTGGACCACTTAAAACAGCTACAAAGAAAAATGTATATGAATTTGAAGATCATAAACCGCCATTATTTTTCTACCAACGTAATATGTATATATATATATATATATATATCCGTATATATATATATATATATACAGAAAAGTGTTTTTAAGTTTTATTATTGCTAATTCTAATACCCCATTATAATTTTATGGATCATGAATTAAAATGTCGAAAAATATTTTCCATCATAACGTTACATGTTATCATATTTTTATTCGAAATGTGATTTACTTTCGCCTATATCATGAACCATTAAATACATATAAAACCGTTTTAAAAGCATATCGTTTTTATGACATTCACATTTTTTTAATACGTCGTCATATCAATAATAACGCATATCAAAACGAATCGATAACCATTCAAATTGTGTAACTTTACATGATTACAACATTTTTGCAGTTACTTAGTCTGAAAGTGGGTGCTCCAATGGCTTCAGCGGCAGATTATTACGTGCAACGTACGAATCGACATTTGTGGGAGCATATGAAACGATACAGTCTCGAAAATGTTGAAGACGGTGTTGCGCGTCTCAAAAACGCCTCTTTAGATATCCTGATTGCAGATACACCTATTCTAGATTACTATCGTGCCACCGATCACGGTTGCAAACTGCAGAAAATCGGTGATACGATCAATGAGGATGCTTATGCTGTTGGAATGGCGAAAGGTTTTCCACTTAAAGTGAGTTTTTTCTTATTGTTATTATTTTTAACTGTACCTATTTGATTTTTTCCCTACTTATAAGCAAATAAAGAAAATCAGCTATTTAGAATAGATCTTTAACATCATTCTTTTAGTACACAAATTATTTATATGAATATTCCAATATTCTTCAAATAAAAATGCAAGAAAATGTATTTTTATTTTATAAATTATTGTGACTCAATTGTATCAAAATAGTTTTAAAAAAGATGCGTAAATCGATCAGTAACGTACAAGAAAAATATACATAATTACATAAAGATAATTATTCAAGTTTCATAAACGCACAGATCAAGTTTTAAAAATAAGTTGTCATTTTTAGAAAAGTTTCAAGATAAATGTTAGTTTTATTCTAGATTTAAGAATTTTTATCAACATTTTGAAAGTTACATCTGTCTCATAAAATTGTATCAAAATGTTTATTCAAAACTGAAACATCCGACACTTTTATTAAATATTTTTGAATATTCATTACAGCAAGAATAACAATTATTGATTTAGATAGGTAATTCTTATATATACTTTTGAAAAAGAATAGAATTATATATAATTTCATTACAAATTGTTTCCTAAAATTTCACTTCTTAAATAATTTTACTGTATTGTTAAATAAATCTAAATAATTATAAATTTAATAGAAACATTAAATCAATATGTTTCATATATAAATATACATAAATTGAAATGCATAAAAACGCACTTTTTTTAATACACAGAAAATAATTTATAGAAAATACTCAAATAGTTAATTCAGTTCTAAGGAATTATGTTCTTGGTTTGAATTATGTTGTTGAATTATTGTTCTATTAAAATATAATTTTTAATTGTTTAAGTGCTATAATAAATGTCAACATTAACATTAATTGGTTACAAAGTTAACCTCGGCAAAAAAGTATATAAAATCTGTCGAGTAATCGGATAAAAGTATCCCATCGTTCATCTACTACACCGTGTTGTGTGTCATGTACATGCATACATATTTTATTCGTTATTTTGTAGGACAGTATATCTGCCGTGATAGCGAAATATGCTAGCAACGGTTACATGGACATATTACAAGAAAAATGGTACGGTGGACTTCCTTGTTTCAAGCTCGCGACAGACATGGCACAGCCGCGGCCGCTTGGGGTTGCGGCCGTGGCCGGCGTTTTTCTGCTACTTGGACTCGGTATGTGTATGGGCTGCCTTATATTGCTCGTCGAGCATCTCTTCTATCGTTATACGCTTCCTATTCTACGACACAAGCCCAAAGGGACGATATGGCGAAGTCGGAATATCATGTTTTTTAGTCAGGTTAGTTCTTTTTTTGTTACACGCATCGATTGTCGACCGTGTGTGCTCTGTCTTACACGAAATTTAATTATCGATCTCGCAGAAGCTGTACAGATTCATCAATTGTGTGGAATTAGTGTCACCTCATCACGCCGCGCGTGAACTCGTTCACACGATTCGTCAAGGGCAGATCACAAGTCTCTTTCAAAAAAGCGTTAAAAGGGTTAGTTATATTCTACATCGATCTCTCTTCATTTAAACTAATATTCTTTGCTTATAAAAAAAATAGTGGTTATTAATATTAAATGATTATTTATATGCATTTAATTAATATGGATGAATTCGTAAAAAAAATTTTAATTTTAATTACATATAATCATTTAATGTTACATACTCTATACAATATAATTAAATTAATACATTTCGATATCTAAACAATAATTTCTGATTAAAAAAAAAACATTAACTAAAAAACAACATTAAAAAACTTATACTGTAAGTACATTCTAATTATTTTTTTATTTTATTGAAAACAGCTCAAAATTTCACTATTAGAAATTGTTCATCTTTTCTTCTAAAAATATTTCCATTTAAATACGCAAAACTTTCTTTCGCCAATCCTATGATCTTAAAATTTGTTCTAGAAGGAACATGAACAACGTCGGAGAAGGAAAAGTAAAGCGCAATTTTTCGAAATGATTCAAGAAATAAGAAGGTAGAATCCATTTCTACTTATATGTTTCTTTTATTTGTCTAATTAATATATGTTTTTTTCTTACAGGGTACAACAAGAAGAACGAGACCATTGTGGGACATTAGAATCTGTCACAGAAGTAGCATCTGAAGAAATCGAAGAACAATCGTCGTTAAATGATAACAAACAACCGAAACTCAGTCCTAATATAATCCGACGTCATTTCATGCGATCAAATCCTAAAATTGATTCTAGTTCTTCAGCACCGACTACATTAAGATCTCCATCAAAGCGTTTATTCAGTAAACCAATCTTCAGTCCCAGGTCGAAAGCAAAAGCAAACAGTTCGAATACGTTAAATGTTCGTAGATTTAGTACGGATAGTGTTTTCAACTCAAACTCCTTGAAGATTGACACGAGCAGCGCCATAGGAAGAAGATTAAGTAAAGACACGACATTTTTAAGTAGCAGTCCGCCAGATATCAATAGTAGACGATCCAGCAATCTGGACGTGGCGTTCGGACCGAAATTCAACATCAAGAGCCCCGTGTTATCAATTGAAAATGTCTCCGATTGTACTTCGTTGGGCGTCCCGTTCGATTTCAAACGTAAACTGTCTGATGCGGAGAGTATTGGTAGGAAATTAGCAACGATTCCTAAATATAAAGATTTTTCAAGCAAGCAAAATCTCAAAGTTGAAGATCCGCTGAGTAGACGTCGAAGTGATTTGGGAATATCAAAATCATCCAAAACCAATCTAGGATCAGATTCGAAATTTGGCTCGAATGAAATTTTTAAAATCGACAGTGACATGTCGTCAGTTAAAAGTTGTCACAATATCCCTGAGCGGACTTCAATAGAAATCAACGAACCTCCGATGAATGTATCTAGTGCAATTAATCTCAGTTCTTCGCAAAACTATAACTTATCGGATGATGAAATTGCAAGAAGAAATAAACAAACGATAAACCAATTACAGGTGAAAATCACGGGCGGGATTTCAAATAAATCTAAACCTCCGATAAAACGTACACAAAGTAATAACACGTCGAAAAATCCCGAAATACGGATTGAGATCGAAGATACGTCGAAGGACGTCGACACAGTCGCACCTAAGAAGAACATGAACAGGAAATTGAAACAGAGACACCGCAGTTTAGGCGACAGTCATCATCAAGGGCGTCCAAAGCCGCCAGAGCATTCGCAGTCGCTAGATTCGAATAAACCACTGACAAGTATAAAGAACCGTGACGATCTCATCTCAACAGATTCGTCGAGAAGTAGAAGTTCTTCGCCTAGATGTCGTGAGCACGATCTACCTCCAGCTCCCCCGCCGCCCAACTGCAGTCCGCGAAATTCGAACGGAAAATCACCCTTAGAACGATTATCCAAAGACGAACTAGTATTATTATGGAGAAGTTCCGAGTCCGAACTAAGAAGCCATTTACTGAAAGCTTTAAGAGACAAAGACGTAGACGACCCTCCTTGAGCTCTATGTCTTTTCAAGTGATTCTTAAGAATGCCTTGGTATATTGCCGGTTGACTTATACTGAGAAGTGTGTCCAGTGAACATTCACTTATACACTAAATTAGAAACGAGTTTGAACCAAAAACTGCATTACTGAGATAAACAAAACACAGACATCTGTTTGTATTTCGCATTGAAATTGTGAGAATAAAACAAAAACATCATTGTGTCTACACATATTGTCCTGCACACATTTAGTTTCTGTTCGAACGTTAGTACGGTTCTTTTAAAACGATAATTTCATTCATACTCAAAATGTTACTCTCTCTCTTACATTCTTTTCATTTGCATCGTACAGCAGTACTCACAAAAACCCCTTCAAATATAAACAAATCGTATATGTGACAGCACGCCGTCAGTATCGTCTAAATCTGTTTAATTTAAACTATTTCAACATTGACCAATAAATGTACATCACATAAAATACGAGTGAACATTATCATAATTGTGACTTTACTGAATTTCAATCGCAATACACCATTTAAATAAATTTAACAAAATATTAACGAAATATATTAATTGTCATAAAAATATTGCACAAAATTGGTAGATAATAGCAACTATTTTTGTAGATATTATGAGTGTAGCGTGTATAAATTATTTTAACGACCACAATTGAAAATACTGTTTTAACAAATAATAAATATAATTAAAAATGAACTAATCATGCACACTAGTGGCCTCGACATGCATTTTATCTTGCTAATCCTCGCGATTTTATTTCGAATACACATTTCATCTGATATACTAATTAAGAATGTAAACGTATTAGGTATTTATGAACTGATGGATTTTAAATCTTAACGGGAGATTGTACAGTTTAATATTCATGACACGTTTTACGATTAACTTGGTACCAACACGGACATTACTCTAGGAATTTTGTCCGATTAAAGTTTATTCCGCTCTTACTATCTTTTAATTTTAAATCGTTTCACTACGGATTAGAAGTATATATGAATATAAGACACTTATTAATCTAAATAATATTTCAAACAATATACTAACGAGCATTAAATTTCTCATTCTAACCGTAAAATAATATTACATTTTTTAACATTAGCATATTTTTTTATTCGCTGAAAACCCCGCATTAAATTCTATCTATCTACTGAAAATAAATAATATTCTTAAATGAAACTATAATTTTTAATGCTGAAATTTCGACATAAGAAACAAATGCAATGCAAGTTCTACTGTATGTCACTAATCATAGTAACATTAACATTGAAATTATACGACAGTATCAAATCTTATATTAATAATATAAAGTAAAAAAACAACATTAAATGCACTTACCATTTCAATAAATGTAGTTCTTCGCCAATTTTGATAAAACAAATCACAATATTATCACTCACACGGTGAACGCTAATTTCAAACGTCCAAAACGAAAGTGACTGTGTCTCGCGAGCCATCTGTTGATAAAATGTTGACGTTCGTCTTCAAACATATCTCCCTTTAAGATAAGAATGAAATCTTTTTAGAAAATACCTCATAATATACACATATTTTAACGAGTTCTTCAATCTATGGATAAAATTAAATTTGAAAAACAACTTAAATTATAGATTTATGCGTTTTAAGATATATAAATAACCTTATCGTTTTGTAATATATTTAAATAAATGCGACTCAAAATAACATATGTGATGAAATGAAAAAGTAATAGTGTATAAAAATACTTTTAATTTTCGTATGTAAATAATATATGTTAAAAACATTACAGCATATTACATCAAAAACAGTCTTTAAGTACTTACCTAAAACATGATATCTTTAATGAAACATTTACATGTAGATATATATGCAGGCGTACGGTTTTGAGTTCAGACACACACGAACACTTTCGGAACATAATACAAATGTACGTGCCAATAGTATTTCTATTATAAATGTTAAATATTTATTTTAATATCTACATGTTTCGTTCTTATGTCATTTCGAAACAAGAACAGTTAGGAGGTAACGATTGAAATAATCATAAAACGTTTGAACAAAAGCCTGCTCCAATATATAGTCATATACCAATATTAGTTATAGGCTGTAAAATTGTTATAGATTAAATAATAATGACATATTCAAAGTTATCAAATTGAATTATTTGTTTAATTTGTTCGTTAGAAATGAATGTGTTTGAAACCCCAATGGAGTGGAAGAAAAACGTTTTTAAATTGAAAAGTATTTAAAACGAAAGACAATTAAAAAACGGGTCTGCTGATTATTTTAATAATCATTTACAAGGAATCTGACACAGGTGCATTTGTTTACATTGAAAAAAAATACATATATATATATACACATAAATATTTATTATTTTTACTATTTATAAATACATCTACTGCCAAAATATTTATTGAATTATTAAACAAAATGTCATTCATATTTATAGTCTACCATTCAAGTACTTAGTGGTGATAAACAAGTCTTATGCTCTATTATATAAATAGTATTTTATGACATTGATAATATATTATATTGTATTATTCATAATAAACTATAATCCAAATTATGGTATATTATGATTTTATATAATAATATTACATAAAGTCTCGAGTTATTGTAAGCTGTTTTATAGCTTAGTATCATTGGTCATTTTGAAAAGTTCATTGTTGTGTCGAGAAAGGATATGTTTCGAAGAAGAATTTAAATGAAATTAAATAAAAACAAATATTGGACTCAAAACGATTTGATGGAAAATGTCATTCATGTAGAATAAACGAAAATAACATAAAAATGGACTCAACAAATTTGAAACCATAACAAACTTATAAAGAAATATTTTATCTTTAGAATTTTAAAAACCGAAATGCTTGTGATTAATTCACGTTTTTTTTTTGTAGTAGAGTACATTTCAATCTATCAATACCTAACAGTAACTTCTTTCATATATTTAAATTAATTTGGTGCAAATATAAACACCATCGAAAATGTTATTTAATATAAAAATCCAGTAAACAACACAACCAGATTTGAAAACATCCTTGGGACTATCAGCTGTATTTTCATATACAATTTCTTGATTGTAAGGAATACCAGTTTGAATTTGAAACTTTATTTTTATAAAAAGATACTCTTGAAATATTTTTTTTAGACATGTATAATATATGTAAGAATATAACACATATACATACATTGCACCAAGTTAATTTTATGAACTAATTAACAATTTCATCATTTGAAAGTACGATCGTGATTTATATCAAAACAAATAAAATCTAACACTTGTTTAAAATTTGATCCGTTTTCTTTTTATAAAATATAGTAAAACCTTACATATTTTATTCTTCGGTTCTATTTTTCAGTCACATTTTCTAATAATACTGTTTAAATTAGGGTAGGTTTTTTAAATTTAATTCTTTGACATAGATGTGAATGTTATAAATTTATCAAATCTTTTCAATAATAAAATCATTCTAAAGAATATTCTGAAAGATAAGAAAAGCAAACATATTATAAGTACTTGAATTCTAAATTAAAAAAAAAAAAGAAAATGTCTTAAAATTCAGAGCATTATTTGCCCAATACTTATGACGATTAGAAGTTAAAATAAATATGAATATACCACAGTATATATATATATATATATATATATATATATATATATATGTATATATATATATATATGTGTATATATGTATATATATACCCATCAATAAATATTACATAAATGTGAAAACTTTTCAAACAATATAATTAATTGCTATTAATATTGCAAGTATTAAAAAGTGATACTACTTTAACAATTTCCTATATTTCATAAACAATTCTTAATACTATTAATATAAATGTTAATCAAAATAATCAATAAATTTGTATTTCATATTATAAACTATTATTCGATACTCCAGTTTTACTTGAATATATTTTAAATGTAAGGATTATAAACATATTTTATAAAATGTTAAATTCAGACCCAATTGCAGCCGATATAAAAGAAAAAAATACTTTCTATGTACATGTGACTTCGTAACTGTTTATTAATATGTATTAATATGCCAAAACACAGCATTTATTTATTTGTTGTGAGTGAAATCAAGTAATTGAATAAAACCGAATAAATTCACATTCAGTTATTAAATTTATATTCTGTTCGTATAGAGTTTGGTAGACAACCAAATAAACGTTTTATTTTATAATATACACAAGATATGACGACTTTGGCAAAAAAAAAACGATTAGGCAACTAAATTAACTTAAAAAATAAACAAATTAACATTTATTTTTTTCAAATCGAGTAGTACTTAAAATAATTTCGTATCACTTCAGTTTTTCTGTAAGGTTTTACTATATTTTTTGAAGAAGTATTTAAATAAATGTATTTAAACGCTTTTATTCTTATGAATATTAAAATGATTCAAATTTATTATAACACATTGTTTATAAATTCCTTTTTTCAATGCGTGTAAACTTTATGAATAAATTTTATTAAAAAAAAATCAAATATCAAAAATATAAATTGTTGAAATTATAGGCACAAATTAAATAAAATTGAAAAATTAGTAAAAAAAATAATAATAAAATAACTAGTTATTTGAAAAATTTATTATAAATAAGACCAATTGATTGTTTTAACACTAAATTAGATCTGAAGTCAATTTTAAAGATTTTCTCCGTCTATAAATCTATATACTACACTTATGCTATCTTGTTAAAAATTACAAATTTTATCATAAATATTAATATATTAAACGGAATGTATTGAAAAATGCAAAGCGATTATATTTATTCTATTCAAGAATGTCTACTGAATTGAATATGTTATTGAAATCTCTTTAGAAGTTTATATTTTTGTTGAGATCTGCAAATATTTCATGAGTGTACAAAAGAAATTATTTAGAATTTTATTCTATTATATAGTTTATGAATGGAAATTGTTCTGCATTAATAAATTTATATAAATAATTTAAATAAATTGATATTTTATGTACATAGTGTATATAGAAATTTATCGATGGATTCATGAAATTATATTTAGGAAAATATAAAAAAGTTTGTAAAAATAGCACTCGAACTATGTTGTTGAAAATATATTACTTAGAAACGAAAGCATTATTCTTTTAAAGCACTCATTACACATCCTGTTAATCCGATATTAATAAAATCAAATGTGTGTCAAGTTATCGTTAATTGTTATTTTTTAAACAATTTTATTTCACATACCTGTATTAATTCCTATTTTCTTGCAATCACATAGTATAATTTCCAATCAAATTTTACTGACTTATTTGTCTTAATCTTTATATTACTGAAGAATATCCCAAATTTACTTGTAATTTATGTCATTTTTACAAATTGCCCAATTT
Organism: Acanthacorydalis orientalis; assembly: GCA_034766995.1. NCBI lineage: Eukaryota > Metazoa > Arthropoda > Insecta > Megaloptera > Corydalidae > Acanthacorydalis > Acanthacorydalis orientalis. Next base: position 32,232,907 of record CM068320.1, read on the forward strand.
AATCAAATACACTGTAATTATCAAAAACGAAGAGGAAGAAAATTTATAACATAAATGTCTTATATCGTTAAGAGTATAATTTTTTTATTTTATTCCCATGTCTTACCTCTTGTCTAGAACCATAAACAATAAATTCCTAATTTATAACGAATTTACAGGACAATGTACTTTTTCGTGTTTCAGTTAGAGACTGCATTACTACATTTATACTATGTTTATAAATATTTGATTTTTTTAATATTTTACAATAAATATATAGGGAGTGTACATAAACGTCTTTTTTACAGGTATTTCTGTAAATTTGCCCAAAAAAGAGTCGAAAAAATAAACTGATAAATGTATGTATATATTTCAAAAAAAAAGAGTTATTCTAATGATTTCAATAAATCATTACTAAAACGATTAAATTGACATTAAAAATCAGTGACACGTTAAGAATAAAATTAAATTTTAAATACTGTTTGAGCAATATTTATTATGAATAATCTTTATTTTATAGACAAGAACTGATCCTTAATGAAATGTGATTTAATTTGAACAAAGAATGTAAATTTATAATTTAAAATCAAAGCTCCGACTAACCAGACATGAAAATAAAAAGACATCAAGTTCACAAAATATTTTGTTGTGAGCAAAAAGTTCTTCCAGGTTCAATAAATATTAAATGCAGTTTATTTTATATCGATGTAAATGATTTTATAATCTTGATGTTTGATTAAAATATATGACGAATTACTAAAGATATTTGTTTTATATAGTGAACAAAATTCTATTAGTTTAAATTTTTAATAATTTAATAAGTATCAGTGATTTATATTTCTGTTCATCCTGAAAAATATATGTTAATAACGAAAAAACAAACATACACAACTCAAATAAAATCTTCGTGAATGTCAACATCAGGATTAATTTTTAATTAAAATATTGAGTATCTTACCTTTGTCGTTGTTCGTTTATTCAGACGTCATCTATGTTTACTTCAGTAATGTTTAAAAGGTATATTCTTTTATAAAAATAAGAGTTTAGCAATAATATTTTCAATTTAATTGCTTCATATACACAAATGTATTTTCTTTTTTATCAACACTAATTCACAAAATAATGTTTAGCATATATTGTACATTGCAACAAATCTATTTCTACTTACATAATCTTTTACAAGACAAATCGAGAAGAAAAAACATTCATGTTAATACATAATAAGGGGAGATGTGCGATAATTGTACCAAGATTACAAATATCCACCATTTTTCTTTCATTTTTTTTTTTGAAAATAAGTCATTGTGAATTCGCAACAATTCAACCAAATTTCTTTTGATCACATAATCAAAGTTGGTGAAATAAGTTCATCAGTGATAACATTAACCCTGTTTTCTTATAATAGCCAGCGGGTTTATAGATATTTGAGATGTAAAATACATCGTACATACATTTTACAGTCAATGGAATGGCATAAACATAAAATAACAAAGCCATCCACCGATTATAAATCTGTTATTAATATAAAGAGGCACAAAGAAGTTGAGTTTAACACTTATAACGCCCACAGTACATATAATCCATATAGCAATCATACATAAATTAAATGTTTAGGGCCATTGTTACAGTAACCATTTATCCTCTTACCTTGTTTATATGCAAAATCGGTATTGATTTTTCATGTAATAAATCTATGTAAGCGATAAAAATTAAAATTAGAAACTATGAAAGAAAATTGTTCGATAAAGGAAGTATTTTTATGTCAAATTAGTTACATGAAATAAACACCAACTTATTTTTAAAAAAAAAATAGTTAAAAATATTATATTTACTTTAGTGTGTTTATAAAAAACTATCATTTATAATTGACTGAATTTAGTTTCGTATTATTCATGTTATCAACAGATTTTAATTAAGAAAATATTTCAACAACATTGTTTAATATAAAACGATATCCAAAGAAAGCACATTTATGTTGCAGTGTACTACTTTTTATCATATAATAGAAAACAACGATTTGTAATGAACCGTATTGATATTCAATTAATAATTGTTCATTGTCATTTGTATGTCTATGAACATTTATATCTTTATTAATAATAGGATATCAATAGTTGATATTTTTAAAAAATAAATATAACATTTTACACACTATTATCTATTACTGAACTCTACCTAAATTTTATTATTGAGAATTTAAAAATACTATTGACAATTTCATGAAACTACAACATAGCATCAACCAAACTATTGGTTATCATAAATATATATATATTTATTTTATCCCAGTATCAGTATTAAAGATGGAAGTGCAAATTTTTAGTTATGTTAATACATAAATAGATATATTTCGTATAAGGTTATTTATTTATTTTATTTTATTTTTATTTTTTTTTGTATATTGTAGAACGTTTCAACGAAAATCTTGGCCTCTATTTACATTATACATACATTACATATAGTTGTCTTTATTTGTTTCGTAAAGTATAGTATTCAGTATATATTTTAAACTTAAATCAATCGAAACCTAAGTTATATATTTAGTAGTTATGGAGTTGAATTATGTCTAAAATTACAATACTTAATTTATCTCTAAATATAATAACAATCATCGATAAGTAAATTTAAAATTACATTTTTTTTATTTATAAATAAATTACTTACAACAAAAATGAACTTATGCAGATAAATATAAAATCGATTTTTCATGACTTAAGAAATCCAGAAAGTTTTTATGGCTAAGAAAGTGAAATTTGAGCTGATACATTTTAACATTTATCCATTTTGAAACCTACAGTGAACACAACATTAATAAGTAATATTATACGTTATTCTTTTTCATTTAAAACAATTATAAATCACCGATTATAGGCCTACTCATAACACAAGGGATTGAAACTGAATTCATTCAGTAAAGGGTAAAAAAATTAAGACGTCGCGATCGTTTTGTATATTGCAAAAAAAACATGGAATTAAATTATACATATTTAAATCTTTTATAGTATAATATGTACAAAAAATTCTCATATAGCAATGAACTGAATTAGAACATGATGTACATGTAGAGATAATTTTCAATCTGTTGTTGCATGTGCTTTTACTATGAATTGCGGCTACTCGATAATATAAGATAAAATTTAAATAAGAGATACATTATTTACACAGAAATATTTCTCAATATATTTGAATATTTTTTTAACATTAACCATAAAATTATCTGATGATTTTTTGTTAAATAGGTTCAATGTTTCTTTAACCGAAGATATGCTATTAGCGAATATCACTAAATTTAAATTGAATATACTGTTCGTATTAGGTACATGATTCTTTTAGATATCGCAACTATAATACTTTTCAAATAACCAAACATATATTTACAACTAATGGACAGAAATAATAGTCAACATTGCGCTATATTTTTTTCATTTTTTTTTACGATTTATTGAAACGAACTGAATGTTTAATACTTATAAATAAACGTTTAAAATTATGTATGTAAAGTATAGAATGTACGTAGTTTAATTTATATTTTACACAAAATAAAATATCATCAACTACATAATAATTATTGTTGTTTTTATTTATCTATGGAATCAATTTGAATTTTACTTAATAACAAATTGCAATTCGAAACTAATCGGGTACTAATAACAAATTTTTATACCTAAATAACAGATTTCGTGTAGAATTATATGAATATTTTTTAATAACATATTCGTCGATATTTGTAATGTCTGAAAATTAAAGCTTACATTTTTGTGTAACCAGCATTAAAATTAAATAATATTATTCAATGTGTTCAATCGATAGATACTGTAATGACTAGTCAATACATTTTATATTTATCCCTTTGATTAACGTAGTCGAATGAAAATTAACGATAACAATAAGAATATGTAAATATAAACAAAATACTAATTTACTAATCACAATTGGTCTTTGAATGTATTTATAATTGAACACTGAGAATAATTGATTCAGCACAAATATGAACATTTGAAGAAACATACGTTCACTTCATTCTAATAATGTAGCACGTGTTATCCGTAAAAATTAACTATTTCTTTATACTAAAGTAATTCAAATCAAACAGACATATTTATAGTTCAATGTTTGTTTCTTGAAATGTTCAAAATTCGCGATTTAAGTATTTTTGGACAAAATCTGTATATAGAAGATGCATTGATAAGATTTATGTAATATTTACCTTTTTGTTTCATAAATCAATTATTTGCAATGCATGATGTGCCTCTAGAAATATACCAATAATATAAGGCTAAATCCATAACACACTATCATGAGATCTTCACAGTTAGAAGGTAGAAGAAATCGCTGGTGGTACGCCCAAATTTGTTGGGTAGTGCCCATGGCGGAATGGGAAATTGGAGCGGCTTACTCCTATTATGGCTTCGAGTGCCTATTAGCAGTTACAGTTTGCAGCCTGAGGCCCTTGTGGTTGTTCTGCGAGTCTTGTACCCTTCGCTCCACCAGTCATTAATGTGGGGTCTGTGTCCAAACTGTCGGACATTTTATCGCATATAATGTCAACTAATCGTTCAAACACCGACTGAAAAAATAAACATTTGAGTCGAGTTATCTGTTTCAAAATTCAATGAAATAACTTTTTTGAAGTGAAACTTCTTAAGACAAGGTAGTGCGAGACCGTCTCATAGAAATTAAAGTGAAACGGATGTCGACAGCGACGCTGTTGGGCACTAGTGAGGATAGAATGGTAGAGTAATGACGGCCCGTTTCACTTTCTCGCCGTACTGTCACTGAACCATGTTATTTAAATTATGAACAAATAGACACTGCTGAATAGAAACGATTTGTAGTTATCTACGTTTCTCAGTTTAATTTTTACTCGTGTGAATAATTTTCCTCCTTGTCTATCATATTATTTATATCACATGGTATCTAATCTATATTAATAACAGCTTTTGTATTTAAGTGTCGTATCATATTGTGTATATTGTATATTTCAACCATTTGTAATAGTGTGTCAATTTGAATTAAATTTAAATAAGTAGGACTATTCTACTCCTTCATTTATAATAAAGTTTGATTTCTTTCGCACTTCCTTGCAGAAGATTCACTTCTAACGGATATCATTTTTCATTTCACACTATTTTCAATAGTTTTACTTTCTTTATTCATTTTATTAAAGTTTAATAAATAGTGTTCACTACCTAAAATTCTAGTTATTAAAATATTTCATATCAATCTTTTAGTCTTTAAGAGATTTTTTAATAATGCTTCTTAAACTGCTCTTGAAAAAAGTAATCCTATTTTATTTGACAAACAGTTTACAATTTAATAATGATTTTTTTTAAAATAAATATTATAAAAACATAACAGTACAAACGAAAATATAGTTAAGCCGCAATATTATCAGGGTGATAGAAAAATTATTGCGGTTTATGACCTTCAAGTTCATTTAAATTTACAACCTGTTTGATTTTCCTAGCTGTTTTAAGTGGTCCAAAACCGTTGAATGACTAGCTAGTTGAATTTTTGTGTAAACTTTCGAATTGTTGTGCGTGATTATTATTCAACTAACACTTTCAGTAGATCTTCATGAACTAAAAAAAAACGCTCTCGATTTTCTTCATCTTCAAGGCTCTCATCCTTAGCATGATATTTTCGGAATCACCATTGCACCATACGTTCCTTAACAGTATCCACACCAAAAGCATTGTTTAGTTTACAAGTAGTTCCTGCTGCTTTACCACCCGTTTTGAACTCTTACTCTTATTTGTTTCTATTCCATCTTTAATTCAATAACCCGATTTGAATCAAAATTAATAATAAAACCAAAAATGACGTTACCAAAATACAGACCGAAAAATACACTTTAAAATGATATTAATATGAACAAGATGAAATGATTTTCTCGCTGAAAAAAATTTACTTTAGAAGTCAGGAAACAAAAACCGCAATTATTTTCTTACCGACCTAATATTAAATTTACAATTAAAATAGTTATCTGGAGAATGTTCATTCTAGTTAATGTTTTAGAAATATTAAGTAATAATACATAAAACAGAACATCTTATTTCAGTTCATTAACAACATGATATGGAAAAATAAGAGGACTCAGATCATTAAAACACATCTTCCTTCCTTCCGTAAAACACAAAAAAGTTACTCCGGAAGCATTTCTCCACGCCAGAATGATTATCTCGTCATTATAATCCGGCATTTTAAAACGCACACACACACACACGCGTATATATATATATATATATATATATATATATATATATATATGTATGTATGTATGTATAACTTACATTGTAAATATTGCATACCTTAACGTTAATATTTTCCTTGGCACTCGTTTCAAAGAACTCAACTCCAAGTTGATCAGCAAGTTGTTTGCCTCTCTCGAAACTAATAGTGCGTTCGTCCTCCATATCGCATTTATTTCCCACTAAGATCACCTGAGCATTGTCCCACGAATACGTTTTTATTTGTGTCACCCTGAAATAAAATATTCTTTTCAAACTGCACAGTTGTGAATAATTGATATGTTCGAAACGTAATTATTTACCAGTCCTGAACACTGTTAAACGATTCCTCGTTCGTGATATCATACATTAGTATGAAACCCATTGCACCTCTGTAATAAGCCGTTGTGATCGTACGATACCTTTCTTGACCAGCAGTGTCCTACAAATTAATTATTTATTTTAAAAATATACCTGTACATAGACACGCGACACATATTCTCATGTATGTGTGTATGAATATAAAATTATGTGTATTTTTCTATATATTTACTAATATGAATTAATATATAATAATGATTATAATAATGATAAAAATGATTTATAATTCCTTAATAAATAATAAATTAAATTCGTCAATCAACAATTGATCACATTTTTTATATTTTTTTATTATTTTTTAAATATATATATATATATATATATATATATATATATATATATATATATATATATATGTTAGGTACTGGATTAAGTTATAAATATCATTTTTTGAACTGACTGTCAATTTTATTTTCTATTATTTACAGAAGATATTTTGTTGCCATATTATTTTTATACAGTACTTTTACAATATGTCATTTTCACTGACAGAATAATATATTTTTGTTATTTACCCAACATTATTTTTTACAGTATAAAAAATATTTGACAACAGCTAACAATAAATAAAACGAAATAAATATAAATTCCATTTTTACTTCTCTACCCTTTATTAAATACAGATTTATTCTTTTCATTTCTTTGTTATATATAAAGAAAAATTTGATAGTAATAATACAAAAAAATATAACCAAATTAACATGACATGTTTTATATGTTAAATAAATCATATAATTTTTAACCGCATTATTTATTATTCATAAAAAACTGACTACTAATTAAAATTAAAAATATAAGCAAATATTTTTATGAATTTATTTGAAACTATTGTGTAAAATTATGATTTTTCGAAAAATATAAGATTTGTTGAGCATCCACATATACATGTTCAAGAAACTATTCATTTCTTTTTATATTTTTCCATGCACGCTGTTATTCGAATGTTCGATTCTTCATATTTCCTCATCATAAACTTTGTAGTTCATATTACGCCGGGCAAACAAGTACAAAAATAACATCTTGGCAAAAAGTTTGTTCAAAATTGAGTAGTTTGAAAACGAACTAAAAAAATGGAATGAAAAATAAAATATGTCATAAGCAAACTTCACCGACGTCACTAATGTAAAAACAAACAAACCAGTCTACGTCAATGTTATTGCCATTAGCTTGAAACAAGCAAATTAAAGAAGATGACAAAAAATATCATTCACTTTTTTTATAGAAAAAATTGAAAGCAATTAGGATTTTTTAAATATTCGCTATTTAAATAAGCGTTTAAAAAGAATAACACGTACGGTATGATGATTTTTTTAATTAATAATTAAAATTATTTAAAGTCAATGTTACATGCATAAATATACACACATATGCATATATGTGTGTATATATATATATATATATATATATATATATATATATATATATATATATATAATAAAATATGCTTTTCATTTTTTTATTCATTAAAAATAATAGTTTGACTAACAAAGAATGTTTCAATATAAAAATGAAATAAAAAACATATAAAATAATATTGAATCATTTTAAACTCAGAAATAAATTGTTTGGCATTGACATTAAAATTTTCAGAAATAAGAACCAAAAACAAACCATTATTGAAATTTTTCAGTTAAGTAACAAAAATTTATAGTTTGTGGAGTAAAAAAATAAATTATATATATATATATATATATATATATATAAAACACTAAAAATATACAATATATTAATCAAATATTTTAAAGAAAAAAAATGAATTGATTCATAATAGTTTAAAATATATATTAATCCTTTGAACTCGGAAATTTTTTCACCTCACTTATCAGCAACTCGAATATATTTTTAACAGAATAGCAAATAACGAATAACTTGAAATAAAATGATACAGTATTGTAAATAATTTCTTTATTCAATTGCAACTTCTAAAATTCATTTATTAATTCATTTCTTCTAAAAAAAGATAATGCTGTTATTTGTTAGATTTACGATGCTCTCATAGAGGGGACAGTCGAATGGAAAGGGTTAAATTAACTCAAATAACGAAGATAAAAATATTACTGAGAATTATATTTTAAACATATTCTTGCTCAAGTGGAAAAACAAAAAATTAATAAAAATATCTTTATCTACAAATATCATATCGACTATCTATTGAAAAGTTAGTAGTCAATAAAAAGTATTGATTAAAACTCTAAAATATAAAACCATTTATAATTAAATACAATTGAATAATATCTATCAACAATATATACATATATATATATATATATATATATATATATATATATAAAGTTCAGAGAATACGTTTTTGGCAAATATTAATAACCAATGAATGACTATTCATATAAAGAGTTTCGAACAAAACTAGTTAAAACTTTATTCCGGTGAAAAATGGTACGTCATCTATATAACCAATATGTGTAGCAATTTAAAAGAAAATGTAAAGTATATAAAAGTAATTCCTTAAAATATAATCGAGAAAATGAACATGAAAACATAAAAATATTTTTTTAGTAAATCATAAAATGTTACATTGCCGTTGGTAGAGAGAGAAAAGATTTCAATTTACACCAGATGTTTTTTTGATCTACTTTAAATAATTGATTGTATGATATCTGTATTCGTTTTAAAAGTTAATTTTATAAAAAGCGTTCGTTGTATTCTTTCATTTCAATACACACAATTAAGATATTTTCAAAAGTACTTCTTTTCACACAGTACATTTTAACACAAACATATTTGAAGAAATACATCCAATACATTTGAATAATCGAATCATAAACTCGAATTATCAAATAAAAATACGAATAGTAATCTATTTATTAAATTGAATTCTATCCTTTATGTTAAAAACAATTAATTACGATATGCTTTGTATATAAACAGCTACTTATACGATTTCTTTTAGATATAAATATTCTCTTAACTGCATATCCAAATATATTGATATTTTATGATTATTTTACAAAGTTAGTGCTTAGTAGGCCTTTCTAACAAACTAATTGTTTACTTCATTTAAAAATATAATTTTTTTTTCTGCATTTATTCTGTTCTAATAAATCCAATATTATGTCTTATTCATTAATACACATAAATGTTAATAAAATGAAAATATTTATTATCCTAAGAAAGAGTAGAGATCTTCTCATTTTTAGTAATTAAACATATATTTCATTCTTTCCATAGACTATCAGATATCTATCTATCATAGATATCTAAAGACTTATTAAGCACAAATCGTTTACTCTCAGCATATTTTATTTTCTAAATCGTTGGTACTTGTTCAAATTTACATGTTTAAAAGTTTAAATAATGAAAGAATATTTTAAATGTAAATAGGAATTTTGAATTACACACACACACATACATATATATATATATATATACATGTATATATATATATATATATATATATATATATATATATATATAAATTACCACAGTATAAACACATCATTTATAACTTAAGCATAATAATACACAAATATCAATAATCATTAATAGAAAACCCATTAGACGTACGGCAATATGTTGATATAGTATTACAATTTAATGTCATTAATATCGTTTTATTCAACTAATCGTTGAAATTTACAATAGTAGTAAAATTTTATTTCATCATAAACATAAACTTTCATACAATATTTTCTGTTATTGATTTCACAGTTTTGATCCATTCCATTGACTGGAAACGATTTTTTTCTATTTTTTTACTATTTTTTTAATGTTCAAATCATTAAAAATCATACACACACTCAAGAAACACACATACACTCAAATATCGTGTTTAAGAATGTAAAATAGGTTTAGATATTTTATTACTTACTTAATTTAACTAATTGAAAAAAGATCAAAATTTAAAAAAAAAACTTTCATTTATAGATTACTTTTTAATTATTTTAATTTGAAATTCTTTTCAAAATTCATATAATAGTTTCAAATTATACATATATATATATATATATATATATATATATATATATATATGTTGTCATACCACAATCCACATACTTTCAGCTAAAGCTCGACCTAAATATTTTTGAATTAAAATTCTTCTTATTTCGTTACACATTTTAATACAAAGCAGAATTAAGGTATCTACTTTTGTATAGTTCTTTGATAAAATGAAAATATGTTTTATGATAAAAAAGAGTAGAAATCTTCTCATTTTTAGTAATTAAACATATATTTCTTTCTTTCCATAGACTATCAGATATCTATCTATCATAGATATCGAGATGTATTAAGCACAAATCGTTTACTCTAAGCATATTTTATTTTCTAAATCATTGGTACTTGGACAAATTTACATCTTTAAAAGTTTAAATAATGAAAGAATATATTAAAAATAAATAGGAAATTTGAATTACACACACACACACACACATATATATATATATATATATATATATATATATATATATTAATAATTTCTGTACAAATTTATTTTATTTCACTAAAAATAAATATACATAGGTAAGATTCTGACTCTGTGACGTTTAAAAATAAAAAATGTTATTTATCAGTTTAGATCCAAGATTAATCATTTTTGAAGGTTATTAATTCCTCGATACAGTTGTATTATAATAGAAAAAAATACACATAATTTTATAAAAAAATTTAATTTTTTTTAGTGGTAACAAATTCAAAAAATTATTTTCGATATTTAATTAGAAGAATTTCGAAATAATTATTGATCAATTTTAATAGTAGATGAAACTATATGACGATAGTGTCTGACACTATATCTAAATTCTTTATCACAAATACTTATTTCACTGGACTCGACAAACACAAAAAATTTTTTTAATCAAAAAATTTAAGAATCGATCTCTTATCATTTTTGATTGTCGCTTATGTTCATTTCGATGTCGTGTAAGATAAATAAAAGTCTCTTAATTATGTATTTCGATCGAAATTCACATAAGCGACAATAAAAAATGATTTTTTGAGCAATTTTCTATAAAATTACTTCTGGTTCTTGGATGAGTGAAAAATTCATTTGTAATATTGGATGAAATATTTGATGTCTATACTTACAGACCAAATTTTTATATATTATAATTAAAAATGTATTATTTTTAACGATTGGATTCATATTTAACAAATAATTTTTTTAAAAAGTAATTCTTAAAAATACCAGTTTTCTGACCCGTCATACTGATTATACAATAACTGGAATAATTACAGTTGAAATTAATTTAAAAAAAATCAACTATTTTAAAAATCAATAATTTGATAAGTATATCTCCATTACAGAAAACAAATTAGTATTCATCAGACGAATTTTAAATAACAATATGTTTTAATAAATTAGACAATCTCGTACACAAAAAAATAAATATTGTCATTAAAAAGCTTTGCTTCAAATAAGTATAGAAACAAATCCGATGTCAAAAAGCGTCTCCATACTTAAATAAAATGTAGATAATTTTGTAAGAAGAATTTTTTTAAACAATTTTCTTGTATTTATATTCAATTTTAAGATGATCGGTTCACAAAAATCTCAATAAAAGTTAAATCTAAATGATACTTTTCAAAATTATTAACACTGATCTTAAGTAAAAATCTCTTAAATATAATTATCTATGCATGGAATTAGTGAAAGCAGTACGATTGTTGAATACAAATTTAATATTATATATATATGTATATATATATATATATATATATAATATGAAACTATCGATTTATTCAAAAATAAAAAGCTACTTTTATATTAAAATGAATTGAATACTACGTAAGCACATTACTTAAAACATTGCTTTTTTATGTTTTAAATATTCTAAAAATAGCGAACGATATCGATTCATAAAATGTTTTCAACAACGTACGCTATTTGAATTAACGAAATATTAACTAAAATGCCAATAATAAACATGAAACGTATAATTCAACGCACCCATATCTGAAGTTTTACTCTTTTGTCGTGTCTGAACACCGTTTTAACTTTGAAGTCAATACCGACGGTACTGACAAACGCTGACGTGAAACTATCATCTGCGTATCGAAACAAGAACGATGTCTTTCCTACAGAGCTGTTACCTATAATGAGCAATTTGAACATGTAGTCGAAGTTCTGATCCGCCACATCTTTTTGCCATTTTGGATCTACACCGCCAGCCATCTGGAACGAAAAAAAAGCTCATACTATTTTTTTTAACACACTGTTTCTTATACATCTACTAAATAATTATACTGTCCATCAGTTTTATATATCTCTCCACATATTACACACATACATTCATATATATATATATATATATATATATATATATATATATATTATTTGTGAATGTGCGTAGGTGCGTCAATGCGTATGTGCAATTGCGAGACTCTCATTACACTTGTCATTTTATGGAAATGTATATCACAGAAGTTAATCAACGTTAACGTAAATTGAAGGCAGCAGGTTTCTCATAAATCATTTATTTTCCTACATTTCCACACTGATTTTGAACAATTGTGTCATTTCTCTCTTTTCAGACAAGGAACACAAGCAATTACTTAAGATTCTTAATAATACGCACACATGCACACACATAGAGAGATAGATATAAATAGATTACACATAAATATTTTATATAAACATATATGGAAAAATAATAAACAATCTGTTACATACAAATCTGCTTGAAAACAATAAAAATGTTTATAAAATAACTACGATTTTAGACAATAAACATCAAAAAAAAATAATTCATAGGTTTAAATAAATATTTAGAACGAGAAATCATTTATATTAAATAATTATAATATCAAGCACAGGGTTTGATTGTCTAATCTTGACAGATTCATACAAATGTTTAATTATAAAAAAGTAAATAAACAACCACAAAAGTTGAAACATTTTCACATAAAATACCAAATATATGTAAACATATCTATCTATCTTTATATATATATATATATATATATATATATATATATGAGAAAATAACAAAAAGAAATAAAAGAAAAACAAGATCGTTATGAAAACAAGCTGGAGTTGCAGATATAATAGGAAGAATTCTTAGAGAAGAGTTTGAAACAGAAATAGGAGAGATATATTGCAAGGAACGAAAACAACCGACGAACAAGACAAACTATTGATTGGAAACCTAGAAATTTAAAAAGACACGAAAAAAGACCAATGAACAGATGAGATGAAGACAAGAAAATTTATTGGAAATTTATGGAAAAAAGCGGCTTTGAATCGTTTAAACTGGAATGTTTTGGAAGAGTCCTTCATCTAGCATTGGATCGAAAGAGACTCATGATGATGTTGATGATATTATATATATATATAGAGAGAGAGAGAGAGAGAGACATAGATAGATAGATAGCAGTTACTTTAGAAAATAATATACAACTAATTCAAGAAGAAAACTATTTTTCAATTTATATAAAAAATATTTAACAAGTACCAATTTTACAGTTTTTTCATCTGAATTTTTTCTATAATGAAATACGTTACAATTGAAATTAAAATAAAAAATATCCTAGTAAGGAAGAAACTGATTACTTTTCCAAATAAAGAAACAATTATTAATTAATTCCTATTTAAAAAAATATGAAGGTTGACCTTTTTTTAACTAGTATTTTATAAAACTTATTTTTTTACTACTGTATTTAATAAACGAAATATCTAGATAAACAATAAACGAAAATCTGTGAATCTAAATGACAAATCGACAGGAAATCTTGATACATCTAGTATTAACTGTGTGTGAAGAAATTCAGGAACGCACATACTTTATAGTGACGGCAGTAATTAGATGTTACAGAAGTTTTACGATTTCACGCAACAACCGACGACTGCTCCATAAACGTGAAGTTTTGTACATTTCCGGAAGTTGCCAACAAATCAGTTTAAAGAAGCACAAACACAATTGTACATATATGTTCATACATAGTACTATATATATATATATATATATATATATATATATATATAAATGCGAATGTGCTCAGATAGATGAGTAATTTTGTAATCACTTTAGAAAGAGCAATGTGATACATGTTTTTAATTTTTAAACTCCGCAATTTAGATTCATAATTTCTTTTTATATGAAAGGATACTCAAATATGTATATATATATATGTATATTTGTGTGTGTGTATATTTATGTATCTCATGTATATATAATAAAATGTTTGTAAGATAAATTAAGAAATGTTCCCTTACGATAATCATCTTAAGCTTGAAAGTATGTACCATGAAATATTCACTTCTAAAAATATTTTAATTTGAAAAATAAACTAAAATAGTAAATAATATTATTATCATTGTTATTCGTTAATATCTATATAAATAGTGATAGAGAATTAATGAGAGAGATGTAAATAAATGCATAAATGTATAAATAGAATAAAAATATTTTTAAATAAATACATTTCTATTCTAATTATACATTTATGCATATATTGACTTAAGTGTTAATACACTTATGCTTACAAAAATATTTTTATAGTGGAATAATCATTTTCTACACCTACTGAATGATTTATTATACAGATTTTCGCAAAAAAATCTGTCTCAAACAAGAATATGCTTCTCTACAAAATCAAATTAAAACAACTTGCAGTAATTAAATGTTTAGCCTACATACACTGAATTAATCTAGTGTAACGAACAGATACTTGTTGTATACTAGATTACAATATATTTCAAGATCGTATTTTATCTACTACAACAATACATATACAATACAATCGTTTTCGCAGTTCATAAAATCTTATTTAATTTCGATACATTTGAATATTACTACTAAGAGTAAAGTGTGTGTGATTCACTTTAATCGTTGAATTTAATCAAATTTAATCTGTAGAAGTTTTCATATATTTATAAGAAAAGAGCTATCCAGCGTTAGTTTTTTTCTTCTTAGTACGAATACATGTCTTTATAGATTTATACATACCGACTTATACCTGCTACATATATATACATATACATATATAAAATGTGATTCAAGGTAGGCTTTCACATGAAAGTATTAAAAAAATAGTACAAATTAAAAAAATAACATGATTTTTTTTCATTTTTGCAATTTTCAATACTTTTATGTGGAAGTCTAAATTGAATCACCTTTCTCTCTCTCTCTCTCTCTATATATATATATATATATATATATATATATAATAAAATGCCTTATATAAATAATATTATAATTTTGATTGACAATAAAATAGTTGGTTTTTTGTGGAAAAATAAATTATTATTTAAAAATGAGATTAAATTTCATTAATACAAAATTCACCCTATATATATATATATATACCTTTTATAAATAATATTATAATTTTGATTGACAAATGGTTTGTTTTTTTATGGAAAAATAAATTATTATTTAAAAATTAGATTAAATTTCATTAATACTAAGTTCACCCTCTCTCTCTCTCTCTCTCTATATATATATATATATATATATATATATATATAATAAAATAACTTTTATAAATAATATTGTAATTTTGATTGACAATAAAATGCTTTGCTTTTTATGGAAAAAATAAATTATTATTTAAAAATGAGATTAAATTTCATTAATACTAAGTTCACCCTACATATATACATACATATATATAATATTATAACTTTGATTGACAGTAAAATGGTTTGTTTTTTGTAGAAAAATAAATTATTATTTAAAAAAGAGATTAAATTTCATTAATACCTGATTTACTTAAGTTTACTTATATTGTAAAGTATCTTCACTCTAGATCGATAAATAAACTGTCATCGTATCAAATAAGAAAAATCTAATCTCATTTAATAGCCACAACTACTACTGTACAGTCAAAGTTACATTGTTAAATGTATAATCGTAAATAGTATTCGTACAATATTACATCTAATCAACATAAACGTGATAAAATAAATGAAACTTTTCCAATAGAAAATTACAAATGACATAAACATTTGAAACAACGAAACGGAACGAAAACACGATCGTTAAAGAGTTCCAAGTAGTATTGAGTTGACCTAATGTTGTATCTGTTTAGACAACTTTGGAATGGGACACTTCAACATGTCAAAACAATCGACGGTACAAAAAAAAAACTAAATAACATGAAACAAAAATATTTTGAAACATATAAATTCGGATCAGAGAAACCCTTGAAAATACTACAAACGATGTCTTTTGTTCGACAGCATTCTCGTCCAATTACTAAAATCGAAACTTTATAAAATATCGTGTGAAATATATCGCACGTTGAGAAATCGTTCAGGCGTTCAAATACTGTCAAACGAAAAGATTGACTTTATTTCTGGAATAATTTTGTTTAATTTTCTTTTTTTGATATTTTTATAAATTCATTTTAAACAGAATTTAATACAGTTGACTTTATCGAGATATAAAAATGAAAAATCTTTCAAGCATTAAACATCTCATAGTACAGGAATAAAATATAAGCAAATTGTTTTATATTTTTTAAAAATACATAAAGTATCAAACAGAAAATGGTATAAAATCTGATAACAGTTGTGATATTCTGTTAAATCTTAACAAATCAACAACAAACGCTCAGTCTACAGAAATTGACCTGCTAGTTGTATATGACGAGTATACTCGTCATGAAGCTGACAGCAATAAAATCATTGATTTTTCAAAAAAATCAAATGCCATTTCGTTACAATTTTACATCAGCTGCATGAACTGTATTTGACGAATATACTAGTCATCCCTTCATTTTTGTAACGCAATGTAGGTCACACTTTTAAAACAGGGCGACACAGCTAACAGGTTAAGTATGAAAGAAATAAATAATTGATAAGATTTCACAATAAAAAGTAGATAACAGTACTTTTCCAATCCATTCCAATTTAGAATAATAATTTGAAACCTGATATTAAAATAAATGACTTATATGTTATCTTACCAAAAATGAACTGCACTCATGTTTAAAAAGTTATAACTATTTTAAAATCTTAAATAATCTATTTTTTTTATTTCTATTTCAAAAAACTCTGAAACTTACCACAAATTTAGTAACGTGTCCAGATTAAATCTACTCAAGATTAAAACCAGTCGATCGATAGGAACAATATTTTTTTTATTTCACTACACATTAATAAATCGATTTTAATATTGTTTTTCTTAAGTCTGGCTTTAAATGCGTACTTTCTTGAGAAAAGGAAAAAAAATCATCGAAAACAAAACATTAAAAGAAAATATACTACGTCATAAAAAGTTAACAATAGTCATTTTTCTAAAAGTATTTCACCATAAAAGAATTCACAATTTTTATTTTATAAAATATGTAATAAACACTGACTTCAATAGTCATAAAATACTTTATTTTAAACAAGCAACCATGCTTTTTTGCATTTCTACATTTACATTTATATATATATATATATATATATATATATATATATATATATATATATATATATATATATATATATATAGTATGCACTATAGCCAATTTAATAAACATGGTAGATACGTGCAAAGCTCTCACTTAGAATTCAATTACTTTGTGTTACTTTTTATGTTTGGGTTTATTTTCAATTGTTATTCAGTTCACATTAGTAACTTAGCCAACAGAGCAATGATTAAGATAAATTAATTTGAAACGAGATTCTCTTTTGGCATTAATATACAAGCAACATGCTGCTAATAAATTAAGAATGATGACCGAAATATCCATAAAAGAAAATATCCATATACACGCCTACATACTCTAAACAAATTCTTAATATATCTTATATATATATATATATATATATATATATATATATATATATATTAGATAGACAGACAGATAGATAGATATATAAAGCTCAATTATTTCATTCAAGTATTTTTTTCAATTTAATTTTTGCGTTTTACTCTTCACATCATTATACTATTACTAAAATTATTTAATGTAACCAAAAAGTAGCTGGAAATTTGTAAGAAAAAGAAGACTCTTATATCTCTAATTGGATAAATTCAGAAGAAATTTTATTCGGAAAATGATAATCGAAAATTACAAGTACAAGTTATGTAATTATAATTCAATTAATACTAAATTATATATTTTTCGCACTGGATCTAAAATATTCAATTACAAATTAAAATTAATCAATTCGGAACATCTCTGTCATTATTGTTCATTTACCAAACGTAAAAACAATAGACAGAAAAAAATACTAAACAAATAGAATTAATACTAGAAAGATAGAACCGAATTTAAATTTAACAAATTCTGTTACAAAGTACAGTCAAGTACAGACAACAATGAGTAATTGCAAACACTGTCAAGCTAATACTAGAACAAGTACTTTAAATTGGAACATCGATCTGAATGTAAGCTAAAATAACGTTTGTGCTATTTTAAAAGCTTGGGGACGGTTCCGAAGCCTGGTAATGTTTTACACAAAATTTATACGAAATCTATTTTCATTAATTAATTACTCTAACAGCATTATTATATAACTAAATAAAATAGTTTATGTATCGAATAGACAAGTGACAAATATTTATTTCTCTACATCAATATTCTCATCCAAATAAAAATTCTAAAAATATATACTAATCGTTATTCATTTCAAAACTTATAGAAAGCTATATATTTAAAAAAATTATAATTTTTTGTTACCATTTTATTATATTCGTCTTTTTCTCTTTTTTAAACTAACCATAAAACAGTTTGCTGATTGAAAATAGTCAGTAATTGATTGATAATTAATAATTAAATTATTAATAATCAAATTGGTTCTTTTCTATAATTATTTATGTATTTTTCAATGACGATCCATGATTTTAAAAGCACTAAAATACTGAGAAACCCTTTCAAGATTTTTTAAAAAAATATTTTATATAAATTTCAATATTTAATATTCGATTAAAATTATTGATACTTTTTGATTAATGAAAGGTGTTATTGTTTGTAACCGAGTGAAATTTAATTTATCAACAGTACAGAAACTATTAGGTCGGTAGAAAAATAATTGCGGTTTATAACCATCAAAATCATATACATGTCGATCTTTTTTGTTTTTCCTAGTTGATCCAGAACTGCAGGAGGCCTAACGCCTAATTTTTGTGCAAGCTCTCGAATTGCGTGGTTCTGATTCAACTAACACCTTCAGCTGGTAATTATGAACTGAAGAAGGTCACTCGCTATTTCCTTTATCTTCAAGGCTCTCGTTCCCAGCACGACATTTTCAGAATCACCAATGGTCCGTACATTTCTTAACAGTATCTATACCAGAATCATGGTTTAATTAACGAGCAGTTCCTGCTGCTTTGCCACCATTTTGAACTCGTCCAAAAAATTATTCTTATTTTCTTCTTTTCAATCTTTAATTTTGTAGCCCAATTTGAATCAAAATTGATAATATTGTTTGAAATCTGTTTTGAATCCATACAGAAAAAATGCTCTTATTTGCTTCTTTTCCATCTTTAATTCAATAGCCCAATTTAAACAAAATTAATAATAAAAACAAAGTCGATTTTACCCAAATATATCCAGTAAAATGCACTTTAAAATGATATTAAAATGAAAACGATTAATGAAAAAAAATAAGGTTAAAATTCAGAAAACAAATCCATAATTATTTTCCAACCAACCTAATATTATTGAAGCGTTTGTTATTCGTAGATAGTTAAAACATAAAATATTATATATATATATATATATATATATATATATATATATATGAAACTAAAAATAAACACTAGTAATTAACATAAAATTACTAACGATTATCTTTTAAATTACAACTCATAATACGAAATTGCTGATAACATAAACGCTGAGTAGACATTTTCTATTGATTTCTATACACAGTTCTGTACCATTTCTATACCATTCTGTTCATTTTTGTTTTATACAAGCAACTATATTTTTGTAGTACGTTTTCTATTTTTTTATTTTTCAAGAGAATAATAAAGTTATATCGAGTAAAATATAAATCTCGTATATTAAACATATTTATGTTATCTGATAAAATGTTAGTTGATGAAAATCGAATATTTATATTTTATTAAAAAATGTATATCTAAAATTTAATTTTTAAATAAACATGCTACATGTACACAGTAGTTATTAAGAGAGTCAATTTTAACGTCTATAGGAATTTAAATATTGTGTATCGAAATTTTAAATTGACAAGAAAAACAATTTAATAAAATTAAGTTCAGAAGCTTGTAACGCAGTTTAAGAAATTTTTCGATAAACATATTTTATAAATCGCTGATCCGAATATCGTCTCCAGTTTACAAACTCAAATACGTGACATTGTTATTTATGTGAAATAAGCGCGGAGGAGATAATATATTTACTTCATTTTATTGGTATTTCATAAAGTATCGATACTTTATATACGAATGTAAATATTCATTTAGCACTTTTCGTTAAAAAAAAAATGATTTGATTCAAAAGTGTAGCAAACGCGCATATTACATAATTAATAAGAAATAATCTGATGGAAAAGCTATGTTTAATTAAGAAAACTGTCATGTCTAATACTTGAGAACAATGTTTATTAAAGTTACTTCAGAAACAGTTCTTTTTTCGATATCACTATAGAATACATTTTAATTAAGATTACGATTCGCTCGAAATATTCACACTGTCTGTTTTCTTAATGAAAGCTGAAATTAGATTAAATTTATGATCTTCCGATAACAAATCAAATCCATCAATCTCAAGTTCCGTCACTATTTATCTAACCATGATTATTACAAAATTAATCTCACAAGATCTGCTACGATGTTAATTATATTTGCGGACGGGACATTTTCGCAAAAGATTTCTAAAGAGTTTTCAAATTCCATGGACAAACACTTTAATAAAACATTATATTAAAATCGATATGAGACATAAAATTACTTTTTTCTGGGAAATTTCGGTACTATTCAATTATTAAAAATATGTCATTTATTTACACTTCTTGCCTGTTCAGAAAATATTAATTTTCGCTTAATTTATATTTCAACACCTGTAATTTTCTCGAACTTGATTTTATTTCTTGTATTATTAACATTGTTTTAAGCATATTTAAAATTTTTACTATCTTTAGAAGCTAGGATTATTTCATCGATTTTTTTTAATATATCTTTATATAAATTTTTATTTACCGTTATAATTTTGTATATACTATTAACTTTTTTCATTTCTTCAACTGATTAATAAATGTATTATCAAAAAATGATATTACTTTCCAATTTCAAATATAACACTGAACTAAAAAGACTGCTTCATAACTGATTTACAGTAATATTTTATTCACATTTTTCATTTGAAATTTAGATATATACAATAAAAAAAATCTGTAAGACATATATATATATATATATATATATATATATATATCATACATACAAATATGAAGAAAAAGATCGAAAATTACTTATTCTATTCAGATTCTCTCTAAAAATGTAAATACATTCCTAAACAATAAGCATACATTTCAATAATGATTGCAAATCAAAACGTGCCAACTATTTTCAGTACGTGTACAAACTAAAGCTAGTGAAACAGAATGTGGATTTGTAAGAGATTTTATTTTCCTATACGGTTCGTATTCAAAGATTTATAGCCACCTATAGCTCCCACATTATCGTCACTCCATCTTCCCGTCAATCGCAAGAAGAGTATCGAAAATATATATTTTCTGTTGCGTCGAAAAAATATTACACCCCGTTGAAAAATGTCATATACAGATACTCAATATGGTCGTGTTCGTTGACAAATTATACACGTTCACAACAAATTTATATGTATATTTTATGGTACTTCTCATGTGTAATATAATGTAACCCTTATATGTTTTTGATAGTGAATAAAACAAAAAAAACATAACCACCTTATCGAAACGGGATCATAAATCAATACACACATATAGACAAATAATATATATATATATATATATATATATATATATATATATATATATATATATATATATATATATATTAAGTGTACAAATTAATTCGGTGCCTTTTTTCTAGAAAATGAATGTTTATGGAAAAGTGGAATACATTTTAATTCACAAAATATCCCCCATTGTTTTATATAATTTTACTCCATCTGTCGGATAACTGACGAATCTCTTGTCGAAAAAATATGGTGGCTTTGAGTCGAAGAAGTTGTAATATATTTTCGGACGTTTTATGCGTCACCGCACCTTCCCCCAAAGCTGAACAAATCATTCCCGCGGATTCGTCAGTATTTTTTTCAACTGGAATGCGAAAAGTATGCAATGCCTGATATGCTGCTTTTCAGACGCCATCGTATTCATAACTGTTTCCAAAGTTTATGCCAACTGCTTGGCCAACATATATAATAAATGTTAAATTTGTTTAAAGGTTAAGGTTGCCACTTCAAAATCTTTAAAGTATGAGAAAATATTTTAATTGAAAACAGAGTTATAACTGATTCAATTTAAAGGCACCGAATTAATATACATAAAATTCAAAAATGTCTCCAAAAAATTCTGAAAAAAACGACAATTTGTAGAGTGAACAGAAATACAATATAAAACCAAATTTACGTCATAAATTATCCGTTGAAAATATTTTCAATCTAATTGTACAATAAAAACATAACAAAGAAAAAATCATAAAGTGAAATATCTTTAGATTCATCTTAATGTCTTTAAAACGAACTAAAGACCATCAACAATACTTGAAAGAATCCTTTTGTGATCCACGTGAAAAATGTTTTAATATCATAATCTGATATCCATGCTTAACTAGGATATTAATTAAGTATTGTCTTCAAAGAACACATTAAGGCCATTCAAGATAAAAGAAACCGCTGATATCAATCTCGTTTTCTTAACGTTATTTATTCATTGTCTTTATACACACAAAACAGACATACACACAGCTATACGTATGTATGTATATATATATATATATATATATATTCACTACATAAAATAGAATTCACTTACATCAGTAAAAATCCGCATAATCATATATTTTACGTTCAAATTACACAAAAATCAATACAAATAAATAAACGAATGTTTCATTGGTATACATATGTATATCTGTATATATATATATATATATATATATATATATATATATATATATATATATATATATAATTATGTACGCATGTAATTTTGTATATTTGATAAATATTTACTTTCTCAGATATTTTATTTAATGATGTGAAAAATTGTCTTATCAGTGAAAATATTTTTTATATTAAATTCTTATAAGAAAAGTCTCATTTTTCTTTATTCTAGGCAATTATAAATATATATATATATATATATATATATATATATATATATATATATATACATTCTTATCAAAATATCATTAACTAAATTTGAATAAATCTTAAAACTCGCTGCCTACAAATTATTTTCAAAGTAATATCAAACTTCATTACATTCTTAATTACAATCTTTGACAAAATATTTAGTTTGAAAAGTTCTAAAAGCATATTAATCAATAAAAAGTTTGAATTTTAATATAATATTTTAATAACTTCATACTTAAGATTTGTATTTCTCTTTCATCTTCAGAATAAAATAGAACCAGATACAAATCAAAAAGTTAGTATTCAAGAAATTAAGAGTTTTACTCGAAATATATTTTTTCTATATCAGTAATTTAATAAATTACATAAAGATGTTTTGAAATTACGATATTTATTAACATTATAACAAAGAACTGAATGAATATACAAAAGATTAATAAAAGCCTATATTGTTCTAAACTAAAAACAAATATTGTAATTTGATCTATTTGATAATTATTGTAAAATATAAATTTATAATCGGCGCACATTTCAAGATAAACGTTGAACAGGCTTTTTCAAAATTTTATTGAAAAATGCATGTCTATAAAAACAATTCCGATTTAAAACATTTTTTTGAAATTTATTCATTACAGTTATTAATTCTAAATTTATTTTTATATTATTACATTCATGTTTTTCATTCGCAATAATAAAAAAAAATATCTTAACAAATAATATAATATATAGTATTATTTACAATAAATTTATTATACCCACGCCTGTGATGTAATTGGAAATTTTCGAAAAAATAAGCTCCTTATATTGTGTATATATATATATATATATATATATATATATATATATATATACAACAAGTCAAACAAAAAACCAATTCAATATTTCCAAAAAAAATAATACCATTTATTTGTAATCAAAAAATATTGATTCATTGAATCATTACATAATATTAACAAAAAGCACTCATAAATAAATTGAAAATATAAATCAATTTTTCACAACTATGTTACAAAAAAAAAGGAAAAATATTTTCAATCGTCAGACTATTCCCAGGAAATATGATCAAAATAAACTTCAATAATAAAAGTATTTGAAAAAAAAACGCCTACATTGTAACAATCCTTAAATCTTTACCCACGCATTTCATGCGACACTGCCAATATTAATGTATTTCTTCCGAAATCAATAAAAAACAAGTAGATGCTTCACAATATCTTTACACGTTGTGCATTTTAATATTATTTCGAATTGAAATCAGTCCGTTTCAGAAAAAAATAGATAGACTTGTACAAAATTGTATAAAATAGAGTCTATGTATATACATAAAAGATGTGACACAATTATTAAAAAAAATAATCAATATATTACCAGCGCGTAATCTGTAAGTTCTTATCACTTGTATTATAAATTTATTATATTAAAAAAATACCCACAGAAATAAATATTAAACGCTTTTTATCCTAAAATGTTTTTATTTTCTCGATAATACGACATAAAGTTGTAAAAAGTTGCTCTTTGTTACTGCAAAACATCAATTTTGATATATATGAGGATATTATAATCGCTTTTATAAATCGCATTGATTCTTACTACAAATTTTGAAATAACAGAATTTAATACGATTTTGTTTCACTTTTTGTTAGAAACGTATACACACATGTTTTTTTTTTGTTATAACAAAACTATTTTAACTTCTATAAACGTTGTATATACATACTAATATATATATATATATATATATATATATATATATATATATATATATATATATATATATATATATAGGTGATTCAACTTAGGCTTCCACACGAAAGTATTAAAAAAACGCAAAAATTAAAAAACAAACATGTTATCTCCCATTTAGTATTTTAATATAATTTTATTTTAATATTGACTTGAACTAAAATACCAAATAAAAAATAATATGACTTTTTTAACCCCTGTACCCCCTTTTAATACTTCCATGTGGAATCCTAAAATGAATCATATGTATATATATATATATATATATATATATATATATATATATTCAAGATTTTTTTCAAATAAAAATATTAAGAATCATTTATTTTTATTTCTTGTAATCTTCTGCGTAAATTTATGTTTATTTTCTTTGAAATCTGTGTCTTTATAATATGATACATGAACATCCACATACAATTATATATATATATATATATATATATATATATATATATATATATATGGGCTGATTCAACTTAGGCTTCCACACGAAAGTATTAAAAAAACGCCAAAAGTTAAAAAAAAAAACAAATTATCCCCCGTTTAGTTTTTTAATGCAATTTTATTTTAATATTGACTTGAACTAAAATACCAATAAAAAATGTCTTTATTGCCATTATCAGTGAAAATATCTCTTATATTAAATTATTATAATAACAATCTTATTTTTCTTTATTTTAGGAATATATATATATATATATATATATATATATATATACATTCTTATCAAAGTATCATTAACTAAATTGGAATAAATCTTAAAACTCGATGCCTAGAAATTATTTTTAAAGTAATAAAAATATTATCCCCCATTTAGTATGTTACATCAATTGTATTTTAGTATTGACTTGAACTAAAATATCAAGTTAAAAATAATATGACTGTTTTAACCCCTGTACCCCCTTTTAATACTTTCATGTGGAAGCCTAAAATGATTTATATATATATATATATATATATATATATTCAAGTTTTTTTTTCCAAAATAAAAATGTTAAGAATCATTTAATTTTATTTCTTGTAATACTCTGCATTTCAAAGAAAATAAATTTATATTTATTTTCTTTGAAATCTTTATCTTCATAATATGATACATAAACATCCACATACAATTATATATATATATATATATATATATATATATATATATATATATATATATAAAATATATATAAAGAATTACAATTTTTAATAACTGGTATTTCCAACTCAGATTAAAACATTCATTCCTTTAGGCTCTCGAAACTGAAAAGGTATTAACGAAATTTATTTTCATAAAAGAAACCAAATACTTACAAAACAAATTATGTTCAAGTTCTTATTTAATCTTCGAATGAATAATAATCATATTTATATTACATTTAATTAATTACCGAAAATAACAATCGAATTTAATTTGTTTCGACTATTTATTTGAGAAGCATATTAATATTCAAGATTATATATTTTCCGTTCAAGTGAGTGGTAATTTATTAAACAAACCTAATTTCCGTGTCAATAAATCTCATCAACAACCTACGCACTGAAAATATATATTCAATAATTACGATTGGTTCTCTACGGCCGTGCGAACAGAAAAAATCGTTATATTGTTACGA
Source organism: Acanthacorydalis orientalis (assembly GCA_034766995.1). Classification (NCBI taxonomy): domain Eukaryota; kingdom Metazoa; phylum Arthropoda; class Insecta; order Megaloptera; family Corydalidae; genus Acanthacorydalis; species Acanthacorydalis orientalis. The sequence continues at coordinate 32,260,037 of CM068320.1, forward strand.
TTCGCTCACGAAAGATAAAATGTATATATTAATAATGAATACACACACACGTTCATAAAACATACATTCATAAAACACTTATATAACAACTTGTAAATATATGAAATCAAATTATATTTTTAACTATAGTCTATTCATCTTTACTATTTTTTTCTCTTATCGGCACTAATCACAACAAAATACTTATATTTACATTTAGTCAATTTAAAAAAATATCTTGAATCCTTTATACATACACATATATATATATATATACATACATATATATATATATACATAGAGAGAGAGAGAGAGAAATCTACACATACATTTTCTACATACAAATTCACTTGTATGTGTAGATAATTTACCCAATATTAACAAACTGCAATACTGAAAGTTCTAAAATTAAAAAAGAGTTAAATAACATATATTATACACTACAGTATACAAAAAAAAGGTATTCAATCTGATTACTAGAATGCATAGAAAAGAGACTGCGTTTGAAATGAGTTTAGCCTGCGTGAAACAACATTCTTAATTAAAAATCAGCCCTACACTCCAACATTATACGAATTATGACAAGAACCGGAAGCAGACAATGAATTATGAAAGGACCCTTGAAATTTTCCAAACTTTCGCATGCGTTATAAAAAAAAAATGGTTCAAGGGTATCAATAGCCGAATAAAACATATTATAAAACGATAAAGCAGTATTTTAAATCGAAATATATTTTATAATACCGTGAGTGTGGAAAAAACGATTTAGATAAATGCGTCGTAGAGCATGAAACATTTTAAATTTGTTTTCGTATGAAACATGTCTGTTCTTCTGAAGAAATTGATGTGAAAATTAATAGACGTCATACATAAAAAAGCGATTGTGTTTAATTTATGGTAATGAATACAAGAATAATCATGTAGTACAACACGTTATTAAACTGGAACGAAATTATATAAATCTATTCATTGAACTGATAAAAATGTATGAAATTATCAGAATAATACGATTTGTACATTTTTTAAATTTTAAATATAAATAAATTATAAGACGACAAAAATAAAATTAAAAAAAAAATGATTTTCATTACAAATAAATAAAACTACTGTTATTAATGTAATAGAATCAGACAATTTTACTATCTGTATATTAATTTACATATCAGAAATCTCCTCTGCCACTGATTATTCGTTCATTTAAATCCATAATTATTTAATAACAATATAAACACAGATTGTAAGAATTCATACAAAAACTCTCTAGAAATTATTTATATTTATAATTTTCAGTGGATATACTTTTAAGTTAAGCACACTTAACTATAAACAATATCGTGCATTTTTAAAACTGAAACGATATTTAAATATTATTTTACTTTAAAATGAACAAAACAAGAATGAAAACGATTCGTAATGAAATTAAAAAAAAAACTAACTCACATATTTATATACATAAGCGTTAAAAACATATAAGATACTTTTAATGTAATACTTATTTTTAAAAAAATTGAAATTATTTAACTCACATTTTCGTAGTTAAATTGTTCTAATGGTACATCGTACAACGACAAAAAACGAAAAGTATTTTTACGTTCTATTTCAAATGCTTTATCTGTTTAATAAAAAGAAAATACATTATTCAAGCACAGAAGTAATACAAAATTACTTTTTCGTAGAAGTTAATATGAACAATAAGAAAAAAGTATTAATTTGTTATAATTTAAATTACACTTTATCATAAAATTAACGTGACAGAATATAAATAACCGCAAATGAATTACCCCGTTTCGACATAGCACATATTTATTCAAGTGAAATATAAATGTGTGTATATATAAGTACAATTTTAATTTGCACGTTAATTATAGAAAACAATGTGTGAACGTGTTGTCAGTATTCCATAATTCACAATAATGAATACAATGGTTTCCTGCCACTTATCAGTAGGAGCAGACATTCCTTCCATCTTTATTTAATACTCAATGCCAAAATATATGAAGTAAATGTATGTAATTTTGAAATTTTAAGTAATATATTTAACATTAATATTTGATAACAAATATAGGTCATTATCATTGAGCAGTGAAACATATAAACCACAGTTCTGTGTGGTTTCATTTGAAAGATAACTGTAAATTTCACTTTTATTCTTGAATCATACTTATTTTATCATTTACAAGATTAGTAAAACACAAAATTTTAATAATAAATTTTATACAGGCTGAAAAGACGACGTATATTTATTTTTTTATTAAAGAAATACGAAAAGATATGATCATAATTAATCTCGTTTGATCTTACTTCTTTCATACATATCAAAGTAATACTCCTTCCAAATAGAGTTCGTGTTTCTAGACAAGAACGTTTTATGTCTACATGAAAATTCATTGAATGAATTACAAGAAATGAAATAAAGCAAAAATAGTCGTAGGAGAATTTTGTACCGTCAATAAAATATATACATCTTTTTTAAAATTGTTTTATTCAATCATCAATATCAATTTTTTAAAAAATTCACCGTAATAAATAAAACAGGAATTATATATATATATATATAAACCTATATTACTTGTCATTTTGTCCGCAAGATAGAAATAGAAATGTTTGTTTTGTCAGTTCATAGATTTCAAATTTAATTCATTAAGTTTCGTTTTTAGTTATTTTTTATATTTAAATATATTATGTTGTTAACACCAATAAACAGTTTTTTTCTTTCTATGTTCCTTTCTATTTTCCCGTCAATTTTGACAGACTATATACTAGTTTCAAATATTATTTATTCATATCATGCCAGAATTCAGATCTATTTTCATTAAAAATTAAATAAGGAAAGTTTATTTTCAATTGAATAATTAAAATCAACTATAAATCAACTCACCTTAAAATCAACTATATCTGTTGAATAAAATTATATATTAGGTTGGTAGAAAAATAATTACGGTTTATGACCTTCAAATTCGTATACATTTTTCTATCCTAGCTGTTTTAAATGGTCCAGAACTGTTAGATGACTAACGCCTAACTTTTGTGCAAGCTCTTGAATTTCTGTACGTGGTTTTGATTCAACTAACGCTTTCAATTGTTCGTTGTAAACTGAAAGACGCCCATGACCTTCTTCATCTTCAAGGCTCTCGTTCCAAGCACGAATTTTTTAAAACCACCATTGCATCATACGTTCCTTAACAGTACCCACAACAGTACTGACAAACATTTCGTTTACGAGCAGTTTCTGCTATTTTACTACCCTTTTGAACTCACGAAAAAATTGTTCTCATTTACTTCTTTTCAATCTTTAATGCAGTAACCCAATTTGAATAAAAATTAATAATAAAAACGAAGTCGATATTACCAAATTACAGACCGAAAAATCCACTTAAAATGATATTAAGATGAACACGATGAAGTGACACTTTCATTGAAAAAAATTAAGGTAAGAATTCAAAAATAAAAACCGCAATTGTTTTCCTACCAACGTAATACTTATAGAATTAGTTAAAATAGCTTTTATTTCAATAATTCTGAGGCTCATCTATTAAACATTTTCATAGAACTGTCATTAAAATCTTATTAAAATCATGAGAATGATAGAAATCTCAAAAAAAATTTAAATAAAATACTAACAATTTTAATTAATGAACATTTTATAAGTAATATTTATTTTCTGTAATTAAATCACAGTAAAAATATACTTTCAAATTAATAAAATTGAAAAATCTTTTTTACTATCTCTTAAATGAAATATAAGATGTATCAATGTATTATATTTGGTAATGATGGATATAATCATTTTTCTTTTAAAAAATAATCAAATAACAGTAATATTTATAGAAAAAGTATTTTAAAAGATGATTCTTAAACTATCGATTTTTCTCCAGTAAAAACTCATTTTTTCTAATTATTTCAATGTAGTGAATCAAGTAGATCGTAAATATCAATTACATGACATAAAACACTAGTTAAGAAATAAACTCTAGCAAAAGTGTCATGAAATCCAATTGGAAATTTGATACAAGTTCAATCTATATAAAAAAAAAACATCATTCAAAAGAATATGACACATCTTACATTTATCTTGTATTAACTATATACAAGGACATTTAACCAAAATGGCCGGAAATTTTTATAAATGTATTGTTAGATAAAATTTTATCATAACTATTAAAACCAATGATAGTTACTTAAACATAATTAAAACCGATAATAATTTTCTGTTAATCTGTAGATAATTTAAAAATCTAACTACAATTCCTATTTGAAAAATTGCAAATATATTTATTTTAATTTCAGTCTATATATTTTTATATTGTTTTAATTAGAAATTTGAATTTTTGAATGCTGTTATATTTTAAATTGGTTTGGATATTCATCAAAAATAAATGTTTGTGTAAATACATACACGTTATATATATATATATATATATATATATATATATATATATATATGATTTTTGATAAGTACAAATATTGAATTATTGCTACGATATATAACGACATATGAACAAAACAAGAAAAATACACAGCCTTGTCAAAAACCATTGCAATAATCATTTTATGCTATAAAAAAGAATATATGTGACACAACAAATTTCGACAACCGTTTTTGTTTCCAAAAGATTGAGCATTCGATTCTAGTCAACAAATTTGATATGTTTTCCACAACAATACCTATTTTTAGGTATATTTATATATGTATATATATATATATATATATGTATGTATATATACATATGTACATTAATTGCTATGAATAATATTTTCTACTAAATTATAGTTTCATAAAACATATTTATAAAAGCATTTTTCAATAAATATTGGTTTTCTATTCGAAGTGTGTCTTAGTTAAAATATGGTAATTAATTTAAATGAGGTAAAAGATTTATTGTTTTACTATTTCATTTTCATAAATCCCTTTTCGTGAATTTATTAGATAAAGTTTAAAACATATGAGTAGAAACATAATGGAATAAAAAATTATCATATAAATTTAAACAGACGTCAATAACGGTTACAGTATTTCATAATCGAGTTCTAATGAATAACGTCATCCAGAAGTACAAATGGACTCGTTAACCATCAGTTTTATAAATTAATTTACATGATAATCGGATCGTTTTGTTTGATGTAAGATCATACAGTAGACATAACAATAACAATATACAACATGGTTGTTTTTTATCGATAAAATGAAAATAATACACGATATTTGAAATCTGTTCTCTCTTTTATTTGTACAGTTGTACAGAACGAGAAGACAAACAAACATAATATCCACTCCTGGTCACACAGAAAATACCCATTTTCGTCATAGCACACACAAGTTACTGAAGTGTTTTGTGTAAAGAAACTACCACATATCTATACACAAAGTATAACACCCTAAAGTAGTATTGATCTTGAAAACCTCTTAAAATATATAAAATAGTTCCAGTGGGTTTGTCACGATTATCTATAGAGTTTTTTTCTATTAAAAATCTGTCGTGCTTGCGTGGACATATTTCGTTTTTAAAATATATAAAAATGTCCGATTAATTTTAACGTTACCAATGTACAGTTCACATTGTTTGACGTTTTGTTTTTAATCAAATTTTATTATCATCGCTCACCATACTTAATTATACGTGACGTGTTAACCGCTAATTGTGATAAAATATTGTGTATGCGCTTGTTTGGCGGAATTGACACCATTAAATATTTAATATTAATTATCATATGAGCCCAACATTACCTGACAATTCTTAAATATTGAAGAATAGAAAAATGTATTAAATTATTTACTAAAAAAATTACATTCGTTACTACTTTAATTGTTCAGTCATTTCGAAAGAATTCAAAATATGGTATTGTATGTTTATTTTTTACACCGTTGCTGCTTATAATATATAAAAATCGAGCTCTAAATAGAATTATTATAGGAACTTCAGACAATATTGAAATCAAAAAATAATTATTTCACATTGAGCCGAAGTTACGTTTCAGGATGGTCAATATTCAGTTTTCAATAGGAACTTTAGAACATGAAACAATATGTGAAGCTGTACACTGGACCCTTACCGAAACGTCCATTCAAAATGTGATTAAAGAGAGATTATATATTATCCAACAATTGTTACCAAAGTAAAACTCATTAGATAGTATGGTAATACAAATTATTATCATCGATGTATAGAGAGAGAGAATGAAAGAGAGGGAGATCGACTGGGTTATAATATATGTATAAAAATCAAAATTAATTCATATCAATACTGCAAGCAAAAGTTTCTACTTACCCAGTTTAAAATAAACATATTACTGTGTATGATTTATGGTAAAAGTTACTTGAAAAATAGAAGTTTAACAAAAAATGTTATAATATTCTGTCAATTTTATCCATTTATAAAAATATACAAAACTGAAAATTGTCTAAACTATAAGTAAATTAAATTGGCTTTCAATTTAAAACATCTCGATTCAGTATTATAACTTTTAACATGTCTTTGAGCGATATTGTTATTTATTTCTGCTAAGAACAATAAAATATCGTAATGTATTTTTTTATAACACTTAATGTTTTGGAAAAAATCTATGTTCAAATAACTCAAATAAATAAAACACTGTTTGCATTAAAACAGCAAAATAACTTTTTTAAAATGTTTAATAATTATTATAACAATTTGAAAATAATAATTCATTCCGTTTCATAACAAACAAAACCTTTACTACCTATAAATTAACACAGTACTCCATGTAATAGGAACATTTTAAAGTAGAAAATTTTAAAGTTACAAGTTCATACAAATATACTACATAGATCTCAATTCAGACCGTTGCAATATCAATTTTCAACCCTATTTCCTGTAATAAATTATATGGATGGCTCAGAATTCAATAAATGTAAGTCACTATATTTTTGATAAAAATATTGAAAGGTTTGGTAAACATCATAAACACATTTTTTTATGTCTTGACTGTATTTTATCAATCGTCCATTTGGTAATTTAATAATTAATGAATTTGCTAGTTTGACATCTAAAAAAGATTTACCTTTAATTTTTTAATAATAGTAAACAAAATTTCTGAAAACGGAATGATGCTAATTGAATTTTGAACCATCCATTTATGTAATTACATATATATATATATATATATATATATATATAAATTTGTATATCTACATACAAAATCAAACACAACCCCTACGTATATATATATATATATATATATATATATATATATATATATACATATACATAATTATATTGAAGTTTGTTTTAACATCAATTATAATTCCTTTGGGGTAAAACTTACACGAACTGTAAAATATATACTACAAACAACCACACAGAAAATTCTTTTAAGATATTTTGATAACTTCTAATCTAATTAAAAAAACACAAGGAGATTCATTTCAAAGAACATAATATAAAGAAATCGCTTTAAGGGCACGTTGATGTTTTCAAAATTAGATTAACAACATATAATAATAACTATTATACAATATTTTATATCTAACGATACACATTTTATTGAAACCAAAAAGATCAGACTTGTTTTATTAAATTTTGGCACAGATATTATATAAATCATTCATTATTACATAAAGTAATTATTTTTTTTATAAAATCTCGTACTTTTTAATTGGAGGGAGAGAGAGAGAGAGACGAAGATAAATTCACTGTTAATACAAATGAATTACAAGCACCTTGGCCTCTTGACGAAAATGTCATGAGTTCTAATCCTATTTCGTGGCATGTGCTAATTTTCAATGGGAGTTGTGTTGAATTCTTAATGAACTTCGAATTTAACATCGGTTTAGAATAATTTAAGTAGTAAAATTTAACCAAACTAAATATGTTAAATTATATAATATTGTAGTCAGTCTTTATTTTCGTACATGTTTAAATAAATAAACTAATTTAGTATATTTTTGATAACAAAAATTACATAGTAATCAAAATAAACAAGTCAGTTAATTCAAACGTTATTTAATTTAAAAATCTAAAGCCATCAATAATCGAAGTATGGTATGTTCTTCATTTGATATATATTTGATATTATATATATATATATATATATATATATATATATATATATATATATATATACATATACATAAATATGTATGTAGATATGAGTGAATGTATTTATATAAAACATGTAAAATCAATAAAGAATCAATTAATAAAAGTCAGAATCCAAGTAAAAATATTCATAATTTCCATGAATGTTATAAAAATCCATACTTAAATATAATTGATAACAATTAACAAACATTTTAAATTCGATAATTAATCAAAACATGTTTTCCCGTTTCTGTGATAAATGATTATGTTTTTAACAGAGCGTTTTAAAAAGCCGCACAATTTAATTTATTACATATCGTATACTTTTATGGAAATCAGCAATGTTTTAAAAAAACGAATCAGCTTTATTTATAAACCATATTCGTTACGTTTAATTCATTAAACATATTCGTGTATAAAAATAACGCTGTCACAAACAAAATATTTATATTCGCATTATATCACCTGCTGTTGATAATTGTTGCACTGGTTTTAATGCAAATGTGCACTTGCTTTATACACGTCCGTTATTCGGTTAGGAAGTCTGATATCGTTCGTAGATAAGAAAAAACAACTATGTGGGTAAATGGATCCCACATATTTGCTTGAACAGTAATCAATAAATGATATTCTAAGTTTTAATTCATTCAGTGTGTTAAACCATTTTATATCTATTAAATAGAGCGAATAAATATTTAACAGCGCATTTAAATTAAAAAAAAAAATAATGCTAAATATTTACATACTTGTGAACACAGAGAACATTGCAATAACGATTTTCAGACATATTGCACAAAATACACAAACGAAAACAGTCCGATTAGATATTAACATGTTTGTGGTCTTTGATATAAATTTTAGATTTTTCACATTATAATTGACATCACGAAACGAAATGTATCAATATTCCGTTTATTTTGATTACG